>OY856413.1:1157500-1812500 GCA_963693085.1 Alisma plantago-aquatica
AGACCCTTAACTTATTTTGTTTAGGAAAAACCACATTCTGAAGTTAAATTACTCTAGAAAATTGGGATGTTACAATTCTACCCACCTTATTTAAATTTCATCCTCGAATTTTCATTAAGCTACCCACCTTAGAATTTTCCATATACTTAGTGCAAAACTTCAACATACTAATATCATCATGTGAATTCATAGTTTTAAACGTCAACTTACAACAAAAGTTTTAAAAGGAAAGGGTACTGCACTACTAAACTCTACTCAGTTTTGTCATCTTCACTCTCATCTACCATAGTAAAAACTCTAGCTTGTTCTTTAGGAGGTGGATTTTGGTCCTTGTTCTGGTTCTATTCCTTCTTCAAGAGCTTAGGGCAATTTGGCTTGATGTGCCCTAGTTCTCCGTAGTAGTAGCATGCTCCAGTACCCAGCCTGCATGGGCCTACATGATGTCTTCTACAAGTTGGGTATTGGGGTCGTTCAGCTTCTACTTCAGGTGCCTTTCTCTTCACAGCGTGATTGTTGGGAGGAGGGTGTTGGTTGTGCTTCTGGGGAACTTCCTTCCTGTAGGATCTTCCAGGGTGATCTTCAAGCTGTAGGGCTGCATCTAGGGAAGCCTGGAGGGTCCTGTGGCCTCTTCCTGACAAGGCAAAACTCAAGTCGGGCTTGAGCCCTCAGATGAATTTCTTTGTCCTTCGACGTTCATCATAATCATAGCCATACTTTTAGAGGACCCTGAATTTCATGGCGTTTTGGGTAACTGTCATGTCACCCACTTGATCCAAGTTGGAAAACTCTAGCTCCTTCTTCTCTATCATGGCTTCAGACACGTAGTGCTCCTGGAAGGCTTCAACGAATCCCTCCCATGTGAGTGGGGGTGCATCAGCTGCCCTTGAGTTGAGGAAGTTTTCCCACCATGTGTTGGCTGCTCCCTTGAGCATGTGGGTTGCAAAATGAACCCTTGAGTGTTGTGGGCATTCCATGTCTCGAAAGCAATGCTCCATGCCTCTAATCCAGTCCTCATCTTTGGTGACTACATCAATTTCTCCTTCACCCGAGAAAGAGTTGGGCCTTATCTTTAGAAAATCCACTAAAGTGAGCTCATGATGCCTAGGTTGATGTTGTCCTTGTACTAGGGCATTGGCGAGTGCTTGGACAAGATCTTATATGGTTGCCTTAGGGTTTTCTCTAAGTCCACTCCCCCCACTAGAAGAGCTAGCATCATCATCCTTATCTTTTCCCTTGTCTGCTTTCTTAGGGGCCATCTGAAAAGGGTCACATAAACCTAGGGTTAGAACGTATGAATCATACTTTTACCTAGTGGCCATTTACCATAATCAATCTGATACCATAATGTCACACCCTAATTTTTCACCACATAATTATATCACTGAGCGGAAGCATCCTTACTCAAGGGGGTGTTACAAAATGCTATGCATTGCAATTAAAGTAAATAAACACCTTGCATTTATTCAAAAGTGATTCATACATAGTTTTTGACATGAGTGAAACTACATCACATGCATCTATAAGACCTAAGCTACTTGGCATCAAACGAAACATAATGGAAATTATTCTTAAACTCTATATTATATTGGTAAATGACACCCCACCAGGCTAAGCTTGAAGAGGTCCTAGTCCTTGATTGTCCTCTTTATCTTTTACTTGCTCCAAATCCTGCGGACATCATGTCCCCAGCCATGCAAAACAAACATCACATCAGTAAGCGGTATTTGGCACATTATAAGACAAAAATAAAATAATAACTTGACATATATAAACTTGACATTAAATGCTTTGACATAATTTGACCAGGGGTTATCTTAAACATTCATGGATAGCTTTAAACATGACGAATTGGAAAAGTAAATATACGCCATCTCTCTTAACGCCCCATAGGAGCCCATAATTGCTAGGAAAGCCCATAATGCTAGGAAATCCCATAACAACCTTTTCAGGTCCATAAACGAGGCACATATAAAAACTTAGCCAATTCCTTAATCTTCATGATTAACATAGCTCTTGACTTAAATGATGACTTTTCTTAATCTTAATATTAACCATGATGGAATTTCTCCCTCTTAAATCATAATAGGGTTTCCCCTTCTTGAACATGATTCCTCAATTCTTAATTTCAAAATCATAATCATAACTAGGTTCATAACATAAACTATAATTAAACAAGCAAGCAATCAATTATACATGATGCATTCTTGATAGGCATTCATAATTCATAATTCATGAAATCACATAATGTGCATAATCATAAATAACAACCAATAAACCAAAGTACTTGTGCCAAATATGTATGGCCCGCTTACCTATAGCAAAACACCTCAGGGTCAAGTCACCTAACCTTACGGAGCCCTTTAAACACCTATAATTTGATAAACCACATAATGTACATAAGTTCATAGCCTTGAAACCCTAGTTTTATTCATTAAATTATTGAAGAGATTAGATATGTGAAATAGGGATCAAAAACATGTTCGATCGATAGAAAATCAAAAGAGCTTTCCAAAAATATATTTTTGCTCATTTTTCTAAGGTCATATGCAAAAGATATGCATTTTACAATATTGACCAATCAGAAGTCAAGAAACTATAGGCGTGACAGCGATTAAATCCTGAACTAAGCCAATGTAAATAAAAGTATAAGTTACAGAAAAACCAAGGGTGTGTGTGACATGCGATTAAAATCACGGGGACAGAAGTGTAATTATACCATAAATAACAATTGCACGAAATAAGATCCAACCAAAACTACAATTCCTAAAATATCCATACCAAGTTAATTGGGAAATTAGAAACATGGGGTCATCAAGGTCATTTTGTGACCTGGGTCCTTTCGAGCCTTCTCCATCGCGAGCCATGGGTCGAGCAGTTCGCAGGGCAAGTGGGTATCGATCCAGGATCATGGCACACAACCCCTCAAGGGAAACTGAGGTTCCCATCAACCTCCTGCCACTCAGTCGAAGTTGACGACCCTTAGTATAGGTCAGGAGGTATACTACCACCTTGGCACAACTGTGGTGAGGCCAGGGATCACTGGTAAGAAGGACATCCAAGAAAACTAGAAAACCAGGAGCCCAGATTGTGTGAATAGACTCACATTCTCCTAAAGAGGTCGAGCGGTCACTTGTGGTACCCAAAAGAGGTCGTCGTGGCCTAGGTGGTCACCAAAAACCAAAAACAGAGCAGGAGATCGGAGATCTGACACCATAGAAAACTGGGCAAAACGTGCCAATAGAGGGTGGAAAACAATCACAGAGGTTTGCACAAGCGATTGGGGAGGTTTTCACGGGAGGAGACGCACATGGGTGCCATGGAGACTAGCGCCAGTGAGGCTGCACACCGCGGCCTATAGGTCACAGCGTCTGGTGCCATCGCAAGGAAAACGGGAGCAAGGAAAACAAACGCGGTCGTTGTTAGATGCTTACCGTAATAGGAATTGATCTGAAGTGTTCGAAGGAGCTTGGACGGAGCCGGAGTCGCTGGAGTTGCAGGTCGAATCAGTCAGGAGGTTCGGTGGCACCAAGGTTCAATTGCGCACAGAGGAGGCTGGCGTTGGTGGCGGTGGTACTTTTGGAACCTTAAAACATGGCTCAATGGTGTCTGAGTGGTGTCTGTGAGAGCAACATGGGCGGGGGAGAGGAGCCCTAATTGGGCATTTCTTATACAGACCACGGGAGCAGGTGAGTTAGGGCTTTCCAGATTCGGAAAAACCTCACGAAAACATTGGAGAAGAAATTACAAGATGAGGAGGAGAGATTTGGGAGAGAGGGATTGTGAGAGCAAAACTTGGGAAACTATCCCTGACTCACGAGAGAGTCGGAGGTAGGGGACAATCTGACTTCCCTTGGATTTTAATTGTACGGTGGAGAAAACACGCGTGAAAAAGGAAATAAGAAAAGGGGTGTGACAATGATGAAATAGGTGGACTTTAGTCCAATTGATGCACTTAAGGCATAATTGAGTAAAGTGGTATTTCTTTCCTTTTCCCTTTAAATTGGATGACCAAATAAATCCCAAAGAATCTGATTTTGCAATCAGTGTTGCCTTTTGTGAATCTTTAATACTCAAAACACCTAATTTGAAGGAAACTCTATTTTCTTCATATGAATGCATTTCTTCACTATTGGTTAACCAAATTTCGTGTATACCTCTCTCTTCACTAAACCTATGCTTAGGAAGAATCTAGACTAAAGGTTTTCAACTTAAACGCCTCAAATTGATAATTTTGCACATGTTGGGTTCCTAGTTTCCCTATTAGTTCTTGTAACTTAAATGTGATGCATTAAAACTTTTTGCAATCGGGAAACTACTCCCCATGAGTCAAAATTCGATATTACTTATTCCAAGGTTATTTCATCTATCTTTTATGCCTTTTTAGCAACCTCTTGGAGGAGAGAGAGAAAGACATCAAATGATATTTTCCTTTATATTAAAAGCCATAAAAGGAAATAGGAAACTCCTTGCCTAGAATATCTAATTCATATTCATAATTTCGAATTATGCTCCTTTTTATCTTTATCCTTTATTTCCTTTAGACGACCCACAAGAATAGGGGAGAGAAAAAAAAGGAAGGAAAACTAATGTATATCGATTTGAATTAATTACAACACATAATGCACAATAGAAAGGGAAATTATATTTTAAGCCTTATTTTATTTATATTACTTTATTAACCTCCAAGAAATTTCTTTTATGGTATTTTTGCAGTAAGACCCTTAACTTATTTTGTTTAGGAAAAACCACATTTTGAAGTTAAATTACTCTAGAAAATTGGGATGTTACAAATACAATTCATTAAGTACATCAGGCTTTCAATTACATGTGCATATTTGACTTGTTGAACACTAACACTTTTATTTTTCTTAAGATTGCAATTAGAATTAAAAGGTGTGCTAACTGGCTTACAATCAAACTTTGAAAATCTTTTGAGGATTTTCTTAATATAATGTTCTTGAGAGAGAATGATGCAATCATTACTTTTAAGAAATTTAATTCCTAAAATTACATCTACTTCTCCCATATCTTTCATGTCAAAATTAGAGGCCAAAAAACTTTTTGTACTAATTATTGTATCAATATTAGTGCCAAATATAAGCATGTCATCCAGATAAAGACATATAATTACACAACCCTAGTCATCAACTTTGGAATATATACATTTCTCTCCTTCATTTATATGAAAATCATACGATACAATGGCTATCAAATTTCTCATGCCATTATATAGGTGCTTGTTTCAAGCCATAGAGAGATTTGATTAGTCTGCATACCATGTGTTCCTTTCCAGGCACACAACCTTCTAGTTGATCCATATAAATTTCTTCATCTAAATCCCCATTCAAGAAAGCAATTTTAACATCCATTTGATGTATAAATAATTTCTTAATAGATGCCAAAGCAATTAAAATCATGATTGACAAGATTCTAGTTACAGGATCAAAAGTATCAAAATAGTCAATATCCTTTTGTTGTTTGAATCCCTTGGCAACTAATCGAGCTTTACATTTATCTACAATAACTTTGGTTTTTAATTTTCTTTTAAATATCCATGTACATCAAGTCATCTTGACACCTGGTGGAAGATCCACTAATTCCCAAGTGTAATTAGATAATATAGATTCAATCTCACTATTAATTGCATCATTGTAAGATTGAGGATCATTATCTACAATAAAGGAATAGAAGTCATCACCAAGATTCTTTTTCTTCCTCATTCTAGTCGATCTTCTAAGCTCTACATCATCAGGTTCAAATACATCATTAGTATTGGATGTACTGAATATGTTCTCTAAAATTTCATTTGAAGGATCAGACACTTTTTCTATAGAGGTTTTCATAGGAAAGATAGTTCAAAAAATTCAATATTTTTAGATTCAGCTATAGTATTAGGTTCTACAACATTGTTGCTACTTCTAAGTACCAAGAATCTGTATTTCTACAACATTGTTGCTACTTCTAAGTACCAAGAATCTGTATGATGCACTATTTTGAGCATAACCTATAAAAACTCCATCTAGAGTTCTAGATCCTAATTTTTGTTTCTTAGGTTCAGTTAATAAGACTTTAACTATACACCCCCACACTTCGATATATTTCAAATTAGGAGGATATCCTTTCCATAATTCATATGGTGTCTTATTCGTCTTCCTACTAGGAATACAATTTTGAAGAAAATAAAATGATAAAATCGCTTCCCCCTACAAGTTGTTGGGTGCTCCTGAATTGATTAAAATATAATTCATCATCTCCTTTAGAGTTGTATTTTTACGTTCGGCAATCCCATTTGATTGAGGCGAATATGGAGGCGTGTATTCATGTATAATACCATAGTTTATGCAAAAATCATTAAAAGGAGAACTATCATATTCACCACCCCTATCTGAGTGAAGATGTTTTATTTTCTTATTGAGTTGATTCTCTACTTCTATTTTATATTTAACAAACATTTCAAAAGCTTCATCCTTTGAATATAGTAAATATAATTTTGTATATCGTGAGAAATCATCTACAAAAATGATATAGAAACATTTCTCACCTCTAAATAGATTTCTTTTTAAATCTCCAAGATCGGTGTGTACTAAATCTAGTAATTTGGAATTTCTATGTGAAATTTGAGGATATGGTTTTTTTGTAGATTTAGTTTCAGCACATACTTGACATTTATTATTTAAATCAACAACACCATGTATATCTTTTAGCAAACATAAAGATTTCATGCGTTGTACATATTTACAATTAATATGTCCAAGTCTATTGTGTCAAATATCAAAAGAGTCAGCGATATAAACAGAAGAAGAAATTTCATCAGCATTAGAGTTTGGTACATTCAAAAGAAAGAGATCATTTGATCAGTACCCCTTACCAAGGTTGTCGCTAGACTTAAACAGAATGACCTTGTTTGATTCAAAGGACACCTTGACGCTAAACTTAACAAGTTGAGAGACAGAAATCAAATTAACCCTAATGTCTTGAACACACAACACATCTTTGATCAAAAGAATTTTTCCAGAAGTCATCTTGATCATGACATTTTCCTTTCCGATCACAGAAGAAGAACTGGAGTTGCCCATGATAACTCGATGCTGATCCTGTCCTACTTCTGAGTAGGTCATGAAGGAATCTCCGTTGCCACTAATGTGGCGACTAGCCCCAGAGTCGATGATCCAATCATGATGTTGGAATGATCTCATGTTGACCAGACTGATGAATGCCACAAACACGTACTCAGTGACAAGGTTGGTTGGTGTTCCTTAGAATCCTAAACTGCTTGCTTCTTCCTATGACTGCATTTAAGAGAAGTATGACCAGGTTTGCCACAAACATAGCAAAAAACATTCTTTTTATTAATGACTTTATTGCCTTTATTTTTATTTTTATATCCTTTCCCTTTCTTATTTTTTCAGTTATTTTTAGAATGATCAAGAGAATTATTTTTAACTTCATTGTTAACAAAGTTTGCAGAAAATGATAACTCTTTGTTCAAATCAGATTTTTCTCTATTATGATTTCGATCTTCAACTCAGATATGTATTATTACATCATCCAACGACATAGTATTTCTTTTATGCTTTAAGTAGTTCTTGTAATGTTTCCAAGAATCAAACAGATTTTAAATTAACGATCCCACAATGAAAGACTCAGGAAGATCAAATTTTTTATTTTTTTAAGTCGTCTCATAAGATCTGAAAATCATAAATTTGAGTAGTTATTTCTTTAGTCATACAGAAATCTAAGAAATTTACAATAGTAAATTTCTGGGTAGAAGCCTCTTCCGGGATATATTTTTTTATTTAGACTTTTCCAAATTTTGGATGTAATTTTAATTGGAAAGTATGCATCAAATAGTTGATTAGATAATGTACTTAGAATAACATGTCGACATATGCGATTTGCTTTTTTCCAATCAACCGAATCATTTTTAGGTTTGAGTTCAGTTGAAGAAAACGATACATTAGAAACTTCCAAAGCAGTAATATTTTTTTCCTTGCCAATGCCTATAATGTTGTCCATTAAACTATTTAATTTTCACAACATCACGAAGTGTTCTTTGCGAAATAGTAGAAACAGTGACAATCTGATTGTTACTGTTCGACGGTGTCACAGGCGTAAAAAGAATTTCAAAACCTTCCATGTTAGTACCCATTAGTAAACAAAATACTCTTAAGATTGTAATTAGTAGAAGGAGTACAAACCGCGATTTAAACAGTAAACATGAAAGATTATACCATAGCTACATAGGATGCACTGTCCTTAGTAGTATTTCCGCACTACTTGATGGAGAATGTTAGTGCACTAGTCCCTGACAGCTGCTACTCTCCCAGGATCCAACAGCGGAGTACTGGCGTGAAGTGTGCACACACAATTACGACGACTAGCAAAAGGAACCGACCGTTCTTCCCGTGACTGACGACCGGCGGAGACGAGAAGAAATAAAATGGGAGAGTTTTTTTCGTTTTTTCAAACGATTGCAGACATTTTTTAAATAACAAAAGAAAGGTGCGTGAAAGGTTGCGTTGTGATTACAAACCGGGTTGCGATTGAAAACTGCTCAAATGTACAAGTGCAACATCGTAAAAGATGTGGATGCCATGTTAAATGGTTCAGTGATCTAAGAGGTCGAATTTGCACCCCCCATATGCGCGGGACGCGACATGTGTCGACGCGCCCGGTTAAAGAATTTTCGGATTGACCCGACCCAACTCAGTTGGGCTCAGATGAACTAAACCATTGCCTTTGCATTTGAAATACAGTAAAAACACAACACTTGGCTTGGGACCACACATCGCCCCGCCACCGCAGTCTCTGGTAGAGACTCCGCAATGCCCTTTGTGCCTCGACAGCGTGGTCATCGAAGTTGAAGACGCCCATGAGGCCTTTTCCACCACTTATCAATTGCTTGAGATATGTTCTAGAGCATAATCCATCGTCCCAAGTTTCACGATAACCATTCTTTCACTCCCTTCCATCCATGGGATGGATACATGATAAAATTATTAACTCTATCTCATCTTGGGTTTTCATAATCACCAGTCTACTGATCTATCTAGACTCCTTTAGGTTATGAAACTTCAAAATATAGTGTGTGATAGCCCTTGTCTATATCTGTTCCGATTAAGGTGGATTTAATGGTAGAATAATCAATTTGTGCTGATTGTTTTCATTTTCCATCTGTATGCAGAGGGAAAGGAAACGGCCCGGGGTGCATAACTTATAGAGCAGATTGATGGACAATAAAGGAATTTTTTGGTTGAACGAACTGTTCTCCCTATATCTAAAATGAACGTGTGATGTCTGACCTTATATTAATAAGAAGTTAGTTGTTTATTATTTCAGTCGTTTTTAAATAGGAGACCCGGTGACAGTCCCTCACGTTGAAATGTAAATGCAAAACCACCGCCATGTATTCTATAAATAAATGCAGATAAAGTATGCTGCATACATACATAGTCGCAAGCATCAATGGGAATTGGGAGTACTGAGGATAGAAGTGAGAAAATGAAATGACGGGTTTCCCCCATCTCTTGGTCCTTCGCCCGGTCGGTCCCATGTGAGAATGACTTGTAGTATCAAATGCATGCGTTGTGGTCGCGCATACACTTTCCTGTTGCGTAGTTATTTTGTTCATAATGGGGTCCCCATTATATATTCAAACACGTGAGAAAATACATTTTTTACTTAAGAAAGATTATAGTTCCAAAAAGTTGTTTCCGAATTGAATGAGGTAAAGGTTGAGATTTTTTATTATGCTTATCCTAACATCCCAAAGTTTTCATTATATAGTAAGGCCCTTAATGGACTTTGTTATTTCATATATAAACCTAAGTCATGGATCCTAACACAAATTATCCACACAACATTATATTTTGATAGTAAGATAAAAGATAAATGATTGAAGTGCATTTTTCTTTTCCTTTATGCAGTAATATTTTTTCCTTAAAATAAAAAATGAATGCACTTTCTCTCTCTCTCTACTTTGTGTTTCTAAAAACAAAAAAAGCGAGATAGTAAACCATTTAATACTATGACAAATGTTTAATTGAACAAGAGATATAAATATTAACCCTGATAATTATTTTACATGCAATAAATGCATGGAATTTAGTGAAGAGAAGGAATTGACTAACTAGAATCTCACAAAGGTTCAAAATGATATACTTATGCCAATGTGATTAAGCAAACATCATGATTAAGCTTTGGTTGAAATTTGAGGTCATAATGGCCTTGTTTGCAAATATGCAAAAGAAATGTCATTTAATGTATTTAAGGTGGGAATAGTCTAAATAAGGATATTTTCGGTTAATGGTTAGTTAAAACCCAAAGATGGTGGTCTATGAATGTTCTAGACCCCTTAATTAGCTCATGGTCAAATTTGAACTCATTTTGACTATGTTTGTCCCATAAAATTTACTAGGAAAGGTTTACATATAGTTTTGAATTGAAATCAATAAAAATAAGTTTAATGCATCTATTAAAACTATAATTTTATATCTCCTTTGAAAAGACTCAATTCTTGTGACCAAATATTTACAAAATAATACCAAAAAATATAAACAAATCTTTTTTTTCCAATCATGATGCACATCTGAATCTTGGAAGCTTTACATAAGATTACATTATTTGTCATGAATTTCTATCTACTCTTCAACAGTGGGCAACTCTTGCACCTCTTTTCTAAGTCTTCTTTGGTCATCTATCCACGAGTTCCCAGAGGGAATAAAAAAACCACATATGGGCCCCAAAAAGGGAAATTGGGGTCAACAAAGCAAGTACAAAATGGAAATTAGAAAGTAAAACAATATGAACCTATCTACAAAGAATTATATGAAAAAATGCAAAGGAATAAAAAATATAGGCAAGTATCAAGTGTAGCAATGGGATTTCAAATTCAACAATATTCAATATCAAAAATTTGTAACTAGTCATTCAATTTTCAATAGTTAGCACATGTCAATGCATGTGTTGTTGGGGAAGCCATATGTTCTCTTCATGAGAATGACAACACACCAACTACATTTTCCAGTATAATGAGGGACCTCATGTTCTTCCTCTGTGCAGAGTCGTGGAAGAATTATTCCACTAAACTATGAGCACTAGCCTGCCCTTTTTGATGTTTAAACAATGTGCTACTATTTTCCAAGACTTCTTGTTGGTGGCTTTCAAGGAGGGGGCTAAGGTTTACAAAAAATTTAAGCCAACCACCTATCTAATTATTCATGCAATCAACGAGGGAATTAACTTTCCAAATAGAAATATAAATTTTTTACCTTTGTATCAAAGTATGAAAAATTGTGAGTTCCAAGTAGTCATCTCCAAGAATTTAATCAACATAAAAAGATCTACAAATGTAGTGAAATATTTGTCACTATACAGCTTGGTATCAATTGGTATTTTTATTTTTTTATTTGTGACTAGGGTTTTTTCATCTACAAGTAATACTCATATTTTCCATTATTCTCATTTCTAAGATTTCTAGCTAGGTTATATATATATATATATATATATATATATATATATATATATATATATATAATTGATATTACATACTCAAGTGTTCTGATACATTTTCCCTATGTTAGATCCTAACACATTTATTTTCTCTCAAAGATAACTCCATGTAATCACTATGGTCAAGGTTGATCACTATATGAAATATGGCTTATCAAAATATCCTTAGTTACCATATCTAGGGTTTAGAGTCAATATAACTCAACATATGCTAGACATAAATCGATACTTAGATTTAAGTTATATATGTGAACACCATTATGTTTCTTATGAACATAAAGTATATCTCTATTTAGTCCAAACTACCATGTAATCTGATGTAAATGTCAAACTATCTATAAAGTATTTTCATGTATATATGATCTTTATCTTTTATGTCATATAATTGAAATAAGAGGTAACATAGATAAATTTCCTAGTATCATGTGAATACAGGGTTTTCAATTCTTAATAAGAGTAATATTAGTGAGCAAACATTGTTCATGATAACTGCAGAACTTTATCAATATACTATTTATCCACTCACCAACACATACACATTAATACTGACAACGCTCGATTCAGGTATGAAATAATTTAGGCTAGGTTGTCGCTATTGTCACATTCATACTCATAACATAGTCAAGTTTCTATATAATATGAACTAACTAATTTTTTTCTTCTGAAATCACAAATGGTACACATGTTATTCTTATCCTATAGTACTAATACTAGTAATAAGGCCCTATTATATTTACTAGTAAATTAAATTTGTGCATTTATCAATCAAGGGGTCTAGGTCTTGTAATCGCTACGTGTTATTTGATCAAAATCCTTAGTTTTTCATGTGGTTCACATTTAGGTTTCTTTCTACTAACATCTTTAGAGTCAAAAGATACGAAGAAGATCTCACTGACCTACAAAAGATGGGTGCCTCGCTTGTCGCTTCTGCATGAAGGGTGTTTCACATTTTTCATATTGTTCTCTAGAATCGACATTAATGGTCTTGGATTAGTGGCACCAGGTCCTGTGACCTGGGTTGTTTCTTTGTGGTCATCACAATGAGGAGGGGTTTGTAGACAGTGTCCATTGGGTTTTGGAAATAGGCAACGATAAATAAAAATTGAAGTTAGGGTTCTGTGATTAGGCCATTGCTAGGGGAAATGAATCAAGTACAGGGGTTGGATCTTGGAACATGGTCTATGAATGCTACCTACTGCTGTCAAGGTGCTCCATGATATTTAGGGAGAGGACATCATGGAGATAGGTGTTCTTCATCGTGGCCAATCTAATAGCAAACAACATGTTTTTCAGTGGTCACTCACTAAACCAGCAAGAAGATGGTGGTGGCGAGGTAGAAGAGGAGGTTAGGTAACACCAATGAGGCACTATTGTTGCTTATGAGGTGAGGATGAGGAGGAGATGAGGTGACATGGGTGGGGCATTGCTATTGCTGGAGTGTATAGAGGGAAGAGGAGATCTGAATCTGGGGGTGTCGAGTTAAAGTGGATGTGTAGCTGGGTTGGGCATCATTGTAGGAGATTACACTCAAGTTTGTAGGAGATGGAGAAAACAACAACCATTGGGAGAGACGGCGGTGAAACATGCTGTTATTTCAGGTGGCGTGTACCTAGGTCGAGGGGTGAGAAATCAAGTTATGGATGTCGGATCCAAGTCTCATAGTTGCACGTCAACTCTAGTTTATAGGCATTGTCTTGAAGGGTGATAGGCTCTAATTAATTGTCGGTCTACATACATATCCAATATGGTGGCATAAAACATGGAGGTGTTGCGGGCATCGGTGGCCGATCAACCTACTATGGGAGCGAGTTGGAGCCTTGGAGGTTGTCTAGGAGATTACAATTTAGGGGTTGACAAGGTGTCATGGTTATTGCAGACTGTCGATGGTCAAGGCAATGGTATGACTATGATTTGAGCAGGCGGAATCCGAGAGAAATGACACAATGCAACTCCAAAGACGAATGGAAAGAGGGGATTTGTCAGGGAGTTCTTTGCTAGGTCTGTGGATCATCCCCTACTATATCGATATATGTGTGATCACAGCCTCATTAGGGTCCCAGATGTGCGTCAAGTTGCAGGTCTTGATTTTCTCTAAGGTTGCAGGTATGTGGTTGGTGGTGATGGTTTTAAACGGGCAAAGACTGAGGAGAGGGGGAAACAATCTTACCGTGGTCGTCAGTGCTAGCTATGCGAGTGTATGATTTGTATTGTAGGTGTCTACAACGGTGCAAATATATATATGTCGTCTATTCTATTTGTAATCAACTAGTCAAGCCTAAATCAAGGGTGTTTAGGTGAGGAGAGGAGGAGGCATGATAGAGGGGGTGCTCAATTCTGACAAGGGGGAAACAGTTCCCTCTAATCCCTCATCACCACTGGCATTGTGTTGATGATGGTGATGTGTATGCGGCTGAGTACAGGGGGTTACTATTGATTAAATAAACTGGCATTTAGGGATGTTAATTGAAAGAAGGCTTTACTCTCTTTTATTTCCAAAAACATCCCTACACCTATCTAAAATTCAAACTGATTTGAGATCTTGATCAATAGTTCATATGATATTAGAAGTCATTTATTTTTGTAAAAATGTAGCAAGTTAGTTTTATCAAGTCATGACCCAATTTTTAATTAACCTCATAATAGCTATTAATGATTACTTTGAATTATATTGTTATATGATTCCCAACCAATGTTTGAAAAATTAGTTGTGTTACAGTAATACAAAAGGGATACCATCCAACCATAGTAGCTTGGGTGGTTAGAGCTCGGTAAGTCCCAATGAATGACCCGGGTTCAAACCTCACTGAAGGCACTTTGCAAACGGCAATCCACGTTGATTTGGTGTGGGAGGGGGTTGACCGGACCACACCCTCTCATGCCTCGAGAGTTTACCATATCGGCTTCACCCGGGGTGGGTTCTCTCGATCATCAAAAAAATATAAGGGGGATACCATTGCACAAAAAACTCATAATATTACCAAATGATGTTGAGGTGGCACATGAAGAGAATTTGAGGGATCCAATTATAAATATTTGTGATGTGAAGAAAATGAACCTATTTATATACAAGAAATTGAAAAGGATGCAAACACATATACAAGAACATGATAACTGACCATGACCATCAAAAGAGGTATAGACTGAGAGATGAATTTGAAAATGGACTTAGATTTCAGGGAATTATGAATTATAACCCAAAAGTATTTTATCACCAAAAATTGAGTATGTTATAACTCTCCACCGCTTAAAGAGGGTTTCATCCCCAAAATCAACTTAGTCTGGTATTACTCTCCATCCCATAAAATGATTCAGCTATAAATCTAAATAGGCATGTTAACTGCAATGAAATATCCTTCACTTTTCCCTTTACCCTACACCAAACTCTAAGTTTCACATTTAGAGTTTTCTCATACCTACTTAATTGTAACTTAGCTTAAAAAATCATCGATAAAATTCCATGAAAACATTTTCCTTTGTACATATCATACTATAAAGAAAATAATTTCTCAAGACAAAAACTTTTTAGTGCAGAACTAAAAAATGGCCAAAATCGAAGTGAGAACCAAGTCACAATCACCTCATATCTACACTCTAATTACTTTTATCCCATATTTCCAACTACTTGATGCATTTTTGGGAATTTAGATTCATATGAAACATAAGGAGTAACTTGAACGTTTAGTAATTCTTGGTCCATAAGATCCCTCTAGGGTCATGTATACATGTTTAAGTTAAGAGTAAATTATTAATGTCAAGTTCATGATACTCCACAAAATTATTAGATATATTATAGCCAAGCTTAAATATTTAATATATTTTCTTTTAAATATTGTTATTACTAATATTTGTGTGATGTTTCATTGGGTCAAAGTCTAGATACAAGTCATTTCTATTTCTCCATTCAGTTATCTTATTATGGGTTAGGATGCAATTTTGAATCTTAGTTTTTTTTTGTCATAGTCATATCATAACTACATATATGTTAGTAGAACATATTATTTAACTCTCAATCATTGTAGGATTGTTATGTCCAAGTTATCATAATGATTTTTGTTTACTTGGTGTTGTACCTAACAAAAGGAAGTTTATGGCACTCTTCCAATTTGTATACTTATAGTGGTGATTTAAATGTTCCCAAGGTCATATTATAAGTATACACACGTGTCTTACACACTTATTAATTTTGCCACCAAGTAAATCTACACCTAGGAAAGTTTAAAACTAGTAGCTAGGTATGTTTCCTAACATTCTATTGAGAACATACCCCACATCATAGGCTATTAAAGTTTCCTACTTTTAGTCTAGGTATATTCCAATGACACTAGGGTTTATTGTCAACTGCCTACTCGATTTGTATTCCAAATTAACCCTAGTTTTCCGAGATGTGCATGAGTACTGACTGTTTATAGGATTTATTACCATGCTGTAAAGACTCAATTCTTGTGAGTGGATATTTACAAAATAATACCAGAAAATATAAACAAATCTTTTTTTTTCAATCATGATGCACATTTGAGTCTTGGAAGCTTTACATAAGATTACATTATTTGTCATGGATTTTTGTCTACTCTTCAACTGTGGGTAACTCTTGCATTTTTCTTCTAGGTCTTCTTTGGTCACCTTCCCATGAGTTCCCAGAGGAAAAAAACCACATATGGGCCCCAAAAAAGGAAATTGAGGTTAGCAAAGCTGGTACAAAATGGTATTTAGAAAGTAAAATAATAGGAAACTATTTATAAAGAATTATATGACAAATACAAGGAATAAACAATATAGGAAAGTATCAAGAGGTGCAATGGGTTTTCAAATTCAACAGTATTCAATATCCAAAATTGGTAACTAGTCATTCAATTTTCAATAGTTAGCACATGTCAATGTCTATGTTATTGGGGAAGCCATATGTTCTCTTCATGATAATGACAACACACCAACTATGTTTCCAAGTATAATGAGGGACCTCATGTCCTTCTCTCTACATAGAGTCGTTGATGCATTATTCCACTAAATTATGGGCACTAGCATGCCCTTTTTGGCATTTAACCAATGTGCTACTATTTTTCTAGATTTATTGTTGGTGGTTTTCAAGGAGGGGCATAAGGTTTACAACAATTTTAAGCCAACCAACCTATCTAATTATGCATGAAATCAATGAGGGAATTAAATTTCCAAATAGAAAAAGAAATTCCATACCTTTGGATCAAAGCATGCAAAATTATGTGTTCCAAGTAGTCATCTCTAAGAATTCAATCAACATAAATAGATCTAAATATGTAGTGAAATATATTTCACTATATGGCTTGGTATCAATTGGTATTTTTATTTTGTTATTCATGACTAGGGTTTTTCCATATACAAGTGATACTCGTATTTTCCATTATTCTCATTTCTAAGATTTCTGGCTAGGTTATATATATATATAAATTGATATTACATACTCAAGTGTTCCAATACATTTTCCCTATGCTAGATCCTAACACGTTTATTTTCTCTCAAAGATAATTCCATGTAGTCACTATGGTCAAGGTTGATCACCATATGAAATATGCCTTATCAAAATATCCTTAGTTACCATATCTAGGGTTTAGAATCAATATACCTCAACATATGTTATACATAAATTGATACTTAGATTTAAGTTATATATGTGAACACCAATATGTTTCTTATGGACATAAAGTATATTCATATTTAGTCCAAACTACCATGTAATCTGATGTATATGTCAAAATGTCTGTAAACTATTTTACTGTATATATGATCTTTAACTTTTATTTCCTATAATTGAAATAAGAGGTAACATAGACAAATTTCCTAGTGTCAAGTGAATATATGGTTTTCGATTCTTAATAAGAGTAATATTAGTGAGCAAACATTGTTCATAATAACTACAAAACTTTATCGATATACTATTTATCCACTCACCAACACATAGAAAATAATACTAACAACACTCGATTGAGGTATGAAATAATTTAGGCTAGGTTGTCACTGTGGTCACATTCATACTCATAACATAGTCAAATTTCTATATATTATGAACTAACTAATTTTTTCCTTCTGAAATCACAAATGGTACACATGTTATTCA
The DNA here is from genome assembly GCA_963693085.1 of Alisma plantago-aquatica. Classification (NCBI taxonomy): domain Eukaryota; kingdom Viridiplantae; phylum Streptophyta; class Magnoliopsida; order Alismatales; family Alismataceae; genus Alisma; species Alisma plantago-aquatica. The sequence goes on from OY856413.1 coordinate 1,175,100, forward strand.
TATCTTATAGTACACATATTAGTAATAAGGCCCTATTATGTTTACTAGTAAGATAATTTGTGCATTTCTCAATCAAGGGGTCTAGGTCTTATAATCACTACGTGTTATTTGATCAAAAGCCTTAGTTTTTCATGTGGTTCACATTTAGGTTTCTTTCTACTAACATCTTTAGAGTCAAAAGAAACAAAGAAGATCTTACTGGCCTACCAAAGATGGGTGCCTTGCATGTCACTTTTGCATGAAGGGTTTTTCACATTATTCATATTGTTCTCTAGGATCGACATCAACGATCTTGGATCAGTGGTACCAGGTCCTGGGACCTAGTTTGTTTCTTCGTGGTCATCACAATGAGGAGGGGATTGTAGAAAGTGTCCATTGGGTTTTGGAAATAGGCAACGATGAATCATAATTGAAGTTAGGGTTCAGTGATTAGGCCATTGCCAGGGGAAATGAATCAAGTACAGGGGTTGGATCTAATGGAGCATGGTATGTGAATGCAACCTGTTGCTATGAAGGTACTCCATGATTTTTAGGGAGAGGACATCATGGAGATAGGCGGCTTGCATCATGGCCAATATGATAGCAAACATCATTTTGTGTAGTGGTATCTCATTGTAGCCAGCAAGAGATGGTGGCAGCGAGGTAGATGAGGAGGTGAGGTAACATCAATGGGGAACTATTGTTGCTGACGAGGCGACGATGAGGAGGAGATCAGGTGACATGGGTGGGGCATTGTTGTTGCTGGAGAGTACAAAGGGAAGAGGAGATATGAATCTGGGGTGTCGAGTTGCAATAGACTTGTAGCTAGATTGGGTGCCATTATAGGAGATTGCACTCCAGTTTGTAGGTAGTGGAGAAAAGAACAATCGTTGGGTCAAACGACGGTGAATCAGGTTGTTATTTCAGGTGGTAGGTACCTAGGTCGAGGGGTGAGGAATCAGGTTATGGATGCCAAATTCGAGTCTTAGAGTTGTAGGTCACCTCTAGTTTAAAGGCATTGTCTTGAAGGCTGAGAGGCGTTGCGGTTAATTGTTGGTCTGCATATAGATCCAATCTGGTGGCATATAACATGGAGGTGTGGGGGGGGGATTGGTGTCCGATCAACCTATTACGGGAGCAAGTTGGAGCCTTGGAGGTTGTCTAGTAGATTGCGGTTTAGGGGTTGACATGGTGTCGTGGTAATTACAGACTGCTGATGATCAAGGCGATGGCATGACTATGATCTGAGCAGGAAAAATCAGAGAGAAACGACACAATGCAGCTATGAAGATGAATGGAAAGAGGGGATATGTATGGGAGTTCTTTGCTAGGTCTATGGATCGTAGCCTACTCTATTGATATATGTGTGATCACGGCCTCGATAGGGTCCTAGATGTGCATCAAGTTGTAGGTCTTGATATGCTTTAGGGTTGCTATTATGTGGTTGGTGGTGATGGTTGTGGACGGGCAGAACCTGAGGAGAGTGGGAAGCAATCTTACCCAGGTCATCGCTACTAGCTATGGGAGTGTATAATTTGTATTGTAGGTGTCTAAGACAGTGCAAATCTATATGTCATCTATTCTATCTGTAGTCAAGCCTAAAAAGGATGGTGTGGGTGCTAGGGTTCAAGGGTGTTGAAGAAGATGATGAGAGGAGGAGGCGTGATAGAGGGGGTGTTCAATTCTGACAAGGGGAAAATGGTTCCCTCTAATCTCTCATCACCATTGGTGTTGTGTTGACGATGGTGATGTGTGTGGGGATGAGTACAGGGGTTACTATTGATTAAATAAACTAGGCGTTTAGGGATGTTATTTAAAAGAAGGTTTGAATTCTCTTTTATTTCCAAAAACATCCTTATACCTACCTAAAATTCAAACTGATTTGAGATCTTGATCGATGGTTCATATGATATTAGAATCATTCATTTTTCTTAAAATGTAACTAGTCAGTTTTATCAATCCATGACCCCATTTTTAATTAACTTCATAATAGCTATTAATGATCACTTTGAATTATATTGTTATATGATTCCAGGCCAATGTTTGAAAAATTACTTATATTACAGTAATACAAGGGTGATACCATTGTACAAAAAACTCATAATAGTACCAAATGATGTTGAGGTGGCACATGAAGATAATTTGAGGGATCCAATTGTAAATATTTGTGATGTGAAGAAAATGAACCTATTTATATATAAGAAATCAAAAAGGATGTAAACGCATATACAAGAACATGATAATTGACCATTACCATCAAAAGAGGTATAGCCTGAGAGATGAATTTGAAAATGGACTCAAATTTTGAGGGAATTATGAATTATAACCCAAACGTATTTTATCACCAAAAATTGAGTATGTTACATCATTTTTCACAACCCACCCAATTATTTCCTTTTATTTTCTTACACATTATAATGGCCACATCTTAATTGTACCTGATCCGACAAGAAGGGGATTATCCCCTCTCTCCAACCATTACATCTCTTGGGTACAATAGTTCCTACAACCCCAAGTGATCATTTTCTCTCCCCACATTCATCAATTTTGGGATTCTATGATGAATATTTGATTGAATAAGTAATGTTAATATCACCCTTGATTCTTTTACATGCAATAAGTGCATAGAATTTAGCAAAGAGAGGGAATTGACTAACTAAAGTCTCCTAAAGGTTTGAAATGATAAATTTATGCCAATGTGATTAAGAAATCACGATGATTAAGATCTAATTGAAATTTGAGGCCACAATGACCTTGTTTGCAAATATATAAAGAAGGAAATGTCGATTAATGTATATAAGGAAAGAATAGTCCAAATAAAGATATTTTTAGTTAGTGAGTTATCAAAGCCCAAATGTGATGGTCTAATAATGTTCTAGACCTGTTATTAGGTCATGGTCAAAATTTAAAATTGTTGTGATTTAGTTTGACAACTTAAATTAACTAGGAAAGGCTTACGTACTTTTGAATCAAAATAAGTGAAAATAAGTTTAATGCATCTATTAAAACTATAAATTTTGATCTCCTTTTTCATACCCCATGTTATTTCCCTTTTATTTTCCGTACATGTTCTAATCGCCAATTTTTCATTATCTCTAATCTGATGATAAGGAGATCATCCCCTACCTCCATCTATTACATTTTTTGGGGACAATCGTTCCCACGACCCCAAATGATCATTTTCTCTCTGCACCTTCATCTTGATTGGGATTCTATGTTCAATATTTAATTGTATAATATATGTTAATATCACCTCTGGTTCTTTTATGTACAACAAATGCATAAAATTTAGTGAAGAGAAGGGATTCACTAATTAAATTCTCCCAAAGGTTCAAAAGCATAAAATTATACCAATGTGATTAAGTAAACACAATGATCAATCTCTAGTAAAAAATTGATACCATGATGACCTTGCTTGCAAATATGTAAAGAAGGAAATGCCAGTTAATGTATTTAAGGTGAGAATAGTCCAAATTAGGATATTTCAATTAATGGTTAGTTAAAGTTTGAATGTGATGGTCAATGTTCTAGACCCCTAAATTATATCATGGTCAAAATTTGAAGTCATTATGACTATGTTTGACCCCTAAAATTAGCTAGGAAAGGTTTACATATAGTTTTAAATCTAAATCAATCAAAATAAGTTTGATGCATCTATTTAAACTATAGTTTTGGATCTCCTTTGTCATGCCATGCCCCCATTATTTCCTTTTGTTTTTCTTACACGTTCTAATTCTAGCATCTTAATTGTGTTGGTATGTATGCCTAGAGAGCCAATCACATGATGAGTGATTGTTGTTCTTAGACCCGAAGTCAATGCACTCATCACATGTTGTTTGATGTACTTTGATATCATCCAACTTGACCTTGAATAAGGGTTACCATAAAGGTGATGTCTGGGTATGTTGTGACACATGGAGTTTGAATGTGAGTGATGTAGATGGGATTTGTACCTCCTATCGATGTTGATATCATGGCCGCTTGATAAGCGAGACTGAGAACATATGGCCATGATCATGTGTATCAATATGTGATATGAGAGATCACATCCATATCAAAAAGTCTGCTCTATTTCAAGGAAAATAGATTAAATATTAAGCGGTTCCATGCCTTGAGTTCAATCTAGATATTAGAGACAAAGGAACTATACAATCACTGTAACACTGATCATGAATTGTAGCTTGAAGTTGTTCTCCAACTTTCCAATTACTTGGGTAGCAATGGTGTGTTGCTAGAAATCATTCATTGCTTGTGATGTCATAAATTAGTTATGGACATTCACTGCCAACAAAACTTGGGACCTATAGGTTCAAAGGCATAGGACGCGTTTGGAATAGGAGTTTACTCACGAATAAGGCTTAACTTGATTACTATAGTATATAGGTATTCAATTTAAACAATATTGATTGATAATTAGCTGATTTGGAATATGATTCGATAGTCTCAAGTGTTGAGTCGGCCGAATCATATGTCATTATTACTGAAGTGTTTAGGTAATCAATTACACAACATTGACTGAAAATTGGCTGAATGAGATTGTGACTCGACTGACTCAAGTGGCGAGTCGAGCAACCTAGAACTCCAGTCACCTGACCGGATAATCAGTAAGACTAGATCAAGGATTGATGTTGACATTATGATGTGCATTAATTGTTGCACTGAAGGTCAATATGTTGGTGAATAGGAAGGCATTCAAATCAACTGAATGGGGTATGAGTTGACTGACTCAAATGTTGAGTCGACCAAATCATGAACAACAATAGGTAGAAATTCATGAAAATCCATATGTTCAACTCCTAGTTGATCTAGAAACCCTGACCCTAACTCTCATATGGATAGGGGGTGTAGTCAAGGCTTTCATAAGACACAACTAACACTAACAAATGTTGTCCTCTCATAGTTGTGGTAATGTGAGAGCCCAAAGCAAGTCTTACTGATAAAAGGGAGAGACAAATAGGGAGAACAAGTCAGTGCTAGCACGTTGACATCTAAGGGATAAATACCTTCCCATTGTCTCTGGTAAAGCACAATGAGGAGTTCCTGGTGGTCTGTATGGACTACATAGAAGCGTGAAGGTCGTTTCCACCACACTAGGAGGACGTCATCAACCACTATTCAAAGTGCTACACCAAAAGACCTTCCTATACAATCATTTGGGTGTTGCTTTAAAAAGAAGCATGTCATTACAAGAATTGTCTTTAGACTTGCTCCAGGATCAGGTATATGCCATGTAAACCCTCTTTCATAGATGCATTATTGTTGATGCGATCTTTATTTGGGATACAGGTAGAATATTTTTGTTTCCTCTACCTTATCACCTGCCCGATATCCCAAAAGTGGTATCAGGGCCATGTTAATTTATGGTGTATTGGGATTTAATGTGATGTGATCTAATTAATTTTCTTGCATAAGATGCAAATATTTAAAATGATTAATGTGCATATCTAACAAATACTACATATGAGTTGTGTATATATACATATACATATGGCCATTCATTCACTACTCGTGTGGGTAACTAAGGTTAGTTACATATGCATCTGTTTTTTAATAGGAAGGCACATATCTGGAATGACACAGCAAATGTTGCAATGAAAGGACAAAAAATGTAATAGACATACTCATTTCATAATACTACATAAATTGTTGTCATAAATATCATTTTAATTGTATTCAGAGGGACAATAAAAAAATTATAATGTATTTATAAAATGAGTCTTTGTATTACAATTTTGGTTGTCCCATTACAATTAGGTGCCTTTCTATTACAAAATAGATCCACAGGTAGCAAAAGTTAGTTACCCACGCGGTTGTATATATATATATATATATATATATATATATATATATATATATAATTGATACGTGTAGCCTTAAAATTTGTTCTGATGGTGGATGAATGCATAGTTATCGCTAAAACCCCTTGTAGATGTGTGTTCTTGGCTGAATAGTTTATTGTTGTTGTTATTCATTTTACATACCAAACCTCTACCTTTTTCCTTCACATGTAAGGTAATTCTTCCCTCCCTATACTCCCCTTAAATGCAAGTTGAGCTTTCACTTTTACAATGTAATAAGTTAACAAGAACATAATAGTTTTAATTTATGTTTTAGCAAGAAAAAGCAATCTACATTAGATGAGTCGACTGACTGGAGGACTGAGGAGGCCAAATGAAAGGATGAGGCATTTGATCGAATGGAGCCTGACTGATCAAATGAAGGAGTCCATGCACTGATTAATCTAAGAGCCAGTCGATCGATCCATGACTACCAATCGACTGACCAAAAGAACAACCGATTGACTGAAGGGTTCAATCGACCGACTGGGCTGGTTTCATCATATTTTTTCTAGAAGAATAGGTTGCTACATATGATGTGGACTTGAGTTGGTATCAATTCTTTCTGGATACAAAAAAATTGCATTAGTATGGCCATAATTGTCACTCGTATTCTATGATTGCATGTTTTTTTTGTGGATACAATATGTATATAATACATATTATATATCTAGTGATTGGATATGTATATGTATTTATCTATAAATTACCTTGATAAATATTAAGTCTTATATGATTTCGATAAGCGGCGCACATGAAAATATTGATCGACTAAGCATAGGTTTCGCCAAAACATAGTGTCTTGTCTATCTCATGGAGGTGTGATGGTAGATATGCATGTCTGTCAAAGCAGAGAGCATATGCCATCGTGTTGGCTTTTTTTGGGCCAGGTTTAACTAGTTGGCCTTAATAAGATTAAGTTCCTAGAAGCATATAAATGGATCATGACAAGGATTTGTGCATTCCATCTATCCAATAATTGCATTTAGATGCAATTGACAAAACTTGCCTACCTAAACAGTCAAGTTGTAGGCGATCAACCAAAGTTGACTTACGATTTGATGAAATATGGATATTGGCTCACTAGAAGTTTGTATGATGTAATCTTTCAAAATGATAGTGATGGATATAAATATGTACAAAATATTGGGAGAGAATATTAATTAAAACCCTTATGAATATCATCAAACTTATTAAATCAATTTAAATCAAAAGTGATTTGATAAAAATTACAAAATTTCTTTTGTAGAAACTAATGGCAAACAAAAACATGTTTTCATTGCAACCGGTCCTTGATAAGGACAAGTTGAACAGGAATAACTTCCACAATGGTTCAGGACATTGAGTATCATTCTCACTCAAGAGATCAAGCTCTATGTCATGGAGACACTTGAGCTAGATGAACCCGCTCCCACCGTGCCTAAGGCTGGTAGGGATGCTTACAAGAAGCACTCTAAAGATGTCATGGATGTCAAGTGTCTGATGCTATGATAAATGAACTATGAGTTGCAGAGATAATATGAGCACATGGATGTTATTGAGATGGTAACAAATCTTAAAAAATGTACCAAGATCAGGCAAGACAAGAGAGATATGTAAAGGCATTATTCAAGTGCAATATGGCTGAAGAAGATCCAGTAGGTTTTCATGTACTCAAGTTGAGTGGATATGTGGATAACCCATCTATAGTGGGATTTTCCTTAGGCCAAGAGTTCGGCATAGATGTGATTCTACAGTCACATCCGGAGTCATACTACTAGTTTGTCATTACAACATGAACAATTTTGACAAGCCAGTGTTGAAATTACTAGGCATGGTGAGGACAGCTAAAGCACAGATGAAGAAGGAAAACCCAAATATATGGTGAAATTTGACAGAGGAAAAGGGAAGTCCAAGGGCAAATACAAATCTAAGAAGAGTTCTAATGCTAGCCAAAAACCAAAGTCTATTGCACTGAAAGCTAAGGAAGGAGTAAATAGGAAGGGAACCAGCCTGGACACTATAAAAAGGAACTACCCTCTTTATCTGGAGGAACTCATGAAGAAGAAGGAGATAGACATCTCCACTATAGGACACAAGAAAAACTAAGCTAGAACTGTGTGGAGCAAGAGTTGTTGCCACCACAGTTGAAGTCTATCATTCATGTAATGGACATGTAATAGAATTAGTGAAATGCTATTATGTACCTACCATTAGTGAAAAACAACATGTATCTTGTATGGACAAGTGTATTATTAATGACTAATGTTTTATTTTAAAATATAAGATATTAAATGGCAGTTCCTTATGTCTCATAATCTATATACTCAATAGTTTTAAAGAAAAATATATATAACACATAAATTGAATGATTTGACGACTCAAACATTGAATGCCTATTGCATTGTCATCTAGGGAACATAAATGAGATGCATTTCTAGAATCCATAAAGAAGGTCGTCTAAACTCTTTTGGTTTTTAAACCAACAGAGACATGCGGGTCTTATTTGTTGGGCAATATGACAAAAGCTCTTTTCACTAGAAATAGTGGGAGAGTGAGCATTCTATTAGGGTTCTTACATAGTGATGTATATAGACCTTTTAGAACAAATGTTAGAGGTGGTTAACAATACCTCACTATATTTACTGATGATCTCAGTAGATATGATAGTTTGTATTTGATTAAAAACAAGTTTGAATATCTTGATGTGCTCAAGGAAATCATGAATGAAGTACATAACCAACTTGGCACTTCGATATGATGGATGTCGAGAATATTTTAAATAAAGAGTTTGAGGACCTGCTGCGAGAACGTGATAATGTATCACAATGAACTCCACCTGAAACATAGTGATGTATCAAAAAGAAGGAATCACGCCATGTTAGTCATGGTGCGAACATCAATAAATCTAGTTGATCTTCCAATTTTATTTTGGGTGCATGCTTCACATTAAATAATGTGCCATATAAAATGGTTTGAAAAGACAACACGTAAGATATGACATGGGGGAAGTGTCCCGATATGTCTTTTATAAGTATTAGGAATGAAAGATTATATACAAAAATATTTTCTTGAAAATCTTTGTCCACAAATCACGCAAAAGTTACTTTGTTGAATACACTTTTATATTCCAAAGGAATAAGTGGGAGAAAAGTAGAACACGAAAAGTTTGATACTAATAAGAAAAGAACAATCCCAAAGAGGTACAATAGGAACACAGAGAATCACAAAATTTAGAATCTCATGTTCCTTATGTAAACACAAAACCTCGTCAATCTAGTAGGACATGTCGTGAGCTTAAAAGATTAGGACATCTTATGTCCCAAAAAGGTGGTAAGTTGGTCATAGATGATGAACAAACAACCTACCTAGAAGATATTGAGGGACCTGAGTATGATGGCTTGAGTCCATTGTATCCAAGATGAATCTAGTACACCAACAATGTATGACCTTGGTGATCACCTAAAGGGGTAAGACACATAGGGTGCAATTGGGTCTTCAAGAAGAAGATCAACATGGATGGTAGTGTACAAACCTATAAGTGTAGATTTGTTGATAGGGTTTCAATCAAGTTCAAGATGTTGAACATAACAGAATATTTTACCGGTTGCCATAGTTAAATCCATCAGGATCATGCTTGCACCACAGATTAGTATGAATATGAGATTTGGCAAATGGATGTTAAAATTGAATTGCTTAACAAGAACATTGTAGAGGATGTGTGCATGACACAACCTAAAGGTTTTATAAATCCAATTATTGCAAATGAAGTTTGTGAGCTACAAAGGTCAATCTATGGAGTGAAGTAAGAATCTCAGAGCTAGAATATTCAATTTGACAAAATAGTAAAAAAGTTTTACTTTACTCGAAATGAAGCTGAAAGTTGTGATTACAAAATGTTAATGGGAGCATGTTTATATTCCACATAATGATGGGGAATAGCATCCTTATCCTACAAATGTTAAAACTTGGAAGGGAAGTACCTTCTCGATGAAGGATTTAGGTGAAGCATACTATATCCTAGGAATTTATATCTATAGAGATAGATATGGAAATCTTGTTGACCTAAGTAAGAGAACATACATTGGCAAGATGTCGAAGGAGTTAAGCATACATGACTCCATGAGAGAAAAATTTGTCCATGTTCCATGAAATTAGTCTTTCAAGAACCTAGTGTCCCAGTTCTTGTGAAGAATGGGAACACATGATTAAGATGTCATATGCATTATAAATTGGACCTATCATGTATGTAATGTTATATAGTCATCATGTAGTCTCATATGTAGGACATGACGAACATATATCAGTCAGATTCCAGTGAACTTCACTGGGCTTCCATAAAGAACATCCTTAAATACTTTAATGCAATAAGGATCAGTTCCCTATTTATGGTAATAAGGAAGAGTTGGGTGTAAAGGGTTACACCAATGTAAGCTTCTAACATGACAAAGAAGATTAAAGATCAAAATTTAAATTTGTATTTGACATTAAAATAGAACTATAAGTTGGAAAAGTTCAAAGTAAGAGACAACCATTAATTCTACATAGAATTCGAATACCTTGTTGTTATGAATACATTAGATGATATTGTATGGATCAAGAAGTTCGTTAGATGAACTTGTGTGAGGTTCAAACCATTAATGACACAAACAAAATACTATGACTACAATGGTGCTACTAGATAGGTAAATGAACCCATATTGAATACTATGACATTTCCATCTCATGAGAGAGATTGTACATTGAGGAGATGTGAATACTTGCAAAGTACCGACTAAAAGAAAAAATTTCTAACCCTCTCCAAAAGCACTTGTGTAGCAGAAACATGATGGACATGTTTAGATCATTTGGAATAAGATTCATGGTTTATTGGCTCTAAGTTCAAGTGGGAGTCTATTGGTATGCATTCCTAGAGAGACAATCATATGATGATTGTAATGGGGCATTAGATACCTGATTTGATAATGATAAAGGTAATTCCATCTATTATGTTTCTCTCAGTCCTAAGATGGTGAAACAAACACGGTAGATGCCTAATGATGTTACTCAATGACATATGTTTTCAGGTTGAGGACCTGAACAATGAGATCATATGTATGATAAGAGTATTTACATTCTTGGTTATGTCCCTAGTCAGATATTATTTTGGAAGCTAATAGAGAACAATAATACATAAGACTAGAGTATATGTTGGATGATGACAAAATCTCATTAGTCATGATATGTGATATCAAACCAAACACATAGGTATTTGTTAGAGAATAGTGTGTAACCATCTTGAGAGTGATACATGGAAACCATTGAGTGGTAGTCAGAATTAGCTCTCATAGTAATAATGGTGATTGTAGTTCTTAGACCTGAAGTCACTAGACTCATCACATGTTGTTCAATGTACTTTGACATCATCCAATGTGACCTTGAATAAGGGTTACCATACATGGATGTTCATATATGTTGTGACACATGAGGATTGACTGTGACTGATGTAGAAGGAATTTTCCCTCCTGTCAGAGTTGATATCCTGGCCACTTGATAAGTGAGACTGAGACACATATGGCATACTCATGTGAATTAATATATGATATGTGAGATCGTATGCATCTTAGACAGTCTACTCTAGTTCAAGGAACATAGATTAAATATTAAGAGGATGATGATTCAATGCCTCAAGTTCAATCTGGATATAAGAGACAAAGGAGCTATATGATCACTTTAGCACTGAGCACGAAACTTAGGTTGAAGTTGTTCTCTAACTTTCCAGTTACTTGGTTAGTAATGATGTGTTTCTAGATACCACTCATTAATTATGATGTCATAAATTAGTTATGGAGATTCACTTACAACGTATCTTGGGACATGTAGGGTCACATGTGATGCCCCAATACGTCACAAATGAGATCACTCAATCTAAAGAACGGAATTAAAATTAAATATGCATATTACGAGAAAATGTAGGAAAATAAAACTGATTTCTCATAAAGAACCATAAGCCAAAACTCATGACATATAAGTCCTCATCAGGACACCTATATTACATACCACGTATATCATGGTGCTTACATCACTGTGAATCATCATTCATATCATCAACCCGTTGCACGAGATACTTGTTCTACACATATACAAATACACATTCGATATCTATAAAACCATGGATCACAAGCTAAAAACCTCACATAGATAACACATCCACAAGACACAACAAGAACACCCCCAAAGATCTAAATGTACAAGGATGACTCTAGGACTCTATCACCAAAAGACTAGCAACACATCCAACCTTATCATCTACTGCTCTTGCTAATACTCTTCCTCAGTAGCACAATCTCTACCTCTTCGTGCCCGATCACCTAAAAGATGTGGAAATCCATGGGGTGAGACCAAACATCCCAGCGAGAGATATAACTCTCCACCAATGTCTATTAAAGCACATATACTAAACATGTAGATAAAGGTACATAACAGGTGGAGCAGATTCAACTAAACGATATGAATCCAACAAATTAAAAAAATCTAGCAAAATTAGGCAATTACCAATAAGGCGTAGATCACTTAATATTCTAAAAAGGGATATGATGAACATGTATAATGATTGACTTCTCTTACCATCTTATAATTCAATAAATCAGTACAAAGGCAAGGAAAATGGTTCAACCAATGTTAGTCATATTTGACCCTAAGCAAGATATACTACACGGTCGTGTTACATATTTTATTATTATTGCCCTGAGGATTTGAGGCGTATCACCCAAATCCAACTGACAACTACTAAGTCAAAATCGGCGCCATACAAGGTTAAATGGAAAAGCTAAAATACATGAACTCTCCAATACATCTTGACCAGCACAACAGAAAAACACCACAAAGACATATCAATCAACTGCAACAATTGTTGACTCAAGGTCAATTAGGTCAATGTTGACTCACGTCTAAATTGACTAAACCCGTGTTTTGATGATGACTAACCATTCCACATATTGGTGTCTAATGTCTCTACTTGAGTGATTTCAGATTAGGTATAGACACACTCCAATTGCCCTAACTTGCGCATCTCAAATTGGAGAAAAGACAAGTCAAAGTCATACAAGTGCACGTTTTTGTAATATGATGTATATCCATTAGAATCATGTTGTAAATCACTTGTAATGATTGTATGACTTGTAATTAAGCTTAGAAAAATATCAGGAACACTTAGATCGAATATTAGAGCACTTTTAATGCAACTTTGAAAATCAATTACAGGCACTTGATCGGTCCAGTTTCCCACCCTGAAACTCGACCGATCCACCTGGGCTGATTTTCTGAAGATTGCATCGGTCCAGTTTCCCACCCTGAAACTCGACCGATCCACCTGGGATGATTTTCTGAAGATTGAATTGGTCCAGTTTCCCACCCTGAAACTCGACCGATCCACCTGGGCTGGTTTTCTGAAGATTGCATCGGTCAAGTTACACATATAGAAACTCGACCGAATGCACTGTACGGAAAAGTGTAGAAAAGTGTTTCTAGTCGTTGTGGAGTTGCAACAAGTGAAAATAGATCTGTTTCAAGCCACAAAACGGCTAGTTTTCGTTCACAAGTGTTCCCAAAGGCTAAGAGGCATCCCCAGCTATAAATAGGACCCCTTGGGCTTCATTCCAAGGTTGAGCATTCACTATGAAGGTTCCTATTCTATAGTTGAGTGATCCTACAACCTCCTCTCTCTCTCTCTAAGCTTAATCACTTGCTACATCCATTAGAGTGAGTAGGAAATCTGTAAGAGAGCTAGTCCTACATGTATATCTTGTGAGGCTCTCACTTCCACCACCTCCCCATCTCTCATTTGCAACCATGAAGATGAAGGTTCTTTCTCTTATCCAAGAGAGGTGAAGAAGAACAAGGGAAGGAGTCCCTTGGTGAAGATCAAGGCTGAAGACTTGGAGCTAGAGTGGGTAAGTCCTTGGAGAAGGCAGAAGACTCAAGCTCAAGTGGGTAAGACCTTGGTGGAAGCTTCTCCGAGTGAAGGTGAAGTCAAAGGGGGAAGATCCAAGAAGAGTGGGTAATTCCTACAAGGCAGAAGACTTGTGCAAGAGTGGGTAAGTCCTTGGAGACGGCTGAAGACTCTTGCAAAGTGGGTAAGTCCTTGGTAAGGTTGAAGACTCTTTGTATTGGATAGGTAAGTCCTTTGTTGGTCATGTATTGTATGTCTTATTAATGAATATAAGAGTGCAATTGTTTGAAGTCCTAGAGGTTGACCTCTCTAGGAAAGTGGACTGACACACTTCTAGTTTGAAGTGTGGAACCACTCTAAATAGCTTGTCTAATTGGTGCATGTTCAGTCTCTCTTATCCTTGCTATGTATGTTTGAGTTGCACTCAAATTGCCTATTTAGCAACCTTATCTTGTCATATAATTTGAAGGTTTAATGAATTTTGTTTAAGTGCTTTCAACTCTATTCACCCCCCCTCTAGAGCATCTAATCACCCATCTAGGATCCAACAACAATGACATATATTCAACATAGGGATTGTCTCACGCATGGACATCCATATATATAATCACACATAGCCCACCTTGGTATAGGTATGACACTAGAAGAACAGGCTCACACATGGCCATTCTAAAAAGCAGGATTGGCTCACACATGGCCATCCATATCATAAGGAGACTAGCTCACACATGGTTGTGTCACACAACCTATAATTCTGGATGCAAGGAGATATTTGACTTGCACCCCACATATTTAAAAATATGTGCTCAGAGTTATACTCATTTCACCAATCCAACAATTAAAGCTGACACTAGAAATGATATATGGCACAAGGCACCGACATGATTAGGGTTTCACTTGATTAATTAACCCAATTGGATGTCTTTTTGAATCAATCAAGTTACAACATATAAATCCAAAATAAACTCTACAAAAATAAGGGAAAAGTGCAACTCCATAAGATATAAAACATATGAAGTGTGAACTAGTTACATCATCACCACATGATACTTATATCACTACCATTCACAAGGCCATCACTAATGGTTCATCACTGTGGGATATCAATCCCTCAATCACATCACTAGAGTATACCACCCCACAATAGGAATTAGGCCATCACTAGGTCATAAGACCCATCACATAACTATGATCTCATCAAAATCATGGTCATTATAATGCCTGATATAACATTCACCATAGCATTTAAATAGCTACGTTATTCAAGTTTATATCACCTACAAGGTTAGGGATTATAAACAGGAGAGAGAAAACAACATAATATAATAACCACTTCAAGAGAGAGGAGCAACACATCAAGGGGTCCAATATTAGGCTTAGGGCTCCATACATCGCTGATTAGGGTTTTATAGTTATATACAATCACTCAAACCTAGGTACATTGGCTCCCACATTCTTGGAACATATTAGGGTTGAGAGACGTGATTAGGGTTGATTAAACAACCATAAAAAGAACACTACAAATGATTCATTACTTGCTTACTCATGCACACGTATTACAGAGTGCCCATCCATATGTCTCAACCATCCATCATACATGTGTCTCGACCACCTTCAACCAAGGTGTCTCGATGACGACAACACCCAAGACATTTTGAAAATTAGCAAACGAGGTGTCTCTAACCAACATTATGCCCAAGAGTCACCACCAAAACCAACATGATGTCTCGACCGCAACAAGCAACGTCACGACCGTCTCGATTAAGAGCAATGTCGTGACCGCTACCAAGGGAAACGGCATGACCATCACGATCAAGAGCAACATTGCGACCGCTACCAAGGGCAACATCGTGACTGTGACTCTCACAAGGTTGAAAGACCCAAGGCCATCAAGTATCATGTCTCGGCCCACTCCAAGGGGGGCATCAAGACCGAAATAGAAGGAGGTGTCATAGACAAAACAAGTAACATCTTGACCTTCGAAAAATGAGGTGTTTTGACCACCAACAAAACAACATTGGGACCACGATAACCCAAGCACAACGCAATGTCTTGACCAAAACAGAAGCAATGGTCATGACCAACCACACCTAAATGAAGGGTGTCGACCGAAACAACCCATGTGTCTCGACCAAAAAAAGTTGCGACATAAAATAAACACTTAGAAATCATCAACGGAGATGAACCATGATCAAAATAGAAGTTAATTATGACAAAAATAGGAGATGATCATTCAAGAAGACCAACATTAACTAGGAGGAAAACCCCACATAAAATCAGTACCAAAACCCTAAAACAAGAAAGGACCTCAAGAAAGAGAGGTAAACCATGTCTAACACCTCCAAAATAGAACTTGACTCCAAGATTCATCAAGACACACGAGTATTTACATGTGACCAAAAACAAGGTCAAAAGATAGAAAAGAAATCATCATCTCACCATCATCTCAAAAAGGGGTACCAAAGATTAGGGTTTTGGACTTTAACCGACCCAACATGATAACCACTATCATTCAAGAACTAAAACATTTTATCATCTCCTAACATATTAGAGCAAAGTTTTAGAGGAAAAAATAACATGTATGTAAAGAAAAGAGCAAGAATAGAGAGGTTAGAGGGTTATATCACCCTCTTAATTTGAAGAGAATCAAGCTCGAAAGCACAAGCTCCAAGGAGAAAGAATGACGATCCAAACAAGATCACCACAAGGCCACCTCCAAAAAGAAGATGCCTTGGTAAAAACATAGCTCAAGAAAATTTCAAGAAGGACCCTAGGCCAAAGCAAAGAAGAAAGGAGAAAAGAGGTGAAAACATCCTCCCACTAGTTACCATCATGGTAAAACCATAATCTATGGCCTTTGTGAGGAGGAGTTTCTATCAAAGTGACCACCATGGTAGAACCCTAGTCTACAACCAAGAAGAAGAAGATAGGGGTTCCATAGAAAAACGTGATCAAGATGGTAATACTACTTACCAAGGAAAGAATCCACCACAAGGAGGGAGATCGAGCTTCAAGGCACCACATGCAAGGTTGAACCACCTCTAAAGCACCAAGAAAAGCACCTCCTTAACTCCACCAATCCCCAAGGATGAGAACAAGGGAAGGGGGATGAAAAATGGTTGAAAAATATCACTCGCATGGAGAGAAAATGGGTTATATAGAAAAGGAGGAGGGAGGTAGGGTGAGGGATGATGTGTCAACACCAAAAGGCACCTAAGGGACACTTGTCCACCCAAGAAACTAACATGCAACCACTTAAACTTGCAGGCACGAGATGGTGATACAATCAATGTTGGGTCTTGACCGCCTAGGTCCCCAACACATAGTTTCAGTCGAGTCACTCCAAAGGAGGTCAAAACAAAAGACAAGCAACACTCTGATTGAGACAAAAGGTCACTAAGCTCACTAGGTCGAGGCACTCCTCAAAAGGACAAACTATCTCGACCCAAACCATCACGGTCGAGTCAAGGCACACCCAAGGAAGGTGTCTCGGCTGAGACACACACCAAGCACCTACATGGGTTGAGACAAGGGTCGAGACAACCAACAAAGCATACATAGGTTGAAACCAAGTAAACCCTAGAAACTCTAATCATCACTAGGGTGTCACCACTCAAACAACGCTCAACAAAGGCATTCCAAATAATTACACTCTCTCTCATGAAGCCAAGAGAGAGAAATAACACTCTAGAGGTTATTCCACCCCAAGGGTAGACCAATAACTAGGTCATCCATCTCTCATAAGTACTCAAAGCTATAGAGGAGGACTAGGATCTGAGCTAGTCAGGCACATATATTTATGGTGATAGCCATAGTCACTTTATAGTTATAAGAATTAAAGTTCATCCAAATAGTTAATTTAAAATAACCGATAAAACCTCAGAATTCGTCGTGAAACTAGAGCGATTAGCCATAAGTGTAACCACATACCTGATTTGAAGTCTCAAATATAAGCAATTAAACTTCTAATGACCTATCAACCCCCTCATGATTCTTCCATTTGCTAGAACCTCAGGGAATAACTATGGAATCTTGCATAAACACCCACTTCCTAAACATATCTTGCACGCATTCCCCATTCTCTATAAAAGACAACACCATTGTTGTATTCAATGTCTCTTTCACTAGAGTTCAATGAAACTCCTATGGTAGACCATGATTACAAATCAATTCATCTGCAACCACCTTATCCTTGCATTGATGTAAACCAATCTTATGAACAATAATAAAACTTAATCAAATGGAGCCATGCATGTTGTTGGCTCAGATTGGGATCCCTTCAAGTGAAGATATATGTTAAACTTCTAATGACCTATGAATTCCCCTCGTGCTAATTCCATTTATTAGAACCTTATGCAATAACTTTGCCATCTTGCATAAACACCATATCCTAGACATATCCCCAACGCAATCCCCATTCTCTATTAAAGACAACACTAGTATTGCAGTCAACATTTCTTTCACTAGACTTCAATAAAACTCCTATGGTAGACCACAATTACAAATCAATGCATCTGCTACCACATTATCCTTGAATGAATGTAAACCAATTTAATCAAATGGATCCATGTACATTGTTGTCACATATTGGGATCCCTCCAAGCAAAGATATATGTTAAACTTCTGATGACCTACGAATTTCCCACATGCTACTTACATTTGCTAGAACCTTGAAAATAATTGTGCCATCTTACATAAACACCCACATATTAAACATATCCCCAACACATTTCCCATTCTTTATAAAAGATAACACCAATGTTGCAGTCAACATGTCTTTCACTAGTGTTCAATGAAACTCCTACGGTAGACCACAATTACAAAAATGCATCTGCAACCACATTATCCTTGCATGGATGTAATCCAATCTTATAAACAATCATAAAACCTAATCAAATGGAGCCATGTATGTTGTTGTCTCAGATTTGTATCCCTCCAAGTGAAGATATATGTTAAGCTTCTAATGACCTATAAATTCCCCTCGTGGTACTTCCATTTGGTAGACCTTAGGCAATAATTGTGCCATCTTTCACAAACACCCACATCCTAAATATCTCCCAGACGCATTCCCCATTCTCTATAAAAGACAACACTAGTGCTGCAGTCAACATGTCTTTCACTAGAGTTCAATGAAACTCCTATGGTAGACCATGATTACAAATCAATGCATTTGCAACCACATTATCCTTGCTCGTATGTATACCAATATTATGAATAATAATAAAATTTAATCAAATGGATCCATGTACATTGGTTTTCTCATATTGGGATTCCTCCAAGTGAAGATATATGTTAAACTTCCAATGAATTATGTATTCCCCTCTGCTTCTTCCATTTGATAGAACCGTAGGCAATTACTGTGTCAGCTTGCATAAACACCCACATCCTAAACATATCCCTGATGCATTCCCCATTCTCTATAAAAGACAAAAACAATGTTGAAATCAACATGTTTTTCACTAGATTTCTATGAAACTCCTATGGTAGACTACGATTACAAATCAATGCATCTGCAACACATTATCCTTGCATAAATGTAAACCAATCCTTGAACAATAATAAAACTTAATCAAATGGAGTCATGTACATTGTGGTCTCAGATTGGGATCCCTCCAAGTGAAGATATATGCTAAATTACCAATGACCTATGAATTGGCCTCATGCTTCTTCCATTTTCTAGAACCTTAGGCAATAATTGTGCCTTCTTGCATAAACATCCACATCCTAAACATATCCCCAACAAATTCCCCATTCTCTATAAAAGACAACACCAGTGTTGCAATCAACATGTCTTTCACTAGAATTCAATGAAACTCCTATGGTAGACCACAATTACAAAAAATGCATCTGCAACCACATTATCCTTGCATGGATGTAAACCAATCTTATAATCAATAAAAACTTAATCAAATGGATCCATGTACCTTGTTGTCTTAGATTGGGATCCCTCCAAGAGAAGATGTATGTTAAACTTCTAATAACCTATGAATTACCCTCATGATAGTTCCTTGCTAGAACCTTAGACAATAGCTATGTGATCTTGCATAAACACCCACATCCTAAACATATCCCTGATGCATTCCCCATTATCCATAAAAGACAACAACAATTTTGGAGTCAACATGTCTTTCACTAGAGTTCAATGAAACTCCTATGGTAGACCACGATTACAAATCAATGCATCTACAACCACATTAGCTTTTCATGGATGTAAACCAATCTTAGAAACAATAATAAAACTTAATCAAATGGGTCCATTGTGTTGTTGTCTTAGATTGGGATCCCTCCAAGTGAAGATATATGTTAAACTTCTAATGGCCTTGGTTGAGCCTATTGTGGATGATGTATAATTACTCTACCATGGTTAATTAGAGGACTCTCTCGAAGGAAGGCTTCCTCATCTAAAGTCTTGCACTCCTCCTCTACCACCCTTGGTTCCATATAAAGTTGAACCCAATGAGAATATTCCACCTCTACAAGAAGTCTACAAGCCTCCACTATTAGATTGTGATGTGGTTCCTTTTGAGCTAATTGATTTGGGCACATGTCCCATGATGGAATCTGATCCACATCTCACCATTATAGACCCTGATGCATCTGATAACCTTCATGTTGATGGAGTGTTAGATGAAGAAGACACACAACCACATAAAAATTTGCACTAGGATGATAAGGCAGTTCCTCTGATGCTAACACCATGTCTACTACATGTAAATTCAGGTGACAAGGAGAAACCCAGTATGGATCCTCCACTTGACCTACCATAGCTGGTGCTAAACAACATGGATTCATCTTGTACCACCTTCTCCTTCAAAAAAGATGATCCACCTCAAGTCTTTAGGGAAGAATTAATTCCAAAGACAATCGAAAAGAACTATCATGCTCCCAATCCACACATATTGATAACACTTCCTCCATTAATGAAGGAATATTTTTGGATCTTGTTGGATGGGTTGTGGGGAGAAAGGTAATGATATTTAAAACATCCTAACAACCCCTTTGAGATTCCATGACCACCCAATTGTTGGGCACACTATGAAGGTCCACTATTCAAGGCTCCAACCCTCATCAACATTCCATTTTTCTTAACATTTTTAATCTACCAGGGCCACATGGTGATCTCAGAAAAATCTTCCCTCCATTCCAAATTTAATTTTTCCTTGGGATGAGAAATTTTTTATGTTCATGGTGTAGGTCACTCTATCTTATTTTTCTAGGATTTTTGTTATGTTATGTAGTTTAGCTTTAGAATTTTCAAAAATATATTTCTTCCTTTACTTTTGGCCTGTATCTAGTCAACAGTTTATGCATGTTAATTAAGAAATCACTTGAACTAGTGAATCTTCTTGCAACATTTTAAGAAAGATTTCCCTTCCCAGAAATCATCTGGTCCCATTTGACCTTTAACATTAGTACCCTTGGGAAAGTTGGCAAGCCAAAATGGATAGATAGGAATAAAACACAATGTGTCCCTACTCAAACATTTTAAATAGCTTGTAATATTTCTTGATTTACACTAGTTACGAGAGAAGTGAACTGACGCCATGTTATTCCCAATGCACGATATGCACAAGTCCAACCTTTCTCTACACTTCTTCCACCACCTTCTTACTTCTCCATTCACAAAAGCTAAAATCCAAAAAATGTGTCAAACTCCAAGTTTGGGTGGCACCCCCTTCCACCTCTATTTCTTCTTCCATACCCTTTATAAATTTAATAGGATGTACCACCAATAAAAGACATCAAAGTGTACACCAAAAATGTAATCAATGTTGCTACAAATAAAGAAAGAAAAAGATCTCAAGTTGTATAGAGGAGAGAACACCTCCTTCTATTCCTCCCTTCACTCCCCTTTTATACTCAGGGAAATCTAACAAACCCAAAAACATCAAAACCATGTTCTTGTACAGAACTTGTGAGAATTTGTAGGAGTACAAAAGGAAAAAATGATTGGAAATATGTTTCTCTACAGATCTTGAAATGGAAGCAAGCTGTGAGAAATTTTGAGTAAGGAATTAGAAAGTTGTGTTCTATGATTCTAGGACATCTGGGTTACTTGGCCATGCAAGGTGGTCGAGAATCAAGTAGTTCTAGGAAAGTTAGGAGGGTTGTATGAAAATATTATTGGGCAATATTTTTTTATTAAATGTTGCTTGAGGACTAGCAACATTCAATTTGTGTTCGTTGATAAATGCATATTTATCCATTTTATTTGCATGTTTTCCTCCCTTCGCTGATTTTTATTTGATTTATTGTGACTTTTGTAGGAAAATAACCAATTTACTCTGAAGCCCAAAAGGACCAAGAATCATAGGATTCAAATCTCATCTTCAGCTTCCCAATTGATTGCATGACTCACCTAGTCAATCGACTCACAAGCACAAGATCTAGGCTTCTCATAACTCCAAATGATGGACTCACCATCCCTAGTCAATTGACTTGCCAATAAGGATTAGTTAAAGTTAGATTTGGGAAAGCTCATTAATTTAGACAAAATGGTCAGGTCAAAGTAGACATTTAAAGACTAGTCGACCGACTCACCATCCTATTTGACTGAATCATGTTAAAAACTCGATCAAATCCAAAATGAAAAAGTCATCAATGCAATCAAAGTTTGACCTACTTGATTTTGGGATGAATCAACAAATTAATGTCAGTTGAGCGAATGAATTCCCAATCAATTTACTAGCGTCTCATATCAGGCCACCAGTAGTTGCGAGCATCCTTCTTTCTAGGTATTTCCCCCCTCCTTTCCCCCTATAAAAATATGGGGGACTCCAAAGACAAAAGGATCCAAATTTTCATACTTTAGTCTTGTTTTGTCTTTTCATTAATTTGAGTAGTTCCCTTATATGGGCATGGGGAGTAACCCCATAGCCTATTCTTTATCATAATTGTATTTTAAATCCAATGTTTAGTGAATAAATGTTTTCCAAATGTTTTTGCACTCGATATTTGGCTAATTAGATTATGTTCTTGTCAGATGATGATACCTCAGATCCCCACAAGAATGAATCCATAATCTCTTGACGAGACTCTTGACGGTGTTTATGATCTTTTTATCCATTTGATCTTGCACTTGTTTTCTATTTAATTATATTTTGTTCTCGTGGGCTGATGAGAACCTAGATCCCCACAAGAATGAACCCATAATTTCATGATGAGACCCAGGATTGAGACTATTATCTTTCTATCTTATCTCATTTTTATAGCTTATGGTGACTTGACCATCTGACCCATGATTTGAACGTCAGAATGGAAATTCAAATTTTTTTATGAGATCATACAATTATGAACTTTTTCTTTGGTTAATTAGAATAGATTCCTTGTTGGAATATGAGACCCCAGATCTCAACAAGAATGAACCCATAATCTCGTGATGAGACCCCAGATAAAGATTATGATCTTTTTACCAAGTCTATCCTATTTTTTATAATTTTTTTGTGATGAGACCCCTGACCCATGAGTTGAATGCCAGATTGATCATCTAATAGAGCTTCTTATATGGTTGGATGAGGATCTTCAATTATCAATACTTATGATGAGAAAAGTCTAGCCCTTGCGAGATTGATGCTTCGAAAGGACATTAATCCACATGGTCCTTATTTAAATCATTATAACTTAGGAGTTGAATAGGTTAAGTAAGAAAATGGTTTTTGGCGATGATCCCCTAGACCCCCAATATTTTTTTATCATCTTATCAACTATTTTTATTTTTCAAACCTTTTTTTTATTTCTACTTTAGTTCTAGTCAAACAACTCTCAACTAGAATTTACTTTTTGTTCATTGCAATAGCTTTGGATCAACACTTATAATGTTATCCTTGGGAACTATACCTTTCCACAGTCATTTTGTTGTTTCTTACATCGAGTTAATTACAATTAAAAGGGTTAAACTATAGGATTTCCCAATAGTGATTTGGTGTGTAATGGCACACATCACTATCCTATGTAGTGGTTGTAGTAATTATGATCTCCTTAGGGAGGATCATTGTGGGCTTGTTGTGGAAGATCATGCTATTGAGGGACAGTTGTGGTGCTTTCCTCATCTTCTATCCATCATTCAACTTGATACCCCTACTCTGGTAGTCCCCATAGTACCAATAACTACCCCTTCACAGAATCCTCTTACAGAGACTCAAACCATTGTAACTAGACTACATGACCCATTTCTTGAGAGGAGGCCCTTCTTCCAAAAGGTACCCCTTCCTCTACTAGTGATGATGCTTGCCTACTAGCCACTACCTCTGCACCACATATTCCTACTCATTCTCTCCATCCTTCTTTATCCCTTTCTCATGTGCTCTTCCTAGGAGAAACTGTGTTTTGATTTCTGGGGCGTTAGTTTACCAAATCGTCTTGATTGATCAGAGTTACTCAATCACCCATTTATTACCCACCTGTTGCTTCTTCCTCCTCCTTAGATTCAGTCATCATCCTAAAAAGTATATAAAAACTAGAATCCACTTGATGTGATCACAAGTCATGGGGCTTCATTGTCATCTGATATATAGGAGATCAACATTCTTCCTTCTTGATCTACTTCGATTCTCTATCTCTCTCTTTCTTGGAACTAAAATCCATGCTTCTTGTTAAGTTTTATTTTGTTCTAGTGTTAGGTTCTGTTGCTTTTATTTCTCTTCGTGGTATATATATATATATATATATATATATATATATATATATATATATATATATATATGTGTGTGTGTGTGTGTGTGTGTGTGTGTGTGTGTGTGTGTGTGTGTGTGTCCATCTTTAATGCCCACGCAGGTAGCCTGGAATTCGCTACCTGTGCCACTGAAAAAGTAACTCTTCAGTCATAAAAGTAACTCACTGGATAAAAAAGTAACTATATTGACCAAAATGTAACTATTCGTCTCAAAAAGTAAACCGTGTAAAATACACAACAAAAATTCTAGAATAAATATGTAATTGTATATTTGTTATAGCTGTTATAAATGTAATTATCTATGCATGAAAAGTAACAGCTTCCAAGAAAGTAACCCTCTACATGTGTAAAGTAAGAAACCCCAACAAAAGTAACAAAATTAGGTTCGGGTAGCTACCCACGGGCATTGAATGAACGCCTTATATACATATATATATATATATATATATATATATATATATGTATATATATGTATATATAATATAATTGAAGATTATTGCTCCAATGACTATATATACAATATATTTGGCAGTATGGGCAGTATGTTTACACTGATATGAGTTGCATGTTATTAATTATATTGTTTGTTATTATCATATTTTAGTGAATAGTTTGTGTAATGGGATATATATAAGGACTCAGTTAGTCGTTCAGTGAAAATTTTCACTCTCTCTCTCTCTTTCATTTTTTTAATGTGAGCTTGAACCATTATCTCTCTCTATTTTTAGTTATATACATGAGCTTGAACACTAATATTTGACTATCTTGTTTACATAGATACATGTCTAGTTGTTTAGAATAATATACACTCCTAGGTTATGACTTGCTCTCTTTTAGATTGATGAATTCAATAAAATTGAACTTTATTATGTACTGAGTGGTTTAGTAATCTGTGTACTAATTTATTGTGTGTGATTTGGTGGTGTTTTTTCCTCTTCACTGTATATTTACACTGATATGTATTACATTTTATTAGTTATATTGTTTTTTATTGTCATTTTTCAATGAAAAATTTGCATAGAGGGAGATACATACTGACTCAATTAGTAATTTAGTGAACAATTTCTCTTTCTCTCTCTATTAAGCTAGGTGATCTTGAGCATTTATCTCTCTCTCTATTTTTATTTAATATACATGAGCTTGAAAACTAATATTTCTCTTAATTGTTTACACAGATACATGCCTTGCTATTTTGAATTGTATACATTCTAAGGTTGTGACTTGCTCTCTTTTAAGATTGAGGAATTCAGTTTATTGAGGCCTTCATCCAGTGATCAGTGTAGTAAATCAGTTCGGTTATACTTTTCTATCATTTATGCTTTTATTTTAGTTAAGTAGGTTTCAGTTGTCTCAGAAAAATGAGTAGTAACCACTCTGAGTGCTTTTATATCATCTACAAATACTAACACCTCTAGTTACATGATAATTAATTGCATGAGGGATTGTAATTTAGTAATAGATACATATGCCTACAGTATACCCATTCAAGATATAACTGATAGGGTTATATCTATAATAGTACCCACTATTTGGGAATGTTTTTAAATATATGATCATTCTTAGGTAGTGAATGCATACTTGTTTCTTAGTTCTAACGAGTTCTAGTAGAATTTTTCTTTACATTCTATAGACACATATGAAGAATTATATATAATTCAACATTGATGTATTCGAACAACTAGGGGGAAATTTTGTTAGATTTTTGTTAGTAAGAAATAAGTATGCATCCACTAGTGTCAACACATGTTTAAAAATGAGTTAGGAGCTACCTTGCTTTTGACTAACAAATTTTGTGTAATGTGTTAACACATTGCAATGCCTTTATTAAATGTTAGTTCCTTAAAATTGACTAATAAGAATACCTAATGCCTTTTTTATAGATTATTAAGTTCACAACTATGGTGAGTGACACTCCAATGGATGAACCGCCTCCTATTACTAGTAACATTAGATATTAGGACAGTCAAGTACATACTAATAGACCTTCAAGTATGAGAAGATGAATTGCCAGACTTTGCCTCTACTCACAAAGAGGTATCTTTGTGTTGAGCTGTCTCAATGGCCACCAAATGTGGATCAACTTTAAAAACTATTTAAGGTGGCTCCATGGGTTCATGATGAAGATTGGATCCTCCACGGGGAAGTTGTGAAAGCTCACATTCTGACCATGGTGGCTGTGAGCTCCATGGAAATGCCAGAGTTTCTCATATCCTATCGAGATTGTTGATTATGTGTAATCATGATAAAAAGTGCAATCCTAATTGATCAGTTCTCAAAATATGAGACTTTAACTTGTAACCCAAATATGAGAGACGTTGCAATGATTTATGGGGTATATTGTAGAAAATAGGGTCGAACATGAGGATGAGGGTGGACAACGGGTTAAGAAACCTAAACCTTAGCTTATCTAAGTCCAAAATTATAAGTGGATAGCTTGTTCAAAGGAGTGGGTTTATGGATTCAAGAGAAAAATAAATTTAAAATTATCAAAAGGAAAATCTAGGATTATCAAGCAATGAAATCAATCAAATTGAGTTGACAAAACTATACCTATTTTATGAGAAACTTGAATTAGGGATCACCTAACAAACCAACTCATCAACCATACTTATTCATTCCATATTTATGTTCTAATTCTTATGTTGCATACAACTATCATAAGCACCTAGTACCATTCTATCTCTTGACATAGGGGTATAACTAACTATTAGGTGCCTTTTTCTCTAGATGGCTTTCAAATAACTAATAAAGCCAAACATACGACTATAGAATCAATTTTTCCTAACTCTTGATGATCCAAATTGTTCCATACTCTAGATCTCCCCAAATTCTTTCTCTCAAGAAAATCTGAATAAAAAATAACAAGAAGGTATCTAATCATACATGTGAAGCATAAAAAAGGATTAAGGATATAAAACTTGGCAAGAAAAATTATATAAAATAGGGAAAATATTCCCATGGTAGGGAGCACCTAAAAACTTCTCGTAACCCAAGTTAAAGATTTTAGACTCTCATGGAAAAAGATTGCATGATCAAATTACACCTTGACATAGCCATCGAAAAGTGAAAACAACAAGATTTAAGAGAAAATACTATAGAAATCGGTTGATCTTTGTAGATTCACACTTTATTAGTCGATGATTTTGCTTCAATTCTATAGGTTGATATGACTATATCGACTTAAAACTCTTCTCTCCTTTGTTGATCTCGAAAATTTGTCCAGCTACACAACTCAATCTCTCTGGAGAATGAACATGGATGGGGTTGGAACTAGAATCTCAATAACTCAAGCTGATACGATGTGAAATGACTAAGGTTCTATCAACTTAGGCTCTTATTTTGGACTCTATAAGGTAGTGTCTCTCCTTACTTGATGAATTCTAGATGCCTTACAAATGGAGGCAAGGGTTGTATTTATAATATTTTCTTGGAGACATGATGATTGTTTAATGGATGATGTGGTGGCAACTAGGAAGTCAATACAAATGTCAAAAACTACCTCGACATGGATTTGTCGATCCACTAGCATTGGTATTTGCTTCATTGATGCATTGGTTGACGATTCTTTATTTGATCCCAAGTTTGGTCTTTATCCATAAATGTGCATCTCAATCTTTATATCTTTATATCTCATATTTTTCATTGCTCTTCAGTCTCAAGGCACATCTCAATCTTTAGCTTCGACTTGGATGTCAATGTTGGGGTCTGAACTTGGGCGTCGAGTTGGGGTCTTGACCTGGACATTGAGATCAGGGCCTTGACTTGGGCGTCAATCCCTTTTGATGGTTGATGCTTTCCTGTCCATCTGGAGGATATTTATATGGCTCATTGTCACGATGTAGGTCGATACCAATAAAGATGGTTTGTTTTTCAAAAAAAATAAAACATATATTCATTAATAGAGAGATGGTACATTTTTTTGGTCAGAATTGGGTAAACTTATGAATTAGAAAAGGAACTTTATGCTGACTAGAAGAGTAAAAAGAGGATATAACATCACAAAACTGAATGATATCAACCCCCCTCCCACTAAACTTAGCATCTAGCTTGTCCTTCAGCTATAAAATAAAACATCAGACTAAAGTCTCAATTTTTTTCTTCTATACTCATGTGAGATAATATCGATCCAGCCTTCCATCAAAACTATTTTTTAACTTAGAAAAGGTCTGGGTAACAAGAATCTTTTAACCTTTATTGCTATGTATGTTTTTTATTTTATATTTGTCCGCCAAATATCACATCTTTTAAAGAAGATTGCACTCTCATATTCATCTTTTCTAAGTGGTAACGATGTGTGCGGGTAGGTTGAGGCTTATTGGGAAAACTTTTACTTCTATGGTCATTCAACTAAGGGTCTTTTAATGAGTGAATGGCCTTGAAGTCTAAGAAACTAGCTTTAGAGAAGTAATATAACATCGTACATATGATCACTCTAGATTTACATAGATTTAATGAGTTCTATCGAAGGAAAAAGGTTGTATTTTAGTTAGCTTTTGATGTGGTGTCAAGCATGACATATTTTTGTTCTTGAACACAACAAAACACTGATTGTGAAACATTTATGCTTTCTACATGGCACAAATATCTTATTTTATTCATGCACTTTCTTTATTTTTGATTTCACACTCTTTTTAGGTTTTTTTTGAGATACGAATAATTGATGCCAATAACTCTTTCCATTTTCAAGTGTGCTTCTTCGAGAGATATTTTATTTTTCAATTGAAACTAGATCATAGGTTTTCTTAATTCTTGAAAATCTTTTCAAAAAATTGAATATGGAACACATATTTTTATGAGAAGTCTGGTGTCAAACTATTTGCATTTGTGTACCAAACTTGCTTTTTTTAGAAAAAAGTTATTTTGAGTATGAATTGTGTGAACAAATAGAGATGAACATAGGGAATATGATATTGTTGTTTCAGTTGGTTTACAATTTTGAGATACTATCTTAAACAAAGATAGATAGAAAGAAAGAAAATTTAGCTTAAAAACTATAAAACGTATCCCTCACCTATTTTAAAGTATCACCAAACTTAAAACTTGTTGCATCCCCATAAGGTTTAAAGAAAGAGAGAAATTTAAACATTAGGGAGGGTGTCATGGTGTGCGGGAGCTCCAGGGATGGCCCATTACAAACTTAGAAGCCAAATGGCATAAAGGTTGTGCATGGGTGATACTTATGATAAGTGCAATCTCCATTATAGAAGTGCAAAACCATAATGGAGTCCATCCTATAAAGCATATAAAATCCACAGTCATCATATAGGGTTTTTTGTTGGGGGTTGTCCTGGCAGAATGTAGGCTTTCTCTATTTCCTCCTTTGAGAATTATACTCATTGCCATGTTTTTGGGTGAATGCTTCAATTTTAGTGGCATATGTGTGCGGTATGCATTTACTAATCCCAGAAAAGTCAACTATTTTTGAAGTAGACAAAGTTTACCATAGTGACAAAGATGTTGTGAAAGGTTGCCTTTCATTCTTGAGCAGAGATGGTGAGGATTTTTATGGAGGATTGGAAGAAATATGAATTTAGGAATAGCTTTTTGGAGTTGTTGGATAAGGAGATCCCTATATACTTGTATTCTCTCTTGCACATAGGTCACTGATGAGATAGGGGCTAGCCATATATACATTATCCATAAAGTCTTGAAAAACTATTTTAAGAGTGCACATCATGTTAAGGGACAAATAGCCCCTTATATTTAGTGTGTTGCGGGGACTGTCATTGGGAATGAGAATATTGTCTTTCTGAAAGATAACCAAATTGCCATCGCCTTCTTTCATTTGGTCCATGACATTGATCAGAGCTTCATGGCTTAGCTCATTACAATCCCACTTGTTAAAATTCGAAAATGTAGGTTCAATAGTGTCCACATAGATAATGATAATAAAATGTACTTCTTCATCAAAGAGGAGTTTATTTAGATCAACAATGTCTTTCTATATGCCAGTTAATGAAATATCAATAGCATCCAAAGATGATTGGTGATAAGATTTACCACACTCAACATAATTTTTGAGGTAGCTTAGTATGCAGATTCTCTTTGTGGTGATAGAGGAGGAGGTGGAATATGGATTTTTGTTGGGAGCACTGGCATTGTTGCAGTGGTGAGTCGAGGTGTATATGGGGCTCTATTTGGTATGAGGGGTAATAATTCATGAAGATGTTCAGGTAGTTCAGGGTCCATGAAAAATCACCTATCAAAAACCACCTCAACAAATTATTTACTACGTAGAGCATGAAAATCATTAGAGCCCAGGACATTGATTGGAGCTCCCCTATTCAAACCATTTATGACACAAAGGACAAAGAAAGGACTTGTAACATTTTATATTTGAAACCTCAAATAAAATCATTGATCAAACTACCCTTATTATCAAGGTATACATCCTTTTTCAAGATCTTGTCACTAAAAAATTCTAGGTTAAGCATGTCCAGCCTAGAGTTGTACTAGGATGAGTACCCAGTCATGAAGTTGATTTCGAGTTGTGTGTGAGTGGTGTGTCGAGGCCAGTATTGGTTTGTGAGGACTACTCATCATTCCTAAAACTTTACTGAGTCTTGTGAGGTGGGTCTGAGCATTATGAATGGTATCAGAACCAACTCCCCTCTAGTAGTAGGTTTGATGTCGGCATGTGACAACCCAGTCTTGAGTCGTGTGGTCCAGACTGTTGGTAAGGACTATGCCAGTTGATGGGGCCACCATTGCACTGGCAGTATTCAAGAATGTTGGAAAAGTTA
Organism: Alisma plantago-aquatica; assembly: GCA_963693085.1. Taxonomy (NCBI): domain Eukaryota; kingdom Viridiplantae; phylum Streptophyta; class Magnoliopsida; order Alismatales; family Alismataceae; genus Alisma; species Alisma plantago-aquatica. The sequence goes on from OY856413.1 coordinate 1,206,240, forward strand.
TCCAAGTTGATGGAGCCACCCTTATGTTGATATTTGTGCATGACAGTTAGGTGTACATGAGTCTTTGTGGGTTTGCATTGAAATATAGAAGTGATATCATATTTAGGCTTGACGAGAATGTTAAAGAGTATAAGTGATGAAGATTGTAGCATCTCAGGATTTGAGACCTCTAATAAAAATAAAGTTAAAAAATATAATATTAGACTATCCAAGGTATACCTCCTTTTTAAGATGCCCATCACTAAAGAGCGAGGAAGATAAATAGCAACCGGATCATGAAATTATTGGTGAGAGTGAAGTAACTCCTGGCTGCTACGGTTTAATAATACAACATGGTGGCAGATCAGATGAGCGACGCGAATTAGCTAGAACTCTTTGAACTTGAATGGAAAGAGCAACAAGGTTGTCTTGACGCGGTTGATGTGCTCGATTGCCATTTGCACTGTCGGTGCGTCATAATCATTCTTCAAGAGTCGAATGGCAAAAAAATTGGTGTGGCGTTGTAGATGCGCCATGATCGGTCTACAGACATGATGTCTTTCGGCATAGTAACCTAAGGATCTTGACATGCTCTTTCCAACGAGTGCCTCTTTGCGGAATATGGTACACAGATATGCTTGGGTCATCTAATAATACCCATTTGTGTAAGCAACTTGGTCCCCAGGTAGTTCAGAATCTAGGATTTCATGAAGTATATACAATTCCCGCAGAAGTACATTGTGAATATAATTAGGTCCAAGTCAGGCATTTTATTTGGAAGAGCAGGGGGCAGTGGAGGTTCTTGGAGATCAAGATTGGCATGTCATATCTCTATGTTTGCAAACATGTCCACTGACCCCACTATTTTCATTGGTAGATGAATCATTACCTCCTTCCGTGGCACCTCCTTATTTGTCCATGTAATCATCTGAGTCGAGATTGATATTATCCAGTAACTCACAAAATACTCCCCCCTTAATGAATTTGATTCTTAGGTTCATTTTTTGCATCAAGAAGGTGTTTAGCCCTGATAATGTATGCATTGAGAGGTGTGTTGTCGTGGCTAAGCGTGGTGGAAACTGTTCGTGAGTGCTTGACAATATATGAACTGACCAATAAGGTTCACCAGTGTATCCACATGTGTGGTATCGGTCTTCAGCTATCACTCATGATGTTCAATTTCTATGTTCTGTATGTTTCTGATAATTGCTCTTCTTGGTAGGCAGATGTAGCTTCACCTTATGGTTCTTCTTATGAAAAAGACGTCTTTATTAAAAAAATAAATATTAATATAGCTCTACTGAAAAACATTCTCCAAAATAACACACTCCAGTCTAAAAACACTGTCCAAAGTGGCAAAAGTGCTACAAGGCGTTTTCCATTATTAAAATATAAAATAAATTAAACACACAAAAATTGGAAAATGCTATGACGATTGGGGCTTTTAGTTTGAAATGTCAAATGGAAAGGGCCAGCCATTTTTGCACTTTTTTATATTTTTTTAATTTATTTTTCCTAAATTTGTCAATTTTATAATAAAGAGGTCAATATTTTTGGTGCTCTCTATCTTAGAATACATGAAACACCACATTAAGTGGCTAAGTGGTGGGTTTCTAATGAAGTATGTTATTTTGAGAAATATTTTACAAAAGTATGCTATATTGATAATTATTTTTGACAAAGTTTGCTTTATAAATTTCCCCCGTGTTTTCATTGAATTGAGGTGGTTGCGCCTCTAGCTCGTCTCACACAAGATTGATATTATTCTCGGTTCCCACTCATGCAGTTTCTGGCAAATATGAGGGTTCTTCAAATGAGAAAGACCAGGGTGTGGATGACGTGTATCTGCTCTTTGTTGAACTCACCTTGTGTGTCGGCGCTTTCTTTTCTCCCTCCACCTTCATTTCGATCCTTTAGCTTCGCGAGCTTTCCAAACCCAAAAATCATAAATTTCATGTTGTAGGGTTAGCATTCCTCGATCCTCCGTGGAAAGGTGACTAAGGCATGATTGTGATCTCCGACGATTTCATTCACCAACATCATCTACTTTGTGAGTGAGGGTATATATAGAGTTTGTGTTATTAAAAGTTACCTCTCCTCAAGGCGATGGGAGGGGGTCTTTCGATTTCCTCTTCAGGTACCTGTTCCCCCTCACCCGAGCCGTTTACTGGTGTTCCAGTGCAATGACGGCCTCGACCTCGACCCCGAATCACTTGGCGTTGGTGAAGGTAGCTGAGGCCTCACTGGGCGGCTGACAGGGTTGGGCGGCTCGCCTCGGTCTTCATGCTCCCGACGTCGACGTCTCCCTCCTCAGTTGATCCAGCTTTGGTTTTGCTGCTGCGGGTTGAGTTGCCCCAAGCCGTTCGAGCCTCGTCGCTGTCAGGCACTTATAGCTCACGGTGGTGGCTCTGCCTCAGCTGTTCTGGAACACCTAGAAGGTGTTTGACGAAAAGCCTTGAGGCTTTTAGGTGCATCGAGGGGCTTGGCCTAAGAGTGTGGTCTTCCTCGACGGTATGCTTCCCCTTGTACTGCAGGGTGCCGGGTCATCACATAGATGCTTGAAGGTATGTCACTGAGACATGGAAGCAGTTCAGGCTGCGTGAGGGAGCAGGGTAGGGGGGGGCAGTCTACGTCTTCTCTCCCCCTTGCTTCCTTCCTGATGCGTGGAGCTGTGTATCGCCGAGCCCAGAAATCTGATGGTCGTCGACTGTTGGAGAGGAGCTGGATAATTACCTGGATGTCACTTCTTCAGTGATTGAGTTAAACACCAGTGGAGGATAGGCAGTTATCTGGATCAAGGACAATGGTTCGATGGTCAGCTCATGGATGGACCCTGGTGAATCACTCTCCTACAACTTGGTCGATGGCTGATCTGGGTTCACCCCAGGTTCTAGACTGATCAGTATGAGGTTCCCTTTGGATGTTTTTTTCATCCATGTAGAGACCTGAGAGATAGGATGGGGGTTAATTCTACCATCCTCTTGTTGAAAACCTTGTGCTCCTTTTGTGTTATAGAAATACTGAGGCAATTTGTTGTTGTCCGATGGTTTGGGAGTTTTCTTTGGTTCTTCTTCCACTTCTTTATGTTAGTGGGTTAATGCCAAGTGCGAAGGGGGTTTCAAGGGCTCTTTCTCTGATAATCGATGCAGTTCATACAGGTTGCTAAAAGTGTGTCTATGATTCAGTCGATGCAACATGGAGGTGCTACTGATGTCTGGTTTATAGGTAGCAATTTCAGACTGAGTTTGTCTCTTTTGTTTTCCTTTTGGGTGTTCCGACATCCAGGTTGTTATGGGGGTGCAAGTTTTTTTGTACCCAATGTTTTTGGCCTTGTTTACCAGCCTGTTGGTATCAAGGGTTTATGTTCTTGGTGTAATGGGGTACTTTTGTGCCCAAAGTTTTGGTAATACAGTAACACACTTTTTGGACCGACCAAAAAAAAAGTTACCTCTCCTCTAGATCCCCTTTGGACACTAATATCACAGGTGATCCTACATATCAAGACTACAAAAGTTCTAGGAGAGAGCAATGCGGGACTAAATCTCTTCCCATTTGCACAAGACATAAATCTATATTTCCTCTACCTACTAGCTGCACTATATTGGCCTTAATATGTGCTAAATAAATGGCTAGCAGTCATATCTATCTAACAATCCTATAAAGTCCAATATCTAGTGTGTGTTGCCACTCAATCCTCCATATTGTGCTTTCAATAGATATCTTTCGGTTTGAATCTATATGAGTTATCCAACTTTGATCCCTCAAAAACTAGGTGAACAAAAGTCTTTAACTTAAACATTTGGTGCAAGAGTATAGGTCGGTAACAACACAATAAAAAGATGACAGAGAAGAAATATGATGCACTAAGGCCATCCAAAAATCATATCATCATTGATATCAGCGAAGAACCCTATTCCCCAGTTGTATCCTATACAACATCAATCATTTTATTAGAGCCTCCAAGGATGTACTTCTAACATCATGTCCTAAGACTTGACATCATTTAGAGACTAATCTCTTACTAACTTGCAGTCATGACACTAACATGTTTCTCATGGGATAGACACTCTGATGGAAGAATCATCAAAGAAATTACATGGTGTCATCTAATTCACCTGACAACTTAGTATTACCGCATTGAACTCAATTTATGGGATCTCCACTCTGTTGGGTTGGATTGCTATTGCCTACGAATAGTAAAGGATTTTAGGCCCATCCCCAATCTGGATTTCTCCATTAAAGTCATATTGGGATCTTTAGTGAAAGGATTAATAGTATTATCTTTAGTACCGATGTAGTCCACAACCATGTCCCTATTAGACACTAATTCCCTTGCATACTTAAGTCCAACTTGGATGTGTCTGCGTTGTTTTTTATTGCACTTAGAATTCTTTATCTTAGCTATGGTTGTAGTGTTATTACAATAAACTAAAATTGTAGGAAGTGGCTTCTTTACCATAGGTAAAATAGACATAATCCATGTAGCCATTCAACTTCCAATCCAGTTTCATCTAAATCACACTACTTAGCTCAAAAGTAGATTGAGACAATATTGTCTGTTTCTTAGACCTCCATGAAGCAACTCCTCCCCCAATAGGGAAATATATCTTGAGACACCATTAGTCACAGAGTTTATGGCAATCCAGGTTGCATAACTATATCCTTCGAATATAGAAGGATATTTTCCATAATGCAGTCCAAGGGAACAAGTTTCCTAGATATACCTCAAAACTCTGTCAAGAGCTTCCCAATGGGTCTTGTTGGGACAAGTGGTGTATCTACTTAATTTAGTCACATAAAATAGAATGTCTGGACATGTGCAGTTCATAAGATACATCAAACTTTCAATAATCTTAGGGTACAATAATTGAGACACTGAAATTCCAGTATCATTTTTGAATAAAGCCTTGGATGAATCATATGGAGTCTTAACATGTTTACGTGATGTGTTATCTATTGAATTGAGAGTTATACATTGTTCATATTTTGATAATGACTTAACCATTCCATTTCTCTATATCTAATATGTTTGTTCAAGATTGATTTCAAGCTTTAGGTACATGAAAAGGATCAAATTACACAAGCCTTAGCTTGTCCAAGTTCAAGCCAAAAGCAATGCAAGTGTGCAATTTGAGAATTTACTCCAAACCACCTTAGATTATTTTTATAATCACCTATATTGATGATATAACTTGTAACTATTATGAGAAAAAAATCAAGAACACTTAACTCTAACATTTGGTCACTCTAAAATCATTTTGAAAAATTTGTCACAATAACTTTTTCGGTCGAGTTTGAATCTCGACCGATTAGTGAAAGATTTTTGGAAATGGATCAATCGATCGACTTGTACACTCATGAAACTTGACCGATTGACTCACTGACCAAAATTGATTTTGACCCATCAGTTGAGTTTCCCAGAACAAATTTGACCGTTAGTTTGAAAATTGGCTTTGTCGGTTAGTGGATCGGTTGAGTTATTTTTATTAAAACTCGACTGAATGTACTGCATGGAAAATACAGAAAAAGTGATTCCAACCATTGGAGAGTTGTTAGAAATGAAAATAGATCTATTGCAAGTGGTAAAACGGCTATTTTTCATTCTTAAGTGATCCCACACTCAAAGGAACACCCCCATCTATATATAGGACCCCTTGGAGTTCATTCAAAGTTTGGATCATTCATGCTATCCTTAGTCCTTGCTATAGTTGAGTGTGCTACAACCTTTGAGTCCCTTTCTCTCTCTCATTTACAAAGCATTTTGTGATTATTAGTGAGTTAGGCATGTTGTATGAGGCTACTTCCATGTTATCTTGTAAAGCTCTCATTCCTTCCATCTTCCCAATCCCCTTTCTCAAAGTGCAAAGGTTTAAGTGAGCTTCTCCGAGTGAAGGTGAATTTGTTGTTCTTCTTCAAGGTTGAAGAAGGTTTGAAGATCTTCTCCAGGTGAAGGAGAATGGCGAGGTGAAGATTCAAGAAGAGCGGTTGATTCCTTCAAGGCTAAAGACTTGATGCAAGTGTGGGTAAGTCCTTGTTGAAGGCTGAAGACATCTTGATCAAGTGGGTAAGTCCTTGTGTAGGTGAAAGACTTTTGTCTTGAGTAGGTAAGTCCTTAGATGTATGGTGGTCTCCTTGTATCTCTTATGATGGAAAATAAGTATATATGGGTTGCAAAGTCCTAGAGGATGACCTCTCTAGGTAATAAATTGACTATCTCCTAGTTTAGAGATTGGAACCACTCTAACCGCTTTATCCAAGTGTATGTTTCAATCTCTCTCATCCTTGTTATGCTTTCTTAGATAGGACTTCAAATTATTCTTAAGCCTTAGATTTCAATTGATATAATTTGAAGGTATAATTTTTCTTGTGAGAATTTTGAAGCTCTATTCTCCCCCCCCCCTCTAGAGCCCTAGATCCAACAAGTGGTATCAGATCCAAGGATCTTATCCAACAATCTCCCACAAGATGAGAAGATGGGGGAAAACCTACTTAGTTTGCTCAACCTAGAGGAAGGCTTCTCCATGTTCCCCTGGTCTTTTACAACACCAACTTCCTCTATTGGAAGAGGCGTATGCAGTTCTACATTCAAGGAATGAACTTTGATATGTGGAAGGTGATGATTACACCCTACACGGAGACAACTAGAGTTGTGTCAACATGGAATGAAGTTGCCCTAAAGAATGCCTAGCTCAATGCCAGAACTATTAGCATCCTCTATGCAGCCCTTACCCCAGTCGAGTTCAACCGCATCTCCTCATGAGATACAACCAATGATATATGGGATAAGTTCTGTATCACTTAAGAAGGAATGAAGAAAGTGAAGGAGGCAAATATCTACATGTTGAACAACCTCCTAGAGAACTTCAAGATGGGGAAGAAAGAAGGAGTTGCTAAGATGTACTCTAGGATCAACATCATCATCAATGGCCTAGCTGCTTTGGGACACACTTTGGATAGAGGAGAAATCAACTGAAAGATATTGAGGTCTCTACCAAAGAAATGGGAATCAAAGGTAACCTCCATTGAAGAAGTGAGAAGTCTTGGTTACATTCCAACCGACGAGCTCATAGGAAATCTACAAGCTCATGAGCCAAGACTTGACAAGCAAGAAGAGGAAGCCAAGCAAGAAGAGAGGAAGCAAGGAAGATCAAAGATAGTGCCTTTAAAGCTCAAGTGAAGGTTGTCTCATCCTTCAACAACAACTTGCTTGTTGGACCTCTCCTTCCTCCTCTAGTGAAGATCATGGCCCTAGTGAGAATGAAGTCAACTTCTTCAAGGGAAAGCGCTTCTAGGGAAAGCAATCCTCTTCTTTCTACTCCAAGATGTTACAAGTGCAGTCAAAAGGGACACTACAAGAGTGAATGTCCAAAATCTAGAAAGTCACACCACCACATCATATCCAAGAAGAATGAAGAGTACAAGAAAGAGAGCAAGCACAAGAGGAAGGAAAACAAGGAGAGGAGACACAAATATGCAGCTCATGCAGTTTGGGAATCATCATCCTCTAGTGGCTTAAGCTCTGATGAAGATGGAGAGTGCCACCTTGCACTCATGGCCTCGACAAGTGAAGATATTAGTGAGATAAGTGAGGTAAGCTTGTATGAGTTAGCTAAAGAAACTCTTATTATATGCTTGTTTCTACCCGTTCTTTATTTTCTAAATGTAAATATAAAAGGAAGAGGTTAGGAAAAATCATTGACAATTTGTATGCTAAACTTGAGATTCTTGAGCAAAATGAGAAAATTCATCTTGAGAGAATTGATAACTTGCAAGGACAATTTCTTGATCTTGAGCTCTAATACAATGGAGTAGATGTAGAGAATAGTTTCTACCTTAAGGACATTGAATCTCTTAAGGAAGATAATCAAAAGTGCCTAAATGAGCTTGAGACACTTAAAATTGAAAATTCTGAATTCAATCTTATTGTTGATGCTCATAGAGATGAGAAGGATGTTTATCTTAAAGAAATTCAATTGCTTAAATTTGAAAATTCTAGGTTTCTTGGTCAAGTAAATGATTTATCTTCTATACATATCTTGCCTAGTAATGATGTTTATTCAATTTCTCTTGAAAAATATTCTTACTTGACTAAAGCCCTCTATTTAGAGGCCAACCTTATTCATGCCAGAGATGATCTTGGTAGTTTGTCTTCTACTGTTATATCTCTCACTGATGACAATCATAGACTTATAGCCTCTCTGCAAAAATTTCTCAAAGGGAAAAACTCCCTAAATGAAATCCTTGACCACTCTACCAAACAAAGTGGTACTAGTGGTTTGGGATTTGTAGGGGGAGAACCTAAGGGCAAGAACAAAGCCAAATGTAAGAAAAAGAATAAGGAGACCTCTTTTTTCATTGGAGAGTCTTTTGGCACTAAGAACCCTATGATTTTTTCTCATTACAAAAGTGATGATCATTATTCTACTTATTTTCCTTACAAGCGTAAGGGGACCAACCCAAAGATGAAATGGGTCCCCAAGCTAACTACGGATCCCAAAGTTTGTATTGGGAACTGACACTCTCCTTTCTTACAAGAAAAAGGAAAATGGATTGTTGATAGTGGCTGCACTAAACACATGACAGGTGATATAACCCATTTCAACAACTTCACTAAGAAGAAAGGAGGTTCGGTTACTTTCAGGGACAACAAGAAAGGTAACGTGAAAGGTGAAGGTGATGTAGGTGAACCTTGTGTAACAAGAATATGCTTTTTGTGGATGGCCTGCATCACAATTTAATAAGTGTAAGTCAATTATGTGATAATGGTTACCTTGTGCTATTTACTTCCTTCGAATGCTTGATCTAGATTCCCTCACTTATCATGTCATATATAGGGAACTAGAAGTGGTAATATTTATGTAACTGTGCTTGACTCTATTAAGCCTACTGTTGGTAGATGCCTAGTGGTCAATTCAAATGATATTTCTCTTTGGCATCGTTGGCTTGGTCATGTAAATATGCATCAATTGAAGAAGTTGAGAGAAAAGGACTTGGTCAAGGGACTTCCCAAATTGGATTTTCAAAAAGAATGAGGAATGCCAACCTTGTACCCAAGGAAAGCAAACTAATTCCTCCTTCAAATCCATAGGAGCCCTTAGTACCAAGAGAGATCTTGAACTTCTCCATATTAATCTATTTGGACCTATGAGAACTCAAACGCTTCGCGGTTCTAAGTACTGTCTTGTTATAGTCGATAATTTCTCTCAATATACTTTGACCTTCCTTCTCATTTCTAAGAGTGATATGATTGATATTTTCTCTAGTTTTTGTAAATGAGTTGAGAACGAAGCTTCTTGTTGGATTGTTTCCATCTTGGTGATCATGGGGGAGAATTTGAAAATTATCTTTTTGAACTTTTTTGTGAAGAATCTGGATATGCACATAACTTCTCTTCACCTTGAACACCTCAACAAAATGGGTTGTAGAGAGGAAGAATAGGTCACTACAGGAAATGTCTAGGACCATGCTTTTAGAGTACGATACTCCAAAGAAGTTTTGAGACGAAGGTGTTAGTCCTCATGTTTTGTGCAAAACTGGGCTTTTACACATCCTTCTTTGAAGAAAACTCCCTATAAGCTATGGAGTGGTAGGAAGCCTTTTATTGAGTACTTTTACATTTTTGGATGTCCTTGTTTTGTTTTAACACAAAAGATTCTCTCGACAAGTTTGATCCAAAATCATACAAGACTTTCTTTCTTGGCTACAAAACTACTAGCAAGGCTTATAGGGTATTTAATGTTGATCTTGATAAAGAAGAATCCATTAATGTTAAGTTTATTGAGACTAACCCCTCTATTCTCAAAGATATGGTTCCAAATGATGATATTGCAGGTGAGGTGATTCCTATCTTAAAAGAACTCAACATCTCCCAAAAGGGAAAAGAGGTGACCACTCAAGAAGAAGAGAAAGATGAAGAGAAGAAGGATCCAACTCCCTGCTTTGCAAAGAATCATCCAAAAGAGCTGATTTTAGGTGACCCTTTTGAAAGAGTGAAGACATGGGCTGCCTTCAACAAAGAACAACCCAACAAAGCCTTCATCTCACAACTCAAACCAAAAAATGTCAGAGAAGCTCTTGGGGATGATGAATGGATCCTAGCCATGCAAGAAGAATTGGAGCAATTCGAGAAGAACAAAGTTTAGACCCTAGTGCCAAGACCATGTGATAGAAAGATCATTGGCACCAAGTGGGTCTACCGCAACAAGATAGATGAAAACAGAAAGGTGGTAAGGAACAAAGCAAGGTTAGTGGCTCAAGGCTACAATCAACAGGAAGGTATAGATTTTGATGAAACATATGCACTTATAGCTAGATTTGAGTCCATGTGTATGTTTCTTGCTTTTGCTAGTTATAAGAACTTTCTTCTTTATCAAATGGATGTTAAAAGTGCATTTTTAAATGATACAATTGAGGAGGAAGTGTATGTTGCACAACCTCCGGGATTTGAACATGATAGTTTACCTAACCATGTTAATTTGTTGCAAAAAGTTCTCTATGGACTCAAACAAGAATCTCGAGCTTGATATGAGAAATTAAAGAACTTTTTATTAGATCATGGGAAAAGTAGATTCTACCTTATTTCTTAAACACACTTCTAACTATTTTCTTATCATTCAAATTATGTTGAAGATATCATTTTTGGCAAAACTAATCTTGATCTTTGCAAGGAGTTTAGTAATCTTATGCAGAGTGAGTTCAAGATGAGCATGATGGGTGAGCTGACATTCTTCCTCAATTTTCAAATCAAGTAAACTAAAGATGGGAACTTCATAAACAAAGGCAAGTACACAAGTGAGCTACTAAAGTTCTTTGGGATGGATAACACCAAGCCAATGGACACACCCATGTCAAACACCACCAAACTTGACAAGGATGAAGAAGGTGAGAAAGTGGATGAGAATCTCTATAGAGGTATGATTGGAAGTTTACTTTATTTAACTACCTCTAGACCTAATATAATGTTTAGTGTTGGTTTGTGTGATTGCTTTCAATCAAATCCAAAGAAATCACATCTTATAGTTGTAAAGAGGATTTTAAGATAGCCAAAACCCCAAATTTTGGACTATGGTATCCCAAGTCAAGGAACTTTACTCTTACGACTTATAGTTATGTGGATTACACATGATACTTGATTGATAGAAAGTACACAAGTGGCACTTGCATTCTCCTAGAACCATGCTTGGTGTCTTGGTTCTCCAAGAAACAGATCACATTGGCATTATCAACTACTGAGTATGAATACATTGTATCGGGAGTTGTTGTGCCCAGGTCCTATGGATGAAGCAAATGCTCCAAGACTTTAATATTTATTTTGATGCTTCTCCTATTTATTGTGATGATACAACTGCAATCAATTTATCTTACAATCATATATTCCATAGTAGAGACAAGCACATAGAGGTTTGTCATCATTTTCTTCATGATCACATTGCCAAAAAGGATATCTATATCACGCATGTTGACACAGAAAATCAATTGATGAACATTTTTGTTAAACCTCTAGCTAGAGAGAAATTAAATTTTATTAGATCTAAACTACTGACAACTACTTTGGATGAATATGATATGCCTTCTAGCTAGTTGCTATCTATCCTATATGCTTTGCTCATGTCTTGATCACCCTTACTTGCTAAAGTACTAAAAATTCCATGTTCTTATGCCTTGTTTTTCACTTATTTTGGGTATTTTTTGCAAACGCTTATTTTATCACTAAATAGTATCCAATGATGAGTGATATGTGACTAAGTATGTTTAAAATGAAAAATGGACTAGAAAAATAAATTTAATTGGCACTCAAGTGGCTAGAAAATAGAATTTCTAAATTTGGGACATACTCTATGTTGGTCAAGTTACAAACTCGACTGATGGGTGGTCGAGAGCTTTTTTAAAAAGCCATTCAGTCGAGTTTCCTAGTCATAGAACTTGATCGATGGCCGGGCTGGAGCAAACTTAAGTGTGGTTTTTCTGATTTTTCTCCCTCTCAACTAGAGAAAAATCAATCGATTCACTCTCCAGCTCCCTCAAGCTCTCAACCCTAGCCCCGACCATCCTCTTTATAGCCCTAGTTAGACCTTGCTCAACCTACCTAGACCTCTTACTCATCAACCCTAGGTGCTTGGTTGGTTCTTATTGTTGTTTCCTATGTTTTTGACCTCTCAATCCTCTACTTTTGCCTCCATGGCTTCAAATAGGAGAAAGAGAGCCACCCCCTCCAGAGCACCATACTCCTCCTCCAACTCACACCTTATATCCTTTGATGATACCTTCTTTGTCTCCAATGATGTTGTAAATAGGTACAAGGAGCTCCTTCCTAGGACCCCCTTTCAATTCTATGCATTGTTTGATCCACACCCACATAGACAAAAGGTTATAGATCAAGTTGTCGAGTTGTTGTACGACCATCGCCTCTCATCCCTGACTGTTGAACGCACGTACTATCACAATTCCATCACAAGCACCAAAGCCGTTCACGAGTTCTATGCAAATTTTCAATTGAATTATGACACTCTTGTACCCCTACCAAATACTCAAGTTGTCCTCACGTCCATGATAGCTGGGAAGAAATTCCAAGTCTTCGAGGATACCTAAAATATATTTCTCTTTGGTATTGAGATAACAGACTCATGGAGGAAGGATTACCTTGAGTATTTTGACCTCGTAGACCCTAAGGCCTTCTACAAGCAATATGATATCACTCTCCATGACATACATAAATTCTTAAAGAAGCCTCAATTTCCCCATAGGAAGAAGTATACCCTTCCCTCCTCCGCCTTAAACCTTAAGAACTGCATACTCGCCCTAATAATTAACTGCAATATTCATCCAAAGAAAAATCAAACTGAAATTGCTGAAAATATAGCGATGATTATGTTTTGTATCCTAAAGAACATCGAGGTGGGATAGATATGTTGTCCATCACATGACCTGCTTTGACTCTGGTAAGAACACCCGAGGAACCCACCGAACCTACCCAGCTCTGATTTGTGGTCTTTTTCATACTGCCACTAGCAAGTTTCTTTTTCATGATCTTCATTACAAACCTACCCAAAAAGGAGTTTGCATAAGTGAGACCAAAATTCAAAAGAGTGTGCCTACCCCCTCTTCTACCACACTTTGAGCCCCTACCTCCACCCAGGAACCTCCACCTCCTCAGCCATCCCGACCTGTTTGCACCTCTTTTCATGTATCAAATGAAACCCTCATGGGTTACATGATGCATCAGCATATATGTGTACAACCTCTAGGTTTAGGAGCATACACATCAAGATCTCTATGGTATCATGTCTGTGATACACTATTCGAACAAAACGTCATTAAGTAAGCAGAAGTGATCATTAACAGCGGATTACTGAAAATCACTAAAAATTAAAACTGTTTACAAAGAGATCCAAACACGGGAAAACTCTTTTATCAAGAACCAATGTACTTTATTTACATCATGGTTCATAAGTACATATCCTGTACCATTCCTTCTCAAGGGTTACAAGCATCAACTGCTCTGTTAAAACTACACACAGGCAGTATAAGAACCTCGAGGCATCAAGCCAAAATCTTAGATCAATTCATTAAAAGTGCGAACTACTAACTCCGAGGACCTGAGAGTACAGAGACGACACAGAGGACTCTCTATACAAAATATGACAGTCAGTGCCTCCACCTGGAATATCACTGTTGTCCCTACTACTGTTGTTGCTGCTCTTCCCCTTCCATAGGGTTTCTGCATCTTCTGCCGTGTCTACCTAAAAAGGTTGGATCCCACGGGGGTGAGACAATGGAAATTGTCCCAAAGAGAGATATAACTCTCTGCCAGAAACATTATTATTGCAGTTTAATAGAATAAAACTGAGCAGAGGAATCATATATTTTCATCAGTAGATAAATCAATGTCTAACATATTAGAACAATATTCTTATCCAAGCATTTCAGCTATAACTTGATAAAGCCACATGTCACTTATCTGTTAAGGAAATGAAGAACATGTATAACATTTATCCATCTAGGATATGCTAAGAAAGGTAACATCAACCAGTGATTCTCATATTTCAACCTTAAGCAAATACGCTACACGGCTGGTTACATTTTACAATCATACTTAAGCCCTGAGGAGATGAGGTATACTGCTCATACTCTGACCGACCATTGCAAAATCGAAATCGGTACCATACATAGGTCAAGGAAGAGTTGTATTTCCATAACCTTCCTTATCTCGGTCAGTACAAGATCTCATGCAGGACATCTTGTGTCTCTGCTAAATAGCTTTCCAGGGTATACTGGCAACTTTGCTATAGAGTTATAGCCCGCAGCATATACTGTCTTTAGGATATGGCCCTTAGCCAATGCCTGGTATTGTGGAGTCATGGCCCATAGCCATACTCTTATTGGGATATGGTCCATAACCATTCCTGTGCATAGGATGTGGCCCGCAGTCATTCCTGTGAAGCGTAAGGATATATTCGCCCATTACCCCCACATATTAAAAAATATGCATTCCAAGAATTCCCATAGAAAAACTTGTTTCTCCATCACCAACTACTGACGATGATGGATCTATGGTCAGGGCTCTACAAGATAAGATTTCACTTGATTAATTAAGTGTATTACATATTCTTTTAGCATCAGACATGTTTCCAAACATCAATTATTATGACATAAGCTACAAAGAATGTGTAACACTTCTATCAAGTACTTTTCAAAACTTTATAGCACATTGGGATTTCAATCCCTTATCTCATCATGGGCATTCTCATCACTTAACATCTCATCATCATGATTATGAAATATGGGTATTCAAACCCTCAGTTCATCAAAGAACACTTGTTACCACTTATTAGGTAACTAATACCTTCAGGTCATCAAACTAAGGTAAACATGGTATTTGCTACACAAGCATCTCACATGGCTTTCAAAGCCCATTTAATCTCTTATTATCTCTTACTAGGCAACATAGCATATAATGGCTCACAAGGCCCATAAAACATTTTAAATAACACATCATAGCTCATACCTGGCTATGCTCATCATCTCATGATACCTGCATGATTCGTATACATGATAACAGTTATATCAATTACATATCAACACTATGCAATGTAAGGGCAGCATCACTATTCCCTCTTTAGGGTTGGGGATTGCCAATTCATGTCAATTAGGGATACTCATCCCATTACCAAAAATTAGGGTTATTGTAACGTCCTCAGAGTCCGCCGTCTCGAGACTTAGAAGGCCCGAGAGGATGAATATGAAAATGTTAGACAATCATTTCAGAGAGCGATGCGGAAGCATAATACACAAACATGAACATACTACCATAACATTTCTCAACAATAACATGTATATTTACAACATGAATTACTACAGCTTGGATTACATTTACATATTGAAAAATAGAAAATTACACAGTCTAAACATGTATGCTAACTAGGATCCTAGACAATAGGTAACCTGAACAACTTGCTCACACCCTGTTCTTTTTCTCCCATGCTATCTCTGAACCTAAAACATATGTGAAACAAACACATCAACAAACTTTGGTACGTGGTAAAAGATACACTAGTAAGGTTGCATAAAGGAAAATACTTGAAGAAAGAAGAAAGAGAAAAAAAACCATTTCTTAAGGCGAAAATCATGTAAACATCCTTTTTATTACATTTATTTGATGCGGTTGTACTACACTTATCTGCACTTGACTTACATCCAGTATGGGCAAAAATTATATCATTATACATCTAACATGGGCCAAAGCATCATACATCCACACCGGGCTAGGTGTACTAGTAGCTACAACCCATCCATATCCTTGTATGTTATATTAGATTTTGGCGAAGTATAACTCATAATAGTTCAACCAAGCAATGAATATCCAAACAATAGCATTCATGATATTACATATCATAAGCAACCAAGAAATCTAGTATTATACTTATAGGACCACGTACCTGAGTTCAGAGATTCCTATTTATATTCTGGACCATCTACATCTCTGATCATCACCTGATTAATAATAAATACTCATCATTAATACAAGATTCACCATTATTTTTGGTATTTAGGTCCAGATTAGGGTTTTGACCAAATCTAGATTTTACTGACTTAGAACATGTTTATGATATTTTTCTACTGATCAGGAGGTCATCATAGGGGTCTGGTCCAAATTTCATATTTTTCTGGTGATTGACTTATTTTCTAGAATTAAAATAAGGTTACAAACATGGAATTGGGTTTTAATGAGAAATGACCTATTATTTTGACATAATAGTCAAGTCTAAGTTCATATTTGGTTTCCAAGTTATACCAGGGTTCAATAATATTTTTCTCAGATTTAATTTCCATGATATGCTAATTATACTAATAATATGATCTCAAAAAGAAGCGTTATCATCTTCATTAAATATCATCATTATTTGTTCATCAAAGGTCTGATCTAAGGGTGCAACAATGTGGGGTCAGTCGTCATTTCTCAAACTCTACTAGAGCCTTGGGTAGTGGGCTCGGGCATTAGAGTTATGGTTTATCATCATACTACTCAACATTAGGGTTTCATGCACTATAACCCAAAATTAGGGTTTCATATACCTTCACCCTATATTAGGGTTAGGGTTTCATATAGCATTACATAGCATCATCCTGGATTAGAGTTTCACATCACATCACTACATTAGGGTTTCACATGGCATCAGAAGCATCACCCTAGATTAGGGTTTCACACATCATTATCTTAAATTAAGGTTCCTTATAACTTTTCCCCAGATTAGGGTTTCATGTAGCTTTACCCGAAATTAGGGTTTCACGAAGCATCCTCTTAAATTAGGGTTTTTCATTATATTACCCTGAATTGGGATTTCTCATATCATCACCCTTGATTAGGGTTACACCATTACCCTAGGTTAGGGTTACACCTAGCATTGCCCTAAATTAGGGTTAGGGCTCATCAACCTTTTCAATTAGGGTTTCATGATCTCTTTATCAAGGATCATACCCTAATTACATATTATATTCATGTTGTGAGTGTTGAGGCTTAACCACTACATGATTATTATACATGTATGAATTCCTCTCTCTCTCTCTCATCCTCTCTAGGATGTTGAATACTTTCAACTTGGTTAGATTAGGTCAACCCTTCATTAAAGTACATACATATATGGTTATCATAGTGTATTGAGCTATTTCTTTCATAAGCATCAAAGGTTAACCACTCAAAATGTACTAATCACTTAAGTACCTTAAAGGTACAACCATTGTAATTATCATCATTAACAATCATAGGGTTAATTGATCTTCATAGCTTTGAGACTATTATGTCTCCAAACGATTTTGATACTTTTGAACCTGCAAACGGTTTTAACCTCCTTGACCTTCAAATGGTTTTGAAACTGCTTTCCCACCTTAGGGTTGAGATCGTTTGACCTCCAAACGGTTTGAGACCGTTTGCCCTCCAAACGGTCTCAAGATCGTTTGGTCCAAACCACCTTGAAAACGAATGGATTAATTAGGGTTTCTTAATCAATCGATTTAGGGTTTCCACTCATTGAACCATCCAACATTAAGGCCATTGAAAGTAGATCAACTTGTAACCCTTGGATCTCCATCCATCCATGACACCTCTTGACCTCAAACGGTCTTGAGACCGTTTGGTCATCAAGTTTAAACTGTTTGCACATTATCTTTATCGAGGTGTGTTCTAAGATGACATCATCATCTTCAAGCTTCAAACCTTTGAAATTTCCTGTGATTCTTATGGTGATTTCATCAACTAATCAATTGGAATTTTGGGAAAGAAGAAAGAATCAACATCTGATAAAGAAATGAAATCAATAATAACATTTAAGGGTTCAAGTTATATAACCCACCTTCAAAGTTGAATCCAAGCTTAAAGCTTCACGTACTTAATGGTTAATGAAGCTTTCTCAACTCCCCAAGGTCCGTCCCTAAGTCTTTGAGTGAAAAGAATAGCTAAAGTTGAAGATTGAATGGAGAAAAGAAGAAAATAAGCATTGAATTTCGATTTCCACCATGAAATCAAGGTTGAAGATGATTAAGGAGCTCACCTACAGGTTGGGGTACTTCCTCATGTTGCTCCTAAGCTCCCTTGTGTTTGGCCAAAGCAAGGAAATAAATAAGAGTAAAAAAAGAGTCTTTCATGTGGGTGAAAAATGGGATATATGTAAGGGAGTTTCAAGAGAGAGAAAGTGTTATAAAAATCCTTTAATTCCTTAAATTGGTGCCACTTATCCCCCTCAATTCCTTGCATACGAAGCCATCATCTTTCCCTTAAAAATCCTCTTCTTTATCCATGAATTAAAAGAAAACAAATTAAGCACCTTAATCAATATAATAATAATATCCAAAAAATTAGTGGATATTGCTTTTTCTTTAACTAATGTGAGTGGGTTCTCCACTCACTTTAGATATTTCGGTGCTATTGCAAGGCAAAAGGACGTACATACTTATATAAATTCAACCATCACATTTTTTGTTGAAGGTCACTTCCATTAATATATTTATTTTTGCATTAAATTGAATTAGGGTTTCAATTATGCTTAAATCTTGATTATTTTAATATCAAGATTCTCTCTCCTCCAAAGAAATTCAAATGAGACACCCTTCTGATTTTGTTGTCTGTAATTGATACCAAGAAACATTAGGGACTCTCTATAAGTGGTATTCTGCATATTGAACCCTTGGTTTTGGGTAAATTGCACATTACACCAAAACTAGGTTTTAATGCACAAACAATGCTTAATAAGCTCTTTCTTGGTGCCCAGGCTACCACAAGCCATACCTCTGCATCATTCTCATTATTATAATGCTATAACACTTGAGGAACATTTTACCATGAACCATTTGCAAGTTAACCCCTCAACTTGGGTAATTTGCACTTTAGTCCAAAACGGGCAAAACATTGTTTTCAACATTATATAAAAAGGACTAAAATTGAAACATAAGCTCCTCTTGAGCCTTAATTAATTTTTAAAAGATAAGAGAAAGCATATAATTATCTTTCTCAAACAAAACATCTAGGGTTAAAGCATAACCTAGGTCAGAGATGTTACAATGTCTACCATGAACCTATCCTGTACCCATCCTTACCCTGCCTTCCAACCCTACCCTGGAGGTGATTATGCGTCCTATGCATACAATCACTTCTACCCAACCCCTCCACCTACTGATTCCGCTATTGTACACCCTCTGCTATTGGTAGATCTACCCCTCGTGTGCTACCTCTCCCTGCTGGTCCTATAGATACCTTCCATGCAGGACTTGACACTTCTGCTCCTACTTTTCCACAAGCCCAAGAGTTGAATGACCTTGGTATGTCTTGCGCTAAGTAGAATGACATGTGGCCCGGTCATGGTTTTGGTCCTATTACCGATGAGGAGATGTCAAACCAAGTTGTTGAGGAAGCTACCGTTGATGAGGAGGCATCTGAGGATGATGGCGAGGATGGTTATGATGGATCTGATGATGGCTTTGCTAGTGCATTTGGTGATGAAGGTGAATCTGCTATCTCTATTGTGCCTTCAGATGGAGATGATGACTTCGAGCCTAAAGCCTCTGATGATGATGCTGATGCAGATGATGATGACCCTCTGGACTTATATAGCCTAGATGTTTAGATGTTTTAGTTTTTAGTCTATAGATGTTGATCATATATATCCTTCTAGACTATTTTGTACTAGAAACATTTGGGCACATTATCTGAGATGTACTATTTATATCATCATGTTGTTTTTCATCATTTTGGCTTGTGTTTGTTTTGAGGACATCCTTTCAGTGTTGTAATCTTAATCATATGTACACCTACTCTTTGATTTATTATATGTCATGAGTTCATGCTATGTTACCCATATTTTTATTATGACTTAGGTTGCTTGTCTCTCTCATCTCTGATTGATGTGTGTTTATGAGGTTGCTAGTTTATCTTATAGATGCATGCTTTGGTTCCACTTGGACAAGACCTATTTTTTGTTTTCTTCTACCTCCCTTACTTTTTGATAATGTCAAAAGGGGGAGAGAAGTTCAATGTTTTGAAGCTCAACCATAATGTTTTTATTGATTATGTGATCCTTTCTTTGTTCAATATATGCTTTATCATGTGACTTGATAAAGGACCATATAGTATAGATGTTATGTTTCTTTGTGTAGAAAGACTAACTATGCAGGTAAGAGTAAGCATTGATTGAGGGGGAGAAATTCACATTGTTAAAATCATGATTCCCCTTGAAATTCACAAGACTAAGGTATATCATTACATATCCTTTTCAATATGATTGAGGAATGGCTTATCATTGTCAAAAGGGAGAGAATGTTGACTTGAGATTTATACATTGTCCATATTTTGATAATGACCTAACCATTCCATTCATATGTATCTAATATGTTCGTTCAAGATTGATTTCAAGCTTTAAGTACATGAAAAGGATCAAATTACACAAAACCTAGCTTGTCCAAGTTCAAGTCAAAAGCAATGCAAGTGTGCAATTCGGGAAATCACTCCAAACCACCTTAGACTATTTTTGTAATCACATGTATTGATGATATGACTTGTAACTAAGATGAGAAAAAATCAGGGACACTTAATACTAACATTTGGTCACTCTAAAATCATTTTGAAAAAAAATTCACAACAACTTTATCGGTCGAGTTTGAATCTCGACCGATCAGTGATGGATTTTTGGTGAATCAATCGGCCGAGTTGTATACTCATAGAATTTAATCAACTGACTCACTAATCAAAACTGATTTTGACTCATCGATTGAGTTTCCCAAAACAAACTCGACTGATATTTTAAAAATTGTCTTTGTCGGTTAGTGGATCAATGAGAGTTATCTTTATTGAATCTCGATCGAATGTATTGTATGGAAAATGCAGAAAAAGTGATTCCAACCGTTGGAGAATTGTCAGAAATGAAAATAGATCCGTTGCAAGTTTTAAAATGTCTATTTTTCATTCTTAAGTGATCCCACACTCAAAAGAACACCCCCATCTATAAATAGGACCCCTTGGAGTTCATTCCAAGTTTGTTCATTCATGTTATCCTTGGTCCTTGTTGTAGTTGATTGTGATACAACCCTTTGAGCCCTTTTCTCTCTTTCATTTATAAAGCATCTCATGATTATGAGTTAGTTGGGTATGTTGTAAGAGAGCTACCTCCATGTTATCTTGTAAACCTCTCATTCCTTCCATCTTCTCAATCCTCTTTCTCAAATATCAAAGGTTGAAGTGAGCTTCTATGAGTGAAGGTGAATTTGTTGTTCTTCTTCAAGGTTGAAGAAGGTTTGAAGATCTTCTCCAGGTGAAGGAGAATGTCAAGGTGAAGATTCAAGAAGAGCGGTTAATTCCTTCAAGGCTAAAGACTTGATGCAAGTGTGGGTAAGTCCTTGTTGAAGGCTGAAGACATCTTGATCAAGTGGGTAAGTCCTTGTGTAGGTGAAAGACTCTTGTCTTGAGTAGGTGAGTCCTTGGATGTATGGTGGTCTCCTTGTATCTCTTATGATGGAATATAAGTAAAGTCCTAGAGGTTGACCTCTCTAGGTAGTGGATTGACTATCTCCTAGTTTGGAGATTGGAACCACTCTAACCACCATGTCTAAGTGTATGTTTAAATCTCTCTCATCCTTGATATGCTTGCTTAGATAGGACTTCAAATTATTCTTAAGACTTGGATTTCAATTGATATAATTTGAATGTATGACTTTTCTTGTGAGAATTTTGAAGCTCTATTAACACCCCCTCTAGAGCCCTATATCCAACATAATCAAACCTCCAGTATCTTCTCAAAATAGTGTGACTAAAAGAGAGTTATACCATCAGTAGACCTTGTGATTTTAAGCCCTAAAATCACATCAATGACATCCATGCCCTTCTTCTCAAACTTGCTACACTTTTTAAAAAATAAATCCAGGAGGTAATATTATTCATCCTACACTCCTCACGTAGGAGTAATAAACCTATCAAATGAATTACAACTCCTATGGCACACCCTCATTCTAAATGAGATTACTAAAAATGAAAACATGTGATTTATCACTAATTATGCACATAGTAGGAAAACAGGGTAAATTAAAACTGATTTAAACAACACCAAAAATTTTAGAAACATTTATATATAGGTCCAACAACTTACATAAAACACATAGCATATCAGGTATTTACATATTTTTCCAGTGGTTGAGGCTACAATTTCTATACAAAAGAGAATGTTCCACATATACAAACCATATACAACTTCAATATACTGCCAAAAGCTCGAGCCGATACATATCATCTACAAAAGATACCCTGCCCAGTCCTAAGAGTACATAGAAAACTCTAGAACACACTAACTACTACCCAACCTTCTACTCCTACTACTCTTCAAGCTTCTCTTCCTCACTACTTCCACAAGTCTGATGACATCACTAATGATCACCTAAGAAGATATGGTGACCCACGAGGTGAGACCCATATCCCACTCTCAACAACGGTTATTGATTTCAACATGTTATTAAAATAAGAGGGTTCTGTAGATTACACTAATAAAGTAGGCTAAATAGGTAATGTATTATCAAGTATGATTAACAAGATATCTAAAAGAATAGATAGATCTATCATATTCTAAATAGTTGATTTCTCTTACCACATTATTTAACAACTAACATTATGAGAAACAAGGCAAGGGATATCAACCAATGTGAATCATGTTTAACCCTAAACATATATGCTACACAGCTGGATTACATCTTTTATTAGGCCTGGGGAGTTTGAGGTATACCATTCATACAACAACTGACCATTGCTAAGTCGAAATTGTTGGTAAGGTATGCACGTAGAGCCAATCATATGATGATTGACATGTCATAATTACCTAAAAGGATTTGATTAATAATAACATATAAAGGAAAGACTCCAATTCATTTATTTCTCTCAATTATGAGATAATGAGGAGACAAAGTGAATGTCTATAGAATGACAATACTCAATGATGTATGTATTTAAGTATTAGACTTGGAAGAAATGAGATAATGTGAATGCTAAGAGTATGTACATTCTTATTACGTCTCTATTCAACTATTACTATGGAAGGTAGATAGACACCAGTAACACACAAGGCTAGATTGTGGGTCGATTGATGACATAATCTCATTTTTCATGATATGACAATATCAAAACAAATACACGGATGCATGCTAGGGAATAGTGTATCGGACAGACCCACCTTGAGAGTGACACATGTTATGGTGGTCATAGTCATCTCTCATAGTGAAGGTGGTGGTTGTGATTCTTAGACCTGAAATCACTACACTTTGTCGTTGGGTACGCTTTGACATCATCAGGTGCAGTCCTGAAACATTGGTCGTTATAACAGTGATAATTTGGTGACTTTGACACATGGGGATAGACTATGAGTGATAGAGATGGGATTTGTCCCTCCTTCTGGAGTATGATATCCTAGCCACTTGATAAGAGAGACTGAGAAACACATACACATGCACATATAAATCAATATATGATATTGAGGTCACATTATCTCAGATGATCTGCTCTTAGTTCAAGGAACATGGATTGAACATTGACAGGATGACCATCCATGCCTCGACTTCATCCTGGATATCAGAGACAAAGGAATTATACAATCACTACAACACCTTACACATGTTGTAGGTTGAAGTTGTTCTCCAACTTTCCATTCACTTGGGTAGCACTGATGTCTGACTAGGCACCACTCTCTGCTTGTGATGTCATAAGGTAGTTATGGACACTCACTGCCAACATGATATGATACCTATAGGGTAACACACATAGTAACTCATCTTGAAGAGGAGTTTGATTTTGAATGACAATTGGATTGATTACTAAAGTGTTTAGGTATTCAATTCACACAACAGATCAACCAATTGGCCGAACTGAGTGAGATGGCCGTTTGGGTAGTCAGGATAATCAAGGATCGACTTGGGCTAGTTCTTCCCAAATTGAGGAGTGAATCGACTGGTTCAAGTTAGATTACCGTTTGGGTGAATGAGACATGTGTATCTCTTGTGTGAGATGACTCGGTTGGGCCAAACAAACGTTCATGATGTTTTCCGAATAGTGTTGATTGTACTTTACTTTGGGTACACAGAAATTAATATGTGATATTAATTGGAATCGAAATTGCCAAATTTGTATCCAATTGGGAAGCTACCAGACGGTCGTCTGGCAGTGCGAGACGACTGTTTGGCGTCTCACATGTTGCTAAAGTGCAAGTCCTTCTGGATCCTTCCACTCTCACACAATCCCATATAGATTGGGAACCCTGGCCTAAACCCCATTGATAAAAGGAGGGTTACTAAGGGTTTCACAAGTCACAACACAGACAACTGAGAATCTGTTTCTTTGAAAATAGTTATTCTCTCTAGTTGTAGTAACCGATTGTGCCCAAGAAAGTCATATCTGACATGGAGGGATAGCTACAAGACAGAAACAACTGGTGGTCGTTGTTGTTGGGAGAGCAGGTTGGTGACTAGTACACCAATGGGATAGACACCCCCTTTCTGTCAGTTCTTGGTGAACGACATGAGTTCTAGTTGGTTTGTGTAGACTATTCTAAAGGCAAGAGTCCTTTGGCTGCTGCTTGGGGAGTAAAGTCAACCTGTAGTCCATGGTGAGACCATCAGAGTCGTTGTAGAGGTTGTACAAATAGTTGTTCATGGTGAAGACCAGGAGCTGCACAACTACCATCCAAGAGCAACTAGTCAGCAGTTGCAAAGAAGTGGGTTTTGTCACTGGACTTACTCCAGGACTAGTTATAACTCGCTAAAACAATCTTTCATATTTCATAGTAGTTGACGCGATCTTGCCATTATGGGAATATATATATATATATAATTTGTTTCTACTTCTATACTTTGTGTCGGTATTTCCCATCAGTGGTATCATATCCACGTCAATTTACTAGATTTTAGGATAATCAATATGATCATATTTTTTGGTTTTATTATATATTTATTGCATATGATGTGAATATTTAAACTGCTTTCATATGTGTAAACAATCAAAGGCCACAAAATCCCAAATTAATATATATATATATATATATATATATATATATATGATCAAAATATATATATATAGAGAGTCAGGCTAGAATACACTCGAGTGTACGGATCACACGAATACACTCAAGTATGTTTGCATATCAAGACTATTTTTTGCAAAATGTAAACTGTTGATCTTCACCGTCATATTATAACTAGGCTACATATAAATTTTGAGCCCATTTGGATGAGTGTAAGTCACTTATCCAAGGGCAACAAAATCGATGCGCGAAACTAATTTTAAATGCATAATTTTTGCGGTCTTCATAGCATGAGCTATACATATCCAAATGTGCTCAAATTTTGCGTATGAGTTATTCACAAGATGTTTAAGAAGATCAATGGATTAGATTTTCAAAAAAAATATTGCTTCATGGAAAACTACTTGAGTGTATTCCGCTCCGAATACACTCGAGTGTATTCTAGCCTGACTCTCTCTCTATATATATATATATATATGATATATATGCAATTTACACATGTCGCCTTAAAAGCAGTTTTAATGGTGGATGTGTATCGTGGTTATGGTCTAACCCTATATATGTGTGTGGATGGATGGTTTGGTTATTTTTATTTATCTTGGTCTACATATTGAGCCTCTACCTCTATCTTCCCAATGTAAAGTAATTATTTCCTACCTTTCTCCCCTCGAATGTAACTCGAGGTTTTCCTTTACAATGTAATAAAGTAGCAATAGGGTAGTTTTTCCTTATGCAATGATGAAAATGATGATCATCTCCAGAGGAGATGACTAGTTAGTGAGATGAGATGACCATTTGGAGAACCATGGAGGATAGAACGATCGAGCCAAAAGACCACTTGGAGGGTCCAACCGACCTTTTAGAAGGATTCCAAACATCAGTTGGATAGGAGGTCATTCGGTTGTAGTTCCAGGTAACCCTTCTTCACTTTTGCTTCATTCTTCTCTTATTGAACAATTCATAGGTAATAATAGTATTGTCAGTCTTCATCCAACCTGGAATAAAAGTGCTTTGATTTTCATAAATAATGGAGTCCATAAAAGGTTTGATTAATTAGGACTTTATTGTAAATCACATTGCACAGGTAGATAGGCCGGAAATCTGTAAGCTCTATCAATGAAGCTACTTTTCGAATCAAAACAACAAGAGTAGAATTGATTGGCTCAATACTGTAGTCTCCTTTCCATCACCTCTTTATGTAGTTAGACACATCAATACCAATCACATGCCAAAACTTTTAAAAGAAATTTGGTTTCATGCCATCTAGTCCTAGAGCTTTATTAGGATGCATTTATTTTAGAGCACAAGGATTTCTTCGTCAGTAATATCCCTCTTAGTTCAGCATTCACATAGGAATCAACAACTCGAGAGAGGCCCATAGTAGCCTCGGCAAATCCAGTCAGATTGCTAGATGCAAACAGCTCATGAAAAAACTCTGTAACAACTTTTTTAATTTCCTTTTCACCGATTTTCCATGCCCCATCTTTATCTTTTAGAACATTGATGTGATTCCTCCTCCTACGATGTGAAGTGTTATGGTGAAAGTAGGTAGTATTTATATCACCTTCCTTCTCTCTTTCAATCTAGCCCGTGCACACCGATAAGATTCCTCCATCGTGTGCCAATGTTCTAGGTCCTTGGACAATTCTGTACACCTGGAAAACACTCTAGCATCTAACATCTTTTTCTATTCTTCTTGAAGTTGAGATTCAATCTCTTTGACTTCCCCCCTCGTTCCCCAAAGTGCTGCTCTATCCATATATAAATTTTTTCCCCGCATCCCTATATTTTTCAGTTATACCAGTCCATGTATGACCTGCCTAGAAGTCTGTGACAACCTTCTCACAATATTTTTTAGCAAGCTACATTGGCTCAAAACTGAAAAACTTCTCCCTTTTCTTTTTCTTTTGTCTCCACATGTTCGTCGCAATAATAATGGGTGCATGATCCGAGCTATATATGGACAGATGGATGACTTTTTAAATAGAGAATAAGTGTATCCGGTCTAGAGAAGCGAATCCCCAGTCAAGGCATTCTTTCACTAGAATTTCTATCGACAGGCTTGTTGCCACGTGTAAGGACTCCCAGAAAAACCCAAATCAAGAAGTTCACACCTGTCCACCACATCTCTAAAATTTTAGATCCACCGTTCCGCTTTGGGTGGACCACCCCACTTTTCTTTAATTGACAGAATTTTGATAAAGTCACTGAAGAAAACCACTGGTTTATTAATTTATATTTTTAGACGCTCCATCAGCTCCCACGTATTATGCTTGTATTGTTGTTCTAGCCGGCCATAAGTTCCCACCGTCCTCCACTTTGGCTTGCATTGGCCCCCGTTAACCACACAATCAACATGATGTTGGAAATAGTTGTGTACACAAAATGTGACATGTGATGATCAAAAGTAACAAAAAAATACAAAACATGAATAAGACAATGAGTTACACAAAAATCTTCTTTGGGATAAATTAGTGCATAAAATGTAAGTATATGATACAAAAAGTAACTATTTGACACATAGATCAAGAGAACTATTTTTGTAACTTATTGTGCGACTTATTTTTTAATTGACTTGTTACTTTTGACAACATAAGTTACATTTTTACAAAAATAATTACAATTTGTACAAAACAGTTACCTTGTTTTCGAAATTGTTACTCTTTGTGGAGTATAATTACCGAGGGTAAGAAGACCATGAAGACACCAAAGATAGAATCTCCATCTATGTCACCCTCGTTGGGAAAGATCCTAACCCCAAAAACCTTCCTGTCAACTCTATCTAATTCAATTGACAGATGCCTATGATGTGGCAACATGTTCTCGAATGAAGGATTGTTCAGCCTCCATCGAAGTTACTTTTGTGACTCGATACCATGACTATCTAGTATTATAGGATCAAGGATTGTTTTCTCTTCAAGGATCGTGAAAATTATCCATGGATATGAAAACTAACTGCCATGTCTGCATCCATATGGAATACTTCTCTTCCTATGAGCATGTCACCTTACTTGTATAACCTACATATTTTATTACTTTTGATAATCGATTTGTACTTTTGAGGACCCATAGTTGCTTTTAGTTTGAAATAGTTACTTTTAATGCCAAATAGTTAGATTTTATACCACGTATTTACTTTATGGTAAACTATATTAGTAATTTATGTGGTAATTTAGTTTCACATATGCATTTTTTACGTTATTGTTTCTTATATATATTTCATTATTACTACAACCTTAAAATTAGATTACTTGTGTGTAGTATTCCATTTATTATTACATTTAATATATAACATGCATTTTTTTACTATTTGTAATCAATGTGTTACTTTTGACGATCACCTGTTACTTATCTAGCCAAATAGTTACTTGTCATAACACATAGTTATATTTTATGTTTATTATTACTACCAGTGAACCTCACGTATTCTGCACATTTTAAGCATTGCATATTTATAAATTCTATTTTGACAAACTCTAAAAATGAATTTGTTAGTCGGGTGTCTAGAATAAAACATCAACAATGCAATTGACATAATTGTTGGTGAATGACAACAGCTACAACATGGCTTTATAAATTTTTAACAACGTCGCCTGAAGGATAACACCACAATGATAGGCTATTAATGATTAACCCAATGAAAAAGGAAGTATGGGAAACAGTCATATTGCGCACAAGCATGCAATTAATCTTCTGAAATCATAGGGAATATTGTACAGTAAGAGATACGAGTATATTACAGCAGCGTCGTTGACACATTTCCTCAAACAGTTCATATGCCTACCACAATTGCATAACAATTAACCCAGATAATCATTCCTAGCAGCACCCTGGAACATCTTAGTGTAAGTAGGCCGAAAGAAATCCTGTTCTACGTGCAACAAGGCCGTACGACGGGAAGACAACCCTTGCTTCATCCCACATCGGTGGGGACCCTTCCTCTTTGGCCTGCAACATGTCAATAAACCATTTGTCCATCCGGTTAAAACCCTTCACCCCATCCCAACTTTTATTATTGATTAACTGGAGCCCTTCATCACCGGCCTGGCAGCTGACGCATTGGTACCCAGTCTCTCTTCCTAAAAGTTGAAGTGGAGCATCTTGTTGTTGACGTCCCAGTGCGTGAACTCATCGCTGTACGGGCCCGTTTAGACTACCAGTCTTACAATTAACTACCGTTCCGTTTACCCGATAGACTACCATTGTAAAGGCCCACATTGGCATTGACATTATCGACCGGCCCGTTTTGAATTTCAGCCTGTGCCCGTAAAAATAATTAGCGGGCATCACGATCCGCCAAATTTGGCTTCACTCTTTCAACCGCGTCAATCCAATTTCGCGTCCCGCTCCCCTCTACCCACCCCTGTTCTCACTGCGTCTCATCTAGGGCTGCCACAAACTTCTTTTTCGGCCGCATTACTCCAACTTCCTCCATCCAGCCTCCTAGATGTCACTCGCTGCTGCCGGTGTTACTCATTGCCGCCCGCGTTACTCTAGCGCTCCCTGCCGTCGGCGCTGTGCCTCTAGCGCTCCCTGCCATCGTGGCGCCTCTTGCGCTCGGTGCCACCGACACATCGTCTCTGCCGCACCTGCACGATCTAGGCGCACACCCTCTACGTGACTCTTCCATAGCAGACGATCTACAGAGTCTTTGGTTTAGGTTCTTTTTAATCTGGTTCTCCCCCTTCTGTCCCCCCTATGATTTTTTAAACTACTAGTCCATCCTTGTATCTTTTCGCACTCTTTGATTTCAGTTCTTGTTGCTTCCACGGAGTACATGAGGAGATGCGATGATTGCAAAACAGATGAAGAACCATTGCAAAAGTCAGAACTGTAGGGCCCTTCCGCCTAGGTGCTTGCCTCCATCACACCCCTTGCTACTGAGATGCACTTATTATTCTGCGGAGCCTTCACCGTCACAGTCATTATTGTTTTGCTCCTCTAAGCCAAGCCGTCTCTTCTTATCAGGTAGACAGACAGGGGATCCCCTCTACTTTAAAATTCTTAACTTTATTCACATGAAATCCCATTCAATACCAATCTAATATCAATGATATGCCATTTGAACCGTATTTCTGATTTTTAAGTTGGATGCTCGTGTAATATGTGCAGAGTTGTTTATATTTTTTTTTGATGACCGAGAGAACCCACCTCGGGCAAAGCTGATATGGTAAACTCTCGAGGCATGAGAGGGTGTGGTCCGGTCACCCCCCTCCCGCGCCTAATCAGCATGAATTGCCGTTCGCAAAGTGCCTTCGGTGAGGTTCGAACCCAGGTCCTTCATTGGGACTTACTGAGCTCTTACCACCCGGGCTACTATGGCCGGACTAAACTTCTCTGGTTAGTTAAAAAGAGTTGTTTATATTATTGCTTTTCTATCTCATTTCTTTGTCAGCTAGCTAGCAACTTCACATTAACCCATAACAGATTTATGGTGATATTGTCGTGGCTGCGCTCTAATTACCTCTATGTATGGACCAATTCAAATTATTAGGGACATTGTTATTCATTACTTTGGTGAGTAAAATATAGAGTTCAATATTGCTGGAGTGACTTACATCATGGTATGAATACTTTCTGATTTGCCAAGCAACTACTTTTTCTGGTTATGATATTTCAGTGTGATCCTTCCATGTGTCTAAGCTTTAACTACATATGATGTTATCTGATAGAGGAGCGCTCTGCATTGCCAAAGGTACTATACATAAAGATTTTGAAGCAGTGAGATTGGTGACTCTTAATCACAATAAGTAAAGTCAAATATCTTAAGCGTAAATTTGAGTTCAAACTGTGTTGATGATGTCTATTGTTAACATTTCCTCTTATATTTATCTCTACTATGCTTCTATAGGTTTCTTTTGCAACAATGTAGATATTTCTAATCAGACATCACGAGATTTGTGAGATCTTCTACGATGCAAATGACCACAAGAGAAGGTGCAAGCAATTTAGATAATTTTAAATACTTTTCATTTTGAAATTGTTAATTTTCCTTATTGTATTAGAAATCATTTTTTTCAGTGACAATTATATGAAAATACAATATGTACTCATATGTGTGAATATGTGATAATGTATGATCAATTTATTTTCATGTTCGATTATTTAATAAATTGTTTCTACATTGTAGAAGAAAACCATTAAACTAAAAGGAACTCCAACTCTTGGTTTTGTTGACTAAATCTTTAAAATAAGTAATAAACTCTTGAGTTGCTTCTCATCTATGGCAAACAAAATAAATGTGAATTGCATTATAGTCCTTGTTTGAACAAATTATGAATTCACCATTTTGACATTCTTCCTATGAATACGAGTTGCAAGACAAAATAAATAAATGACATTTTACTCAAAAATAAGATTTCATTGCTTCTGGGTCTTGCTTACTGTCCCCCCCTCACATACCATGTGAGGATGGACATCAATAACTTGTTTTGATTCTTGTCCTCCTACTAAGAGAGGTTTCTCATATTCCATGGGTACCTGATTGTTGTTGACTCTAGGATCCTCCATGATGACATGTTCCATATCTTCATTGCTAGCGATAAGAAGGGTGGTTAGGCCTCCAATGATCATTAGAGTTGGGGATGTCTACAATTGTAAAATCATCCCTAATGATAATGTTATTGTTGCTGTAATCGAGATACTAGCCCAATTTTGATGTTGTCGTGTCATTGAGGGAGGTAGAGAGACACTTCCAACTCAGGGTTGATGGCTTCTACAACGGCCTTTGTAGATGGGGAGCTGAGCATGGTTTACAGTCTTAGCCTTGGCTTTTGATCTCTCTTGGCAACCAATGTTTGCCTACATCAGGAAGCGAGACTCGAACGTGGTGATAATGAGCGAAGCATGGTGAAGGTCGGCCTCAAGAGACCAGTAATAGAGAAGGGCCAAACTGGTTGGTTGTCTAAGAACCAGAGTCTCATCTCTAGAGCATCTTTGGAATCCTGCTTGTTGGAGAAGCATGTCAATCAGAGTCCGTCCACAATGTCGATAGCAAGGAATAAGGTTTCGCCGAAATTGGCGAAATTTCGGTCCAAAATACCGATTTCGTTGGGACCTGATACGAAACCCTGCGGCTGTGTCGAGACGGTCGCATTTCGCGAAAAAAAAACAAAATTTCGCCAAGTTTCGGCGGTTTCGCCGAAATCGTCAGAAATCGAGGGGGGTCTGTGCTATTTTGCCATCTTAAGTGGCGAAACCCGGGCGAAATCGGTGGTACCGAGCTCAGTTGCTGCTGCTCTTTTACTTGCTGCTGTTGTTTTGCAAGAAGAAGGTGATTTTGAGGGGGAAAACCGATTTGGAGCTGAAGATCTGCTAGAACAAGGTAAATAAATATATTTTCTTCCATTTTCATTCATTTCCAACCTCTATTTCTCCTATTATCATCTATTTTGAACACCTATTTCCCCATTTCACATAATTTCGTAATTTACACTAAAATCTTAGATCTACTCCATTATTCATCAAATTTGTGTGTTCTAAACATAGATCCACACATCTAAGCCATGGATCTATATATATCTTCAATAAATTTACACAAATAACTAATTTTTATATCTTTTTTAGATTATAAATACTAATAATAGTATATATAATATATATTCATCATAACTAGTTATTTCACTTAGGTTTAGTAGAAGAAGTTGTTACAAACACTAATATGAACACAAGGAAAATAATTTTTGTAAAAAATAAGATATTTTTTATATATACACTATTTAAAAATCCGAAAATTAAAAAAAAAATATTCTTTTTTTAGAAATAAGATATTTTGTATTGTTTTAAATATCCTATTACAGTAGTACTCCTAATCACTTACATATACGTATAAATTATTTGTTAAATATGCATTTATTAATTTAAAAATATATTTTCAGACCTAAAAATACAAATAAAAAATAATTCTAAACCTTTTTTCGTATTGATTAATATCCTATTACAGTAGTGTACCTAATCCATTACATATATGTACAAATTATTGATAAGTATGTGCATTTATCAATTAAAAAATATTTTCAGACCTAAAAATACAAATAAAAAATAATTCAGACCTAAAAATACAAAAATAATAATTCTAAACCCTTTTTCTTCCTTGTTAATTTCCTATTTCAGTAGTGTACCTAATCAGTTACATATCTGTATGAATTTTTGCTTATGTCGTTTATTGTTTTGATTGCTAATGGCCTAATGCATTGCATATTCTATGTTGTTTTTGATTTATTTCAGTGTTGACAATGTCTTCTGATGGAAATTCGTCTGGGAATGAGGGTGCTAGGCAGAATGCACCCAAACCCAAGGAAGTAGATTTTGCTTGGAATTATTGTGCTCCTGTTCTCGGGGTCAAGGGAAAGGTGGTTTGTAACTTCTGCAAAAAGACAATTGGTGGAGGGGGCATCACCAGGTTTAAGCGTCATATTACTGGGGGAGACAAGAATGTTGCCTTATGCCAGAAGTGTCCGCAATCTGTTAGGGATGATTTCAGAAAGATCATAGCATCCAAAAGGGAGAAGAAAGACAAATATATTGAGGCCAACAAATCTTACACTTATACTCTCTTCAATGTACAAGCCACAGGTTCATCTGCCGAGTCTGATGATGACATGGTGTATCCTCCAGGTTGTGGTGATACTGCTTACGGTCGACATATGTATAGGCGGGAATATAGAGAATCAAGAAGAAGTGAGTGGGAAAGGGAGGAAGCTGCAAGAATACTACGGAGGTATGGGCCATCAGGAACCGGAGGAGGCAGTGGGACTGGACTAGGACTAGGTCGCAGTCAACATGTTCCTCATGTTGTTGATTTGGATGATGAAGATGATGTGTTTGCTCAAACAAAAAGGAAGAAAGGCACAATTGATGTTCTGTTACGTTCTGCTAGTGTTAGATTGAAAAATATTGATGAACCAGGGGTTAGGAAGGCTGAACCTAGGCAAAAAACCCGTAAAGGCATGTTCAGTGGGACAAAGGAGAAAGTGGGAAAGGCTGTAGGTAAATTCTTTTTTGCTCACGGAATCCCGGCACATGTTGCAACTGAACCCTATCTACAACATATGGTTGATGTGATAGGGGAGTCTGGTAGGGGAACTAAGGCCCCCACAGCTTATGAACTTATGCATAAATATCTTCCCGAGCAGAAAAAGAGCTAGAACAGTGGGTTAAGGAGCAAAAGATATTGTGGGCTGAGTATGGGGTCACACTCATGTGTGATGGGTGGACCAGTGGCAACAGGAAACAAATTATAAACTTCCTTGCTCATTGTCGTGGATCTACTATCTTCCTTGATTCTGTTGATGCTTCTGGTGAGGTTAAAGAGTACTCATATTTATACAAGCTGATGAAGAAATACATGAAAGTTGTTGGGCCTGAGAATATTGTGCAAATTGTTACTGATAATGGATCAAATTTTAAGAAGACGGGGGGAAAGATAATGAAGAATTCTCTCGTGTACTGAACGCCGTGTGCTGCCCATTGTATAGATCTCATATTAAAAGATATGGGAAAACTTGAGTACATCAAATCTGTGACCATTGATGCAAAATTGATTACAAGTTTCATATATAATCATTCTTTTCTGTTGAATGCAATGAGACGCCCAGAATATTGTGGAGGCAATCTAGTTAGAGTGGGGGTAACAAGATTTGCTATCAACTACTTGGCTCTAGATTCACTGAAGAACAAAAGAGATGGACTGAGGAGGTTATTTAATGGAGTAGAGTGGACCTCCATGAAGGAGCACAATACCCCACTTGGTCGACGAATTGAAGAACTAATTGCTAATAGGGCTTTCTGGGACAAAGTTACCAAGGTACTTAAGGTAATGGCTCCTATAGTAAAAGTGTTGAGGTTAGTAGATGGTGACAAGGCTGCAACCATGCCTTGGTTATATGATGCAATGGAAACAATGGTGGAGAATGTGAAAAAAGCCGCTCCAACATCCAATGCACAATACATGAGCATCATAAAAAAGAGATGGACTGATATGCTTTTGCATCCACTACACAAAGTCGGTGAGCATCATTGTAATTGTATCATGTATATAATTATTTAACTGGTCTATGTTAAGAAATTAACAAGTTTTGTATTATTTATTTACAACATACTATTTGAACCCAAGATACCATTACTCGCGGCAATTGGGTATGAAACCAGACTTGATGAATGCGGTTAGGGATGTGCTCAATAAGTTGCTTACATCCACAGAAGAACGGATGTAGGTTTTGGATCAGGTATACAAATAGTTGTATAATTGTATTTCATGTTTATCTAATATCTATAACCTAACAACTATTAATGTGGTCTTTCATGTTTGTTGGCTTTTTTGTAGCTACGACAATTCCGTGAAGGCCTTGGATGCTTTGGCCACCCCAATGCAGTAGCCGACCGTGCACAGGGTGATCCTTGTGAATGGTGGGTGTGGAATGGGAATGGTGCCCCTCAACTTAGAAAAATAGCCACACGCATTCTTTCACAGACAACTTCTGCAGGGGTGTGTGAAAGGAATTGGAGCACTTTTAATTTGATTCATTCAAAAAGAAGGAACAGATTGGGGGCTCTCAGGTTAAGGGATCTCGTGTATGTCCACTACAACATGCGTTTGAGAGCTAGAGCCATAAGAGAGGCCAACTACAAAGAAGTCCAATTTGCTGAAATGCATGATCCCATTGACACAGCATACACGTTCCATGAAGATAAATTTCGGGGCCTTTATGATAGTGATGATGAGGGTACCGGTACAATAGAAGATCCCTTGGAAGAATGGATGAATGAAATAAGCCGTCCAGTTCTAGACAATATTTCTTCTGGCCGTCCAGATCCATATGTGGAGGAGCAATTTGAAGATGCTTCGGGTGTTGTACTTGAGGAAGAACGAAGAAACAGAAGCCCACCTGAAAGACTTGAGCCAGAGCCTGAGCATGTAGATCTTGATATGGAAATTGATATAGCAGTGCAAGATGAATTGGGTGGAGCATCTAGTGCTTCAAAATCTATAACTGCTACATCATCTGGGTCCAAGTCTAAGAGTGATGACGACGACGACGATGGTGGTAATGCAAGTGGTGGTCAACGTTCTCCAGAGTATCCTCCAGCAGTTGATCCTCAGAATGATGATCGTCCATATATCACTAGGGATATTCCTATATATCCACAGGAAAGAAATGTCACAATGGCTGAAAAAACCTTTATGAGGAAGAAAACTCGAGGTGGAAAAGACTACAGTGGTGCACCACCACGGCCACATGAGGATACATGCTATAGGCCTCCTACAGCTACAACTACACCTATAGGATTCCAATCCTATCCTACTTCACAATACTATACTGATTCCACTTCTGATATTGCTGAATCCATGGGAAACATGAGGCTTTCTGATTCTCTATATCCTCAACAATCATTTGGTGATACGTTGTTTGGGCACCCACAAGCGTACTATGGGTATTCTGGATATCAAACTCAGCCACCACCACAACCAGAAGTAGAATTAGAGCATCATATTGGATATACATATAGTGCAAATGTCTCGGGCCCGCAAGGAACATATCAGTACAACAGTAGTGTATTTTCTGATGATGGGGGGCAATCATGGAGCGGTGGTAGCTCAGTTATTCCTGTTGCTCAAGTCCCAATGCATGCTACTTTTCCTCAAGCTCGTCAACCTCCATCTGATTCTGAAAGCAGGAGTCGATATCTTAGAGATCTGGAAGATCACTTTCCAAGGTTTGGGATGATGATGTTCATTTCTGGTAATGTGCACGAGGAACATGTGATTTCATACAACAAACTTTACAGAATGTACATGACCTGGGAGCAATATGTCGACCATATCAACACTATACAGTATGGTGAACAACCATCTCAATCAGCACGACACTCAACATACAATTGATTTGAGTTGGTAAGTTACTATATTATTCATATGTTGTAAGTTTGATATTATTGGAGAAGTGTGTGTACTTATGTTTATGGATTGTGCTAGTAAAATTGCATAACTTAATTCCTATATTTTGTCATCGAAATCCTTCATCGAAATCCTCAATAAACAGGACAGTTCCCTTACATCCCACATGAAGCCCCCCCTCCCAACCTACCCCCACATAAACTTTTATTGCATAAAACGATGCATTTAGGTGTAGAGATCACGCCTGTAAAATTTCATAAATTAATTCGTTCATTTTGGCGTCGAAACGGGCATTGTTGCATTTATCGAAATTTTTGTCGAAATTTCCATAAATTTCAGTTTCCATGCTGTCGAAACGGTATCGAAATCGGATACCTTATTCCTTGGTCGATAGCTTCTAGATCTAGAGCATGTTCAGTAAGGTATCCTTGCGGATGAGGATGTTTCCCCACCTTGCCTAGTCACCGTGAATATCGCTACCGCTGAGAGGATGATCTGCATGATCAAAAAAGAGAGGATGAGCTCATCACCGATGCACTTCGCCTAATCACCCAGGTGAATAGACTGACGAGGACAAAATTGGGGCACAATCAAGTGCAACTACAACCCCATAGCTGCTATATCCTACACCAACACCATTATTGATCCCTCGCTTCTAACGAAAAAAGTGTCCTTTGTAATCACAGTCTTG
Organism: Alisma plantago-aquatica; assembly: GCA_963693085.1. Classification (NCBI taxonomy): domain Eukaryota; kingdom Viridiplantae; phylum Streptophyta; class Magnoliopsida; order Alismatales; family Alismataceae; genus Alisma; species Alisma plantago-aquatica. The sequence continues at coordinate 1,243,840 of OY856413.1, forward strand.
ACTTGTCGTCTTGAAGGTTTCCAACCCCAAAGTTCTAGATGTGGGATAAATACTTGTGACTTGAGTGGGTGGAGTGACAACTGCAATGACACACCAAACCCTAGACAACATACTTGATTTGGGATATTATTCTTTCCTATGCTCACTCAACTACATACTTAACAATGCCATCTATCTATTGACGGACGTGCTCACTTATCAGAGAGCCAAGAAACTTTAGCTACCCGTCATGCTCTTTGCTGTTCAGGCCAACAAACATTGGAAATTGAGCACCATCATGTTCTCTGTTGTTCAGATCGACAAACATTGGAATTTGATCCCCATCATTTACCAGTTAGTTATGAATACCCAACAAGGCATCCAGATCAAATGAAGCCCAACTTTGAATTGGTTTCCGAAGCTCATCATCACATTTAATTCCTTTTCTTATCAGCAAACATGTTCTTTGTTTTGTTAATTTATGCCTCTCCCTATATTTTCATCTTGTTTTTTGTTTTTTGTTTTTTTGTTTTTTGTAAACTATTTGAAGTAGCGTGATTTTCTTTTGGCTTATTGTTAAAACAAACAACTTGTTATCATTACTTTTGAGTTATATCTCATAGGAATCTTTTTTTTCTTCTGTCATCACGAGTGATGTCATGCTCCAAAGATTGTTGCTCTATTTTACTATATGTGCAACTAGTGTAATCTTTGTCCAGGTTTATACTTAATAGTTCCCCCTCCGTGCTCTCATACATTCAATTGCATGGTAACTTTTTTCTCTAACTTAACCAAGTAGACCTAGGAAAATATGCTAGAACAAGTTATGGGGTTTATTTTAATGACAACTTTTCTGAGTAGAACTTGGCATTCAGACTATGATGCACATGAAGACCCTACTCTTATCGAGTATCCTTAGTTAGGCACATGAACATCAAGTAACTCTCTAGCATATAGAGATTGTAATTTTCTTTCCTAGTAACAATACTGAAAGGACTATGTGGTGGCTCTGAGTTCTAAGTTTAATCAGATATGCCATGCATGATTCACTTGGAATGCTTGCTTAATCAAGAACCACCACTTTCATTTGTGCAAGTTTTGACTTTGACTACTTGTCCTATTTTATTCATGTATGGTCACATCTGGTTCAACAATATGCAATTATAGCATCATGTTGATTATGAAAGCACTTTGATTTCTATAAAAATGTGATTTTGAGAACAAGCTAACCATTAACAAGAAATAAGGCCTAGTATATCTTAATATTTCTTTTTGTCTATTAACTATTTTAAAAACATAGTGTTTTTGATGCATATGATTAATTTTGACTTAAAACTTGTTGTAGGTGATGAAGCTGAACGTGTTGAACATGCTCTCTTGAAGCTTTTAAGTAGTATATTTTATTTCAGGCTACGATCTAAGAAGCATGATGATGTGAGATCAAGGCACGGCAACCTTAGGGAAGAGTCAATTTGAAGAGCAGATGGCATATTTTAGTTTATAGTTGTCCAATTATACGCTGTGATACATATCTCAGCCAAACTTGTACGTAGTGATAGGTTTTAGTTTAACTATCAAGCATGTTTGCTTTGGATAAGTTAAAGGAAAACAACATTATTCTGTATGAATATATTGCAGAATTGTATTACTGTATTATTCCAATCCAGATAAAACAGTGTCGATGACAATGTTATAAGAAAATTTCTGATTTGAAAATGTTGTTCTTTCTTCGTATATGATACTACTTGTGTTACATCATGTATCATTGAGCTTAAATGTTGAGATATAGAAGTGATTTGTATTCCTCAAAGATCATTGCTGTCATATCTATACTATATATGAAAGCTCGTTGGGGGTGTTCGATGCAATTTTAACCAACATTTTTCTAATTTACGTATCCATCCTTTATAGTATACAGACGGTCTGTGTAAGGTGTTAGATATAATATGTATAACAGAACCAATCCCTGACTAATCCATGGCTGCGTTTGCATAGAAAAAAAGGGTTTGAATATGCAAACTTTCCGAACTTGACAGTTCGCTGCCGTCTGGGTCCATCCGCTTCTCGACAGTTCGTCGCTGTCTTTCTGTTGGAGGGTTTGCTACTGCAGGAGAATAGTGGTTTGGAAGGCAACTGGTACGGTGCGACGACTTCCTGGTGGTAGCATCTCTAGGTTGATCATTTTCCATTTTATCAGATTCTTCCGCTCCTCTGAACGATTCTCAGTTGTCTTTGGTTGCTTGTAGGATCTGTCACTAGAGGAGAACGACAATTCCGAATATGATTGGAACGGCATAGAGAGAGGGCTTTTTGGTGGTAGTATTGCCAGGTGAATAGCTTTTTGTTTTTCCAAATTCTTTTGCTATATCCATACTCTCCCTAATCTCCATCAGTTCTCTTGGCTGCAAGTTCCATTTGCTCCGATGATGCTAATGCGATTCCAGATAGTGATTTTGATGTACCTCGCTCGGAAATTGATAGTCATGATTTCTACAGTCCATGATTTGACTTCACTGTGTCAGCCATGATTCTTTCGCAAGATGGCTCTCTATTTTCATTCTCTCTCAATGTTAGTTATTTGTCCGCCTTTGTCCTTCCTTTCTTACCTATATTTTTCCGTTCTTCCCATGCTTTTCATACCTCCCAGACCACGTAGCATCCGAGGTGGTAACTTACTCAATAATTAATTTTGAGTATGAAGATGTAAACAGTGGTTTATCTACTCATATGATTCACCTCCTTGGCAGATTTAATTGATAAATCTTTACATGTGATACACCATGCCTGCTGAAATTATAAATGTTTTGGTTCTTTTCTATCTGGAATAGAGAAATAGAAAATGAGCAATGGTACTATGTATGTGTAGTTGTGTTGGTTCCCGCCGCCACCTCATGACGTGTGCCCTTTAACCATCATCATTACTATATGTTTTGGCTTGCCTTCCATTCCAAATGGTATCAACGAGACCTGAGTGTACCCTACTGCGAAAGAGGAAATGAGAACACCCCTGCGATCAACTAGGTTTGACTGTCACAGACTCTTATATATGGTGGCTGCTGCTAGCTTACAACCGATAGCAGCTCACACTTTGCCTTTGCCTTGCCTCTATGTAATGTGAAACAATAGAATATATATATTTTTAATGTTACGAAGCTGCCTATACAAATCTATCTAGAACTTGCTTCGTTGACATCTGTTCAATTTTTATGGAAATGTCTGTATAAACTTAGAAATTAGTTTTCGTTAGTAAGACTTAAATTTTTGTGATGCTAGCAACTATGCTTACACCTGTGACATCTTTGGACACGTACCAAGACCACAATTATGTTGTAGAAGCCATATAGGTTTGCAGCTATGCAGTAACATTTTTTGAGCAGATGTCTTTGCACATCTGTTGTTGCTGTTCAATTTTGTTTAAAGAACAAAATTCTTAATTATATTGAAACTTTATTTGTGCTTAAATACACTCCCAATGTTAATATACATGTTACTTTACTTCTATTTTGTTCTGAATTCAAAACATTTGGTGATATGGCTGCAAACTTTTTTGAAATGAAAAAACAAACATTACTGCGTCGAGTTCTTTTCTTTTACTTTTATTAAAATCAATAATTTATGTGCGATTCACAATTTTCTCCTACCCGTGCATAGCACGGGTTTCTTCCTAGTAGATGTATGCTACCACGGTATAAATGTATTTGGTAGTCAAGCAGACCAAAATGATTTGTCTATTGCTGATAATTGAGTTTGTGCTACCATTAAATGGTAGTCTAAATTTATTTGTTTGTCCAGTTGATGGTTATTGAATTCTCTACCGTAACATAGTAATCTACCACTGTAATGGTAGTTGTAAACATTTGCCTACCAAGCCAAGGACTACCAGCAATTAGCTACCGTTTTTGAACATTCTACCATAATTTGGTAGTCATTCCTCTTTACACTACCATTTCAATGGTTGGCCATGCTATGTATTTCTGTAGTGTTAGCCCCATGACCGGCTTTGACAGTCGCCAGGAGCTCGGAGCCATTGTGGTCACGCAGCCGATTTCAGTATCTCCAAGTAGCACCGTCGTCGATTAGCGCTCCCTCATCCTTCAACGACAATATCACGAGTTCTATAGTCAATGGCACCATGGGGTACCTTGATGATGAGGAGGTCTCCCTGGAGTACTTCCGGACGCAATAACTCACCAACAAATCCGACATCTACTCATCTGACATCGTGCTTCTTAAAGTCTCATGTGCACGGCCCACACTCGTGAGTAGATTTGCCATCGACGACGAGGAGGTCTCCCTGGCTGAGTGAGGTCTGAAGTGATCGTGACATGAAAGTAAACCCATATTTGGATTCAGGGACCAGGGACGATGAAGATCCCAACTCACCGAGAATGTTCTCCTGAATCTCGGAAATTTGTTTGTCATTTGACGCAGATGATTGTCTGACCATGAGCAACCTGAAACCTCAACTATACTCTGACCCTACCGAAAACCTCTCTCTGCCATGAACCTCTCTCTTTATATATATATTCAGGCTAAAATACACTCGAGTGTATTCGGAGCAGAATACACTCAAGTAGATTTTCATGATGTAATATTTTTTTTTTCAAAAATCTAATCTATTGATCTTCTTAAACATCTTGTGGATATCTCATACGCAAAATTTGAGCACATTTGGACATTTATAGGTCATGTTATAAAGACCGCAAAAATTATGCATTTCAAATTAGTTTCGCGCGTCGATTTTATTGCCCTTGGATGAATGACTTACACTCATCCAAATGGGCTCAAAATTTGTATGTAGCCTAGTTATAGTATGACAGTGAAGATCAATGATTTACATTTTACAAAAAATAGTCTTGATATGCAAACACACTTGAGTGTATTCGTACGATATGTACACTCGAGTGTATTCTAGCCTGAAACTAATTTAAAATGCATAATTTTTGCGGTCTTTATAACATGACCTATAAATGTCCAAATGTGCTCAAATTTTACGTATGAGCTATTCACAAGATGTTTAAGAAGATCAACGGATTAGATTTTTGAAAAAAATATTACATCATGGAAAACTACTTGAGTGTGTTCTGCTCCGAATACACTCGAGTGTATTCCAGCCTGACTCTCTCTCTCTCTCTCTCTCTCTATATATATATATATATATATATATATATATAGAGAGAGAGAGAGAGAGAGTCAGGCTGGAATACACTCGAGTGTATTCGGAGCAGAACACACTCAAGTAGTTTTCCATGATGTAATATTTTTTTCAAAAATCTAATCCGTTGATCTTCTTAAACATCTTGTGAATAGCTCATACGTAAAATTTGAGCACATTTGGACATTTATAGGCCATGCTACAAAGACCGCAAAAATTATGCATTTCAATTTAGGTTCGTAAGTCGATTTTGTTTCCCTTGGACGGTGAAGATCAATGGTTTACATTTTGCAAAAAATAGTCTTGATATACAAACACACTTGAGTGTATTCGTGCGATCTGTACACTCGAGTGTATTCTAGCATGACTCTCTCTCTCTCTCTCTCTATATATATATATATATATATATATATGAAAAACTACTTGAGTGTATTATGCTCTGAATACACTCGAGTGTGTTCTAGCCTGACTACACACACACACACACACACACACACACACACACACACATATATATATATATATATATATATATATACCTATATATATGTATATATATACATATATATGTATATACATATATATATATATATATATATATATACCTATATATATGTATATATACACACCTATATATATGTATATATACATATATATATATGTGTATATATATACATATATATGTATATATATGTATACATATATATGTATATATATGTATACATATACATATATATATATATATATGTATATATATGTATACACACCTATATATATACATATATACATATATATGTATACACACCTATATATATACATATATATGTATATATATATACATATATATATATGTATATATATGTATACATATATATATATATATATGTATATATACATATATATATGTATGTATATATGTATATACATATATGTATATATACATATATATGTATATATATGTATATATATGTATATATATGTGTATATATATATATACATATATATACATATATATACATATATATATATATAAGGTTAGGAAGTGTGTATCGGCCGGTACATATAACTTATGTGTACCGGCCATAAAAATGATATATGTAGAATATATTTATTCAATCCAACGTTATATATTGAATCAAAATTCAATAGAGTAGATGTGTTTAAAAAATCACAACCATTCATCATGTATATAATGAGAAATAACGATATATCATCCAACGGTTTCTGTAATTTTTACAACTTACCGTTTATAGAAAATATGTATATTCTTTCATTTGATGGTCTATGAACCTCAGTTTGAAGTGATTTTTGATACACATGTTATCTAAGGGGTATGCATTACATCCATAAGGTTGGATTGCTTTTTATACTTATGTAATCATAAAAAATGAAGATAGGTACATGTATGCGACATATACTCAGGTACACAATTCTTTTAGCCTATATGAGGTTGGGAAGTGTGTACCGGCCGGTACATACAACTTATGTGTACCGGCCATGAAAATGATATGTGCATAATATATTTGTTCAATCCAACCTTATAGATTGAATCAAAATTCAATATATTAGATGTGTTTAAAAAATCACAACCATCCCTATATATAAGAAACAATAACATAAAAAATGCATATATGAAACTAAATTACTAATAGAGTTTACCATAAAGTAAATATGTGGTATAAAATCTAACTATTTGGCATTAAAAGTAACTATTTGAAACTAAAAGTACAAATCAATTATCAAAAGTAATAAAATATGTAGGTTATATAAGTAAGGTGACATGCTCATAGGAAGAGAAGTATTCCATATGTATGTAGACATGGCATCTAGTTTTCATATCCATGGATAATTTTTATGATCCTTGAAGAGAAAACAATCCTTGATCCTATAATACTAGATAGTTGTGGTATTGAGTCACAAAAGTAACTTCGATATATAGAGGCTGAACAATCCTTCATCCTAGAACATGTTGCCACAACATAGGTATCTGTCAATTGAATTAGATAGAGTTTACAAGAAGGTTTTTGGGGTTAGTATCTTTCACAACAAGGGTGACATAGATGGAGATTCTAGATTTGGTGTCTTCATGGTTTTCTTACCCTCAGTAGTTATACTCCACAAAGAGTAACATTTTTGAAAACAAGGTAACTATTTTGTACAAATTGTAATTATTTTTGTAAAAATGTAACTTTTTCCGTCAAAAGTAACAAGTCAATTAAAAAATAAGTCAGACAATAAATTACACAAAAATAGTTCTCTTGATCTATGTGTCAAATAGTTACTTTTTGTATCATATACTTACATTTTACGCACTAATTTATCTCAAAGTAGATTTTTGCGTAACTCATTGTCTTGTTCATGTTTTATAATTTATACACTAATATATATATATATATATATATATATATATATATATATATGGTGTTCATTCAATGTCCAGAGGGAAGCTTGAATTTTTGCTCCTTGTCAACCAAAAAAGTAACTATTTCACCAGAAAAGTAACTCTGTGAACAAAAAAGTAAATATGTTGATAAACAAGTAATTATACAAGTAAAAAATAAATCTAAAAAATACACAGTATATATATATATATATATATATATATATATATATATATATATATATATATATATACATATATATATAATTGTATTTTTGAATCTGTTGTTGCAAACGTAACTTATATATACATATACATACACATACATGTATATATATATATATATACATATAGACACACACACACACATATATATATATATATATATATGTCTAAAAGAATTGCGTACCTGAGTACATGTAGCACCTTCATTGATGGTGATTGTAAATTCTACTGTATAGTCTTACCTTTTGGATGTAAAGTATACCCCTTAGATAAGATGTATATAAAAATTACCATAATTTGATATTCATAGACCATCAAGAGAGAAAAAACGTATATTTTCTAATCAACGATAAGTTGTAGAAATTACATAAACCATTAAATGCTATATTTCTATATCTAATTATCTATATGAGATATGGTTATGATTTTTTAAACGCGTCTAATCTATATAATGTTGAATCAATCCATATGGTTAGATTTTACATACTCCACATCTTCTATTTTATTGGCCAGTACACGGAAGTTACATGTACCGACCGGTACACACCTCCTAACATATATAGATCAATTAGAGTCTAATCAAGTCTAGGTTTCTAGATAAGATATTCCTAGGGCAATTAGGGGCCGAGGGTAGTAATGAGGAGGTGAAATTAGGGTTTTGGACCCCAATTCCCCCACATTCAAGCCTTGAGAAGGCACCATGTGAATTGCACTAGAGTCACCTAATCTAGCTACTTAGATCTCTCACTTAGGCTTAGGGAGATTGATTAGGATGTATGAAGATGGGAGGCAACCTAGGGATCCAAGAGTTGGACCTAGGGGCAAATGCCAAAATTTATACATATAAGCAATTTTCCTAAATTCCTAGGTGATTTCACACACAAACCAACAAGCAATTCATGGAGAATGAGATAGAAATAGAACATAATCATTAGAAAATGGAATTACAAAGTTTACATGTCATTTCCCCCCAACATGTATCAAAGTAACATTTTACACCCCAAACAACCCACCCAAGGGGGTCTAGCTACTCATAGAAATGAAAAATACAAAAAGAAAGGAGAAAGAGGTAGAAGAAGCCATGGAGCTCGATGTAGATGGAACAATCCTCCTCTCCAGTTGCTGCAAGATGTCCTCCTCTCTCCTCCAAGGTGAAAGAGTGTGAAATGAAGGGGATTATGGATAGGAACTAGGATAAACTAGTATTTTGGTGGTGGAAATGGTGAAATGGAGTGGAATGGAGGTGGAAATGGAGTGGAATGCTAAGGGGCGAAAATGGGGAGCTAAGAGGTGATAGGAGGTAGCTAACCTCTTGCTAGAGCCACCACCTAGGTATATATAGGTGTGGGGGAAGCACTAGGTCAAGTAGGGGTAGTATGGGAAAAATGGTGCAGAAGTAGCTAGGTTTTGTGAGTGGCACGGCCGTGGTGGGTAGGGGTGAGCACGGTTGTGGTGGGGTAAAATGGTCATTTGAATTAAAATGTAAAAATCATAGGTTGATGGTCAATTCTGTACTGAAGTTGGCACAGCCGTGGTGGAGTAAGGGTAGCACAGTCGTGGTGGTCACCATGGCCGTAGTGGCTCAAAATGCTCAGGTCGTTCTCTGCTCCATAGTCGTGCGGCCTCTGCTGTAGCACAACCATGCTGGGTGGCATGACCATTCTGGGTCAGTTCACCACATCGTTCTGTGTGGCATGACCGTGGTGATTCTAGCTTCAATTTAGGATGACTCTGTTGATTTGCAAGTGACCTAGCACGACTGTTCTGTGGTCACCGCGGTCGTGCTGGGTTCTGGATCAGCACATTGACTTGATTCTTTGAATTTTCTTGGGCATCTTTGATTCAATGGATCTTTGGCCACTAGGGGTAGGTTGAGGGAGCATCAGGCTTCACTTTGGGTCTCTCCAAGGGTAGAGAAACCCTAGGATCACTCCTCTCTCTCTTCTATCAAGTGTGGTCCAGATGCCTGAAAAACATGCAAATAATGTCCATAAATGCATTTTACACAAATATGAATATTGAGGGAAATAACATGTAATCTAAAAGGTATAGATATGATTGAAATGCAAAATGACACAATATGAAATCCTAAAATAGGGCTGAATCACCACCCTAAACTTGAAACATACTTGTCCTCAAGTATGCTCCAACTCAATCTCTCTACAATTTTTCCACAATCAAGAAATGAAAAATGCAATGTCAAGGATGATTATTGCTGAATGGGATCAATAGTGACTAAATACATGAATTCCACCTCTCTCCTATCCTACTTTCACAAACTAATCATGAAAAAATCACAAAGCATATGAACTTCAAATATAGTGCATAAAAGACACAAGTTATCCATATTTCTTTCATGTAGTTCCGGGTAGGCCGTTTCATGACGACATAAATCAAGGATGACCAGGAGTGTTGTTTCACCTCCATGCTTTCAACCTTATGTTTCAAATCACACCAAATGACCCATGTGGCTGTAGAAAAGGGCAAAATGAGTTAGGTTTGATGTTTCCTAACTCAATTGGTATGAAAATAGAAGAAAGGGTTGTGGTAAGATTTTGGAGTGCTATTACATAGAGCACTCATTTTTTTTTTACTTAGATGCACATAAATAAGAGCACCTTTTATTTTCTTTTTGCATTTTTTTTTCTTTTTCTTTGCCCTTGGACGAGATAGGGCATATGGTGATGAGAGTGAAGTGGTGAGATGTAGATATGGCCACCCAAACTTTTGGAGGTGGCCACAACTAATATGTACACTTTGACATCCTTTCATGAGGTGGAGGGATAAGAAGATGGTGAGTGAAGAGTCGGGTCAAAGTGGGGTCATTGGCGTGATTCTCAACATAAGGTATCCTGGATGAAAATTAATCCAACACTTCATCCAACAATGTCACACCACATGAATGAACAACCTAAAATTTATACTTCAATCAAGTGATTTCATGGACACTAAGCGCTCATAGCTTGCTCAAGTCATAATTCAACCAAATCATTCACAAACATAAGAGAGGTGATACACATGTAAAAAGTCAAAAATTGATATCATTTAGCAGCAAACAATGATAATTCACTTGCATTTGTCAAAGGTCATCATTTTTAATCAAAAAAGTAGAGATTGGGTTGAAACACACTTTTAGACAAGAAATCTCAAATGTGGGCAAAATTGGCCAAAACAATGCCAAGTTTCCTCCAATCACATCTAAGCCTACATTATTGAACTTAAACCAGGAAATAAGAAAATCCTAACTAAAACATACAAAAATTACCAAAAATCTACATGATATGCAATGCATGGCAAAAAGAGCATTTTTTTTGAAAATTACTAAAAAATGACAAGAAAGCAAACTACATGGCATGCAATTATGGAAAGCAAGTAAACTCTAAACTAGATAGAAAAAACAAACAAAAAGTAATCATATGAGATAGGTAATCAAAAATATAAGATGAGAACTGATGGCTTACCGCCCTCCCATCCAAGCTTTTGAATCATGTTGTCCTCAGCATGAAACTAAAGCTTAGGAATGATAGGGTAGAAGTCATGACTATGGTGGTGGTGGTACTCCCTGTGATGGGGGTGCTGGTAGTAATGGCCCCAGTAATCTACCTGTGGAGGCGGGTATGGCTCCTGGTAGCTAGAAAGTGATCCCCAGAAACCCTCCCCCATTGGGGGTTCCTCTGCACCTACACATGCTGGTAGTGGTACATGTGGTTAATCCGATGATGCATCCTACTACTGATCTAACCACATGGGCTGTTGTGTCTGCTGAGTTGCCTCCAATTGTGCACGAGTGGCTAACATGTCATGTGCATTTTTTGGAGGTGGTTGCGCATCAAAGTCCTCCCCTCTCTGTCGTGTGCGGTGTGACTGCTAAAAAATGTGTTGCTTCTCTGGCACATTTATCTCTCCTCCTTCTTGTAATTCCATATTTTGTGCACTGAACCCCTCTCTAGGGTGCTCCTCATCATACTGTGCTATCACCTCAGAAAATTTCTTCGGTGGCCCCACATCCATGAGTAGGGGGGTGGTGTGGTATGGAAGCTCCAAGGTGATTCCAGGGTACCCGGGGTTTAGAACATAGAAGATTTTGCTATCTTTGAGGGAGATCATTTGGGACCTTGCAAGGTAGTTTAGATCAACATATTTTCTTCCCTCTACTTTGGTAAGTCCATCTAAACTGCAGCCCACTACCTTTGCCATTGTGGTGATAAGTCCTCCCATGATGAAAGGATTTTTACTCTTAAGAGGGAATTGTCTTCAAATGGTCAATCACCATTGCACCTATGTTTACAAACCCCCTACTTGAAATTGTGGCCATAACAAACAAATCCTTTTACGAGCAACACCCTTGATTGTCATAACGTCCAAACAAGCTGTTTGCTGAAACCTTATGTAGGTATCTCATGAAGGGGTTATAAATCTTGTTGGTCGTTGAAATTTCCTGTAGTAAAAGAAGATTGACCAGTGATTGTCTTCCACATCTTGGAGTAGTCTGCTCTACCACTCTTTTCGAGTCTTCCTTCATTGAATTTCTCTGTCATTTCTGAATTGGGGGCAAAGATAGCATTGATCTGGAAAGCTTTAAGCACATGGGTGGAGCTGTGTAGCTTGAACCTAGTGGCATCCTCTCCCTAATACTGTACCTTGTCTAAGGTTGCAAAGAACTCATGAGTCAACTCTAAGTATGTTTCTTCAACCTCAGTTAAGATCTTATACAGACCACATCGTTGCATTTGTCCCTTGAATGTGTAGTTGATCCCTAGATCTTACATGGTAGTCCCTCCTTGTCAAGCACTCTAGGTGGAGAGGCCTCATTACGACTTTTCTTGTCATTCCCCTTCCGTAGGTGGCTCCCTTAGGTTGCTTTCCCGCCCATTTCAATCTATCCTCTTCTAGCTTGGACACAACATCCATCGGTTCATCTTCCTTCTCCTGGCTTTTAGTGTCATCTTCCTCCTCTTCTGCATTAGTGTATGACCCTAAACTTGTGTCTAAGTTCAAGGGAACCCTCTCGTAGCTTGAACTAGGTCGAGTCGAGGAAGAGGAATGCCTTGCTGGAGTTGGCTGTGGCGGTAAGCACGAGGAAGATGCATCGTTTGATTTCTTGGCCCTCCTTTCTCAAGCAAGTGCATCAACATTGACGGAATACACTATATTTTCTGGCTCTTCTTCTTCCTCGTCCTCCTCCTCCTCTTCGGGGTTGTGGTAGATTGGATATGTGGTGTGGCCATTGTAGGAGGAGTGGTTTCAAGAGGCGCTCATCGATGTTGACTGTCTAAAGGATCGGGAAATGGAATTGGACGGAGACGAAGCACTTCCAGGATGATGTGAATGAGCAGCATGTTTGGACCAACCTTTTCCTCTGGTGAGGATGTCCATCATCTTCTCTACTCCCTTCCTGATTGCCTTGCCCGTGCTCTTCATATTTGTAAGGGTTTTTGGTGGAAATGAACTCAAACAGCAAGAACTGAACTCTTCGGTTGTAGGGAGGGATTTTGCTTGGAAGTTGAGAAATCGATGGTGATGGAGGGTGGAAATCAAAGCTTGAGGTTAGGAAAGATGATTAGGGACCAAGGGGAACTCAAATCCAGAGTTTGGGAGCAAGAGGAGTCAATTTGGGGGTGAAGGAAGGTCTCCCTAATCACCTGGTCGCGCAAATGAGTACTGGGTCGTGCTGGCTTGGGTGGAGTCGGGCGACTTATGTACTGGATCTGGGCCAACACGACCATTCTGGCCAGCATGGCCATTCTAGAGGGATGCCAACACAGTTGTGTTGCCCGCGTCCAAAACTCGAGTTTTCCCTATTGAAATCCAACTTAAATAGCACGATCGTTCCAAGCCACCACGACCACTTTGGCTAGGTGCCAGCACGGCTGTGTTGCCGGAGGCCAAATCTTACCTTTTTCCTATTGAAATCTACCTTTTCCAACACTGCTGTTCTATACCAGCACGGTCATGCTGGGCTCTGTCAGTTCAAAACTCTTCATAAATCATCAAATCATTTCATCATTAATAACCCAATCATCTTGAATGATCACTTTGATATTGTATCAACCATTTTTCACTGAATGTGTCTCATTTCTCAACTTGCACCTATTTCACCTGTCATTTCATCAAAACTAAAATGAAAACTATCAAGCACAAGCGTGCATGTGTGTTTTTTTAGGTTTGTGTAAAAATAAAGCAAAAGTTTTAGAAATGAGAGGTCGGGTGAAAAAATCCTCAAACCTAGGTGGGTTGCCTCCCACAAGCATTCAGTTTCTTGCCTTCAGCTTGGATTCTTGGGGATTCTTCAATCATTCATCCATTTGGCATTCTCATGTGTCCATTCTTGCAAAACATGCATCCTTCATTTGCACTCAATCTGTTTTCCTCATCCCTTTGATCATTATAATCATCAATAATTGTTCCATCTTGATCTCCTTTTCTCAAATGATCATTCAGACTTGTGAAGTGATCATGTCTAATATCCCTATCTCGGACCCTCCGGGTTGGGGTTTTGTACATGTTGATCTTGATCTTCATGTCCATGAATGAAACCGTCATGGTGTTGCTGCGTACATGAATCTCAACATCAGCTGTAGATAAGAACGACCTTCCAAGATGATGGGGATCTTCTTATCCTCCGGCTCCATATCAAGTACAATGAAATCCACCAGGAACACAAAAGCTTAATCTTTATCTATCATCACCAAGACATCATCCACTCTACCCCAAGGCACTTTTATGGATCTATCTGCCAATTGGAGAGTGCAATGTGTCGGCTTCAACTTGCCTAAGCCCAGCTCAACATAGACATTATATGGCATCAAATTCATACTAGATCCCAAATCAAGTAAGGACCTGTCAATGCGATGTCCCCCTATATAACTAGGTATGAGTAGGGCTGCTGGGTCTTTTCTCTTCATGGGAAGTGAATGTTGTATGATGGAGCTCACTTGTTCAGTCAATTTCACTTTCTTTCGAATCCTCCCCGTTGACCTTCTCTTCATAGTGCATAGGTTCTTGAGGAACTTGGCATATGATGGGATTTGCTTGATAGCATCCAAGAGTGGAATGTTCACCTTCACTTGGCGAAACACCTCAAGAATATCCACATTGTGCTTTTTCCTCCTCCTCACTTCCAGTGGCTCATCTAGTGCTTCAATGAATGGAGGATCATTGGCTTTTTCCTTGCTTGCATCAATGTTTTGTGGAACACTAGGGATGGCAGGGCTTACAAATGAAGTGTGAAGTGGAGCACATGGTATCCCAAAAATCAACAGGATGTATCATTGAATCATTTTTGGCAATTTCAATCACAGTATCACCACTTGGCTCCTTTTACTTTGCGTTGTCAACCTTTCTTTGACTTGCGGGATGCTTAGGAGATTTCCCACTCCTTAGAACCGTCACAACACTTCCTTGCTCATGGTGGAGAGGGGGATCTAGTTGTGGCAATGGAGGAGGTGGAGGTGACACTTGGGGTTGAAATTGAGGTGGAGGGGAGAATTGAGGTTGAAAGGTGAATTGTTGGGAAAATGGTGGTGATGGAGGTGGAGTATAAGGCTTGGACTCACCTTGAAAATGGTAGATGTGCTGCACTTGCATGGGAAGTGGATTATAAAAAACTTGAGAAGAGGGCACAAGTCCACTTGCTTCATGGTAGCTGATGATGGATTTTGAAGACAACTTTTCTTCTTGGAGAGCAATTATGGAAGATAGTTGCTCTACTTTATCTTCTAGCCTTGCAACATATTTTTGAACATCATCAAATATTTTCAATCTAGAGAGAACCCCTTCCTCAAACCTTGAGCTATATTTTGGACTTTGTGGCTCTTGATGGCTATAGGAGTGAGGTGTCTTCTTTTCCTCACCATAGAACTCAATAAAATTGACCAGGTGGCAAGGAACATTTGTCACCTGGTTCTTCATGAAGCCCACCATATCACCAAGAATCTTCATCACTTGTGGGCTTGAGTCATTATGAGTAGGAAGTGTCACACTAAAGGCATAGCCCCGTCATTCATCATGCTAGAATCTTAAATTCTTGATTCTTCAGCCAACCACTCAAACAAAGGCCATATCTCCTCAGGTGGCCTAGCCATGAAAACTCCTCCATAAGAAGAGTCAATTGTGTCTTGGTCCTTTAGATATAAACTGGAGTAGAATGATCGAACTAGCTGCCACAAAGGGATCTCATGGTGTGCAAACACTCTCTCATAAGCTTCTTAAATCTTTCCCGTGCCTTATGAAACTGCTCATTGCCCATTTGACTAAAACTTGTGACGGCATGCCACATTTGTGTCAACCTTGCTATAGAGTATAATTGTCTCAAGAAGGAATTCTTCCTTGTTTCCCAACTCATGATGTCCGTTCTTGAGTCATACCAATCATTGGCTCTATCTTTGAGGGATAAAGAGAACAAGGTCAACCAGATTGTATCATCACTAGCCATCGGCGTCCTGAAGGTGGAGCATACTTCAAGAAAGGAGTCCAAGTGCTTGTAGCGGTTCTCACTCTCCAAGTTGTAGAACATGGGTAGGAGCCCAAGAAGACCTGGAGGAATATAGAATTGCTCCCCTGGCATTTGATCAACCCTGCTAGCAATTGGTGATTTATAGTTGCTAGGCATGAAGTAGTCTTGAAGCGGCTTGTGGGGTGCATTTTGGCCTTCCATCTTGTTTCCTCCCAAATGGCTTGTCACATGCACAAAACACAACTAAACAAAAGAAAGCAAGTTAGTGAATCAATATACACAAAGAATGCAAGGAATAAAGAATAAATAATAACAATGATGAAGGCAGTAGGAAAAGTCAAAGCAAAACTAACTAGCTAGGCCGAGCACCTTTCTCCCCGGCAACGTCGCCAGAAAGCTTGGTTCGTCCGGCCAGAGGTGTACACACTAGCCAATAAGGGGTAACTAGATGAACTTCACGAGACTCAGACACACAGGAGGATATTTCAAAATTTATAATCACCCTAACAATATTCGATCACAAAACTAAATAGGTCACCCGCAAGCGCACAAGGTACTATTATAGTATAGGTGATAGGCAAGAGTAGGGGTCGATCCATAGGGATAGAGGGGGAACTAGATCTAGGTTAGCGTTAGCTACATTCCTAATGTGGAGACTAGGATTGAAGGGTTTGAAGGGGTTGTTTTGGTTGTTAAACTAAATGAACATGCAAGTAAAGGCAATATGCAATCTAAGTTACCGCAAAGCCTAAATTATCCTAAGCGAGCAAGTCTAAGGAACTAGATTAAGCAATTAGATAAATAAGAGAAAAGGTTAGCTACACTACACTAGTAGATCAATTAGCAACTAAGAGCTAAGTTAACCACTAGAGAGAGCAAACACCTAAGTTAACTCTAAAGAGAAAGACTAAGAAATTAACTAGATTGAACAAAAACAACTAAACTAGATTCGCATGAGCAAGCTAAGAAGGCAAAGATAGGTTTTAGACAATGAGATTAGGTAGGTGGGATGTTTGGGGATGTGATTTGATATTAGTTGGGGGTGTCAACATAGAAAGCAATTATCACAATTCTATCTAGATTACCAAACCAAACAACAAGACAAGTGCTATTAGAATGTACCCTATACTACTAGTTGGAGAACTAGGGTTAGGTGTAATTATAGTAGGACTTGTCAAGTCTAGGTCTCTAGGGTAAGTCGTATTAGGGAAATTGAGAGCCAAGGGTAGAAATGGGAGTAGAGATGAGGGTTTTTCACCTCATGCCACTAGCCATCTAGCCTTTAAAAACTCTAGGCAACTGCACTAATCACACTTACACTAGCCACTTAGATCTCACACTCACTTATAGAAGGATGGATATGTATGTAGGAACAAAGGGGGCTAGCTAGGGATCTACTAATTGGACCTAGGAACCATGCCGAAGATTGCTACATACACTCCAAATCCTCCTAGAAGCTAAGTGTCATCAAACATCTCAAAGAAAGCAATCCATGTTATAAGAAAAAATCAGATGCAATAAAATAGGAATGAGATAGAAGCAAGAAGAAATCATCATAGATAGAAATCATGTTTTTTACAAGTTATTCCCCCCCAACATGGTATCACATTCACATTTTAACCCCAAACAACCCACCACAAGGGGCTTATCTAGACATGATCAAAGAAATAACAAAATAAAGGGGAAGAAGGGGGTAGAACTCCATGGAGCTTGAAGTAGAAGCCTCCTTCTTCACCTCCTAGTAGCTTGGGGACATCCTCTCTCCTCAAATGGTGTAGATGGGCATGAGAATATGGGGGATTATGAAAGAAAAGCTAGAGATCTAGCTTTCCAAGGTGGAAATGGTGGGTGGAGAGCACAAATGCAAGTAGAATGCAATGAATGCTCAAGGAGTGGGTGGAGAGGAGTAATGGCAGCTAACCTAGTATTATGGCCACCACCCATGTATATATAGGTGGTGGTGGAAGCACTAGGGTAAGTAGGGGCATTGTTGGATAAATAATGCAGAAAATGGTAGGTTTTAGGTGGTAGAACAGCCGTGTTGGGCAACACAGCCATGGTGGGTAGAGGTAGGAACGACCGTGGTAGTGGAGAATGGTTTTTCCAAGAAAGTGGCAAAATTATAGGTTGAAGTGATGGAATGGAGGTTGGTAGCACGATCGTGCTAGGCAGCATGGCCGTGGTGAGGGCTAGGTAGAACAGATGTGCTGGGTAGCACGACTGTGGTGGTGGACTTTGAGAGGATGTCGTTCCCACTAGCACGCACGTTCAGTCTTCATCTGGAATGACTGTGCTGGGTAGCATGGCCGTTTTGGGAGCTTCATGGCACGACCGTACTGGGTAGCACGACCATGGTGGCTAAGTTGTTGTAGCTTGCAAATCTTAAGAATTTCCCTATAACTTGTGCATTAGCCAGCACGTCCGCTCCTTGGCACCACGGCCATGCTGGGGTCTTCAATGACAAAATGAGCTTCAATCTTCATCATCAAAGGACTTCTTTGCTTGATGTAGAATCTTGACTATTAGGGGTAGGTTGAGGGATCTTTGGGACCTTATTTGGACCCCTCCATGAGTGGAGGAACCCTAAAACTCCTTCCTTCTCTCTTATACATCCAAAGCATGGTCTAAGTACTTGAAAATAATGCAAAGAACGTCCATAAGGGCATTTTACAGTAATACTCATATTGGGGGAATTGAACTTGCATTCTACTATGTTTAGATGTGAATAAAGTACAAAATGGCACAAGATGGAGACCTAAAATAAGGCTACATCAAGTTTTAGATTATTTTTTTTCATAGGGTGAGGTGAAACGGGAAGCTCCAAATATATGAAGGTAAAAGTTTCTATTTTTTATTGAGAAGAGCTTGGTTTTGTTGGATCATTTTGTGGTTCATATGAGTACCGATAACTATTTATTTGTGGAGGTTGATTTTGAGTCTAGAAATGTATTAGAATATGCCCAGGATACAAATGGAGTTTATGTCATCCAGGTTAATGAAAATAATGGTGTTATCTACATATTGTATGATGTTTTCTTTGCATTTTGTAGGATATGTGATCAGCCCTTGCTTAGTGCCTGATAATGTTGGTCGGGATGGATGCCATGAGAACAAAGAGGTATTGCAAAAGGGGTGACATTTCTTGGGTCCATTGAAATTCTAAAAATATCCAAATGGTGACCCATTAATGATCGTAGAAAATCTACATGTGTCTATACACATAAAGATCCATTGGATCCATAGGTGGGCGGAGCCATAGCCATCCATACATTGTATCGAGAGTTCTAATTGATATTATCAAATACTTTCTCCAAATTTAGTATTAAGGGATAAGTGTTGAGTGTTATTTCTATGACAAATGTGAATAGTTTCACTGATCATTATGTAGACATCATGAATGTTTGGTATAATATGGTTCACTATTTCCATTTGATCAACCTTTTTATCGAGAGTGACATGAGTTTGGTTTAGGACCTCTATTTGTGACTTGATGTCATAATGAAAGGATATGTATTGTAGTGGATGTATGAAATCCTTGTTATGTTCTCCCACATTTTTAGATAGAATTTCGTATTGATACCATCTAGTCCTAGAGATGTATCTAATCCTAAATGGAAGATGTCTAGCTTGAGTTCTATTTTATTGAATGGTTTCGTAAAATTTGAAGATAGAGGAATGCATGTAGGACATATATAATCCTAATGAAGGTGGATATGTGGAGAAGTATTGTGTTTGTTGTTGAAAAGGGATGTGAAATGCTTGGCAATATATGATGTAATGGTATTTTTGTTTGTAGTGCATTGACCATGGATATCTAGGTTGTGAATGGAATTTAATGTAGTATTATTTTTGCAACATTTTTTGAAGAAATTGTTGTTGTTATCTTCATGTTTCATCCATTTGATCTTTGTTTCCATAGAAAATTATTTTGGTAATAGAGGTGTTCTAATTTATCTTTAATAGTAAGAATGTGGACTAGGTCAGCTTGAGGATTGTTGTCTAAAGTGAATAGTTGAGCTTCTTTTCCAAAAAGTGTTTGTGGATATTTCCAAAGTTCTTCTTATTCCATTGTTTCAAAATATTTTGGATGTTCTTGGTTTTTCTATGGATATTTAGTCCAGGTTAATGTGGATATATGGGTCTGGCATGTGGTGTTGAATCAGTGAATTGAATTTAGGGTGTTGGAACCAGAACCTTTCAAGGTGGAATGGTTAGTTTGGTGGTGTTGATGATGGTAGGGCAGTGACTAGAGGGGTCTAGTGGAGGCAAAAGAGAATGTGTGAGGGTGTATGTCTGGCACAACCCAATTTTGTTAATTGGGGTTTAGGCCCATTAGGAGGGATTAGACTAACCATCAACTTTCTTATCATTGATTGAAACCAACCTAATATTCTTTTTCTTTTTTCAAAAACATAGCAACAACATTTAACTACTTATAACATCTTATTAAAACATTATATACAAGATTGCATTAGAGTTTGACTTTTACATAAAACAATTTTTTTTGCTTGATATACATCAAGTACAACTTATTTAAAATACTTTGTTTTCTCACTCTCTCATTCCCAGGATCTAGAGGAAGGATAAGAGACTAGCTAACTAATCCAACTACTTCTTCATAAGACCTTTGCTCTACTCTTGATAGAAGTGTTTGATGAGCTACTGGCTCAGTGCATAGAAAATTAATAGATAACCATGATAAATCCATTGAGAATTATTTACTATTTAGGGTACAAGTAGATTATACAAGTAATTTAAACTACTCATTTAATCATAGCATTATTATGGATAAAAAATGATTGAGGTAAATCACTAAGTATACATTTATTTCTTTCTAGTCTAATTAATTAATTCTATGGATCCACATGAGGTGTACCACAACATGTGCAAGCATCGTATCAAGCTACGATCTCATTGTATACGACTTAGATTAATGCCCAGATTCTAAGTCTAGAATATCTAGTAACCATGTCTGCAGCAGGCTTCACCATGTCTATCTCTAGACAGCTAATCGAGTGGCCAGATATCTGGATTCCTCCTTTAAACTTGGGACTCAGGAAGAGATTCAAAAGAACTCTTTCCCAATTTTCATGAGTGGTTCTACCAAATATGACCATTAATCAGTATTACCAGTACCACTAGCATATCTAATTATATTTTGTTACCATTCTATCATAAGGACTTTTCCCTCACTAGGCTAGACCCCAACACCATGATCTGGTGCGATCTAGCTATCTCGATCTGGTCTTATCCTCCAATCGGCAAGCATGTTTCCTACCCACAGTGCATGCCTCCTATGAAGGATTCTTTAGTGATCAAGGGATCTTTGGTCTAATGAGATTAATTAGTCTGGTTAACATCTTTATTGTTGCTAGTATTACTCTATCTTTTGACAACTAAGTTCTTACCATAAAATCACCATAGAAATAAGCAAATTTCAACATTTCTATCAAAAAATAATTTCATTCTTTTAGATCCATTACTAGGTAAAACTCGAGATTTCTGGTGCCTATAGTTCCATCATTTAGTTTACCATATTGCATAGTAGTCCACTGAACAATTAAACCTATCAACATCATACCACATGATATAACGAACAATATGATTCTTGTACTAAAGTTTTCTATATATACACACTATTTTTGCAACAAAAAATATTGAGTAAAGATCAACATATAAAATCATTTTATTCAAACTTGTGTACTATAAATCAAGGTTATAAGGTTATTTTCCTCTCACATGCACATGATTTAGCTTACTGATCTCAGATTCTATATTGCAGGTGTAAGACCCCTGGCATAGTTTTATGGTTATCTTGCTTGCATATCATAATTAGATGCTCAAAACCATAACTGAATCTCGTGATATGCCTTAATAACATGTGACATGCTTACTTTTTCAAGTTTGGACCATTTTGGATGTTTATATGTGCTTGTTTTGGACCTAATTGAAATTTACCCATGTTTAGGGTTTATCTTGCAGTTTTTCACATGGTTGATATGCCTCACATGTTTTGGTATCTTGTTGGGGATAGTGGTGTTTTAGTGTGTGGGTGCTTTATTGCATTTTAGTTGATGAGGTGGCTTCATGTGTTGATGTTCTAGGGTTTGCTTGGATGTCCTAGTCTGATGCTGACCTCGAAGTGTTGATCGATGGTTTCCCTTGGTTTTTAGTGACCACCATGTGGTTTCTTCTACCTAGGCTTCTTCGGTCGATGAGGTTTGATGTACACCTAGTGGTCTTGACGGTCAAAGAGCCAAGAAACCCTAGGTTGAGTTTTATGCGACTGATGAACTTTTATTTCCACTTCGACCGATTGAGATTTTGGCCTAGTTTTCTCTTCGACCGATGGGCTTTTTGGGACTAGTTAGTTGCTAGTTTCCCTTGGGTTGAATGAACTTTGTTGCATGCATGAGATTAGTTCTTGCATGTTCGAGATATGATGAACAAGTTGCACATGTATGCATGACACCTAACCTCCTTTCTTTCTCTCTATCGTTGGATATATAAAACCCTCTCTTTGCATGCAAGTGATCCTTTTGCACCCTCTTCTTTCTTTCTTCTCCTTGGATCTCATCCCCTTTGTGTTCTTGGTGGTGAAAGAAGGAGGTTGACCTTGGAGAAGATGGTCGAACCCCTTTGCATGTTGATCAAGGGTTTGAAGCAGTCCTTCTTTGGTGATCATTTGGTGTTCCTTGATCTTGGTACATCTACCCCTCTTGGTTTTGGTTTTCTCTATACCCTACCTTACTTCTCTCTTCTTGGCCAAACCCATGGTTCTCCATGGTAGTGCTTGAGATGAGCTTGAGGAACTTCTCTCTTCTTGGCCGTATTCATGGTTCTCCATGGTAATGCTTGAGTTGAGATGAAGAACCCTTCTCTTTCTTGTCTTTTTGGCCTAGGGTTTTGCCCTCTTTCTTGTGCTCCTTTAACCTAGGGTTTTCTCTTCTTTCTTTGAGGTGGTGTAATCTTGGACGTGTTGGTGATCAAGCTAAGGTTTTCTCTCTTCTTTTGAGCTTCCTTGATGTTGGAGTTGCTTCATCCTTATGAAGCTAAGTTATATAAATTTCTCATCGATTATTCTTTAACTTAATCTTGCATGCAAATAATATATCTCTAAAACATGGTTCAAAGTATAATAATGATGATATCTTGCACTATAATTTATGTTCCATGGTGATCTTGAATAGTTAAACCCTTCTTTGATAAAACCCTAACCTAGTGCACATTTATTTTTGTTGATGATGGGAGTGTTGATCTTTGTATGCATGTATTAAATGATGGTTTCTCTCTCATGATATGGTTTTTCCTTGACTTGATGATGATCAGAATCATGGTTTTGGTGTCTCTTTCCTTCATGTGGTTACACCTTGATGGTTTGGTTTTATCTCATGTTGATGGTTAGATTTAGGACTTTGAGGTGGCTTTCCTTCATGTGCTTTAATCCTTGATTTGTTCCAATTTAATGGTGATGATCAATCTATTTGATCATGTGGTGGATGGTTTTCTCTATCTTAATCATCACTAACTCATGACTTGGTCGATGAGTTTTTCTCATGTTCTTCGGTCGCCAAGTTTTGAGGTCATGTTGGTCGCTAAGTTTTCTACACCTTGATGATTGTTGAGTTCTATATCTTATGCGGTCGATGATGATTCAAGTGTTCTTCAATCAATGATGTACTTGACCCAAGTGGTCACTAGGATGATGTGTTTCTCTTTGGTCAAAGACTTGACCTTGTTTCTCTTCTGTCGCTGATGTGCTTGATCTATGTGGTCGATGAGAGTGACTCATCTCTTCGACTGATGAATAGGATGTGGTCTATTTCTCTTCAATCGATGAGATTTTTTGGACATATGTTTTCCTTATGTGGTAGACCCTATGATGTCGATTTTTGACCTAGTTGCTTCCAAGAAAGTTGGAGATGAAGATAACTAGGGTTTAGTGTGAGTTACTGATTTGGAAACCATAATCCGGTTATAATGTTGAAACCTAACCCTAATTGCAAGTACATAATGAAGTTTCTTAGATTTCTTGTGTAATTAGCATGATGATAAAGTATTTTCTCTCTCCTAATGTTGTAACCCTAATTTGTTGTCAAGTAAGCATCATAGCTAATGATTGATTGTGATATATCTCTTATGAGATACATTTGTGATGATTATGAGCCTTGATGAGGCATGGAGAGATAATAATTTTCTTGCAGGGAACAATGTGAATGGTCTTATGACCTAGGAAATGGCTTTGTGCTCTAATTGAGGTGATATCCTCTATGTGATGTGACAAGGGATGGGTATCCCATGATGATGTGATAATGGTGATGGCATTGTGTATGGTTGTGGAACAATACCATGTGGTGTTTTGACAAGCTTTATGTTTTCATATGTTTGATATCTTCTGAAGCTTCTATTTACCCTTACTTTTATAGAATATTCTTAGGGTTTGTATGTAACTTGATTGATGCAGCTAAAAGACACCCAATTGGCTTTAATTAATCAAGTGAAACCCTAATCATGTATCTGCCATGGCCATAGATTGATTCCAACATCAGGACTTGTTGGATGGTGAAATGAGTATTCCTACGGGAAACTCAGAGTGCATATCATTGAGTATGTGGGGTGCATGGAGAGTATGTCCTTGTCATCTAGATCCCAAGGTGTTTTAGAATGGTTGCATTGTGTCTAAGTGTTATATATGTGATATGTGAGGATAAAAGTGAGAAAAATTGTTTCTATACCTCAGTGCCAGGGTTTCGTACCCAGGTGCCCAGCGTTGTGACCTATACCAAGGTGGTCTAGGTGTTTCCATCTTGACTATATGCTGTTGGTGGTAGTTTGACTGATATGTCACTACAGTGCAGACTCGTGCTGATTGAGTGGGGTGAAGATCTTGGATTTTGGCTCTTCCTAGATTTTGTATGACACTGAATAGAACTTCTTAGTGGTTAGTTGGATTTGGGTGGTACAACTCAAATCCTCCAGGAATTAATAAAAGATGTAATGCATCCGTGTAGTATGAATATGTAGCGTTGAACACGATTCACATTGGATGTTTACCTTTGCCTTGTTTTTATTATTGCTTAGTTGTTATAAAATGTAGTAAGAGAAATCAACTGATATACATGTTATTCATATTCCTTCTTATCATGATACTATTCTCATATGTTATAGTTGTTCAATCTGCTTAACTTGTGTATTTAGTTTAAATTATTCATTTAGTTGAATCTGCTCATCCTTTTTAATAGCAATATATATATATATATATATATATATATATATATATATATATATATATATATATATATATATATATATATATATATATATATATATATATATGGTAACAATAACTGTTGGCAGAGAGTTATATCTCTCACTGGGACATGGGTCTCACCTCGTGGGCTTCACATCTTTTTAGGCAGTCATCAGCAGTGTGATGGAGATTGTGTTGTTGAGGAGGAGCAGCTAGGAGATCAGTAACCATTGAAGGTTGGATAACTGCTAGTGTTGTGTAGTAGAGTCTTAGTGTCATCTCTATACTCTCAGGTCTGGGAAGGAATGTGTTTTCTTGTAAATGTTGTATCTTGATACGTGTTTTGGCAGTATGTCATGGTTGTATATAAGTGGATTGTACATGTGAACATATCTTTTGTAATAGGTGTGTCATGGATGGCTACTGTATAGATGTAAAATCTTGGTATGGTATGTGATATATTACATGTTGTAAACCTTGATGCCATGGTTATATGATATCAATTTTAATTTACCTACTTTTATGGTTATGTGGTTGTTTATCTATTGATTGTGCACTTTGTTTTGGGTTACCTTGTTTGTGTGGCATCAGGATGTCACTTGAAAAGTTTGGTATTAGAGATCTAGGTTCGGTGAGTCTATAGGAACATAGGACTAGGTTTTTGTCTATTCATGTGTCCTCAAACATATTTGATTATGGATTATCCTTATGCAGATATGTCTAGAGAGCACGAAGAACATACTGAGAGTAGTTTTGTTGCACCAGGAAGTGGTGCAAGGATGCAGACCAGACCAGATGGAGTGTCTAAAGTGCCTCAGTTCGACCCATCAACTAGGCCAATACCGCTTTTTAGTCCATGTTTTGTAAGTTAATGGCCACAATTTCGCATATGGAAAATAGAATGCCCATATCTCACGCAAGGGTTGTTATTCCCAATGCAAAATTCTGGGGTTCTTGGAAGACTTTTGAGAGGTTGTGGCATGTTGGAGCCATAGAGTTTGTTGGTACGGCAGATCCAATAGATGTAGACATGTGGTTGACAGAGTTGGAGAAGGGATTTAATATCTTGAATATCATGGAAAAGGATAAGGTGAAGCATGCATGGTACCTATTGAAGGGAAGTCTGGCCATTAGTGGGCCATCAAGGAAGAGCAGAGACCTAGAGGGGTGGTCAATTAGGAAGAGTTCTAATGAGAGTTTGTGAGCCGATACTTCCTAGATACATATCTAGATGAGAAGAACTTGTAGTTTGAGAAGATCTAGCAGGGATCAATGACAATTAACGAGTAAGAGGTGAAGTTTATGGAGTTATTGAGGTTCTATCCTCACATGGCTATGATGGACAAAGAGAGGATATGATAGTTTGAGAAGGGGTTGAGCATGGAGTTGACAATGATAGTGTCTTCTTAGGAGTATAGGGAGAGGTTTGCTACCTTCATGGATTCAATGAGACAGATAGAGCGGCTGACCTTTGAGAAACATGAATCCAATGCTAAGAAAAGGCTAGCTCAGTTTCAGTGATAGTCTTCTAGAGGCTTCAAGAAGCCTAGGTTTTCGTCACCTGAGACACAACAGAGATCAATGGTATTATCACAGTGGTCACCTAGAAAAGGATGAGGCCATAGCTTCAGTGTCAGTGACATGGCCGTCTAAGCCATGGTATAAGAATAAGACCTTTTATAAGTTTGGACATTTTGGGCGTACGAAGTGGTATTTCCCTATGAAGGATGAGGAGGTGACACAACAACTGATATAGAGTCAGTAGGGTTCCCAACAGTAGTAGTTCAACAGTGGTGGAGGTAGAGGACACTATCAGACGTCATAGGGAGGATATTCTGAGAAAGATAGCAGAGGACATGGATGACAATAGGTGATGCATCGATTCTATGCCATGAGTAAGCTAAGTGGTCAATCCACAGGTCATGATAGGTCAGATGGAACTTTTTCATTCTGATTTGATTGCATCTTCTTTTGTATTTGTTTTGGTTGACCCAGATGTGACAAACTCTTTTATCACCAGAGAGGTGATGTGTAGTTGTCCTTTTCCTTTTAGTCATAAATCTAATAGTCTTTGTCTAGAAACCCCTCTTGTTGGTTCTGCCGAGTTACGGGAGGTGTGCTCATATTGTGTTCTTTATTTCTTGGGACACAACACTCAAGTGAACCTTATTCCACTTGATATGCATGAATTCTATGTGATCCTTGGGATAGATACCTTGGAGAAGTATTGGGTGGTCTTGGATTGCAATTCCAAGGTGACAATGTTCCATGACAGTGATGTTTTGTGGGTCTTCCAAGGAGATAGGAAGATTCTTCTGACATTCTTGTTGTTAGCTATGATAGTAGAGAGGATGATGAGGGGGTGTGAGGCCTTCTTCGCACATGTGGTGGATAAGAAGGTGGTCAGTCCCAGTATCTAGGAGGTGTTTGTGGTTTGTGAGTTCGAGGATGTCTTTCCGGAAGAGTTTCTTGGTGTTCCCCCTCCTAGAGAGATTGATTGTGAGATCAATCTTGTTCCTGGTACACAACCAATAGTCTAGTCATCCTACAAGATGGCACTTGCAAAGATGCAGGAGTTGAAGAAGTAGTTGCATGAGTTGTTAGAGAAGGGCTTTATCAGGCTGAGAACTTCCCCTTGGGGTGCTCCCGTGTTGTTTGTCAAGAAGAGAGATGGTTCTATGAGATTGTACATAGATTATCGGTAGTTGAACAAGGTGACGGTTAAGAACAAGTACCCATTGCCAAGGATAGATGATATGTTTGATCCACTGAGAGGTGATGTAGTGTTCTCAAAGATAGATCTAAGGCCATGATACCCTCAGTTGTGTGTCAAGGGGGATGACATACCCAAGTCAATTTTAGGACTAGGTATGGTCACTATGAGTTTGTGGTTATGTCATTTGGGTTGACCAACACGCCAGAAGCATTTATGGATATGATGAATAGGGTGTTTAGGCTACATCTTGATCAGTTTGTGGTTGTGTTCATCAATGACATTTTGATATACCCCAGAGACTACCACCAACATGAGAAGCATCTACGGTAAGCGTTGATGTTGTCGAGACAACACAAGCTATATGCCAAGTTCAACAAGTATGCGTTCTGGTTGAAGGAGGTGTCTTTTCTGGGTCACATGACATCTACTAGAGGCATTTTTGTGGACTTGAAGAAGGTTTAGTTAGTGTTGAAATGGAGCATTCTAAGACATCGATGGAGGTTGCATTCTCTTAGGCTTGACAGGCTACTATAGGAGTTTTATCAAGAACTTCAATGTTGTGACATTATCCCTAGACAAGATGACAAGGAAAGGTGTACCTTTTATCTGGGATGACAAGTGTCAGTGTAATTTTCAGCTTTTGAAGGATAAGTTAACCAGTGCACTAGTGTTAGTTCTACCAGAGTAAGGAAAAGGTTATATCATGTTTTTTGATGCGTCAAAGAACGACTTGGGATGTGTGCTGATGAAGGACAAGAACATGATTTCTTTTTCTTTGTGATAGCTTAAGAAAAATGAGGGGAGCTACCCAACGCATGATCTAGAGATTGCAGTTGTGGTCCATGCTTTAAAGATTTGGAGACACTACCTTTATGGAGAGAAGTGTCATTTCTTCACCAACCACAAGAACATTCAACATATCTTCTCGAGGTAGGAGTTGAACATGTGATAGAGGATATGGATGGAGTTGATCAAGGACTATGATTGCACAATAGACTACCATCTAGGGAAGGTGAACGTGGTAGTCAATGCATTGACTAGTAATTCTTTGTCATCATCTGCTAAAAAGACACAATTGTATTCTTTGGTGTGCCATAAGCGAGACATGTCGGTGTCTCTTTATCAGATGAATATCCACCTAGAAGTCTCCTTGTTGGAAGGCTTGTTAGTGCAGTTGCAAGTGAAGCCTATGTTGATACAACAGATCAGAGATGCACAATAGGGTGATACTGCGATACAACATATTTGATCATATTTTGGTAGTGAGAAGTGTGAGGCCTTCCATGAGACAGAGTATGGGATAGTTTATTTCCATGGAAGGATAGTAGTTCCAGATGATGATGGTCTAAGGAATATGATACTTGAGGAAGCTCATTCCTTAATGTATGCGATGCATCCAGGAAGTACCAAGATGTACCATAACTTGAAGGACATGTATTGGTGGCCTAGCTTGAAGCATGATATGGAAGTGTTCGTGGTAAGGTGCCTAGTGTGTTGGCATGACAAGGCTGAGCATCAAAATCCTATAGAGACGTTGAAACCATTTCCTATACCACAATGGAAATGAGATCATATCACTATGGATTTTTTGGTTGGTCTTCCTAGGACAACCAAAGGTCATGATTCCATTTAGGTGATAGTTGATAGGTTGACCAAGTTACCTCACTTCCTTCATGTGAACACAATGTATACATTTGAGAATTTGACATGGATATATGTGGATGAGATAGTGTGCTGGCATGGTATCCCAGTGACAATAGTGTTTAATAGAGGTCCTCAGTTTACTAGTCATTTTTGGGAGCACCTGTATACGACCATGGGTACATAGTTGAAGTTTAGTACAACTTTTCACCCATAGATAGATGGTTAGTCTGAGAGGACCATTTAGATCTTAGAGGATTTGTTGAGAGCTTGTGTTTTGTAGTTTCTTGGAAGCTGGTATGTGCATCTGAGTTTGATAGAGTTTGCCTACAACTACAATTATCCACAGAGTATAGATATGGAACCATATGAAGCCTTGTATGGGATATGTTGTCACTCACCACTACATTGGTATGAGACAGGTGAGAATCAACTTTTGGGCCATGAGCTTGTGCGGCAGACTAAAAAGAAGATCAAAGTTATACAGTAGCAACTGAAGGCAGCCAAGGACAGTCACAAGCCTTATGTTGATAACCATCATGGGATTTTGGAGTTCCAAGTGGGATACAAGGTGATGAATGCATATTCAACTATATTTTTCATAATTTCATAGTCCTTTTTATTAGAATTAATCTTTTTTAGTTATTTCTAGGTCAAGCTACAATTTTCCCACTTTTCAATTATTTGTGCAAATATTGATCTTATCCTTCACCTTTTTGTAGGTTTTTCCTTCAAACAAGTTTAGAACTAACTGAGCTCATGATATGACTGTCTCTCAACACCCAGATGGTCAATTTAGATCCAATATGTTTAAAACCTAGACCCAAGTGGTTGAGTTAGGTCCTCGGCTCAATGAATCACTTGAAGCACTCCACTTACCAGGCACCTGTCTCATTTGATCTAGAATCTTGTCTCAGACGGCCGTGTCAGTCTGACCTAAGACCAAGTTAATTCACACAACATCCACCACTCAATTAGGGCTTCAACCCTTTGATCACATGCAAGGTGGCACCGATCGGGCATCCTGCACCCATACATTCAGCTCAGACATTTCTTCAAGGTTAAGTATTCCAATCAAAGGGGTTTTGCCACCCTCCCAAGTAGGGTTTTGAACTTTCAATCCGCTGCCTCCACAAACATGCCACGTCACCTCCAGACGACCATCTCGGATACCCCATATGGTCGCACAACTTGCAAGCAGTACAAGTGAGCGACCGACTCACCCATTTCTTTCTTTCCCCTTTCAGAGTTTCCACCCCTCCTTCCCCTATAAAAGGAGGGGGGACTCTAGTGAGAAAAGGGTCCTAAAATTTGTACTTGCATCTTTTAATTAAGTTTTGTACTTTCAGTTCATAGTGTAATTTTCATTATGTAATAAAGCTTTGTTCTTCGTTCTAGATCTTTCTTTATTTTCTTGTTCTATTCCAGTTCTTTCTCTTGGAGCGCGGGATTAACAAAGTATGCCATTTAATAGTCACCAACATTGGTCTCCTTGGAGATTCTGTCCTTATGGTCTATGGCTTTCTATCTTATTTCCCTTGTTTCTCCATTCGTCACCATGGCTAATGAGTAGTTCCTTTTATCAAGGCGAGTGGAGTATCCCCTTAGCCACATGTTGATTGGATCAAGTTTTACATGACTTTTTAGATTGATGGTTTTTGGTTTAGAAATCAACGATTTAAATGAAGTAATTAATCATTTTTATCGTGGGTTAATCTCAACCTAATGCAATCAGGGAAATCGGGATTTAGAATGCCTAAAACTTGCATGAGGATTTGGATGTGATCGCAGAAAAATCCCCTTTGGGATCAAGGACTAGGATGTGTGAATGTTGGGACCAATGGGTTCATGTGGAGATCATCTCTTACATTTTATTTACGAATGATTCACATACATGCTCCTATCTTTCTTATGGTGTATTCCTTCGATCTTGCTTTCAATTTGGCTAAGGTGGAGAAACCCCTAAGACTCAATGCTTTCCCCATTTGATTCAATCGTTTCTTTTAACTCTTGTTTACAACCGCCTTCTTTCAATTATTACACTTTATTTTCTTGTTCATAGACAATCTTTCCTTTCTAACAATCTTCCTTCTTTCTTGTCTTAGCATAATCCTTTCATTTCTTACTTTAGTGTAATCATTTATTTCATTTGCACTTTAAGTTCTTGTTCTAGTGTAATCACTATCCAAAGCTTAGAATTTACTTTTCTGTTCAAATATTCAAAAAAACTCCTAAAAGAACTAAAGTTTGTAAATCAATTGGGCATAGAGAAAACAATATTAAAAAGAATTTCCAGTGGTTTGACCCTTCTATACTAACCTTATTTGGAAAGTAAAAAAAGGTTAAACTCTAGGATAATTATCTTAGTGAATTGGTGTGCACTTTGATACATATCAATTTTGGTGTAATTGTCGGGGACAACGGATCGTTTTCTCAAACCTCAAATTTTTTTAACAAAACAATTTTTTCGTTTTTTCTACCTCTCGAGTATCATTCCTAAAGTGCTATCTCCTCCTTCTGCTAATTTTCCATTCCAACAGTACATTTTTTCTACAGTCGAATATATCTTTCAATATTAATTGTGCATGCGACGCCCGCCGAATGCTAATTTCACCAGTTTTTTATCTGGAGCCAGAAAGAACCTTCCATATACAAAACCAATTTAGGATGGATGAGGAGGAAGTTACATGTAGGACCGAGAAAGCACTTTTTGCTCAAAGAGAGTGAATGATGGCTAATAACGCAGCTCAAGAAGCCACTCTATGTGCAACCTATGTGGATGAGTAAGAGGCCTTGGAAGCTGCTTAGAGGGAAGCTGAGAGACAAAAATGGTTAAAGTATTTTTCTACACCTAAAACTAGATATGCACAACATCCCATTGTGCCACCAAAAATTATAGCCCTGCAATTTGAGATCTGCACCCAAAGGATCACATGCTTCAAGCCAACTTATTTTTTGGGAACAAGGGTAACAGTTGGCAAGATCACCTTCAATGCTTCAAACTAAGTTTGTGGATAAATATTTCCTTCCTTTCCTCCCCTACAAAATTAGGGGACACATCCTTCTCTTTTCAATGGTTCCAAGAGAAACTATAGGAGAATCTTTGGAAAGATTTAGGGAACTCCTTCGACGTTGCCCTTACCAAAACATTTCCCAATCTCAACTACCGTGGTGTTGATGATGACACCAAGAAATTCCTTGATTCCTCTTATGAAGGAAACTTTTAGAACTTAAGCAACACTTGGGAGGTAGTAAAAGGAGCCTCTGAAACCTAGGCAAGATGAGGAAAATATGGGGTCCTCATGATAGCTAAGGCTGAGGTAAATCTAGATATCCATACCATCCTTGAATCCCTTAAGATGATTTCTCTAAAACAGGACCATCTGGACTCATCCTTCAAGGCTTATGAGAGGAAGCCCCAACAAGTTAGAGCTATTGAATACCTGTGTAGGATTCACCAAGGGTATGATCATGCTACCCTCCAATGTCAATACCTCTATAACACTCATGTACTTCCAGAAGTTGGTCATCAAGTGGAGGACCTAAACTCAACCCATAATATCCTGAGCCAGACTTACTACAATCCTAATCAAGCCAGAAAGCACCCCAGATTTTGATATGAAAATTTTCCAGGAGCTTAAAATTATTCTTAACTCCCTCCCCCTTAGAGACCATCATTCCCTCAACCCAATTATCATCCACCACCTGGCTTACCATACAACAATCATAGGAACTTTGTGAATCAAGGAAACTATTGGGGAAATTTCCAGAACTGTGGTCCCTATCAAGAGAAACAATTTCAAACCTTATTCAACCACCACCTCAGCCTCAAGCACAATAGAATTCCCCCACAACCTTAAATGATGATAGAGTGTCTTCCTTGGAACAAATCATCCTAGCTCAACAAGCTCACCAGAAGGAAACTGACGCTTAATTGGCCCGCCTCATTGCCCAACAGAAACCCCATGTTGGCACCGTTATTGGAAAGCCTGAGAACAACCCAAAACACCTTGAACAACTCAAGGTTG
Organism: Alisma plantago-aquatica; assembly: GCA_963693085.1. NCBI lineage: Eukaryota > Viridiplantae > Streptophyta > Magnoliopsida > Alismatales > Alismataceae > Alisma > Alisma plantago-aquatica. The sequence continues at coordinate 1,277,669 of OY856413.1, forward strand.
TCTCCACTCATTTAGGTAAGACTCATACCCCTCCCCCTCCTCTAGAGGAACACGTAGTTGTACAATTCGATTTTGAAGATGATGATACCGTAGTCATTGAAACTCCCCATCAATTGAACCTACCGTTCCCGCTGCAGTCATTCCACCATTAGAGGTTGATGAGCCATATATCCCTATTTACAAACCACACCCTCCATACCAAGCCCTCCTGAAGCAAACTAGGCTTGACTCCCATTTCATGAAATTTAGGGAAGCCATGAAAAAGTTGCATGTTGATGTTCCTTTTCTTGATGCTTTAGTTGATATGACTACCTAGTTAAGGTACATAAAAACCTAATTGATTAGGAAGTATACAACTGAGAAGAATGATAAGGTAATGTTTTCTAGAATCACTTTAGATATCATTCAAAGCAAGATGCCTAAAAAGAAGAAAGATCCTGGTTCTTTTGGAACTGGATGTTACCAAGGAGATAATGCTTGCAGGAAAGGCCTTGTAGATTTAGGTGCTAGTATTTCTATCATGACCTATAGTCTTTGCAGTAGGCTAGGATTAGTTGATATCCTTCCCAAGCCATGACAATCCAGTTGGTTGACTCATCCATGACAAAACATATGGGTATCATAGAAGACATACTTGTAAGTGTTGGGAAAGATGCTTATGTTCCATGTAACTTTGTCATCATGGACATAAAGGAAGATTTATACTACCCCATAATCTTTGGCCATCCCTTTTTGGCCACCGTCCAAGCCTTGATTGATGTTAAGTTCGGAACCATCTTTTTGTGCCTAGGAAATAAAACCCTCTAATTTAGGGTGCTCAAAAGTATGTGAGGACCAAGTCTCTAGGAAGAGGTTTATCTCCTTGATTGTGTTGAGAAGATCCACCAATTGAGACAAGAATGGGAACTTGTTGAGGATCCCCTTCACAATGCCCTAGTGACCATATTGATTTTGGCTTTGAAGATGACCAATTTGAGCAATATAGAGTTCATCTTGACACCTTTGAGGAGATCTATGATGAATAGTTTGAATATCTCAAAATGATCTCTCTCGTGGATGAGAAACATGAACCCCTAAGGCACCCGAGATGAAACCCCTCCCTGAAGGTCTTAAATATGTTTTCCTTGATGATCAACAACTTTATCAAGTTATCATTAATTATGATCTAACCCATGAATAGGAATCCAAGCTGATGTAAGCTTAGGAAGAGGAAATCTTCCCTAGGATATAAAATGGCTAATTTGACTGGAGTCGATCAACTATTTGCATGCATACGATTCCTATGATAGAGGAATACAAACAATCTCGTTAACCCCAAAGGAAATTAAATCCTGACATGATAGAGGTGTTTTGCCTAGAGGATATCAAACTATTGACTTCAAGAATCATCTACCCTATCTCTGATTCACCATGGGTTAACCCTGTCCAGGTTGTCCCCAAGAAAGGGGGAACCACTATTGTGTGAAATGATAAGGATGAACTCATCCCCACTCGTATTATTGTAGGATGGAGGATGTGTATTGATAATACAAAACTAAATAATGCTACTAGGAAAGATCATTTCCCTCTTCCCTTTCTAAATCAAGCACTAGAGGTCCTCCCTCATCAATAATATTTTTGTTATCTTGATGGCTATTCGGGTTTCTATTAGATTCCCATTCATCCTGATGACCAGGAGAAAATTACCTTCATTTGCTCGTTTGGTACTTATGCATTCAAGAGAATTCCTTTCGGGCTGTGCAATTCTCCAACCACTTATCAGTGGTGCATGTCCTCTATCTTTGTTGGATTAACTGAGACTATAATGGAGGTGTTTATGGAAAATTTCTCCATTTATGAAGAATGATTTGACTCCTACCTCAGACATTTATCTCATGTTCTCGAAAAGTGTGAAGGAGTGCAATTGATTTTAAATAGGGAAAAATGTCAATTCATGGATACATAAAGAATTGTCTTAGGACATAGAGTTAGAAACCACAGCATAGAAGTGGATAGAGCCAATATTGAGGTCATCTCCAAACTCCTACACCCTACTTATATCAAAGACATTCTTTCCTTCCTTGGACATGTGGGTTTTTACCGTCATTTCATCTGTGATTTTTCAAAAATTACCAAACCCTTGACAAACCTCCTCCAAAAAGACACCCCTTTTGTGTTTGAAAAATCTTACATGACCAATTTTCTTTATTTGAAAGATGTTCTCACTTCTACTTCCATCATTAGGGTCTCTGATTGGTCTTTGCCTTTTTAATTAATTTGTGATGTGAGTGATTATGATGTTGGTACTATTCTTGGACATCATGTTGATAAAAAGTACCATGTGATTTACTATGCATCCAAAACTCTAGATGATGTCAGTGGAACTACACCACCACTAAGAAGGATGTTCTATCCATAATCTAGGTCTTCTACAAGTTCCACTCTTGCTTAGTTTGGTCCAAAGTAATTGTCTATACGGACCATGCAGACATTAGATATTTGATGACTAAAAGGATGTCAAACCCTGTCATCTTCATTGGGTCCATTTACTTCAAGAGTTTGACTTAGAAATCCTTGACAAAAGGGTTGTGAGAATGTATTTGTCCACCATCTTAGATACCTTGTCTTTTTTTGATGATGATGGTATCCCCATCAATGACTCTCTTCCTGATGACAAATTGCTGAAAATGGAATCCCAATATCCTTAGTTCTCCGATTATGTAAATTTTCTAGCTGCATGTGTATTGCACCCTGAATATAAGGGACTTCTAAGGCTAAATTTTTTGCGTGATGTGAAACAATACTATTGGGATGACCCTTATATTTTTAGGCTATGCTCTGATGGGCTTTATCACAAGTGTGTCACTGAGGAAGAAGCTCATGACATTCTTGAGCAATGTCATTCCGGACCCACTGGATGGCACATGAGCTCTTAGAAAAATGCTAGGAAAGTATTACAGTCTGGTTTTTTCTGGCCCACTCTATTCAAAGAATCCTACAAATTTGTTCTGGCTCTTGATGAATGTCAAAGGACCAGAAACATATCTAAGAGAGACCAAATTCCCATGACTTCTTGGCAAGAGATCGAAATCTTTGACATTTGGGGTAGATTATATGGGCTTGTTTCCCTCTTCTTGCGGTTACAAATATATCTTGGTGGCTGTAGACTACATTTCAAAATGGGTTGAAGCCATCCCCACCAAAACTTATGATTCTAAAACTATGAAGGAAACTATTCAAAGATATTATTTTTCCAAGATTTGGGGCTCTGCGTACCGTGGTTTTTGATGGAGGTTCCTATTTCTTAGAGAAAAGTTTTGAATCTCTACTAAAATGATATGGAGTCCATCACAAGGTCGTCAGCTCTTACCACATTCAGACTAGTGGTCAGGTTGAGGTTTCAAATAGGAAAATCAAGTCCATCCTAGAAAAGATAGTCAATCACTCTAGAATAGATTGGGCTTTGAAACTTAATGATGCCTTATGGGAATATAGAACCGCCTACAAAAGTCCAATAGGCACCATTATTTTAAATTAATTTATGATAAATCTTGCTATCTACCCATAGAGTTGGAACATAAAGCTAATCGAGCCATTAAAACTTTAAATTTTGACTTATGTGTAGCATGTGAAAACTATTTTCTGCAAATGCAGGAGTTAGATGATCTCAAGATGACGGCCAGTGAAAATGATAGAATATATAAAGACAAAACCAAATTGTGGAATGAGGCTACCAGGCTCTAATGTACAATTCCAGGTTGAGACTTTTTCTTGGAAAACTTAAATCCCAATGGTATGGGCCCTACCTTGTCAAGAGTTCCTAGACTCATGGAACTTTTCTTCTTTGGGATGAGGTGCTAGGTGAGTTCAAGGTCAATGTGTATAGGCTGAAATGGTACATTACCATTGAAGACTTTTTGACTTCTGAAGCACATCAACTCTCTTTACTAGAAGACCTTGACCTAAAAGACCCTCCACCTGCACCTGAGCCTGAAACTGCTCCATGATTTAGCTATGTAGGGCCTTTTACATAAAACTAGATGCTTATTGGGAGGTAATCCAATCGTTAATTATTTTGCATTTTCTTTATGTTTGTTTAGCTAACGTTTGTTGTTTTAATTTCAAATTTGTTTTTCAATGCAAAAAAACTCAATTGGCAACATAACCTGACGTCTCGTATAGACGAAGGCAAGTCCTCCTACTGTACAAATCAATCGTCTAGTGAATGCCAAATGGTCGGCTCGGCCTTTAAGGCAACCATTTTGAAAGTCGGAGGTAGTTCGAAAGTTGAAATTTGAAATAATGCCATAATGATGCCAACTAACCGTTTGGCACCTTCAAGACATTTGTCTGGTATACTAAAGGGCACATTCAACACACAACATTCAAATGGATGCAAAGTCAGTTTCGATAAGTGCAACACTTTCATTCCCCCCCCCCCCCCCAAAAAAAACACCAACTGATCATCTATTGAAGGTGTAATGGTTGACTCGCCGATACTTTGGCTTATAAAATAACAATGAGAGGGTTTCTTCCATTCATCTTGACTGAGCAAATTTTTTCTCACCACCCACACTGAATCTTCACATGCTTTGGCAATAACGTAAACTCCACCTTGTTGCCTCACCAAAGAGGACGACTGTTTAGCCCCAAACATTGCCATACCTCCCATCTAGCCACCAAGATGCCTTTTTAAAGCAGACGAATGCTTTCAGCCTCCCATCTCACCATTGCCAGACGATTATCACCAATGGTAGAGCAATCTCCCATCACCACCAAACAACATATCTCACCACCATTACTTCCCATCTCCCAACTACCCAATCAGACAATTGTTGCACCACCTATCTACCCGCCGACACCCATCCGTCGCTGAGTCTTCCTATCTTCCCAACTTTTCTGAGCACACTGGTTAATGTATCACCCCTCTACTACCAAACAAGCGGCTGGGCATCCAGACGATCGTTTCAATCATCACCTCATACTTGATTCATTCCAGCAGCTTGAAACAATTCTCTTTGATCTAGATGATCGAAAAAGATCCCAAACGAATGTTTTGCTCTGCCAGATGCCCGTTTCAGACTTCTAGGGCTCTTCCCAACATGTTTGGCCATTTCTACAAGAACAAGGGCAAGGCCCCCTCTTCCTCCTCCCACAAGACACCATGCCACTCCACCTCTACTCCCAACATTCACATTTAGGAGCCTACATGCAAATCTTCACTAGAGATTTCCGATAAAATTGCTCGTGACTTAGAGGAAATAGAGGGGTACATTTGTTAGGAGGAGGTGTGTCAATTTTGACATGACCTTGATTCAGTCACTCGTCGACCACCTTGCTTTTCTCCACATCCTAGCACTTATTCCCAGTTTTTTTAGCAACGAGCACTCTGCGAGGTTCAAGCATTTATCTTCTTTCAACATTCCCTCCCTAGATGGGATTGCAACACCACTCTTACTACTCTCAGCATCAAGACCACAATCGACAACATTCTCCAATGCAGTCATATCATGACCTTTGTCTAACACATTCGTCTAGTATATAGTGACCTCACCCTTGAGTTCATCTCTACTTCTCAACATTTCTAATATTCTCAAGGGAATTCTATCCTCAAATTCAGGATCTTTGAGGAATGCTTGGTGATCTCAGCCTTTCAGCTTACTTCCATCATCCTTGACGAGGGTGAGTTTAATTAGCTATCTCGATATATGAGCCACAATCACGATGACTACCTAGATAATTACGACATGAAGAAGTTTTGGGTGGACATTTTAGGACTTCCGCCCAAGTTACCTATCGGTGCCAAGGCTTCTAGCATTAACAATCCTGTAATGCGATATCTTCACCGTGTCTTATCCTACACTATCTTCGGCAGGGAAGGTATATAGGGAGTTGTTTCCGATCTTGAGCTTTATACCTTATGGTGTCTTCTGTATGGAAAACCTTTCAACTGGGTAAATGCTATGATATCACATCTCAACTATCAAGAAACCCGCAACACCTCTTCCTCACTCTTCATTGGCTACATTGTTAGCTTTGTGGCCACATTCTTAGGCTTCACTCACAATCCTTTACCACCAATGTAGCATGTGCAACACCTGATTGATCTTGTATATTTGAATAACTACAAGTTCATCCACTATAGAAAAACAAGGGATGTCTATTACTTGACATTCAAAGACATCACACTTGTCCTTGAGCTTCCTCAACATGCCAATTTTGTAGCTACAAATCTAGAGTTTGATCTGACTGACTTGCCAGGGCACATTCAATGTTTCCTCCAGGAGCATCTTGATCCAGCCAACGTCCCTGAGCCTACGACCCATAGGAGTAGTCTCTTTAGAGGCTCATTATGACACGAATGGACCACCTCCCCCCTCTAGACGGTGCACCAGGAGACACAAGGACACTGAATAAGGCCCCGAGGAGCCTTATGGCTTTTATGAGATTCAAGATCAATTGGAGGAGATCCAATGTGAGCTACAGTGACAAGGTTACCAAGTCAATCATATGTACCTAATGAAGCGCTCCCATGAGTATTGGCATGTGGCCCAAGATCACTATGTAGCTAGTCAACCTTAGTTTGAGGAGTATGGGGCCCATCAGCCCTACCCTGACCCCAATCCCCATATTAGGGGAATTACTACTACAATCCTCCATCTTTTTCTCATTACCCACTTCCAGAGTGATCTTCTTCCCTCCATATTTGATTTTGATTCTTTTTGGGCCAAGCAAAAAATATAAGTTTGGCGTGGAGGTGGGTGGTATGTTTCTATTCTACCCCTTATCTTTTTCCTTGCATTATTTATACTTTTATTTGTTTTGCAGGTAGTTCCTTTGTTCATGGCCTTTTCCTAGTCAGTCATGCTTTTTATTTTTCTTAAGTTGCAAAATGGCCATTATCTAGTCGACCAAGTTTAATAGACGTCTACCATTGTACCCCAATTGAGTTTAGTAAATATTTTTGCAACAATTTTACAAATTGCCATGTTTGAAACCAACATGTCACCTAGGACCCCAAAATAACATCACTCCTTGGAAAAGATTGGCAAGTAGTGTGGAATCAATCATAACCAAGCACAATATTTCTCTATGTTTAATAAATGGATTTTCTTCTTATAAAACTTGTATTGTGTGATTTATAGGAATACTCTAGCTAATGCAATGGCACTCTCTGGAAAAAAATATTTGAAGTTATAAGTACAAGAACACCTTTATTTCCTCACCTTATTTTCCTTCTAAAAAAGGGAAGAAAAGAATCACCTCCGAAAAAAATCAAGCCTTGGTTGGCATGCTTCCCATATCAAAATTCCATACCCCTGAAAGGGGCATACCATCAATGGATGCCAAAGAGCACATGAAAAAATTTTGTGACCAATGTAGCCACAACTCCATCAATTAACATGTATCCCGAGTTGAATAGAGGAGGGATATCTTTCTTCCGCACCCCCATTCATCATGTTCTTGTGCAACAACTTACAAATATATATATATATATATATATATATAAATATAATAAGAGTGTCAAACCATAACTAAGATGAACATATTTCTATAAAATGTTGATTTAGAAACAAGATACAATAATTATTTTGATAGGGAATATAGAACTTTGTGCGATGTGGTTCTAGGAAATAGAGATGCTTGGCCAAAAAAATTTGGAGGTAAGGAATAAAGTGATGTTACAAGGGTGACGAATGACATGTTGCGAGTATATATTGGACTTTCTTTGTGATTTTATTTTCTTGACGAAAAGCAAAGACTCAATTCTTGGGTGTTTTGATGAATGCATATTCATCTATCTTGTTGCATAATTTCATAGAGCTTTTATTAGAATTAATCTCTTTTTAGTAATTTCTAGGTCAAAATACAATTTCCCCACTTTTCAATTATTTGTGGAAATATTGATCTTATCCTTCTCCTTTTTGTAGGTTTTTCCTTCAAACAAGTTTTGACCTAACTAAGCCCACGCGACGACCATCTCGCGACACCCAAATGGCTGGTTCGACTCCAATAAGTTCAAAACCCAGATCAAGATGGTTAAGTTAGGTCCTTGAAACAATTGAAGCACTCCACTTACCAGGCGCCCATCTTGTTCGATCTAGATGTTTATCTCAGGCATCCCAGACATCCATGTTAATCTGACCTAAGACCAAGTTAATTTACACAATAGGAGCAACTCAATTAGAGTTTCAACCATTTGATCACACGCAAGGAGACACCAATCAGGCGTCTCACCCCCAGGCGTTCAGATTAGACATTTCTTCAAGGCCAAGTATTCCAATCAAAGGGGTGTCACCACCCTCCCAAGTAGGGTTACAAACTTTTGATCTACTGCCTCCACAAACACACCATGTCACCACCTGTCGACCATATCAGATACCCCATATGATCATTTTGTGGCTCACGAGTAGCACAAGTCAATAGCCTCCTCTCCCATTTCTTTCTCCCCCTTTCATGATTTCCACCCCTCCTTCCCATATAAAAGGAGGGGGGACTCCACTGGGAAAAGGGTCCTCAATTTTTTACTTGCATATTTTGATTAATTTTTGTAGTTTCAATTCATAGTGTAATCTTCATTATGTAATAAAGTTGTGTTCTTCATTCTAGATCTTTTTTTATTTTCTTGTTCTATTCTAGTTCTTTCTCCTGGAGTGGGGGATTAAGAGAGCAAGCCATTTAATAGTCACCAGCATTGGTCTCCTCAAAGTATCTGTCCATTTGGTCTATGGATTTCTACCTTATTTCCCTTCTTTCTCCATTCCTCACCATGGCTAGTGAGTAGTTCCTTTATCGAGGTGAGGGGAGTAGCCCCTTATCCATGTGTTGATGGATCAAGTTTTACATGAATTTTTATATGGATGGTTTTCGGTTTAAAAATCATCAATTTAAATGAAGTAAATAATTGTTTTTATTGTGGGTTAATCTCAGGGGATGCAACCATGGAAACTGAGATTTAGAATGCCGAAACTGTTTACAAGGGATTTGTATGTGACCGTGGAAAAATTTCGTTTAGGATGAATGACTAGGATGCATGAACTCTAGGACCAATGGGTTCACGTGGAGTTCATCTCTTGTGTTTTATTTATGAATGATTCACATACCTTCTCCTATCTTACTTGTCGTGTATTCCTTTGATCTTGTTTTCACCTTGACTAAGGTGGTAAAACTCCTAATCCTCGATGCTTTACCCATCTGATTCAACCATTTCTTTCATCTCTTGTTTATAATTTCCTTCTTTTGATTCTTGAATGTTATTTTCTTGTTCATTGATAATCTTTCTTTTCTAGAAATCTTCCTTCTTTCTCGTCTTAGCATAATCCTTTCACTTCTCTCTTTAGTGTAATTATTTATTTCATTTGCACTTTAATTTCTTCTTCTAGTGTAATCACTCTCCAAAACTCAAAATTTACTTTTCTGTTCAAATATTCAAAAAAAATCTAAAAAGAAATAAAGTTCAAAAATCAAACGGGAATAGAGAAAACAATCTTAAAAACATTGTCTTGTGGGATCGACCCTTCTATACTAAACTTAATTGGAAATTTAAAAAAGTTTAAACATCTAGGAAAATTATCTTAGTGAATTGGTGTGCACTTCGATGCGTATCACAGGGTCTCTCTGTGGAAAGGTGTTTTGAGGTTTACTAAGAAGAGTAAGTTGGCTCTCGGGTTCATGGGACCTTACCCTATGGTAGCATGTGTTGGGAAGGTAGCTTACAAGTTGGAGCTACCCCAGAGTTGCACAAGTTACATCCTATTTTCCATGTTTCCATGTTGAGGAAGTTCCATCCAAATACAGAGCAAGTGTTACAACAAGTGGAGGTTGAGTTGGAGGAGGATATGTCTTATGTTGAGGGTCATGTGTTGATCTTAGATAGGAGAGTGAAGAAGTTAAAGAAGAAGGATATAGTTCTTGTTAAGGTTTTGTGTCATCATTGTGGCATGGAGGAAGCCACATGGGAGTTAGAGGATGAGATGCATAGGAAATATCCGTCTTTGTTCGCGTAGCATTTAGGGGGCAAAATCCTTGTTAGGGGTTTATGGTTGTATGACCCCCAACCTAGCTTTATGGTTGATATTTCTTCTTAGCATAATTAGATGCTTAAAACCTTAATCTAGTCTAGTGATATGCCTTAATAACACATGACATGCTTATGTTTTCAAGTTTCGTCCAGTTTGGATGTTGTTTGAACTAGCCATGCTTAGATGTGCTTGTTTTGGACCTAATTGTAATTTACCCATGTTTAAGGTTTATCTTTAAGTTTGTCACATGCTTGATGTGCCTCAAATGTTTTTGAATTATGTTGGAAAGAGTTGTGCTTTGGGGTATGGGTGCTTTTTTGCACCTTATTTGATGAGGTGGCATCATTGTTGATGTTCTAGGGTTTGTTGGAATGCCCTATTCTGATGTTGACCAATGGTTTCCCTTGGTTTTCAGTGACCACCATGTGGTTTCTTTGACCTTGGCTTCTGTGGTCGATGAGGTTTGATGTACACCTAGTGGTCTTGGTAGTCAAAGAGCCAAGAAACCCTAGGTTGAGTTCTATGTGACTGATGACCTTTTGTTTCACCTACGACCGATTGAGCTTTTGGGCTAGTTTTCCCTTCGACCAATGGGCTTTTATGGACCATGTTGGTTGCTTGTTTTCCTTGGTTTTAACAACCTTTGTTGTGTTTACGATCTTAGTGCTTGCTTGGCTGAGATATGATAGACAAGTGGTACATGTATGCATGACACCTAACCTCCTTTCTCTCTCTACCCTTGGATATATAAACCCCTCCCTTTGCATGCAAGTGATCCTTTTGCACCCTATTCTTTCTCTCTTCTCCTTGGAGATCATCCCCTTTGTGTTCATGGTGGTGAAAGAAGGAGATTAACCTTAGAGAAGGTGCTCGAACCCCTTTTCATGTTGATCTAGGGTTTGGAGTAATCCTTCTTTGGTGATTGTTTGATGTTCCTTGATCTTGGTAAGTGATCTACCCCTCTTGATTTTCATTTTCTTGCTACCCTACCTTCTTTCTCTCTTCTTGTCTAAACCCATGGTTCTCCATGTAGTGCTTGAGTTGAGCTTGAGGAACTTATCTCTTCCTGTCTGAATTCATGGTTCTCCATGGTGGTTCTTGAGTTGAGATGAAGAACCCCTCTCTTTCTTATCTTTTTGGACTAGGGATTTTCCCTCTTTCTTGTGCTCCTTTAAATAAGGGTTTTCTCTTATTTCTTTGAGCTAGTTATATCTTGGATGTGGTGGTGATCAAGCTAAGGTTTTCTCTCTTTTTTGGAGCTTCCTTGATGTTGTATTTGCTTCATACTTGTGAAGTTGAGTTATATAACTTTCTCCTCAGTTATTGTTGCATTTAATCTTGCATGCAAATAATCTATCTCTAAAACATGGTTCCAAGTAGAATAATGATGATATCTTGAACTGGATTTTATGTTCCATGGTTATCTTGAATACAAAAACCATTCTTTGATGAAACCCTAACCTATTGCACGTTTAGTTTGTTGATTATGGGAGTGTTAATTTTTGTATGCATGTGATAAATGATGGTTTCTCTCTCATGTCTTGGTTTTCTTTAACTAAATGCTTAGGTCTGTCAATGGGTAAGGGTTAACCCGTTTACCCTTTACCCATACCATGTAGAGGAAGGTGAAGGGTAAAGGATTTTATTACCCTTTGCCTACCAACCCTCTACCCTCTACCTTAGTGGGTAAGGGTAAGATTAATCCATTACCCATACCCTCTAACTAGCTACCCGCCTATATTTATGTAAAATATATTAAATATATAGTCATTGTGTTGTTTAAGTCTAGGTATTATTCAATATTATGTGGTCATCATTTTAGACAATATCTGATATTCTTATCTACTTCTTATATATATAATTTGATCGGGTATACAACCCCATTTTGAATGTGAAAGACACATGTCTACGATGTCATGAGATTTTATAGCTTATGCACCATTTTATAAATTTTATGTGGTGATTGATCAAGTATGACACAAAATCTTAAGTTGTAAGACACACAAATATATAAGAAAAGAATTAATAGTTAATGTATCATATGATACATATTTGTGGTGGTGTTATCTATTTCATTTGTGCTTTATTGTTTTTGTATATTACAACATTTTGAAGGGTATAAGATGTTTTTGTTTGCTGGAATAACTTTTTGTGATGTATTGCTATATCACATCATTTTAGTGTAGTAACTTTTTGTTTTGGGGATGACTTATTTGTTCATGAATCAATGAGGAGTATTACTATTTGTACATGCAACAACCATTTTTTTAATACAATGCAAACCATGTGTATAATCTTGTAGGATATTACTTAGAATAATGTTGAATTGTTAATATCCATTGTGAAGCATCTTGATATTTAACATAGATATATAAACGTATTAGGTAGACCATTATTGTTAATATTAATATACATTTTTATAAGACATATAAAATCCCTGTTTCACCCTTACCCTCCCTGTTTACCCTATGGGTAAGAGAGTAAGGGTAAGGGGAGGGTAAGGATATTGGTGGAGTGGGGAATTACCCATACCCTTACCTGCCACACTTGGTGGTTAAGGGTAGGGATTTACCCTCCCCAAACCCTCCCCTTTGACACCCCCATAATTGATGATCCGAATTAGGCTTTTGGTGTTTCTTTCCTTCATGTGGTTACACCTTGATGGTTCAATTTTCTCTCATGTTGATGGTCGAATTTAGGACTTTCAGGTGGTTTTTCTTCATGTACTTTACTCCTTGATTGGTTTCAGTTTCATGGTGATGATCAACCTATTTGATCATGTGGTGGATGGTTTTCTCCCTCTTCATGTTCACTAAGTTTAATGTTATGACTTGGTAGATGAGTTTTGTTCATGTTCTTTGGTCACCATATTTTGAGGCCATGTTGGTCGCTAAGGTTTCTACACCTTGATGATTGTTGAGTTCTATATGTTATGTGGTCAATGATGATTCAAGTGTTCTTCAACCATGATGTACTTGACCCAATTGGTCACTAGGATGGTGTGTTTCTGTGATAACCCATAATTTTGTTTTTTTATACTAATATAGTAATTGTGGTCCACCTATATTCTTGGGTAGTGGATCCCACGTTAGGGTGACTTTTATTCAACAATGTATTATCTTGACCCACAACATGACTACAAAGCCATATTTGTATATGGAGATGATTAATACAATTTATTGGTCTGTTTTGAGGACATGTAGTTAAATATCAAATGAGGTATATGTGGATTCATATGATCGAGTAATGAAACCTAGATTGCATCATGGTCATGCTAAGTTGAATTTATATTGTTGATGTTAGAGTTCAATTGATGTATAGCGTAAGTTTAGTATACTTATAAATGTACCTCCTTTTGGAATTCCTTAGTTGAAGAATCTGTTTGCATGACTAGATAATGTAGTTTGGTATCAAACTTGTTTGAGAGCTATATAATATGATGAGGAAATAATGTTTAGAATCCTATGGCCGTTCTCTTCCCTTCAACCTCCATCTAAAGCAGGGAGAAGAACAGATAGACCACGTTTTCCTGACCTCATTTGCCCAGTTATCTGCAGAGCTCCACGTACATGTTTTGAGTTGGAGGTTTAGATCCTATAAGCTCGGAACTGTGGAAGGACCCTTAGGGAAACCTGCATAGTGATATAAACAGAGAGATGTACCTTCCACTCGCTTTCCCCTCCTCTACCTATAGATACAATAGACGATAAGATGAGGAATGAAGGAAGCTAGATCTGCAATGGAAGCATCTAGGACCAGTGGAGTGCAGGTAGCAGTAGAGGAGGTGGCCAGACCCTGTGGTTGATGAGAGCAAGGTCAAGGTTGAAGAAGGAGCCGCCATGGTTAGGCAGCATGGAAAGGGATCAAGGAGATGGATACAGTGACCAAGTCTCGTAGAGAAGCATTGGGTCCGGGCTCACAATGGCGGCCAGGCAGGAGGAGCGTCCCTAGCTGTGGTAGCGGTGGTCATTTCCGGCAGAGTCCCACTGGGGACCCAAGCAACCGACAGCGGCAACCATCAACGACGGCTCACGGGCGCAGATCCTGAGATTAGTAGACTTCGATGGTGCCATGATCTGCAGTCAAATACTTCCCGAATTCCTCGATGGAGCCATGGATGCGGTGGCGGCAGATCTACACAGAAGAAGTGGGCCGCCGCTTTTCCTAGTTGGAGAAGAGGCCAGAGGCGGCGACACCACAGATCTCTGTCATGGCGGTTCTCACGCACGCCAGCGTTCAGTGAGGAATGGAGAGCCTATCTGATCATGAAGGGAAGACTTAGAGGCTGATCTAGGGCTTCTGTGCGAGGTAGCACCTGCGTCTTGCTCTCCGGAAGAGGCCCGAGAGGTGGCGACTGTGAGTGTCGCTACGAAGGAAGCGGAATGCGACTCGCGATGCCAAAGACAGAGGACTGTCTCCTGATAATTAGACTGGGTATAGAGGAAGTGAACCGCGGGCAGTCGTCCGGATCAGTAGAGAGCCCCGTTGCTGAGTGGCCACATGGTGTTCGCTGATTGGCAGCATGAGGTAAAACTCTCAAAAATATCTAAATCTTTGATAAATCATAGTAAATACATGTGATATCAGAAAAATACAAATAAGGTACCAAAATTCTCAGAAAAATGTGTTGAACAATATGAAATCATAATATCAGGCTTTTGATGCACTAATATCCGTGATATCTTGTTAGTTTTAAAATGATTAATTCATGAGTAATAAATATCAAATGATGATATTAAATTATGGAAAAATGTTAATAAGTCTATAATCATGTTTATAGTTCATATGATGTCATATATGGTCATGTTGATGCACGAAAGCCTATAATTTGATTAATATGGCTAATTAGGGCTAATAACACTAAAGATAATGCAATCAATACATGTATTACTAATAAATGATGAAATTCACAGAACATTCTCATATCTGTAACTGAAAGATAATATGTAAATATGAGACCAATTTTGTACACGGAATTCATGATATATGAAGATGAACCTTGATACATGGGTTGTAACCCTAACTTGAATAATGTATATAAACTAGGGTTATTATGTGCACAAAAAGGACATCGAACCTAATATTCAGATAATGAATCATAATATGGAAAATGACATCAGTAAGATAAATATAAGACAATAATGCAAGTAAACATTGGAATATCCTAATGAGATAATATAAACCCTAATGAACACGACTAGGGTTAAGATGATGAGAATCTGATGATAGTATGTGGTCTTGTCTTAATCAGGTGATGACCAGACTTCTAGATGATCAAGGATAAGTTCGAAATCTCTGAACTCAGGTACGTGGGTTTTATTTAAGTATATGACTATGATTTTCTTACTTGCAATCATGATATGTATGTATGCTCTCTTCTATTTGCAAATATTGGATGTAGTAGCACTATATAGTACTCGATGTTTTATCACTTGTAAACATAAATGATAAGTAGATGCTTTGTAGTTATTTAAGGTGTTCATTATCCCCCTTACAAGGGAATGGATTAATGTTGGCTAGTACACCTCCCTAGAGCACATGGTGTACGGGGAGTTCCCCTAGAGTACTTGGTACACGGGGATGGGTCTAATATTTATGTTTTGGTACTACTCCACCTTGACAATACAGTTCATCTAGGAAAATGACTTAAATTGGCATATTTCGCTTAATAAAGAAGTGTATTCTATGATTTTATTTCCTTCTGCAAATCTTTTTCAAAATTATGAAAGCCATAAATATATGTATCTTTCTGCCCATGTACACAACACCTTGTGTGTTGATTTGTTGTTTCACGTATGTTTTAGGTTCAGAGATAGCATGGGAGAAAAGTACAAGATGTGAGCAAGTTGTACAGGTTGTACCTATTGTGTAGATCCTAGTTTAGCATACATGTTCTTAGACTGTAGAATTTTCATTCAATATCTAACTGTAAATCATTGTGTAAAAAAATTCATATTGTATAAATATACATGTTGAATGTTGAGTATGTTATGGTTGTATGTTCATGTATGCACATTATGCTTCCACATCACTCTCTGATATGATTGGATGATGTTTTCGGATTCTGACATCTCATTCCCAATAGGGTATGGAGAAGCCAAAATCCGGGGACGTCACAGTTGGTATACCATGATTAATACAATTTGTTGGTCTGTTTTGAGGACATGTAGTTAAATATCAAATGAGATATATGTGGATTCATATGATCGAGTAATGAAACCTAGATTGCATCATGGTCATGCTAAGTTGAATTTATATTGTTGATGTTAGAGTTCAATTGATGTATAGCGTAAGTTTAGTATACTTATAAATGTACCTCCTTTTGGAATTCCTTAGTTGAAGAATCTGTTTGCATGACTAGATAATGTAGTTTGGTATCAAACTTGTTTGAGAGGTATATAATGTGATGAGGAAATAATGTTTAGAATCCTATGGCCGTTCTCTTCCCTTCAACCTCCATCTAAAGTGGGGAGAAGAACAGATAGACCACGTTTTCCTGACCTCATTTGCCCAGTTATCTACAGAGCTTCGCGTACGTGTTTTGAGTTGGAGGTTTAGATCCTACAAGCTCAGAACTGTGGAACGACCCTTAGGAAAACCTGCATAGTGATATAAACAGAGAGATGTACCTTCCACTCGCTTTCCCCTCCTATAACTACAAATACAATAGACGATAAGATGAGGAATGAAGGAAGCTAGATCTGCGATGGAAGCATCTAGGACCAGAGGAGTGCAGGTAGCAGTAGAGGAGGTGGCCAGACCCTACGGTTGATGAGAGCAAGGTCAAGGTTGAAGAAGGAGCCGCCATGGTTAGGCAGCATGGAAAGGGATCAAGGAGATGGATACAGTGACCAAGTATCATAGAGAAGCGTTGGGTCTGGGCTCACAATGACGGCCATGTAGGAGGAGCGTCCCTAGCTGTGGAGGCGGTGGTCATTTCCGGAAGAGTCCCATTGGGGACCCAAACAATCGACAGCGGTAGCCATCAACGACGGCTCACGGGCGCAGATCCTGAGATTAGTAGACTTCAATGGTGCCATGATCTGCAGTCAAATACTTCCCGAATTCCTCGATGGAGCCATGGATGCGGCGGCGGCAGATCTACACAGAAGAAGTTGGCCGCCATTTTTCCTAGTTGGAGAAGTGGCCAAAGGCGGCGGCACCATAGATCTCTGTCACGGCGGTGCTCACGCACGCCAGCATTCAGCGAGGAATGGAGAGCCTATCTGATCGTGAAGGGAAGACTTAGAGGCTGATCTAGGGCTTTTGTGTGCGGTGGCACCTGCGTCTTGCTCTCCGGAAGAGGCCCCAGAGGTGGCGACTGTGAGCGACACTACGAAGGAAGCGGGCGGTAACTCGCGATGCCAAAGACGGAGGACTGTCTCCTGATAATTAGACCGGGTCCATAGGAAGTGAACCGCGAGAAATCGTCTGGATCAGTAGAGAGCCCCATTGCTGAGTGGCCACATGGCGTTCGCTGATTGGCAGCATGAGGTAAAACTCTCAAAAATATCTAAATCTTTGATAAATCATAGTAAATACATCTGACATCATAAAAATACAAATAAGGTACCGAAATTCTCAGAAAAATGTGTTGAACAATATGAAATCATAATATCAGGCTTTTGATGCACTAATATCCATGATATCTTGTTAGTTGTAAAATGCTTAGTTCATGAGTAATAAATATCAAATGATGATATTAAATTATGAAAAAATGTTAATAAGTCTATAATCATGTTTATAGTTCATATGATGTCAGATATGGTCATGTTGATGCACGAAAGCCTATAATTTGATTAATATGGCTAATTAGGGCTAATAACACTAAAGATAATGCAATCAATACATGCATGCCCAATAAATGATGAAATTTACAGAACATTCTCATATCTGTAACTGAAAGATAATATGTAAATATGAGACCAGTTTTGTACATGGGATTCATGATATATGAAGATGAACCTTGATACATGGGTTGTAACCCTAACTTGAATAATGTATATAAACTAGGGTTATTATGTACACAAAAAGGATATGGAACCTAATATTCAGATAATGAATCATAATCTGGAAAATGACATCAATAAGATAAATATAAGACAATAATGCAGGTAAATGTTGGAATATCCTAATGAGATAATATAAACCCTAATGAACACGACTAGGGTTAAGATGATGAGAATCTGATGATAGTATGTGGTCTTGTCTTAATCAGGTGATGACCAGACTTCTAGATGATCAAGGATAAGTTAGAAATCTCTGAACTCAGGTACATGGGTTTTATTGAAGTATATGACTATGATTTTCTTGCTTGCAATCATGATATGTATGTATGCTCTCTTCTATTTGCAAATATTGGATGTAGTAGCACTATATAGTACTCGATGTTTTATCACTTGTAAACATAAATGATAAGTAGATGCTTTGTAGTTATTTAAGGTGTTCATTATCCCCCTTACGAGGGAATGGATTAATGTTGGCTAGTACACCTCCCTAGAGCACACGGTGTACGGGGAGTTTCCCTAGAGTACTTGGTACACGGGGATGGGCCCAATATTTATGTTTTGGTACTAGTCCACCTTGATAATGCAATTCATCTAGGAAAATGACTTAAATTGGCGTATTGCGCTTAATAAAGAAGTGTTTTCTATGATTTTATTTCCTTCTGCAAATCTTTTTCAAAATTATGAAAGCCATAAATATATGTATCTTTCTGCCCATGTACACAACACCTTGTGTGTTGATTTGTTGTTTCACGTATGTTTTAGGTTCAGAGATAGCATGGGAGAAAAGTACAGGATGTGAGCAAGTTGTACAGGTTGTACCTATTGTGTAGATCCTAGTTTAGCATACATGTTTTTAGACTGTAGAATTTTCATTCAATATGTAACTGTAAATCATTTTGTAAAAAAATTCATATTGTATAAATATACATGTTGAATGTTGAGTATGTTATGGTTGTATGTTCATGTATGCGCATTATGCTTCCGCATCGCTCTTTGATATGATTGGATGATGTTTTTGGATTTTGACCTCTCATTCCCAATAGGGTATGGAGAAGCCAAAATCCGGGGACGTCACAGTTGGTATCAGAGCATGAACAATAGCTACACCTAACAATTGCTCACCATGAAACATAAAAAATAATTTCACCTTTCACTTTAAACCCTAGAAACTTAGTAAGTTGTTCTATAGAAATAAGTTTTGACTTAGCCTTTAGGTTAGAACCTAGATGTTCGAGAAATAGGTTTAGACAAGCGTGTGAGACCCTTTCCATATAGAGGTCATATGTATGGGGTAGCTACACTAGTCTACATCTTGTTCTCACCATTTCACTAGGTGACATAGCACTAGACTATTTACTGTGTGTGGGACACTCAATTTTGCTTATTTGGTTTTGTTCTCCAATCGGCTCGAGCCTCGACAGTTTTCTCTGACGTCTTCTTTCACGGAGAAAAACTATATAATATTTTATTAAATATATGTAAATATAAAATGTCTCCCTCGCACTGGAGAGTAGTTAGTATTCATGCAACCTAAGTGAAAGGGAGTGACATAGTGAAAGGGAGTGACATCAGTCTAGAAGAGAGAGTAGTCTAGATTAGATGTCTAGAGCCTTATCAAGATATGTGATACATAGAGTAGATTATAGAACAATAGTTGAAATAAGCATGTGAAATCTTATCTAAGTTTGATATGTAATGGTATACGTTTCCTTATTAAGATTTGAGTTGTATATGAGCCAAATCCACTCTTAGAGGATCTATGCTAAGTCATGATGATGAAAGTACATTCCCTTTTTCTACTTAAGATAAGCTAAGTTAAGATAGAGATGAGTGTGCATGAGCCTCAAGCTCTTATACAAGGAGGATATCTAGTGGTAGGATGATATATGTGGTGAACTCTAGAGAGAGTAAGACCCACAAGGAGAAGGTCATAGGACCTAGCCTCCAATATATGAGATGTGTAAAAAAAAATCCTACACTAGATTACTCTCGAGTGTTGAGTTGAGTCCTTATGCATGATTCAAATCTATATGTGAGAATCGGGTAAAATAAAAGGATGGGTAGATGACCCATATGATAAAGTCAATCCTTTGGCTGAGTTAGGTCCTAGCTAGAGTGACATATTTTGAGAATCTCTTCATTAGTTGCAAGTGAGGTAATATATGAACTCTAGTTATGAGAGTATGATGCTTTGTGCAAAAGATACTAAAAAATACAATTCTCCCTTCTTCTTCTCCTTCTTAATATACGATGATAGAAACCTCACTTGAGCTATATAGATGATTTATATATGAGAAGTCACTCGTATAAGCTTGACCTATTCTATATTTTCCCCCTATATCATACATGTAGTGCCCAAGATTAAAATCATGATAAGTTTGACTTTAAAATATTCTCTTCCCCTTCATATGAAACATGAAAGATATGATGCTGAGATTATGGGATAAACTTAGTATATTCTCTTTTTCTTTTCACATAACACATACAAGACATAAAAAGTTGAACTCATGAACTTGATATAAAGATATTTTTGGATCATAGGATATATGATCAGAAATACAGTTCATAACTTTGATCCTTCTCAATATATGCTTCTAAGTTGAGTATGAATATCACACCATAGGGTGAAACCCTAATGGTCAAACATGTTGCGTAAGCCCTTCTTAAGTAGAAAAAAAAATTCTAATATCAAGGATGAAGATAAATCTCCTATAATGCTGAAATCATTGTAAGATGTTAATGATGTTAGATTTGAACAATCTGAATGTCATGGTATATAAAAAAATTCCTCTTGAACTTTAAAAATATGAACAAAACATGTACCCTTAGGGGTGATGTAATCCTAAGATATCATAACGTCATGTTATGGCTAAGACCTTAAGTGATGCTTCCACATATATATATTTATAAGGTGGGGTGGACACAGCCAAGAATCTCTAGACCCTAAGCTGACAACTTAGAGTGCATGCAATTATGGTGGTCTTAGAACCCAAGAAATGATGATGTATATGAAGTTGAACCCCTAAATAGCCTCTTAAGGATGAGATTGGTTCAATTTCGGGGACAAAATTCCATATAAGATGGGGTGAATGTGATAACCCATAATTTTATTTCTTTTTATACTAATATAGTAATTGTGGTCCATCGATATTCTTGGGTAGTGGATCCCAAGTTAGGGTGACTTTTATTCAACAATGTATTATCTTGACCCACAACATGACTACAAAGCCATATTTGTATATGGAGATGATTAATACAATTTATTGGTCTGTTTTGAGGACATGTAGTTAAATATCAAATGAGGTATATGTGGATTCATATGATCGAGTAATGAAACCTAGATTGCATCATGGTCATGCTAAGTTGAATTTATATTGTTGATGTTAGAGTTCAATTGATGTATAGCGTAAGTTTAGTATACTTATAAATGTACCTCCTTTTGGAATTCCTTAGTTGAAGAATCTGTTTGCATGACTAGATAATGTAGTTTGGTATCAAACTTGTTTGAGAGCTATATAATATGATGAGGAAATAATGTTTAGAATCCTATGGCCGTTCTCTTCCCTTCAACTTCCATCTAAAGCAGGGAGAAGAACAAATAGACCACGTTTTCCTGACCTCATTTGCCCAGTTATCTGCAGAGCTCCACATACATGTTTTGAGTTGAAGGTTTAGATCCTATAAGCTCAGAACTGTGGAAGGACCCTTAGGGAAACCTACATAGTGATATAAATAGAGAGATGTACCTTCCACTCGCTTTCCCCTCCTCTACCTATAGATACAATAGACGATAAGATGAGGAATGAAGGAAGCTAGATCTGCGATGGAAGCATCTAGGACCAGAGGAGTGCAAGTAGCAGTAGAGGAGGTGGCCAAACCCTATGGTTGATGAGAGCAAGGTCAAGGTTGAAGAAGGAGCCGCCATGGTTAGGCAGCATGGAAAGGGATCAAGGAGATGGATACATCGACCAAGTCTCGTAGAGAAGCATTGGGTCCAGGCTCACAATGGCGGCCAGGCAGGAGGAGCGTCCCTAGCTGTGGTGGTGGTGGTCATTTCCGGCAGAGTCCCACTGGGGACCCAAGCAACCGACAGCGGCAGCCATCAATGACTGCTCACGGGTGCAGATCCTGAGATTAGTAGACTTTGATGGTGCCATGATCTGTAGTCAAATACTTCCCAAATTCCTCGATGGAGCCATGGATGCGGTGGCGGCAGATCTACACAGAAGAAGTGGGCCGCCGTTTTTCCTAGTTGGAGAAGAGGCCAGAGGCGTCGACACCACAGATCTCTGTCACGGCGGTGCTCACGCATGCCAGCATTCAGCGAGGAATGGAGAGCCTATCTGATCGTGAAGGGAAGACTTAGAGGCTGATCTAGGGCTTCTGTGCGAGGTAGCACCTGCGTCTTGCTCTCCAGAAGAGGCCCCAGAGGCGGCGACTGTGAGTGTCACTACGAAGGAAGCGGGCTGCGACTCGCGATGCCAAAGACGAAGGACTGTCTCCTGATAATTAGACTGGGTCCAGAGGAAGTGAACCACAGGCAGTCGTCCGGATCAGTAGAGAGCCCCGTTGCTGAGTGGCCACATGGCGTTCACTGATTGGCAGCATGAGGTAAAACTCTCAAAAATATCTAAATCTTTGATAAATCATAGTAAATACATCTGATATTAGAAAAATACAAATAAGGTACCGAAATTCTCAGAAAAATGTGTTGAACAATATGAAATCATAATATCAGGCTTTTGATGCACTAATATCCGTGATATCTTATTAGTTGTAAAATGCTTAGTTCATGAGTAATAAATATCAAATGATGATATTAAATTATGGAAAAACGTTAATAAGTCTATAATCATGTTTATAGTTCACATGATGTCAGATATGGTCATGTTGATGCACGGAAGCCTATAATTTGATTAATATGGCTAATTAGGGCTAATAACACTAAAGATAATGCAATCAATACATGCATGCCTAATAAATGATGAAATTCACATAACATTCTCATATCTGTAACTGAAAGATAATATGTAAATATGAGACCAGTTTTGTACACAGAATTCATGATATATGAAGATGAACCTTGATACATGGGTTGTAACCCTAACTTGAATAATGTATATAAACTAGGGTTATTATGTGCACAAAAAGGACATCGAACCTAATATTCAGATAATGAATCATAATATGGAAAATGACATCAATAAGATAAATATAAGACAATAATGCAAGTAAATGTTGGAATATCCTAATGAGATAATATAAACCCTAATGAACACGACTAGGGTTAAGATGATGGGAATCTGATGATAGTATGTTGTCTTGTCTTAATCAGGTGATGACCAGACTTCTAGATGATCAAGGATAAGTTAGAAATCTCTGAACTCAGGTACGTGGGTTTTATTTAAGTATATAACTATGATTTTCTTACTTGCAATCATGATATGTATGTATGCTCTCTTCTATTTGCAAATATTGGATGTAGTAGCACTATATAGCACTCGATGTTTTATCACTTGTAAACATAAATGATAAGTAGACACTTTGTAGTTATTTAAGGTGTTCATTATCCCCATTACAAGGGAATGGATTAATGTTGGCTAGTACACCTCCCTAGAGAACACGGTGTACGGGGAGTTTCCCTAGAGTACTTGGTACACGGGGATGGGCCCAATATTTATGTTTTGGTAGTAGTCGACCTTGATAATACAATTCATCTAGGAAAATGACTTAAATTGGCGTATTTTGCTTAATAAAGAAGTGTTTTCTATGATTTTATTTCCTTCTGCAAATCTTTTTCAAAATTATGAAAGCCATAAATATATGTATCTTTCTGCCCATGTACACAACACCTTGTGTGTTGATTTGTTGTTTCACGTATGTTTTAGGTTCAGAGATAGCATGGGAGAAAAGTACAAGATGTGAGCAAGTTGTACAGGTTGTACCTATTGTGTAGATCCTAGTTTAGCATACATGTTCTTAGACTATAGAATTTTCATTCAATATGTAACTGTAAATCATTGTGTAAAAAAATTCATATTGTATAAATATACATGTTGAATGTTGAGTATGTTATGGTTGTATGTTCATGTATGCGCATTATGCTTCCACATCGCTCTCTGATATGATTGGATGATGTTTTCGGATTCTAACATCTCATTCCCAATAGGGTATGGAGAAGCCAAAATCCGGGGACGTCACAGTTTCTCTTTGGTCGATGACTTGATGTGGTTATCTTTGGTTAAAGACTTGACCTTGTTTGTCTTGGACTATTGATGTGCTTGATCTATGTGGTCTATTTCTCTTCGGTCGATGAGAATTTTTGGACATATGTTTTCCTTGTGTTATTGACCCTATGATGTTGATTGGTAACCGGATTGCTTCCAAGAAAGTTGGAGATGGAGATAACTAGGGTTTAGTGTTAGTTGCATATTTGGAAACCCTAATTCAGTTGTAATTCTGAAACCTAACCCTAATTGCAAGTACATAATGAAGTTTCTTAGCTTACTTGAGTAATTATCATGATGATAAGGTATTTGCTCTATCCTAATGTTATAGCCCTAAATTGTATTCAAGTAAGCATCATAGATAATGATTGATTGTGATATCTCTTATGAAACATGTGTGTGATGATTATGAGCCTTGATGAGGCATGGATAGATAATAATGTTCTTTAGGGAACAATGTGAATGGTCTTATGACCTGGGCAATGGCTTTGTGCTCTAGTTGAAGTGATATCCTCTGTGTGATGTGACAAGAGATGGGTATCCCATGATGATGTGATAATGGTGATGGCCTTGTGTATGGCAGTGGAACAATACCATGTTGTGATGTTTCAAGTTTTATGTTTTCATACATTTTATATCTTCTAAAGCGGCATACTACCCTTACTTTTGTAGAATCTTCTTAGGGCTTGTATGTAACTTGATTGATGCTTTCAAAAGACAACCCATTGGATTTAATTAATCAAGTGAAACTATAATCATTTAGTTTCCCTGGTTAAAGATCCATTCCAACGTCAAGACTTATTGGATGTTGAAATAAATATTCCTAAGGGAAACTCAGAGCACATAATGTTGAGTATGATGGGCGCTTGGAGAGTACATCCTTGTCAACTAGATCCCATGGAGTTTGAGAATGATTGCACTCGTGTCTCGGTGTTATATATCTTATATGTAAGGATAGTAGTGAGAACAACTATGGTTATACCTTGGGTCAGGGCCCCGTACCTTGGTGTCTAGAATTGTGACCTATACCAAGGAGGGATAGGTGTTTTCAGCTTGACAATATGTCACCAGTGACAATTTGACTGATATGTCACTGTAGTGTAGACTCATACTGACTGAGTGGGGAGAAGATCTTAGATTCTGTCTCTTCCTAGATCTTGTATGGCACTGAATATCACTTTGTAGTGGTCTGTTGGATTTAGGTAGTACGAATCAAATCCTTGGGGCATTAATAAAAGATGTAATATGTTCATGTATTATGACTATGTAGGGTTAAACATGATTCACATTAGTTGTTTACCCTTTCCTTTCTTTTATTACTGCTTAGTTGTTATAAAATGCGGTAAGAGAAACCAACTAATATACATGTTCTTCATATTCCTTCTTATTATGATACTATTCTCATATGTTATAGTTGTTCAATCTTCTTAACTTGTATATTCAGTTTAAATTATTGATTTCGTTGAATCTTCTCATCCTTTTTAATATCAATATATCGGTGATAACAATAATCGTTGGTGGAGAGTTATATGTCTTGCTGGGACATAGGTCTCATCTCGTGAGTTTCCACATCTTTTTAGGCAGTGGTCAACATCATGGTGGAGACTGTGTTGTTGAGGACTAACAACTTGGAGATCAGTAATTGTTAAAGGTTGGATAGTTGCTAGTGTTGTGGAATAGAGTCCTAGTGCCGTCCCTGTACTCTCATGTCCCAGAAGGGATGTGTTTTCTTGTAGATGTTGTATCTCAATACACGTTTTAGCAGTATGTCATGGTTGTATATAAGTAACTTGTACATGTGAACATATACTTTGTAACACGTTTGTGGCAGATGGCCATTGTATAGATGTAAATACATGGTATGGTATGTGATATGTTATATGTTGTGAACCTTAAGGTAATATGTTTTTGCATAGTGATGGTTATGTGAGATCAGTTTTAATTTTCCTACTTTTATGGTTACGTAGTTGTTTAGTTGTTGATCATCCTCTTTTTTTTTCTTTATCTCATTCATGTGGCATCATGATGTCACACGATAGAAGGAGTCTGATTCAAGCTTCAAACTTTAAGATCTCGTCCAAATCTATTCTCCAGGGTGTAAATAGTCCCTAAATAAGTAAGCTAGAGATAGAAGATGAAGAAATAAAATTAACATAACCCTTTGGTTGATGTAATAGAGATATATGAGTATGGAGACGTGAAGAAAAGAAACTTATTCCCAAAATGCAACTATAGGGAAACCTTTGATTTTCTTCTGTAAGATCATCTTCCTCTTTGTCAATCTTTAGTTTTCCTCTGGGATCTTTGCACACCATACTTTAAAGGTTCTTAAGTGAATAAGGATCTAAATATGTAGTTATCATACTCGATTCCATTGGTTTCCATTGACCATATAGAGAGATCTATGAATTTCCTGATTGGAAGAAGTGGCTGGCACACAAAGAAACCATCAGAAGGTGCAAATTTGTAGTTGTTACCTTCAAATATTGGTCTATTAGTAGATGCCTACTGTGGAAGCACTGTCATTTGTCCCCTTTGGCTGAAAAATATTCAATTGATGGCTATAGTGTGGGCATCGATATATGCCTACCTTACCAAATCATCAGGAGACACTATCTAGAGAACCCTCGATTATCCTCTAGTAAAACCATTAGAAGGTTAAATCTTCCAAAAAGTTCGATAGGTAGTCATTTCATAGTAATCAATGGAAGGCACCCTCTTAGTAGAGCCATCATAAGACATTTTCTTAAAAAAAACTTTGGTACTTCGATACTTAGTAGAACCGTTGGTTGATCAAAAACCTTTGACATGCTGAACTTCAGGGAAACCCATCACATACACATCGATGGTACTCTTGAGAAAACAAAAAAGAACCGTCAACCTTAGAGTCATCGACCTTCAACTTCTAAACCATAGATTGAAATTCAAAGGAAAAACTTTGATTGACAATCAATGATTGATCTTCAATCATCATAAAAACATCACAACTTCTTCATTCTAACTCTGTTTTGATGCATTCTTGATTCTATCGATTCTTAATTAAATATTCCTCGATTCTAACATCAAAAATTGATTTTCAAAATATTAAGATTGTAGCAAATCATAAGATAATTAATATACTTATAGTTGTAATTATCACTATATTTATCTCTAACTCTTATGATTACCAGATAAGCTTGGGTTGGCTTGTAATAATTTCGCCCTCTAATAAAAAATTCATCTTGAAATTCCTAGAATAAAAGGGATACTTGTTATAGATTTTTTACTCTAAATTCAATTTAGCTTCTTCTATACCATGATTCTCAAAAGGAATTTTACTAAGGGCATTTCCCTCTCTTTAAGCTTCTGAATTCTTTGATCTAAAATTTGTATAAGACCTTCAACATAGGATACATCCTCTTTTAATTGTACAAGCTCTAGGTCTATGATATTTTTTGTAACTAGATGACACTTCTTCAACATGGATACATGAAACATATCATGTAATATGACTAGCTCAGAAGGCAACTCAAATTTGTAAGCTACCAGTCCAATTCTATGAATAATTAGATAGGGACCCATGTATCTAGGTGTTAACTTACCTCATTTCCCAATTCTCCGTACACCTTTCCATGGTGACACCTTCAAGTAAAATTCATCCCCAACCTCAAATGGAAGTGGTATATGATGTTTCTTTGCATATCTTTTTTTAATCTTGTGCAACTTTCAGTTGTTGTCTGGTTACATATATCTTTTATATTGTCTTTTCCACCAATTATGGACTTGATCTGTATTTATCCAACTTCATAGCAGTAGATAGGTGATCAACACTTTCTCCAATATAAAGATTCATAGAGCGCCATACCCAAAATGGAATAATAACTATTGTTTATGCAAACTCCGTAAGAATGAGGTATTCATCCCAACTTCCACTAAACTGCAAAACACATGCTCTTAGAATGTCTTCAAGGGTTTGAATTGTCCATTCAGAATATCCATCTTTCTGAGGGTGAGACACTATGCTAAACTTCAATGTTTTCCCAATGAACATGCAACTGATGTAGTTCAACCTTGACTTTTTGAAGGATAACTATCAACTTTTGATGTTAAACCTTGATTTGTTGGCATAATCCATACTTATATTAGCCACATCTTTCTTCATAATCGACCACTAATATAGTTTCTTGAGGTTTCAACAAATCTTAAAAATACCTAGATGCATTGTATACATAGAAGAGTGAGATTCATCAAGAATCTTCTTCCTTAATTCAATGTCATGTTGCACACACAATTCATTATGTTTATACAACATCCCATCATATGCGTATTCAAATTCCATTCTCTTTTCCTCTATCATATCATGCATAATTTGATTCAATTCATGGTAATTTGTAGAAGAACTGTTATTTGCTCAATAGAAAGTTGGTCTAACCTACATTTGTGCAATTAACCATCCTTATTCTTACACACTCAAATCTAAATTGTGTTCCCTCATTTTGTCCGATAAGTCTCTTTCTATACATGCCATAGAAACATATCAACAAGTGATGTGGATTTCCTATTTAGAGCACCTGTCACAACATTGTCCTATCTAGGATGATAATCAATGGTAACATGATAGTCATGTATAAGCTCCGTCCACCTCCATTGTCTTAGATTAAGATCCTTCTATGTGAAAATATATGTTAAACTCTTATGGTTTGTAAGATCTGATATGACTCACCATAAAGTGTCCCCATGTTTTTAAGGCATGTACTACGATTGCCAACTCAAGACCATGTGTATGATAGTTCTCTTCTTAAGCTATCTATAAGCATAAGCTACCATTTTTCCTTCTTGCATCAGAACAAATCATAATCCTCTTATGGATACATCACAAAACACTACATAGCCTTTATCTACTTCTAGTAGGATCAAGATTGGTGTTGAGTTTAATATTTTCTTTAAGTCTGAAAACTTTTCTCATAGTTATCAGACCAAGCAAAAGTTACATCTCGTCTTGTTAAACGCGTAAGTGGAGCTTCTAGAACACTAAAGTTCTTTATGAACCTTCTATAGTATTTGGATAACCTAAGAAAAATCCTAATCTCGGTAGGAGTTATAGATTGCTCCCACTGAAGAATAAATTCCACTTCTATAGGGTCTATACTGACTCCTTCTCCTGATATGACATGTCAAAGAAAAGAAACTTCAAAAAACTAGAATCACATTTACCAAACTTACCATACAAGTACAACTAATATTGTCAACTTCAAATCTATCC
This sequence comes from Alisma plantago-aquatica, assembly GCA_963693085.1. Classification (NCBI taxonomy): domain Eukaryota; kingdom Viridiplantae; phylum Streptophyta; class Magnoliopsida; order Alismatales; family Alismataceae; genus Alisma; species Alisma plantago-aquatica. Next base: position 1,307,148 of record OY856413.1, read on the forward strand.
TCATATGTTTCTCTTGTTGTTTTTCATCTCTAGAATATATAAGGATGTCATCTATAAACACTATATGATCTGAAAACCCTATTCATTATATCCATAAAATTTTTAGGGGCATTTATCAGTCCAAAAGAAATAACTACAAGCTAGTAATATCGATATCCCATCCTAAAGGATGACTTAGGTACATCTGATGCATTTCTCCCCAACTGATGATAACCTAGCCTGAGGTCTATCTTTGATAAAGTTGTTGCTTCACATAATCGATCAAATAGATCATCAATCCTAGGTAAGTATATTTATTCTTGATGGTTATCTTATTCAGTTGTCTATAGTCTATACACAACCATATAGTCTCATCCATCGTTTTCACAAAAAAACATCAGAGATCCCTAAGATAATGTACTAGGTTTAATGTAACCCTTATATAATAACTTCTAGAAGTGAGTTTTTAACTCCTTCAGTTATACATCCATTATAGGATGGTAATGCTATCGGATACAACCATGTAGTGTATGTGTTTCAAAAGTCAACATCTCTCTCTAGTGTAAACATGGTAACTCATCAGGAAAGACATCTGGGAACTCACATAATAATAGAACATCATCTATAATAATTGTTCTTTTCTCTACCTTTGCATATACCACATGGTATAAAAAGGACTCATATGCTTTTCCCTTCATCTTATTAGCTACAACAACTATACTATACATGTGGGTAAGAATTTTCTTTGTCCAATGAGAACACAGGAAAATCCACACATGTTACAACATAAGGTAATCCATACCCAAAATTATTTGGTAAAAAATAATGTCTAAGGGTATGAGATTAACCGCTATGTTATACCCTCCAAAAATCAAAAGACATCTGGGACATACTTCTGTTAAAACTGTTGGTTCACCTAATGGTAGTCCTAACAATAATTTCTAAGATAAATCTTGGGTTAAAATGTTTAATCCACTAACTATTATTCTCTAAATAAAAGAATTTGGCACACTAGGATTTATCCAAACTATAACTCAAATGATATTAAAAAGAAGCACTCACATGTAACAACTCTGGGCAAGACTATTACTATAGATTGATTCATAGAAAAGAAACATCATGTAGATCTCCCCTCTACTATGTTGTCCTCGTTGTCCACTACTTGTACAAGGTGCTCCCCCTCTAGATCCTAAGTCTAGCGAAGAACTTGCACTTTTATCTGGAGCTTGTCTCTGAGGAGTATGAAACTATGACTATGGACTTAATTCGGGTAGAAACTGAAGCTTTGGGTAGTCCCTTTTAATATGTCCCATATGTCCACAGTAATAATGTGCTTGTGTATTAACTCCCTGACACTAATCAGAAGTGTCCTACCATACTTTCACACATAGTTGTATCTTTCCTCTACAGACCCATCACTAATACGAATTTAGATGAGGTGCTCACCTGAGTGGTATATTCCATCTACTAGAATTCAGCCTTCCTCCACTATACAAAGAACAACATCCTTGTCTTATAAAACAACCAAGACCTCTTCCTATCTTGGAAAAGAAACCACCACCACCTCTATATCTACCACTTCTCTATCCTCCAATACTAAAATCTTCATATCTTTTCTTGCTCTTAGAACTCTTATCAGCATTAACTAATTCTTTTATAAGACTTACAACCTCCACAAACTCTTCAAAGTTTTCTCTATATCTACTCCTAGTAGTTGACTTGGTATGTCTCATATTAGATCTAAAACCTCCTTGGGATCTCCTATATTTCTCTATATCATCTGATACAAGATGGGGATAAAACTTAGACAACCTTGTGAAATATGCCTCATATTTACTAATTGGCATTCTGCTATGTCTAATATTCTCGAACTGTTTGATCTTGTTGCTTAAGAAGGTAGGAGGAAAATACCTAAGGTGATTCTCATCTACAAAGTCCCACCATATCATCATTGTATTTATCCTCTTATTTTCCACTCCATGCCACCACAACTAAGCATCTCCTTCTAGTAGATATACAACATGATTGAAATGCTTATCCTCCAGTAACTCCATTAATAGGATGACCTTTTTGAACTATCAAAGCCACACGTTTGCCATAGTTGGGTCTATAGTTCCAGAAAACTCAATCCCACCAAGATTCTATAATAGCTTATAGGATATCATCAATCTTTTTTAGAAGATGAAGCCCTCCTATCCATCATGTATTTCTCTTTTGTTTCCAAGAAGATACAATACATTCTTTCCACCTCATCCGTACCTGCTCTTCCTTAAGCATTTGCTCGAGGATTATCCATAATGGCTCTCAGTTTGTTCCTCACCAAGACCATGTCCTCTTCCCATCATCTGCATAATCCATAACTGAATACATTTGTTATAAAACTGCTACTTAAAGAGGAAAACATCATAAGCTAATGGTTTCTTATCATCTCCATCCCAACATAGGCTAAATTCCTAAGTGCAAACCTTTCGTCTAATACCAATTTTAGTTGACAAAACCCAAATCCTGTAACCAAGGTTTAGGCCCATCAAGGAGTATTAGACTAACCATATACTTTCGTATCATTTACTAAAAACCAACAAAAATATAGCAACAAGATTTAAATAACTTAAGGATCTTATTAAAATATTACATAAAATATTGCAGTAGAGTTCAAAATTTTACATAAATTATTTTTTTGCTGAATGCATCAAGTAAAACTATTACAAAGTTACTCTCTTTTCTCATTCTTTCATTCACATGATCTAGAGGAATGATAAGAGATCGACTAAGTAATCCAACTAATTCATCATAAGACCTTTGCCCTACTCTTGATAAAAGTCTGATTATGTCTCATATGGAGGAGCTCATCCTTTATCTAAAGAATGTTTCAGTAGGTTGATGAGATACTAGCTTAGTGCATACAAAATAACATATAACCATGATAAATCAATTACGAATGATTTACAATTTAGGGTACAAGGAGATTACACAAGTAATTGAAACTACCTCATCATTTAGACAAAGCATAAGTATTCATAAAAAATGACCAAAGTAAGTCATAAAATATCTATTTTGTTCTTTCTAGCTCAAATAAATAATTCAATGGACCCAGATGAGGTTATCATAACATGTAGAATTGTCACAATAAGTTACGATCTCATTGTACAAGACTCAAAAGAATGCCCAAGATTCTACATATGAAATTTTTAGTAATCAAGTTTGCAGTAGGCTTCTCATGCTAGGCTCTCTGTAGCTAATGGGAGCTGCCATATATTTGGACTCCACCTCTAAACTTTGGTACTCATGTGGGGAGTGAAAGCACTTTGTCTTATTCTACATCATTGGTTCTACTGAAGAAAACCATTGATCGATATTATTGGTACCACTGACATCTCTAATTATTTTTGGGTACCACTCTATCATAAGAAGTCTACCATCTCTGGCATGGACCCCACACCCTGATCTAGTGTAATTCATCTATCTCAATATAGATGTATCCTCCAATCCGCATGCATGTCACCTCCCCACATCATATGCCTCATTTGAAGGATTCTATAGTGTTCAGGGCATATATGGTCTAATGATATTAATTGGTTCGGTTGATATCTTCATTGTTTCTAGTATTACCCTATCTTTGAAAACTAAGAGTATAGAATAAGATCACCACAATCATCTAGCAAAAACCAACTTTCAACATTATCTCAAATAAGAAGTTTTTATTCTTTTAGATCCATAATTAGGTCAAACCTATGATTTGCGATGCCACTAAATCCACCATTTAGTTTACCATATTTCATAAAAGTCCTCACAAAAATTGAACGTATCAATATCATAGCGCATGATACATCGAACAACATGATTCTTGTATTGAAAATTTCTTTATATACACAATATTTATGCTACATTAAATATCGGGTAAGGATCAACATATAAAAACATTTCATTCAAACTTTTATACTATAAATCAAGGTTTTAAGGTGATTTTCTGCTCACATGCACGTGATCTTGCTTACTAATATGGGTTTCTAGCTTACACAAGTCTGATTTGAGCTTCAAACCTTAAGATCTTGTCCAAAACCATTCACCAGGAGTAAATAGGCCCTAAAAATGTTAGTTGGAGGTATAAGACAAAGAATGAAGACCAACTAAAACCTTTGGTCCATGGAATAGAGATCTATGAGGAGAAAATATATGGGTAAAACCTCTTATTAAAACATAAATTCAACAAAACCTCAATTTCCATTGATCAAATCGTCTTCCTCATCATCATCCTTTTATTCAACTATGTGATCAACAAGGGTTCTCAGGTGGATAAAGATCTGAATTTGGACTTATTGTACTCGATTCTATTGGTTTCCATCAACTATGTATAGATATCTAATAAGCTCAATTTTGGGAAAATTGAGTAGCACGCAGGAAAACCATCATTAGGTGCAAACCTTTGGTTTCTACCTTTAGATTTTACTCCATCAGTGTACACCTTCAGAAGATGTGTTGTCAATTTTTGCCTTTAAGTGAAAATTTTTTGGTTGTTGTCTATAGTGTGGACATCAATAGGTGCCTACCCTGCCGAACCATTAGAAGACACTATTTAAGGAAACCCTCAGTTGACATCCAATAAGCATTCAGAATTTTCACACTTCCAAAACCTTCGGAAGGTGGTCATTATGCAGAAATCATCAAAATTTCCCTCTTAGTAGAGCCATCAAAAGAATTTTCGAAGAAAAACCTTTGGTAATTCGATACTCAGGAGAACTGTCGATTGACCAAAAATTCAGCCTATAGAATCTCAGGGAAAAACTATCATTTACACATCATTGGTCCTCTTGAGCAAACCAAAAAGTACCATCAACCTTAGAGTCGTCAACCTTCAAATTATAAACCATCTTTTGATAATTTGAAGGAAAACCTTTGATTGACCACATAGTCTCATCCTTCTTTTTCATAAAAAGCATCAGGCTCCCTGAGGTGATGTACTAGGTTGATTGTAACCCTTATCCAATAACTGCTACAAGTGAGATTTTAACTCCTTCAATAGGACGATAATATTATTGGATTATTACCATGTAGTATATGTGTTTCAAAAGTCAACATATCTCTCTGGGGTAAACATGGTAACTCCTCGGGAAAGACATGAGGGAATTCACATACTACTAGAACACCATCTATAATAATTGTTCTTTTCTCTGCCTTTGCATCTACCACATGGGATAAAAAGGACTCACACCCTTTCCCACCATATTATTAGCTACAATAGTTGATACTGTACATGTGGGTAAGAATTTTCTTTCTCCAGTGAAAACACAGGAAAATCCATCACGTTTGAAAGATAGCTCTTTCTTCAAACAATCTAATTGGACATGGTATAGATCAAGGTAATCCATACCCAAAAGTATTTGGAAAAAAATGATGTCTAAGGTTATGGGATTAACCGCTATGGTATAACTTATAAAATCAAAAGACATTCGGGACATACTTCTACCAAAATTGTTAGTTCACCTAATGCTAATATTAACAACAATTCATAAGTTAAATATTGGGTTAGAAGATTTAGTTCACTAACTATTGATCTATGAATAAAAGAATGTGCACACTAGGATCTATAAAACTATAAATTAAATGATATGAAAAAGAAGCATCTCACCTATAACAACTCTGGGTGAGACTATTCCTTTAGATTGATTCATAGAAAAGAAATTTCATGTACCTCTCCCTCTTCCATGTTATCCTTGTTGTCCGCTACTAATACTAGGTGCTTCCCCTCTAGATCCTAAGGCTAGTGAAGATCTTACCCCTTTATCTGGATCTTGTCTCTGAGGAGTCTAAAACTATGATTGTGGACTATGTTCAAGTAGAAACCAAAGTTTTTGGTAGTCCCTCTAATATATCCCATCTATCCACACTAATAACGTGTGTGTGTTAACTCCCCAACACTGACCAGAGTGTGTCCTACAATAGTTTCACAGATAGTTGTATGTTGCCTCTATGGACCTATAACTGATACTCATGATCTTAAAGACCTAGAGGAGGTGCTCACCTGGGTGGTGTATTCCGTCTATTGGAATTGGGCCTTCCTACACTATACAAAGAACTAGATCCTTGTCTTATAAAACAACCAAGATCTCATCCTTTCTTGGAAAAGAAACCACCACCGCTTCACTATCCACCACTTCTCTATCCTCCTATATTAAAATATCCATATCATTTCTTACTCTTAGATTCATATCAACATTAACTGGTTCTTTTATACGACTTGCAGCCTCCACAAACTCTTTAATGTTTTCTCTATCTCTTCTCCCAATAGATGATATGGTATGTCTAGTCTCAGATACAAAACCTCCTTGGAATCTCCTACATTTCTCTATATCATCTGATACAAGTTAGGGACAAAAGTTAGCCAACCTTTTGAAATATGCCTTGTATTTACAAGTTGACATCCTACACTATCTAATATTGTCCAATTGTCTAATCTTGTCTCTTAAGAATGTAGGAGGAAAATACTTGAGATAAATATCATCTACAAAGTCCCACCATATCATCCTTGTATTTATCCTCTTATCTTCCACTCTATGCGTCCACAACTAAGAATCTCCTTTCAGTAGATATACACCATGATTGATATGCTTATCCTTCGGTCACTCCATTAAAAGGAGGACCTTTTCCAGCTATTAAGGCAACATGTCTACTACAACTGGGTCGATAGTCCTAGAAAACTCAGTCCCACTAAGATTCATTACTAGCATAAAGGATATCATCAGATCTTTCTTAGAAGATGATGCCCGCATGTCCACTTATATTTCTCTTTTGTTTTTGAGAAGATAAGTACATCCTTTCCACCTCATCCCTACCTGTTCCTCCTTCAGCCTTTGCTTGAGGATCATCCATAATGGCTCTTGGCTTGTTCCTCACTAGGACCATGTCCTTTCCTACCATCTGCTTAATCCATAAATGAATACATCTATTAGAAAACTACAACTTAAAGAGGAAAACATCATAATCTAATGATTTCTTATCGCCTCTATACCAACTTAGGATAAATTCCTAAGTGCAAACCTGTGGTCTAATACCAATTTTAGTTGACACAACCCCAATCCTCTAATTGAGGATTAGGTCCGTCAAGGAAGATTAGACTAAACATACACTTTCTTATCATTTACTGAAAACTAGCCTTAATTTTTTCTCTTTTCTAAAAAATATAGAAAAAAGTTTTGAATCACTTAAACATCTTATTTAATGTTACATGAAAGATTGAAATAGAGTTCAACTTTTACATTAAAAGATTTTTTTACTTGATATATATCAATTATAACTATTACAAAGTTGCTCTTTTTTCTCATTCTCTGATTCCCAGGATCTTGAGGAACGATAAGAGACCAACTAAGTAATACAACTACTTATTCATTAAATCTTTTCCCTACTCTTGATAAAATTTGGATTATGTCTCATATGGAGGAGCTGGTCCTTTATTTGAAAAAATGTTTCAGCAAGTTGATGAGCTACTAGATTAGTACTGAGAAAATTAACATGTAACCATTGCAAATCAGTTACGAATGATTTATAGTTTAGGGTACAAGTAGATTACACAATTAATTAAATATAACTTTTCATTTAAACAAAGCATGAGTATTCCTAATAACTGAAAAAAGAAAGTCACAAAATATCCATTTTATTCTTTGTAGTCGAATTAAGTAATGCCCTAGACCTGTTGGGAAATATAGCATCAGGTATGGAAGGGGAAACAAAAGTTTTACTGGCCATATTTCCTTTATAGAGTAGATCGTGTCAACAAGTATGTAATGGGAAAGAGGGTTGCAATGTTTATACATGGTCCTGGAGCAAGTCCATCACCGATCCCTTGTTTTAGTGTGCACCTTTCTTCAAGTTTCACCTAGATGGATGTGAGTGGTGGCCTTTAGGTTAATTATCATGGATGGTGATTGATTGTGTCCTCCTAGCAGGTGGCAACGACCTCCTCACCTTTGTAGTAGTCCACATGGACAACCAAGAACTCCTGTCATTCTAGATGAATGGACAAGAAAGAGTTGTCTCTCTGTGTCAACGTGCTAGCATCAAAGTGCTCTCCCAATTGTCTCTCCCTTGTTGTTCCTCCCTTTAACAGGTAGAACTTGCTCGGTTCTCACATTACCAAAATTTTGGGAAGACAACAATTGTAAGATCTTATTCTTGTATTTCTGAAGGCCCCCAGTACCCCTCTATTTATAGGAGGGGCAGAGTCAGGGTTTCCATTATGAGTGGGAGTTGAAGAGACAAAATTTCATGAATTTTTCAGAACCTTCAAATGTTGAACCGGTCAATTCACATGTGAGTCGATCGGTTCAACCCTTGAACCAATCATTTCACTGTGTTTCCTATTCACTATTGTATTAGCAATTAATATTCGATTAATGCACAACATGATGTCAGCATCAATCCTTGATCTAATCAAATTGATCAACCAAATAGTCAGTTCACAACCTGAAGTGGTCGGTTCAAAAATCTAAGCTGATCGGTTCACTTGTTGAACTGGTCATTTTAGGGTCTTGATTGCCAATCTCATTTCAAATTAACCTGACATTTGAATCGGTCAGTTCAACACTTGAACCGATTGGTTCATAGTATTGTTAGTCAATTTCCAACCATTCTTGTTTAAATTGAACGCTTAAACACTTTTAGTAATCATGTTAAACATCATTCATCAATAAAATCCTATTCCATGTGTATTCTTTGTGTGTGACCATGCAGATTCCAAGTTATGTTGGCAGTGAATGTCCATAACTAACATATGATATCACAAGAAATAGTGGTATCTAGCATGACATCTTTGCTATCTAGGTAATTGGAAAGTTGGATAACAACTTCAACCTACAATCTATAATTGGTGTTACAGTTATTTTATAGTTCCTTTATCTCTGATACCTAGATTGAATTCGAGGCATGGAATCCTCATCCTCTTCAACATTTTGTAAAATTCCAAAACCTAGAACCTAGTCCCATTAAGAGGTTAGAGACCTTAGTCTTTGGGCTTAACCAAACAAGGATAAATGTATGTTTAATAGTGGTTTAATTGAAACCATAATGCATAAATAACTCATCCTAACATGTGGACATATACAACCAATTTGGCTTAATGCTTTCATATTAATCATAAGATCAATAATGGATACATAGAATAAGTCACATGTGATAATGTTGATCAATATGCATGAGAGAACTATAGAGTAAATGTTGCATTATCCAAATAAATATAGAATTAGTAAACTAAATGAGATAATGTTGAGATAAATTCGTTCTAGAATTTTTTATAACCTTTTTAGAACAAGGAAGAGATAAAAGTAACTCTTTAAGCAAGTAATGCGAAATTGAATGATTAAATAAGAGAAATAATGGGAATAATGAATAATGGATTTAATTAATAAAATTGAGAACTAATTGATTAAGAATAACTTCAAATTTTTTTTCTTTGAATATGCTTTGGCTTGGGGGCAAGTTTCAAAATTTTAGGATAATAATAATCACATCTATTTTATTTAGAAAAGAAAAGGGTATTTTTCCTTCAAAATATGAAATAAAATACTTGATGACTCCAAAAGTTGAAAACAATCTTAGATTCATAATCTACACATTAAAATATGCCTTTGGATGAATTTTCACTCAATTTAGAGAATGTTCGATGAAAAGATGAAATCAGGAGAGAGAAAGTGTGTAGAACCTTCAAAATATTATATAAAGGTACAAAAAAATTCAACAAGTGAAATTATGGGAAAATTAATATCCAAGACACTAAATGTGACTTGAGGGTGAAGTTTCATCAAATTTGGATAATCCTAATGTCATTAATGCATGAGGAAAGATAAAATGAGACTTGCTAACGTAATGAATCAAAAGTTTTAGAAAGGGAAATCTAATTGCATAATTGGAATCTAGATTCCTTAATTGGCCTCTTTACAAAATTTCATCCAATTTGGAGTTTGTTTGCACCCTCAATTGAGGAGAGAGAAAACAAGAAATTAATACGATCACATTTTATTCGAATCAGAATAGAAATACATTTAATGTGTCACACATTATATTTTTGACTGATTTTATTTTTAATTGCACATGAGTGATTTGGATTGTTGGATTCTCAATCCAACGACTCCCCAACATCGTCTAGCTCATGCTGAATCGGGAAAGAAGAATTGTTCACACATATTTTTCAAATCGATTTTCTCGAGCTATACTCAACCTTTCCTCACGATTCTTGCTCATGTGCTTTCCTCTTTAGAAGACACATCTTTTGATCCATAAATTCTATTGAGTTATTGAGTATTTGTGTCATGCCCAATTTTGTTTCTCTATTCTCAGAGGGCTGCTACGTATAACCCTAAGGCCCCCCCACCTATAAATAAGGGTTCATTTTTCCTCATCGTCACATGTGTTACTGTTTCCTTGCTTCAATTTGATCAAATCCCTCTCACACATCCACCCCAGATCTTCTTTATAGGTTTACTTAGAGGTGGCTTTCTAGGGTTCCCCATTGTGCCAACAATCATATTGTCAACACCGGCGAGTTCGTAATGCCTTCGGCTATCTTTCTCTGACTTTGGTTTGCTCAATGGTCATGCATTACAAATTTGCCCAAAATTACTCGAGCTTTGGGGATGATTCCCCGTGTTATTTCTCTACTTTATGCTCGTATTTTCCTTCTTGTCTTCATTTTTCTAAGAAGGGTATTTTAGTATTTTTGCGGTCATTTGCTTTTGTTTCCGCATTGAAGCGAATTAATAGGTTGTCCGTGGGGCGACCAAGTTGGCCAACTCTGATTGGGCTAACTCAGCATGCACACCCACTCCCTCTCTCCCCCCTCTCTCGATGCATAACGCTAACTTGGAATTATCTGATTCATCTATTTCAAAAATTCATAACTAATTATTTATAGCTCAGAAAAATAAAATAAAATATGTTTCGAAATTAGAAAAATATGAGCTTTCTAATATTATTTGTTTTGTTGCCAAAATTTAATGTTATAAACATGTGATTTTAATGACTTTTCCGAAATAAGTAATAACTTGCAAAATTTATAACTAATAATCTATAAGTCAGAAATAATAAAATGTGTTTTAAACTCAAGAAAAGATAATCTAAAATATGTTGTGGTTTTGATAACCTAATTCACTAATATTAAAAAGGTGATTTTTAGGGTTTTGAATTATTAATGTAAACCTAACCCTAATTCTGCATATATGCATGATAGGTGTTTTTGAGACCTAGGATTTGATCTAGGACTAACTTTGGACTATTTAGACTCTTGAGTAAGGTTTGTTTTCATCTCCTATTATTCCTTTGAGAAATTAACATATTTTATTCTTTCTCTTGGTCCTATGGACATTAGCCTACAAAATATCTTGTTCTTTTAGAAAATATATGCTTCATGTGAAGTACCTTATATTGTTATTGATCTTGTGATCATATTATTCTCTTGGTCTCTTTCTTATGCTTTGTTCATAATGAAACTCTTTATTATGATATGTGATGTCTTCTGTCCACTTGTGAGGTGGGGATATATGTGGGTCACTTTTGTGGTGACTACTATGTAAAATCTAACTATACTTTTTACTTGCCTCTCTATTAAGCATGTTATGTGACTCAGTAGCCCTAGAGTAGTGTAATTGCATTGATTTTGGGTTATGTTCCGTTATTATATTTTGGGATGGAGGTTATGTGCCACATACCCGGGATTCAAGTTTATGAGGCTTGGCCCACATTTTTATATATTGGGGAGTTTGGTTATGTGTCAATATCAATCAGGTTTCATGTTTATGAGTCTATGTATGATCTCAACCCTTACTCAAGGTCACAGTGGATGATGTCAAAGTACATCAAATGAAATGTGATGAGAGTAGTGACTTCAGGTCTAAGAACTACAATTAGCACCATCACTGTGAGAATTTTGTATCACTATCAAGGTGGGTCTGTCCAGTACACTATTTCCCAACAAGTACCTATGTACTTGCTATGATATCACATATCATGACTAAGTCATCAACCAAAACACACTATAGTCTTATGTATCATAGGAACATCCGACTAGGGACATAATAAAAATGTATGTACTCTTATCATACATATGATTTCATTGTCCAGGTCCTAAACCTGAAGACATATGTCATCCAATATCATCATTCTTTAGAAGTTTATTATGTTACATGATTATCTCATAAATGAATAAAATAGAATAAATGGAAATTGCCTTTAATTATTATCAAATTAACTACATCATGCCACATTACAATCATCATATGATTGGCTATCTAGGCATACATACCAACATACTCCACTTGCACTTAGAGCCAATCACTCAAGAATCTTATTCCAAGTGATCAAAGATGTCCAACATGCTTCTGCTGTGAAAGTTCTTTTATCAAGGGGTTAGCAACATTGCCTTTGGTAGGTATTCTACAAATCTTCACATCTCCTTGCTGTACAATCTCTCGTATGAGATGGAACCACCTTAGTATGTGCTTGGAATGCTGATGTGATTTGGGTTCCTTATCTTGTGCAACAACTCCAGTGTTGTCACAATACAACTCTATTACATCGCTAATGCTTGGAACCACCCCAAGTTCATGAATGAACTTCTTTATCCAAACAACTTGCTTTCTTCATTGGATGCAATAATAATCAGTCTCTATTGTAGAATCAGCAACTGTCTCTTGCTTGGAACTCTTCCAGCTCACAACTCTATTTTTTTAGGCAAAACACAAATCTTGATTGCAATCAATAATAATCCTTGTCAGTTTGGAAGCTTGCATCAGTGTAACCCCTTACACCCAACTCTTCCTTACCGCCATAAAAAAGAAATTGATCCTTAGTTATTCTCAAGTACTTAAGGATGTTCTTTACAGAAATCCAAGTGACTCTCACCGGGATCTGACTAAAATATACTAACCATGCTCAAGGCATAGGAAACATCGGTATGAGTGCATAACATTGCATACATGATATATCCAATTATAGACACATATGGAATCTTACTCATGCGGTCTCTTTCTTTACAAGAACTAGTACATTGGGCTTTAGAGAGGCAAATTCCATGCGAAATGGGCAAATTATCTCTCTTTGAGTCCTACATGATGAACCTCTTCAGCACTTTGTCAATGAATATACTTTGGCTTAGGACAATAAGCCTTCTAAATCTATCTTTATAGATCTTGATTCCTAAGATATAGGATGCTTTGCCTAAATCTTTCATAGAGAAGGTGGTTCCCAACCAGTTCTTTACCATATGTAAAGTAGGAATGCCATTCCCCATTAATAATATGTCATCTACATACAATATGAGGAATACAATTATGCTCTCACTAACCTTCTTGTACACACAAGGTCATCTTCATTTGGACGAAAGCCAAACTCTTTGACTGTCTTGTCAAAACAAAGATTCCAACTTCGAGATTCTTGCTCTAATCGATAGATTGACCTTTATAGCTTATAGAGTTTATTTACATACATTGGATTTATAAAACCCATAAGTTGTGTGATGTACACATCTCAAGAAGATTCATATTAAAGAATGCTTGTTCTGTCAAATCACATAGTCATGATAAGTTGCAATGGCAAGTATGAACCCGATGGACTTAACCATGGCAACTAGCTAAAAAGTTTCATCATAGTCAATATCTTGAACTTGTTTGAAATCTTTCACAACCAATTGGTCATCCACGTGGTTTTGTTATTGAAGACCCTTTTGCACCCTATGGGTTTTACCCCTTGAGGTGGATCTACCAAGGTTCATATCTTGTTGGTGTACATGGATTCCATCTCAGATCTCATGGACTCAAGTGATTTCACAGACTCTAATCCCTTAGTAGCTTCTAGGTAGGTAGTTGGATCATCATATATGACCAACTCACCATCTTATTGAGTCACAAGATAACCAAATCTTTTAGGCTCAAGGTGTATCCTACTAGATCTACAAGGTTCTTGTGTTACATTAGGAACTTGAAATTCCACAAAAAATTTTGAGTCTCCTTGTTCCTCATGTACCTCTACAGGTTCAATGTTTTCTTGTTGATTTTCAACCTCTTCATTTTCTACTTTTCTCCAACTCATTCCTTTGGAAACAAATTCCTTTTCAAGGAATACACCAGTTTTAGCAACAAACACTTTGTTGACAGATGGAGTATAAAAGTAGCATCCCATTGTTTCCTTGGGATATCCAACAAGATAACATTTATCTGATTTGGATCCAAGATTTTTAGGAAACATTTTCTTGACATAAGCTTTACATCCCCAAATCTTCATAATAGACACATTGGGAAGATTGTCATACTAGATCTCATATGGTGTCTTTTAAACTGGTTTAGATGATATATGGTTAAGTGTAAATGTTGCAGTTTGTAGAGCATGTCCCTAGAAGGAAGTTGGAAGATCAGAAAAACTCATCATTGATCACACCATATCTAGTAATGCGGGATTCCTTCTTTCTGACACACCATTGTGTCGTGGTGTTCCAGGTGGAGTCCATTGTGATATGATACCACGGGCTCACAGAAGGTCCTCAAACTCTTGGCTTAAATATTCTCCACCTGGATCAGAATGAAGTGCCTTAATACTTTTACCAATTTGGTTTTGTACTTCATTCATGAAATCCTAACCTTTTCATGGGTTTCAGACTTATGTTTCATCAAGTAAACATAACCAAACCTACTAAAATCATTGATAAAGGTGATGAAGTATTGGAAACCACCTCTGGCATTTGTTCTAAAAGGCCCATATACATCAGTATGTATGAGTACTCCTAATCGATCACTTTCCCTCTCACTATTTCTAGTGAAGGGAGTCTTTGTCATCTTGCCCAATACACAAGATGCGTGTGTCTCTATTAATTCAAAAATGAAAGAATCTAGATAACCATCTATATGGAGTTCAGAGATGTGTTTCTCATTTATTTGCCATAGAGGACAATGCCAAAGGTATGTTTGGTTTGAGTTATCAAGTTTTTGTCTTTTGGTATTTACAATATACACACTTGTCTGTAGTTCTACCAAGTATAGACCATAAAAGATCTCCTCTTTATGGATAGAGAATCGACCATTCTTTATTAAAAAACTTGAATCCATTCTTGTCCAAACAAATTACATATATGATGTTCTGTTTAATGGCATGTACATATTAGTAGTTCTCTAACTCTATTACAAGCCCACGTGGTAGAGATAACCTATAGGTTCCATCTACACTGGCAGAAACGCTTGCTTCATTAGCAACTTGTAGTTCAACCTCACTTTTCTTCAAAGGATTACTTCTTTTCAAATCCTTACATTTGCGCAAAGGTATGATCCACATATGATATCTAGTACCCAAGATAAATATGTAGCAAAGTTAATCTCAATTATGTATATACTAGAATTTATAGAGATCTCAATCCCTTGCTTCATCTTTCTAGGTTCCCTTAATCCGCTTCTTATTTGGAGTGCAGAAGACTTGGACTTCAGCATAGCTCAGAACACTTCTTGGTCTTGCCTTTGTCCTTGGACTCTATTCCGTTGATCACTATTATTGGTTTTTCCTTCTTCATTTGTGCTTTGACATTTATCAACATGCCAAGCAACTCAGACAATGGTCTAGGAAGGTTACTCAAGTGATGACACTCAATAAACTGGCTATATAATTTGAGAAATGATTGTATAATCATATTTTTGGCCAACTCTTGACCTAAAGGAAATCCTAGTATGTCTTAATGTTCCACATGCCCAATCATATTGAGAACATGGGGCTCTACTGGATCTCCCTCTGTCAGTTTGCACTCAAACAACTCCCTAGATACATTATACATTTCTTGCTGATAATGTTGTTTATGAAACACATAGTTCATACAACCTAACATGAGGTTTTTGGTGTCTACAGTATCATTAGCATGCTTCAAGTAAACATCCATTTCAGCCTTAGGCGTATATGGAGTGGGTTCCAATGGCACTGATGTTTTAGGAACATAAAGAACACTTCTCAAAGTCCTGAACCAGTTATGGAAGTTTATCTCGTTTAGATCATCCTTCTCAAGGACTGATCAAATTAATTGTGCATTTTCCATTGATATCTACAAGAGAAAAAATTGTAGTTTGTCAAAACACCTTTTGTATGTGAGATAAACATAGTACAAGAACAATATAAATTTTGTATAAGAACTCAAGGTCACAGTGGATGATGTCAAAGTACATAAAATGAAATGTGATGAGAGTAGTGACTTCAGGTCTAAGAACTACAATTACCACCATCACTATGAGAATTTTGTATCACTATCAAGGTGGGTCTGTCCAGTACACTATTTCCCAACAAGTACCTATGTACTTGCTATGATATCACATATCATGACTAAGTCATCAACCAAAACACACTCTAGTCTTATGTATCACAGTAACATCCGACTAGGGACATAATAAAAATGTATGTACTCTTATCATACATATGATTTCATTGTTCAGGTCCTAAACCTGAAGACATATGTCATCCAATATCATCATTATTTCTAAGTTTATTATGTTACATGATTATCTCATAAATGAATAAAATTGAATAAATGGAAATTGCCTTTAATTATTATCAAATTAACTACATCATGCCACATTACAATAATCATATGATTGGCTATCTAGGTATACATACCAACATACTCCACTTGCACTTAGAGCCAATCACTCAAGAATCTTATTCCAAGTGATCGAAGATGTCCAACATGCTTCTGCTGTGAAAGTTCTTTTATCAAGGGGTTAGCAACATTGCCTTTGGTTGGTATTCTACAAATATTCACATCTCCTTGTTGTACAATCTCTCGTATGAGATGGAACCACCTTAGTATGTGCTTGGAATGCTGATGTGATTTGGGTTCCTTAGCTTGTTCAACAACTCTAGTGTTGTCACAATACAACTCTATTACATCGCTAATGCTTGGAACCACCCCAAGTTCATGAATGAACTTCTTTATCCAAACAACTTCCTTTCTTCATTGGATGCAATAGTATAATCAATCTCTATTGTAGAATCAACAAATGTCTCTTGCTTGGAACTCTTCCAGCTCACAACTCTATTTTTTTTAGGCAAAACACAAATCTTGATTGCAATCAATAACAATCCTTGTCAGTTTGGAAGCTTGCTTCAGTGTAACCCCTTACACCCAACTCTTCCTTACCGCCATAAAAAAGAAATTGATCCCTAGTTATTCTCAAGTACTTAAGGATGTTCTTTACGGCAATCCAAGTGACTCTCACCGGGATCTGACTAAAATCTTCTAACCATGCTCAAGGCATAGGAAACATCGGTATGAGTGCATAACATTGCATACATGATATATCCAATTATAGACACATATGGAATCTTACTCATGCGGTCTCTTTCTTTACAAGAACTGGTACATTGGGCTTTAGAGAGGCAAATTCCATGAGAAATGGGCAAATTCTCTCTTTTTGAGTCCTACATGATGAACCTCTTCAACACTTTGTCAATGAATATACTTTGGCTTAGGACAATAATCCTTCTAAATATATCTTTATAGATCTTGATTCCTAAGATATAGGATGCTTTGCCTAAATCTTTCATAGAGAAGGTGGTTCCCAACCAGTTCTTTACCATATGTACAGTAGGAATGCCATTCCCCATTAATAATATGTCATCTACATACAATATGAGGAATACAATTATGCTCTCACTAACCTTCTTGTACACACAAGGTCATCTTCATTTGGACGAAAGCCAAACTCTTTGACTGTCTTGTCAAAACAAAGATTCCAACTTCGAGATTCCTGCTCTAATCGATAGATTGACCTTTATAGCTTATAGAGTTTATTTGCATACATTGGATTTATAAAACCCTCAAGTTGTGTGATGTACACATCTCAAGAAGATTCATATTAAATAATGCTTGTTCTGTCAAATCACATAGTCATGATAAGTTGTAATGGCAAGTATGAACCCGATGGACTGAACCATGGCAACTAGCTAAAAAGTTTCATCATAGTCAATATCTTGAACTTGTTTGAAATCTTTCACAACCAATTGGTCATCCATGTGGTCTTTTTATTGAAGACCCTTTTGCACCCTATGGGGTTTACCCCTTGAGGTGGATCTACCAAGGTTCATATCTTGTTGGTGTACATGGATTCCATCTCAGATCTCATGGACTCAAGTGATTTCACAGACTCTAATCCCTTAGTAGCTTCTAGGTAGGTAGTTGGATCATCATCTATGACCAACTCACCACCTTATTGAGTCACAAGATAACCAAATCCTTTAGGCTCAAGGTGTATCCTACTAGATCTACAAGGTTCTTGTGTTACATGAGGAACTTGAAATTCCACAACAATTTTTGAGTCTCCTTGTTCCTCATGTACCTCTACAGGTTCAATGTTTTCTTGTTGATCTCGAACCTCTTCATTTTCTACTTTTCTCCAACTCATTCCTTTGGAAACAAATTCCTTTACAAGGAATACACCAGTTTTGGCAACAAACGCTTTGTCGTCAGATGGAGTATAAAAGTAGCATCCCGTTGTTTCCTTGGGATATCCAACAAGATAACATTAATCTGATTTGGATCCAAGATTTTCAGGAAGCATTTTCTTGACATAAGCTTTACATCCCCAAATCTTCATAATAGACACATTGGGAAGATTGTCATACTAGATCTCATATGGTGTCTTTTAAACTGGTTTAGATGATATATGGTTAAGTGTAAATGTTGCAGTTTGTAGAGCATGTCCCTAGAAGGAAGTTGGAAGATAATAAAAACTCATCATTGATCACACCATATCTAGTAATGCGGGATTCCTTCTTTCTGACACCATTGTGTTGTGGTGTTCCAGGTGGAGTCCATTGTGATATGATACCACGGGCTCACAGAAGGTCCTCAAACTCTTGGCTTAAATATTCTCCACCTCGATCAGAATGAAGTGCCTTAATACTTTTACCAATTTGGTTTTGTACTTCATTCATGAAATCCTAACCTTTTCATGGGTTTCAGACTTATGTTTCATCAAGTAAACGTAACCAAACCTACTAAAATCATTGATAAAGGTGATGAAGTATTGGAAACCACCTCTGGCATTTATTCTAAAAGGCCCATATACATCAGTATGTATTAGTCCTAATCAATCACTTGCCCTCTCACTATTTCTAGTGAAGGGAGTCTTTGTCATCTTGCCCAATACACAAGATGCGTGTGTCTCTATTGATTCAAAAATGAAAGAATCTAGATAACCATCTATATGGACTTCAGAGATGTGTTTCTCATTTATTTGCCATAGAGGACAATGCCAAATGTATGTTTGGTTTGAGTTATCAAGTTTTTGTCTTTTGGTATTTACAATATACACACTTGTCTGTAGTTCTACCAAGTATAGACCATAAAATATCTCCTCTTTATGGATAGAGAATCGACCATTCTTTATAAAAAAACTTGAATCCATTCTTGTCCAAACAAATTACATATATGATGTTCTGTTTAATGGCATGTACATAATAGTAGTTCTCTAACTCTATTACAAGCCCACTTGGTAGAGATAACCCATAGGTTCGATCTACACTGGCAGCAACTCTTGCTTCATTAGCAACTTGTAGTTCAACCTCACTTTTCTTCAAAGGATTACTTCTTTTCAAATCCTTACATTTGCACAAAGGTATGATCCACATCTGATGTATATTACCCAAGATAAATATGTAGCAAAGTTAATCTCAATTATATACATACTAGAATTTATAGAGATCTCAATCCCTTGCTTCATCTTGCTAGGTTCCCTTAATCCTCTTCTTATTTTGAGTGCAGAAGATGTGGACTTCAACATAGCTTAGAACACTTCTTGGTCTTGCCTTTGTCCTTGGACTCTATTCCATTGATCACTATTATTGGTTTTTCCTTTTTCATTTGTGCTTTGACATTTATCAACATGCCAAGCAACTCAGACAATGGTCTAGCAAGGTTACTCAAGTGATGACACTCAATAAACTGGCTATATGATTTGAGAAATGATTGTATAATCATATTTTTGGCCAAGTCTTGACCTAAAGGAAATCCTACTCTGTCTTGATGTTCCACATGCCCAATCATATTGAGAACATGGGGCTCTACTGGATCTCCCTCTGTCAGTTTGCACTCAAACAACTCCCTAGATACATTATACATTTCTTGCTGATAATGTTGTTTATGCAACACATAGTTCATACAACCTAACATGAGGTTTTTGGTGTCTAAAATATCATTAGCATGCTTCAAGTAAGCATCCATTTCAGCCTTAGGCATATATGGAGTGGGTTCCAATGGCACTGATGTTTTAGGAACATAAAGAACACTTCTCAAAGTCCTGAACCAGTTATGGAAGTTTATCTCATTTAGATCATCCTTCTCAAGGACTGATCAAATTAATTGTGCATTTTCCATTGATATCTATAAGAGAAAAAATTGTAGTTTGTCAAAACACCTTTTGATTTGATTTGATAATATTTATGATATTAATTAGGCCTTTAATTAATTATTTCTCCCACTATTTTCTTCAAATTGATAGCCCTCACTACCAATTTGGAAGATTGTAGCATATAATCTTCTAGTGAGCCAAGATAAAAAATAATTAAGTCCATGCCCAACCAACGTCGGTGCTCATGACCAATTATTAAGGTTTGTAATATTTGCCAATTGCATCTCATGAAATTCTTGGATAGATGGTATGCACAACTCCTTGCCAAAGTCCATCTCTATGTTTTTAGGCACTTAATCCTATTAATGTCACCTAGTCAATCCTGACCCATAAGCCAACATGATAGAATACACACCCTGCCAAGGTAGACCCACATATCTACTATCACACTTCTATGAGATAGACGACACACCCCGCTAGGGCATGCCCATGCTTCTTCGATCAAGATTTTCATGTGTGTTGCTTATGGAAAGCATCTTAGGCTTAATAGTTATTGAGGGATTTGTATTTATAAATGCATATACATATCCAATCAACACATACTTATAGTATGTATCATACACAAGCTATCTCCCATAAAATTAAAACATGCAATTATAGAACACAAGTGGTGATTATGACCATACTATTGTAATTCCTTGGAACCACAAGGAATGACTACCACCTAAGGTCTGCATCATATGTAGCGACATGTTGTTAATGAAGATCTATGCTCTAACTAGACCTATAAATTGATATCAGGAATCCGCACATTCGATTCAGATTTGAGTCTAAAATTTTGAAAAAATATGACGTCAGTATAATTTGAAATGTATTTAGGATATCAAATTTTATATCCAAAAATTTCTGATAGGATATCAGATATGGTTGTATCCGCTCTGAAAATTCTAAATCTAACAAATTTATAAATATATTATTAAATATATTATCTATATGTAAAAATATGAAATATAGATATTTTATCATATATATACATAGTGATATCAATGTTTTCTATATATAATATACTTATAACAATACATTTATGAAGTCTGGTTCAGATCAAATATTTATCTAAATTCGAATATTGTTTGTCAGATAGGATTCAAATAATATTACATGATATCTCTCAGATATCAGATCAAATTTTGGATTTTTTTTGGATTTAGATATCAGATATAGTAGTGTCTATTATGTTCGATCCATTTATAGGTCTATCTCTAACCAATCTGGGTTGATCGGTTCAACACTAGAACTGATCGACTCACCTCCTGGTTGCTCACTTGGTCTATCAAATCGATCATCTGGTCTCCAGTCCAAACAACGTCTGAACACCTCATGTCAATCAGTTGGGCCACCAGCCAATCAGTTCGACTCCTCCTGTCATTTGTGTTGGGTTTTAGGGGAATCACAGAAGGCAGCGAAAACAAAAATTTTCTCCTCCCAAACCCAGAACAAGGAAACACGTCAATGTCTATACAATAGGAAAGGATGGTTTGTGGAATCATACCTTGTCCCAAGGCTTGCTCGGCGACAATACCTCACGCCTTGCGCGGTCTTCACCTCCGGTCTTAGACGGTGTCTGTGCAGCTCCTGGTTGCACCGGGACTGACGACTCCTGGTCTCACCGGGACTGTCAGGATTGACATCTGTCCTCCGAGCGGCAGAAACCTCCTGCCTCTGAAGTAGTCCACACGGACCACCTGGAACTCCAATATCCTTGTCCCACAAGGAATTGGAAGGAGTCGCACCCTCCTGTCAGCGTACTAGTCGCCAACACACTCTCCTGCCACCAGTCACAACTGTAGTTGTCTTTCCCTTGCTGTGCCTCCCTTTTCGGGTAGCACTTGCTCGGGCTCTCTCGGTTACCAAAACCATAGAGAACAACAACTTTGCAGAGCAACTGGTTGCACTGAGTTGTACCTTGAGAAGCCCCCAATACCCCTATATATAGGAGGGTCATGGGACAGGGTTCTCCATCCCGGGCAATGCGGGACTAAAAGAGGGAGTAGAAGGGTTTGAGATTTTCCACAAAACAACCAACTCGCAACCTGAACCGATCGTTTCACAACTGAAACGGTCAGTTGGGGACTTGAGTCGGTCGGTTGACACCTCAACCGATCGGTTGGGACCCATGATCAGGTCAGTTCACTTCTGAACCGGTCAGTTCGTGGTCCTGACCAGTTCCCGATTGACTTTCCTTCTTTTATTTCTAATTGGTATCGAATACCAATCTTATTTCCCAATCAAATTGGGCAAGTGAAATGAAAGGAAAATTCTGACCAATCCTACTTTCCCAACTTACTCAGTTGCACCAGTTGAATCGATCGTTTCAACACTTGAAGCAATCATTTCACCCTGACCATGAGCCGATCAACTCAACACTTGAGCCGACCGGTTCACCAAGCTCAGCCGATCGGTTCATCACATGAGCCAATCAGTTGGGAGTGCAGATTGTGCAGAATCAGTCAATTGCGATTTCAATCAATCCGATACTCCAATCAATGTGTCCAACACCTTGAACATTATGATATTGAGCTATCAATTGATTGAGTGTTTAATTGAACTACTAAACTCCTTTAGTAACCAATCTAAACATTGTTTGTGGACAAAAATCCTCTTCCAGGTTAAATCCTATGTGTGTGACCCTGCAGGTCCAT
Organism: Alisma plantago-aquatica; assembly: GCA_963693085.1. Classification (NCBI taxonomy): domain Eukaryota; kingdom Viridiplantae; phylum Streptophyta; class Magnoliopsida; order Alismatales; family Alismataceae; genus Alisma; species Alisma plantago-aquatica. The sequence continues at coordinate 1,330,180 of OY856413.1, forward strand.
TTCACGTTGGCAGTGAAAGTCCATAACACTTATGACTTCACAAGCAAAGAGCGGTGCCTAGTCACACATCAATGCTTCCCAAGTGAAAGTAGAAAGTTGGAGAACAACTTTCAATCTTACAATCCGTGAATGGTGTTACAACGAATGTATAATTCCTTTGTCACTGATATCCCGAATGAACTCGAGGCATGGAACAGTCATCCTGTCAACGTTCATTCACTTTCTTGATCTCAGAGTAGATTGAATGAGATATGTATGACATCAATATCACATACTAATTCACACATGCGTGTGCACACCTATTTCAATCCTACTCATCAAGTGGCCTTGGATATCAAACTCCCTCAGGAGGGACAAATCCCATATCTATCACTCACCCCTCAAAAGCCCCATGTGTCAAAGCCACCCAATCATCACCTTTATAACAACCCATGTTTCAGGACTACGTTTGATGATGTCAAAGTGTACCCAACGACATGTGTTGAGTGTAGTGATTTCAGGTCAAAGAATCACATTCACCACCATCACTGTGAGTACTGATTGTGAATACCATGTCATGGTTCCATGTGTCAAACTCACGGTGGGTCTGTCCGGTACACTTGTTCTCTAACAAGTACCTATGTGTTTGGTTTGATATCTCTATATCATGACTAATGAGATTCTGTCATCAACCAACACCACAATCTAGTCTTGTGTGTCATTGCTGTCTATCTACCTTCCACAATGACATCTGACTAGGGACATAACAAGAATGTACAAACTCTTAGCATCCGTATGATCTCATCGTTCAGGTCCTCAACCTGAAAGCATACGTCATTGAGTACTGTCATTCTCTAGACATTCAATCTGTTCTATCCCTATCTCATATGACTGAACCAGAAAGAATTGGAAGCTTTCCTTTGACGTTTATCAAATAAATCTTAATCTATCCCACCAATCATCCCATGATTGGCTCTCAAGGCATACATACCAACATACTCCCACTTGCACTGCGAGCCAATCGCCCTTGAATCATATTCATAGTGATCTTCAAACATGTCCCACATGTTACTGTGCTCTAGTGCCAACATAGTGAGTAATGGAAACACCTTGCCAAAGTCAGTTTTTAATTGCATGTCTCTCATCTCTTCGCTGTACGTCACACGTCTGAGATGGAGTTGCCGTAATATGTGATCTACTTTTCCTTTGCTAACCTTTAGCCACATTGCATGATCAAGGATTCCATACTTGTCATCAATGAGCGGAATATAAGTTCATCTCATGGACTTCCAGATCCATATAGTATCCACTGTTGTTCTCCAACACATAGATACTCGACATTTCCTTTTAAATGGTTTTATTGGAACACCTCCAATTATCAACAAACTTTCACTTTTATATATATATCCTATATATATATATTTTGTGATTAATTTTCTGTCCTTTCAGAAGTTCACATCAATGTAACTCTTTACATTGAACTCTTCCTTATCTCCATAGAACTAGTACTTCTCAAGTACTTATCAAGTTCTCATGGTATTCCAGTAACCCTTACTGGAAGTAGACAGACATCCAGTCATCATGTCCCACATACGAGTTATCAGGATGAGCACATCATATTGCCATGTCCTACATACAAGATGATGAATGCATATTGTTCTTTCCATTTCGATACATGCAAGATAATGGGATGATTACATACATGATAGATCCATGTCTATTCTTAGTGTTCCCATTATTCATAAGAATTGGACACTTGGCCTTTGGATACTAACTCCATGTAACATGGACACGTTTTCTCCAATGACTCTGTGCATACTGAACCCTTCAGTACATATTGCCAATGTATGCTTTCTCTTTTCAGGTCAAGAGGTTTTCGAGAACTATCTCTATAGATCTCTATTCCTATCACATAGGATACATCTCTATCTTCCTTAAAGATAATTTCCACTTTTGGATTTCCATTCTAGAACATTTCCATTTCACATCAACATGTGGAATGTGAACACGCTCCCACTAAATCACAGATCCCTTCTTTATCTTTGACATATAAGTCAAACCCTTTAACTATATCATCAAAATAAAGATCTAATTCTGAGTTGCTTGTACTCAATCAATCCCATTGATTAGTCCATTGTAACTTATACACTTCATTTGCATTAGTGGATTCATAAACCTTATAGGTTGTGTCACGTACACATCCTTGTTTTATTCCTCATAGGAATGCGATTTTAGTATCCATATGCCAAATGCCTTAGTCATTAAGTTGCAATCAACAAACATCATCCTTTTCAAAATGTTATCCATGTGTCTTAACACTTAAGACTCATTTGCACTTATGGATTTTATCTAATGGGTGCTACCATCAAGGTCATACCTTATGGTTTACATGGATGTCATTTAGGATGTAATGGTCATAAACCATAACTCAAAATTCGGTTCCTCATACTTATCTAGATGGTTGACTCATCACATGAACAACTCATCATATAGATAATTGAGGTGTATTTGTTAAGGATATAAGAACTCACAAACCTTGTGATTCTTAATTTCTTTTATTAGTGTGGGGTATTCTTTTATTAAGAAGAATTCAGTTATTTGATAATCATTCTCTAACTCCTTAGAGTATGATTCCTTCTTGATTTAGACATCACCATGCCTTAATCATGAATTCACTATGATACTCTATCATAATCACTCATAAGGATCTCAAACATTTGGTCTAAGTATTTCATTCATTGATCTCACCAAGAATTAACACTTTACCAAATTTACACTTCATCTATGATAATCTTGAACACTTCAAGATATTCATATTGGTATTTCTCTAAACACCATTTGAAGTATTAGCATTTGTTCCAATAGGTATGTAAATACATCACATGTATCATACCTAATAGGATAATCATTCTCCCACTACCTTTAGTATTGATTAATCATGTCCAAGATATTCATGTCTCTTTCTGGTTCTCTAACCAAAACTGTCTAGATTTATCCATTACATGGAAAGTAGAAATGAATTTCTCATGATTGATGCTAATTTGATTGTTTGAGTTATCTATAACTTTTAGGTATCATTTTATCTTATGCATATCAAATACCACAAGATAGACAAGGCATTGCCACAAAGATCATATCTTTAGAAATTGAAACATCTCTTTATTGATTGCCATCATTGTCATACAATATGCAAAAATAAAGTGTTTCTATCTATTGGCAAATATGAAATAGCAGTTCATAACTGTATTACATGCCTTTTAGGCTGAAAATAAACTAAAGTAATCCTATCTATGGTGGCAACACTTGCCCCAATTATGAGTGCTTTACACTTTACATCTTGGTATCATATACCTCAAAAAGTGTTACAAGTTTACTTTCATGACACCTTTAAGTGGAGACATCAGTCGCCTCCTTCTTCTTTTGTTCTTCTAGATAGAGAGGATAATTCCTTTTCCAATGTCCTGGCTTTTGACAATGGTGGCAATTGCCTTTCTTGGTCACACCTCCCTTGGCCTTGAGAGCTGAAGACGACTTGGGCTTCTGGCTAGCTTCAGAACCTTTCTTAGCTTTTCCCTTGCCCTTGTGCTTGGACTTGCCTTTCTTGCTCTTGATCACCATCACAGACTTAGGCATGTCCTTCTTCATCTGTATATCAGCTGTCCTCAACATGCCCAACAACTCTGACAGTGGCCTATAAAATTTTTTCATGTTGTAGTTCATTACAAACTGACTGTAGGATTCTGGCAACGATTGCAGTATCACGTCAGTAGACAACTCTTGGCTCAGTGGAAATCCCAGTCTTTGCAGGTTCTCCACATACCCAATCATCTTAAGTGTGTGAGGACCAACTGGATCTCCTTCTGTCATGACGCACTTGAACAGTGCCCTTGAGACATTGTATCTCTCTTGCCGTGCATGATCTTCATACATGTTCCTGAGATGCTAAATCATCTCAATGACACCCATGTTCTCATGTTGTCTCTGCAACTCGTGGTTCATAGAGCACAACATCAAGCACTTTGCATCAATGGCATCATCAGAATGCTTCTTGTAAGCATCCCTTTCTGTCTTTGGTGCATTAGGAGCAGGTTCCTCTGGAATTGGAGTATCCAGGACATAGAGCTTTCACTCTTGAGTGAGAACAATTCTCAATGTCCTATACCACTCGTGGAAGTTTGTCCCATTTAGCTTGTCCTTTTCAAGGACCGATCGCAAAGAAAAGTGATTGTTGTTTGTTGCTATTTGTACTACAAAAAGAAAATATGCAATTTTAGTCCAAAAACTCATTTTTGACTTATTTGATTGATTTGAAAAGTTTGACGATAAAATTAGGTCTTTAATTAATTATCTCTCCCACTATTTTACTTCAAATTGATAGCCCTCACCATCAATTTGGAAGATTGCAGCGTACAACCTTCTAGTGGGCAAGATCCCGAAATCCTCTAAGTCATGGACCAACTAGGGCTGTTACCAACAAAATAGATCTCTTAGGTAGGCAACTCTTGCCAATTGCATCATATGCAACTCTTGATAAGATGTCATATGCAACTCCTTGCCATGATCATCTCCATGCCTCAACATACTAGATCCCATCTAGATCACCTTGTTAAGTCCGACCCAAAGCAAACACGATGAACATGCACCCTGCTAGGGCAGACCCACACATTCATCCTTCACGCTTCCACGAGATAGACAATGCACCACGCTAGGGTGTGCCCACACTTGGTCGATCAAGCTTTTCACATGTGTCGCATTTGGAAGGCATCTAAAACTTAATATTTAATGAGGGATTTGGTTTTTTATATACATATACATATCCAATCACCACAATACATAGTACGTATCATATACATGCTATATCCCACAGAAAACATGCAAAACGATAAAAGCGATGATTATGGCCATCCTAATGTGATTCCTCGAGCCAAGAGGAATCACGGTCATATAGGTCTACATCACATTCAACCTATACAAGATGAACTCTGTGCTTTGCCTTCCGAGTAGATCAACTCATCCCATGAATGACTTGCTCATTCTGGCCCGGTTTTCTGGGTGCCACCAGCCGATCGGTTGGCTCCTCCAAACGATCGGTTCGCCCGGTCGTCGTGCATCTCATCATGGCCGCCATCCGCTCGTCTCGCTCCTCGAACCGGTCATCAATCGATCGGATCACTCCTTGAACCGATCGTCTGGAACGTCAACCGATCGGTTCATGCCTTGAACCGATCATCTCAGCTGTCGTCAGGATGTCCTCCATTCTTTGACATAACATGAAATAAAAAATTCTATCCTATTTTACATTGCATAAGAGGAACCTCGAGTTACATTCGAGGGGAGCAAAGGTAGGAAAGAAATCTCAAATTATTCCAAGTTACATCAGGAATAGGAGAAGGAAGATTGGTGCGTAGACCGAGATGCAAGCAACCACATACAACCATACATAGATAGGGTTTATTGCCCATAACCACACTATACATCCACCACAAAACTCGTTTAAAGGCGACGTGTATCGAGTGTATTAATAATACATATCATATATGTAAATTGGGATTTGTGGGTTTAGGATTGGACATGTATAAAGCCAATATTATTCGCATCGTATGCAATAAATAAAGGCGACAAACCAAAATTGATCATATCGATAATCCCTAAAGTATAGGGTAGTTGACGTGGCTCTGATACCACTGTTGGGTTTTAGGGGAATCAGAGAAGGCAGCGGAAATTTTTTTTTTCTCCTCCCAAACTCAGAACAAGGAAACGCGTCAACGTCTATACAATAGGAAAGGATGGTTTGTGGAATCATACCTTGTCCCGAGGCTTGCTCGACGAAAATACCTCGCGCCTTGCGCGGTCTTCACCTCTGGTCTTGGACGGTGTCTGTGCAGCTCCTGATCGCACCGGGACTGATGACTCCTGGTCTCACCGGGACTGTCAGGATTGACAGCTGTCCTCCGAGCGGCAGAAACCTCCCGCCTCTGAAGTAGTCCACACAGACCACTTGGAACTCCAATCTCCTTGTCCCATAAGGAATTGGAAGGAGTCACACCCTCCTGTCAGCGTACTAGTCACCAACACACTCTCCTGCCACCAGTCGCAACTGCAGTTGTCTTTCCCTTGTTGTGCCTCCCTTTTCGGGTAACACTTGCTCGGGCTCTCTCAGTTACCAAAACTAGAGAGAACGACAACTTTGCAGAGCAACTGGTTGCACAGAGTTGTACCTTGAGAAGCCCCCAATACCCCTATATATATAGGAGGGTCATGGGACAGGGTTTTCCATATCGGGCAATGTGGGACTAAAAGCAGGAGTAGAAGGGTTCGGGATTTTCCACAAAACAACCAACTCACAACCTGAACCGATCATTTCACAACTGAAATGGTCGGTTAGGGACCTGAGTCGGTCGGTTGACAGCTCAACCGATCGGTTGGGACCCATGAGCCGATCGGTTCACTTCTGAACCGGTCGGTTCGTGGTCCTGACCAGTTCCGGATTGACTTTCCTTCTTTTGTTTCTAATTGGTATCGAATACCAATCCTATTTCCCAATCAAATTGGGCAAGTGAAATGAAAGGAAAATTCTCACCAATCCTACTTTCCCAACTTGCTCATTTGCACCAGTTGAATTGATCATTTCAACACTTGAAGCAATCGTTTCACCCTGACCATGAGCCGATCGACTCAACACTTGAGCCGTCCGGTTCACCAAGCTCAGCCGATCGATTCATCACATGAGCCGATCGGTTGGGAGTGCAGATTGTGTAGAATCATTCAATAAATCCGATACTCCAATCAATCCGATACTCCAATCAAGGTGTCTAATACATTGAACATTATGATATTGAGCTATCAATTGATTCAGTGTTTAATTGAACTACTAAACTCCTTTAGTAATCTATCTAAACATTATTTGTGGACAAAAATCCTCTTCCAAGTTAAATCCTATGTGTGTGACCCTGCAGGTCCATTTCACGTTGGCAGTGAAAGTCCATAACACTTATGACTTCACAAGCAAAGAGCGGTGCCTAGTCACACATCAGTGTTACCCAAGTGAAAGTAGAAAGTTGGAGAACAACTTTCAATCCTAAAATTTGTGAATGGTATTACAACGAATGTATAATTCCTTTGTCACTGATATCCTGAATGAACTCGAGGCATGGAACAATCATCCTATCAACGTCCATTCACTTTCTTGATCTCAGAGTAGATTGAACGAGATATGTATGACATCAATATCACATACTGATTCATACATGCGTGCACACACCTATTTCAATCCTACTCATCAAGTGGCCTTGGATATCAAACTCCCTCAGGAGGGACAAATCCCATATCTATCACTCGCCCCTCAAAAGCCCCATGTGTCAAAGCCACCCAATCATCACCTTTATCACAGCCCAACTTTCAGGACTGCGTTTGATGATGTCAAAGTGTACCCAACGACATGTGTTGAGTGTAGTGATTTCATGTCAAAGAATCACATTCACCACCATCACTGTGAGTACTGACTGTGACTACCATGTCATGGTTCCATGTGTCAAACTCACGGTGGGTATGTCCGGTACACTTGTTCTCTAACAAGTACCTATGTGTTTGGTTTGATATCTCTATATCATGACTAATGAGATTCTGTCATCAACCAACACCACAATCTAGTCTTGTGTGTCATTTTTGTCTATCTACCTTCCACAATGAAATCTGACTAGGGGCATAACAAGAATGTACAAACTCTTAGCATCCGTATGATCTCATCGTTTAGGTCCTCAACCTAAAAGCATACGTCATTGAGTACTGTCATTCTCTAGACATTCAATCTGTTCTATCACTATCTCATATGACCGAACCAGAAAGAATTGGAAGCTTGCCTTTGATGTTTATCAAATCAATCTTAATGTATCCCACCAATCATCCCATGATTGGCTCTCAGGGCATACATACCAACAATTTGTCCTCCTCAGTCCTCCAGCCGATCGGTTTGTGGTTTAAAATTGACGGTTCGTCTGGTGTTGAGTGTCTTCTTTGCCATAACAAGAATTAAAACTATCCTAATTCTATTTAAATATATTACACAGTAATAAGAAAACCTCAAGTTACATTCGATGAGAGAATAGGAAGGAAAGAATTAATACTTTTACATATGGAATAAAAGATAGAGGCTTAGTATGCAAATCGAGATAAAACAAAAATAACAACCAACCAACCACGCAAAAATATCTAAAGGGGGTTATTGGTAAACCATGCTAAGATCCACCATCAAAATTAATTTTAGAGTGACAGATGGAAATTTCATATATATATATATATATATATATATATATATATATATATATATATATATATATATGGCATGTATTTAATACCTGCATCGGTACCTACTCACCCCCTATTTCGGTTACTTTTTTGGAGTTTCTTACTTTACCTTGCAAATGGTTACTTTTCATGTATAGATAGTTTACATTAGCAAAATCTATAACAAATATACAATTATATATATTTGATGTGTAATCTAACTAGATTTACTTTTAGTCGTATAGTTACTTTTTTATCATCATAGTCGCTTTTTTATCCAAAGAGTTACTTTTCTGACCGTATAGTTACTTTTTTGGCTGACGGGTAGTGAAATCCAGACTACTCGCATGACACACACACGCGCACACACACACACACACACACACACACACACACACACACACACACACACACACATATATATATATATATATATATATATATATATATATATATATATATAAGGAGGTGTGTACCAGCTGGTACACATAACTTATGTGTACTGGCCATTAAAATAGCACATGAGGAGTATGTAGATAAAATCCAACCATATGGATTGAATCAAAACTATATAGATTAGATATGTTTAAAAAATCATAACCATATCGCATATAGATCATGGGATTTGGTAACATATCATTAAATGGTTTCTGCAATTTCTGCATCTTACCGTTGATTAGAAAATATACATTTTCATTCGTTGGATGATCTATGAATATTAGATTGTGGGGATTTTTTTTAAACATCTTATCTAAGGGGTATATTTTAGATCCATAAGGTTGGTTTAGTCAGTAGAATCTTATCATCATCATAAACAAAGGTAGATACATGTAAGCTACATGTACTCGGGTACACAATTCCTTTAGCCATATATATATATACATATATATATATATATATATATATATATATATATATATATATATATATATATATATATATATATATATATATATATATATATACGACTAAAAATGTAAATCTGGGAAAAATACATAGGAAATATATATAATTGTATATTTTTTATAGTTGTTACAAATGTAACTATCTATGCATGAAAAGTTACAGTTTGCAAGGTAAAGTAACCCTCTACATGTCAAAAGTAAGAAACTCCAAAAAAAGTTGCCAAAATATGGGCGAGTAGCTACTCATGCGGGTATTAAATACATGCCATATATATATATAATTTGTGTTTGTATGTGGTATTTAGTCAGATGTGCACATTAATCATTTTAAGTATTTTCATCGTATGCAATAAATAAATTATAAAAAATGAATTCGATCATATCGACTAAATTCCAAAACATAGTAAATTGGGGTGGCTCTGATAATACTATTGGGAAATATGGAATTAGGTATGGCGGAAGAAACAAAAAATTTACTCATTATATTCCCTTTACATAGTAGATCACATCAACAACTATGTAATGAGAAAGAGGGTTGCAAGGTTTATACATGGTTCTGGAGCAAGTCCAATGACAATATCTTGTTGTAGTGTGAACCTTTCTTCAAGTTGCCCTTGGGTGGATGTAAGCAGCGATCTCCTAGTTGATCACCACAAACGGAGGTTGACTTCATCCTCTTAGAGGGTGGAAACAGCCTCCTCACCTATATAGTAGCCCATACTGACCATCAAGAACTCCTATATTTCTAGATGAATGGACATGAAGGAGTTGTCTCTCCTAGTCAGCATGCTAGGACCGACTTGCTCTCCCAAATGTCTCTCCCTTGATGTTCCTCCCTTTGATAGATAGAAATTTCTCAAGTTCCCATGCTACCACAATAGTGAGAACATAAAAATTATCAGAACTTATTGTTGTGTCTCTTGAAGGCCCCAATACCCCTCTATTTATAGGAGGGGCAATGTTAGGGCTTCCAATCTGAGCGGAGATTTGAAGAGACAGAATATCATGAACTTTTTGAAACCCATGAACGTTGAACCGGTCTGTTCACTACTGAACTGGTTGGTCCACATGTGAGTCGATCGATTCACATATGAGTCGATCAATTCAACCCTTGAACCAGTTGTTTCATAATGTTTCCTATTTGCTATTGTATTGGAATTAATATTCAATTAATGCAAAACATGATGTCAAAATCAATGCTTAATTCAATCAAATTGATCAAAAAAAGTCAGTTCTAAACCTTAATTGGCCGGTTCAGACATCTGAGATGATTAGTTCACTTGCTAAACTAGTCATTTCAGAGTCATGATTGCAAATATTAGTTCAAATTGACCTGACACTTGAATCAATCGGTTCAAAACTTGAACCGGTTGGTTCACATTCATGTCAGTCAATTTCCAACAATTATTTTTTGAATTGAATACCTAAATTTTTTTAGTAATCAAGTTAAACATCATTCACGAATAAACTCTTATTCCAGGTGTATCCTTTATGTGTGACCCTACAGGTTCCAAGTTACATTGGCAGTGAATATGCATAATTGATTTATGACATCATTAGCAATAAGTGGTATCTAACAAGACATCATTACTACCCAAGTAATTAGAAAGTTGGACAATGAATTCAACCCACAATTTGTGATTGGTGATATAGTGATTGTATAGTTCCTTTATCATTGATATCCATATTGAACTCAAGGCATGTGTCATGGAACCATTTTTACCCCAATCCCAATCCCACTTCCTAGACAGTAGTAAAAGGATTGAAGCGCCTATCTTTGAGTGGTCCAAAAGATCTCACACACTGGCATATACAATAAGAAATAATAACTCAAAAATAGGAGATTTAAAGAACAAACTAACCCAAAATAGGAGATATTGCAGATTTATCCATGTCATCAAAGTATATATAGTGTGGAAGCGATCTAGTCAATGTTCCATTTATTTTGCCTAAAATAAAAAAAATCAGGACACAATCATGCAGTTGCATGATATGCTATCCAAAAAAGTAAAATAGTTAATATAAAAATAGTACACTTAGCGGGACTTATATTCAAGGAGTATAACAAGCAATTTTTCAAAACCAATATTTATTTGACAAGAAGTTTATTTCGAACAATATAATTTTTATTACGAATTCCCATTATGTTGATTCGAGAATCATGCTTATATATTTTGTGTGGCTCCATCACTTCAACACTACGGGGGAGGTCACCAATCACCTTCTCTCCATATGAGGTAGGAGGTCAATGTATAAGTTCCACCCTCTGAACAAGGAGTTCACTTGCACTCAATATCAACATTATCATTATTATCATCATCAATATACGGACAGTTATAATGGGCAATATCATTTATGTTTTCAAGTTTGTCTCAAAATATAATATAGGAAAAATGGAAGCCTAATCAATAGGGAACAATATATCAACCAAGTATATAGTCAAGTATACAATCAAGAGATACATAAAAGGTATCTTCATTACAACCAAGTAGGATATATAATAGCATACCTTTCACCAAAGATTTAGAGTACAGATAAAAAAATAATAGGTCAACCCTTTGAGTCAAATCCTAAATCAACAATATTTGGATCAAGGGTAAAGATCATGATATTCAGAAGATCATGTTTCTATATTCAATATTAGGGTTACACTTTCCTATCTCAACCTTAGGGTTAGGTCATCCACTTATAATCAACAATATTTCAATATGTCCAACATTATTCAAGTGTCAAGAATATTTCAAGTGTGGATGACCTACTTAGGTATTTTAGGAACACGTGTTAACCGTAATTTTATGATCATTATCCAAATCATATTTCAAGTTTCTAGATCTTCATCAAGGAAATAAGTTCAAGGGTCTAGGTCAGGTATGTTACAAGATTTAGTACACTTACATTCACCATATCACGATTCTAGGGTTAGAATCAAGCTTAGTTGTTACTTTATGGAATGAGATCATATTCAAGATTTGAACAAGTCCAAAATATTAGATTTAGATCATTATTAGTCAAGTCATGACTTTAGTGTCTCCAAGATAATAATCAGAGTCAACAATTAGGGTTTCCAACGACTACTCATGATTATTGAATCATTTGACAAATAAAAATAATCAAGAGATCAAGATTTAGATATATCACTGACATCCATAAGGAATTAGGCTTCACAACCATTTTTAAATGATCTCATGATTGACTATTTATTCATAATATGTGGAGATAGGAATAAAGAGATACGATTTTTGCAAGTTTCAGTCATTTATTGGATTTTTGAGCAGAGAGGAGGTAAAAATACCTTAATATGGAAAATAGTCGATCGTTTGATGTTGAATGAAGGGTACAAATATAGCCACGTGGGAGACGTGGTTCACTTACACTGTGGATTGGTTTTGATCTTGGTTCACGAGTTCAATCCTTTGATTTGTTGGTTCTATAGTGGTTTAGTTGGTTCAACTGGATTGACTGGTTCCTCTTGAACCAAGAAGTTTAGGGACTTCTCCTCCCTTATTCAGGCCTCATGTGAGCTAGAAAGGCAGGCAGAGGAGCTCACTAGTGTCGGGAAGCTTCATGAGTAGGAGAGGCCGATGGAGGAAGCGGGGTTGCCACTCGGGTTCATCGGGACCCTACAAAGGTGACAAAGGTGGTGATTTGGGGTGAGTGGCCGAGGAGGGAGGACGCCCAAACCGAGCTAGGCAGAGACGCCATCTGATTAGTAATAATCAGGAAGAAAAATTGGGGTGTTTGAGGCTGAGATGGCATGCGAGGCTGTGGCTTTGAGCAAGATGTGCTTGTTGTGGATCTTGGGGGTCCTTTTATACCGTCGGGGGGTAGATTTTAGGGTTAGGGAGATCGTGGCAGCAGTCGTGCTCACCGGAGTGAGAAGGGGAGGTGAGGAACTCATGGGGAGGGACTAACGACACAATAAAGATGTTCAAACTAGTTATGGTCGAGCGCAATTTCATGATACCATCATTTTTGTTCGCTTAGATTTTCAAAATAGGGTCTAGATCAAATGATTGTGAGTCTCGGTCTCCATTTATTCCTCCCTGCTGATTGTAGGAGGTAGGAGATGCCTAGATAGTCATCAAATCAGGCTGAGATCCATGGAGGTCATATCTAAGGGATGACATTTTCCTTTTCTTCATCCTACGAATTGCTGACTTGGCTTTGGTCAAGTAAAAGGAAAATAAAATGATTTTAAAAACATTAACTTCAATAATTCATAGAAAATTGTAGGAATGTCCAAATGGGATTAAATTTGGACCATATATTTAAAAAAATGTGAAGAATATCTAGAAAAGATGGAGAAATATAAGATGAATTTTGATGGATCAATTTACCTCTTTGGATCAAGTAACAAATTAATCAAATATGTAGTGTCACAAAGTGTATAAAGTTCACATTGATCACCATATTTCAAATTTGAGTATTAATATTGATGTAGAGGCTTAGAAAATAATTTGATTTCATGAGTGAACATAAATATGGAAACAGAGTAATTAAATCCTTATTATGCTAAAATTCACTTTGTTACATCCTTCCCTCCTTAGAAAGGAATTTTGTGCCCAAAATTCAAAACATCTTAAAAAATTGGGACTAAATAATCCAGGTCATATCCTCAAATACTGGAGTATCCTCATCTATAAAATCAAAATTATGTCCTCAACATCATAAACACATCATAAACTTGCATTGATGAATATAAAGGTCAAAAGGTCATAGTTCACTTTTCAAGTTATGTCTCCATAGCGAGAGAAAATCAAGATCGAGAGTCAAGATTGAGTGTCATGGATAGACATGGGTCATGCACTAACAAGTTCGTTATTCAAGAGTCAAAATTCAAACACCAAAAATTTTGGGTTCCAAACATGCAAGTCTAGGGTTTCAATTCCTATCCAGACCACCAGTTTTTTCATTTCTTTCATAACGACAAACTAGAAATATTTCAAGATTTCAATATCAATTTCTTTTATCAAGTATATTCAAGGTGGGTGAATGATACAGACCTAGGTCATTCTAGGAAGTTAACACTATACATATTTTCAATATCACCATCCTCAAATTACAAAATAGTTAAGATCTCATGATTTTGAGTCAAATGTTACAACAAAGGATGGTTTATTTGTAGGGAAATATAATTCAATGCTACATGAGTAAGTCAAAAATTTGAGTATGGAGAGCCAAAATTCAAATCAGATATGACTTTTCAAATCCAAAGGTAGATTTTGAATCATGGGATAGCAAGACAAAACAACATGCCATCATATTTCTATTTCTCAAGATATTTTGAGTACAAGGTTTATTTCAAAAAGTTACAAAGGGTTACATAATCACCATATCATAATCTAGATTTAGTAGTGACTTCATTGGTTGTGATTGCACATGACCTCCTTTGGAATTCCAACCTCTATTTTTGTCTCTATCTCTTTGACTATGGGCTTGGATGTAGGGGTAAAGGCAGTCATGGTGACTTGGACTCCTCGAGGAATTAGCGATGTTGTGTATCTCATCCATTTGGTCATAGCATCCATTAATAACTTGTTTTGTATTATCATCATTGAGCCTAGGTATTTTTTTATTTGTTTGCATCATCCTTGAATTTTTCTTCAACAATTTTCGTTTCAATCTTCCTTTTATCAAATTACCTCCTTGATCATTATTGGTTCTACATGAATTTGCTTTCTGACTACGGGTTTGTGGGGCCATATGCAAGGTATATCCATTTGTGAGTCCTTTAGTTACATAGGTTGAGTTAAGAGTATATCACATTATAAAATATGCATGGTTTCAAAAATATTTTTTAACTTTGTTGATTCCCATACTACTCAAAAATAGGGAGAGTGTCTTTGTATAATAGCCTTACATCATGATTTTGTGAGTCCTTGGCTTAGTCACTTGATGGTATAGTCATGATATGTATCAAATAGGGTACGACTTTGCTTAACTATGTATGAGGTGTAGTCAACAATAGGGCAACATGAATTTTATAAAATAGGGACTTCATCAATAATGAGGTATAAGGTGTAAATCCTTCTTATTTCACCAAATCAAGATTTTTTTATCATCTACCCAAACATAGGGAGCATGTAATCTAATTTTGCTTAAATCGATTTTTCATGATATGAAGGGGTCATGCATGAGTATTTGATTTTTAAAATTATCATTGATCAAAATTGAGTTTTCAAACTAAAGTCAAAGAGACGAACGATCAAGGAAGATATCTAGGCGCCCCTATAATCCATGACAGAGTTAACAAACACACATATGTTGACATCTTGAGCAGGGTCGACAGCCGTATCAACAGTTGGGCTTCCAAAAGTCTCTCTTTTGCAGGTCGATGTTGCTTAGTCAAGTCTACTCTCACAGCCATCCCCACATATTGAATGGAAACGACACAACTCCCATTGAGCCTGAGCGACCACATTGATGGAAGCATCTAAAAATTCTTATGGGGAGGAAACCACAGTACCCACCCACCCACCCCCCTTGTTGCATGGAATAAGGTGACAAGTAAAAAGGACATAGGGGGTTTGGGTATCCACGCCATGAGGGAATGGAACATGGCCCTCCTGATGAAGAACACTTGGGAGGTAGCAACGAGTAGGGACACAATCTAGTGTAGGTTTATGAAGCCCAAGTACGATGACCGCGAACTAGGGAAAATCCCAAATCTCTCACGATTGGAGAAAGAAGTCATCAAGGGCAGGGACTTCATGGAAGCGAACTCGTATAAAAAAATTCAGAATGGCAGGGACACAATCTTCTGGAAAGAGTACTGGTGTCATGAGAATATCAAGCTGGAGGATATAGCCTTAAGGAAAATTCCACCTGAGCTAGCAGATCTACGAGTAGGCAGTGAGATCACCCTGGATAGAGGCTGGGATGCAGAATTCCTACACTACTAGCTACTGGGAGCTAGCGTCGAACACATCTTGACCAAAGCACCGCCAATTGATCAAGGGACCAATGACGTCTGAGTCTGGAAAGCTACTGCAAATGGCAGATTCTCAATAGGATCTGCTTATGACATTCTCAGAGTCCCACATGAACTGAAGGTAGAGGGTGAATGGAAACCCCTATGGAAGTCTAGGGTGGCGGCTAAAGTTAAACACTTCATGTGGCTGTTGTTAAACACTTCATTATTATTAAAGTTTTAGGTGATTCAACAATGAAAGCTTGGCAGGAAGAGGAGTGCTTGACCAATGCGCAACCCACCAACAAACGGGAGAAGGGCTGGAAACCACCGATGGTTGGAAGGGTGAAGATGAATGTGGATGCTGTAGTACTTAGAAGGAAGTGTGTTGTAGCCCTGATCGTTAGAGAATAGAATGGTAGCTGGATAGGTGGTTCTCGCTGGTCATCACAGGAAGAGTCAGCGCTTCGTGTGGAACTATTGATCCTACAACTTGCCATGCAGAGGGTGACAGAACTGATGATAGAGCCATGGACATAGAATTGGATTGCAAGCAGGCCGTGACAATGTTGAAGGAAAAACCAGCCGACCACCCAAAATTTGTGCGCATCCTCCATGCATGTCAACAGTATCTTCCTGATAATGCAAACTGGACTCTAAGGTATGTCCATAGGACATGTAATAGTGCCACAGATGGACTTTTTAAATACTATCTTAGACAAAGAGTGGACCATTTGAATATATTAGACCTACAGTTCACATTCTTGGCTGGTTAGAAAGTGATAATTGTAATGGTAGTAGTACTACCATATTTAATTCACATTGTGAATTTAGTTGTACTTTTTCCTCAATTATGCCTACAAGAGGAGAGAAGGATGAACATATGACCTCCTGACTTATCTAAAAAAAACTAAGGTCGTATCATGGTATCAATTTTCACAATTTCTAGTAACTTTTATTTTTCCCATACATAAGTTACCCATAATCGAGAGATCACGTGGTAAAAGGTCACAAGAGAAGGACCACATGAGGAGATGAGAAGACTACCTAATCTTCATCTACATGGGTATCTTAGGGTAGTCCTTAGGGAAGAAATGAGATGCTAGAAGACTCTCTAGGGTTTCAACGGAGAACCTTTAGGTCCAGTTCTGGATCAATTAAGGACAAGTAGAGTGGGAAATCTCAGCCAGTGTGAATACAAATAGGAGAAATTATGCCAGAACCCTAACCCTAGACACCTCAATTTTCACCATTATGGATTTTAAGGTTTTTAGGGTTCAAGAGACTTGAGAAAATATTTACTTAAAGTATATGAGAGTGTGTATGCCCTGATACCAACTGTTATGGAATCGTTCTTACCCCAATCCCAATCCCACTGCCTAGACAGTGGTAAAAGGATTGAAGCACTTGTCTCTAAGTGGTCTAAAAGGATCTCACATACAAGCATATACTATAATAAATAATAACTCAAAAGCAGGAGATTTAATGAACAAACTAACCCAAAATAGGAGATATTGCAGATTTATCCTTGCCATCGGTGTATATCGAGTGCAGAAGTGATCTAGTCAATGTTCCATTAGCTTTTCCTAAAATCACAAAAATCAAGACACAATCATGCAATTTCTCAGTACGCAATCAAAAACAAGTAGAACGGTTTATAACAAAATAGTTCACTTGGAAGGACTTATATTCAAGGAGTATAATAAGCAATTTCCCAAAACCAATATTTAATTGACAAGATGTTTATTTTGAACAATTAAAGTTTTATTACGAGTTCCCATTATGCTGATTCGAGAAGCATGCTTATATATTTTGTGTGGATCCATCGCCCGAACATGATGGGGGAGGTCACCAGGATCCTCTCCATATGAGGTAGGAGGTCAATGTACAAGTTCCACCCTCTGAATGAGGAGGTCGATTGCACTCAATATCAACATGATCAACATTATCATCATCAATATATGAGCAGTCATAATGGGCAATACCATTTATGTTTTCAAGTTTGTCTCAAAATATAATATAGGAAAAATGGAAGCCTAATCAGTAGGGAACAGTAGCTTAACCAAGTATATAGCCAACTATACAATCAAGAGATACATAAAAGGTATCTTCAATACAACCAAGGAGGAGATATAATAGCGTACCTTTCACTGAAGATTTAGAGTACAGATCAACAAGTAATATGTCAACCCTTTGAGTCAGATCCCAAATCAACAATATTTCAATCAAGGGTCAAGATCATGATATTCAAAAGATCATGTTTCAATAGTTAAGATTAGGGTTACACTTTCCTATGTCAACCTTAGGGTTAGGTCATCCACTTATAATCAACAATATTTTAATATATCGACATTGTTCAAGTGTCAAGAATATTTCAAGTGTTGATGACCTACTTAGGAATTTTACAAACATATGTGTTAACCCAAATTTTATGATCATTATCTAATTCGTATTTCAAGTTTCTAGATATTCATCAAGGAAATAAGTTCAAGGGTCTAGATCATGTATGTTACAAGATTTAGTACACTTATATTCACCATATGACGATTCTCGGATTAGAATCAAGCTTAGTCATTTATTTATGGCATGAAATCATATTCAAGATTTGAACAAGTCCACAAGATTAGATTTAGATCATTCATTAGTCAAGTCATGACTTTAGTGTGTCCAAGATAATCATTAGAGTCAACAATTAGGCTTTCCAAAGACTAATCATGATTATTTAGTCATTTGACAAATAAAAATAAGTAAGAGATCAAGATTTAGGTATATCAGTGACATACATAATGAAATAGGCTTCACAACCATTTTTAAACGATCCATTGAATTTTCTAATAAAGTTGACTATTTATTCATGATATTTGGAGCTAGGAATAAAGATAAACAATTTTGCAAGTTTTGGTCAGTTGTTGGATTTTTGAGTAGAGAGGAGGTAAAATACCTTGATATGGAATATAGTCAATCGTTTGATGTCGAATGAAGGGTCCAGATCTAGCCATGTGGGCGACGATGTTCACTTGCACAATGGATTTCTTTTGATCTTGGTTCGCATGTTCAATCCTTTGATTTGTTGGTTCAATAGTGGCTCAGTTGGTTCAACTAGACTGACTGGTCCCTCTTGAACCGAGCAGTTTGGGGACTTCTCCTCCCTCATTTAGGCCTCGTACAAGCCACAAAGGCAGTCGTAGGAGCTCACCGACATGGGGAAGCTTTGCGAGTAGGAAAGGCTAATGGAGGAAGTGGGGTTGCTACTCAGGTTCGTCGGGACCCCACGAAGGTGATGGAGGTGGTGATTTGGGGTGAGTGGTCGAGGAGGGAGGGTGCCCAAATTGGGCTAGGTGGTGGCGCGGTCTGAGTAGAAAGAATCAGGGAGAAAAATCGGAGTGTTTGAGGCTGAGATGGCATACAAGGCCGTGTCTTTGAGCAAGTTGTCTTGCTATGGATCTTGGGGGTTCCTTTTATAACATCGAGGGGTAGATTTTAGAGTTAGGGAGATTTTGGTAGCAGCCGTGCTAGACGAAGTGAGAAGGGGAGGCGAGGAACTCATGGGGAGGGAGTAACAGAGCAATAAAGATGGTCAAACTAGGTATGGTTGAGTGTGAATTCATGAGACTAACATTTTTGGTTGCTTAGATTTTCAAAATAGGGTCTACAACAATTGCTTGTGAATCCCAGTCTCCATTTACTCCTCCCCGTTGATTGTGGGAGGTAGGAGATGACTTGATAATCGCCATGGGGGTCGGATCTAAGGGCTAACATTTGCCCTTTCTTCATCTCGTGGGTCACTGACTTGGGGTTGGTCAATTAAAATGCAAATAAAATGATGTTCAACACATTTACTTCAATATTTCATAGAAAATTGTAGGAATGTCCAAATGGGATGAAATTTGGACCATAGCTTCACAAAATGTGGAGAATATTTAGAAAAAGTTTGAGAACTATAAGTTGAAGTTTGATGGACCAATTTACTTCTTTGGATCAAGTAACAAATTAATCAAATATGTAGTGTCACAAAGTGTATAAAGTTCACATTGGTCACCATATTTCAAATTCAAGTATCAATATTGATGTAGAGGCCAAGAAAAATAATTTGAGTTCATGAGTGAACATAAAGAGAATAAAAGAGTAATTAGATCATTTTTATGCTAAAATCCACTTTGTCACAGCATGGGATTGTCATCCACTTCAACATTCAATCCATGTTCCTTGAACTAGAGTAGACAATCTGAGATATATGTAAGCCCAATATCACATATTGACTCACATGAGAATGTCCATGCATTTCTTAGTTTTGCTTATCAAGTGTCCAGGATATCAAACTCCAAAAAGAGGGACAAATCCCATCTATATCACTCACAATCATCCCCATTTGTCATAATGCACCCGAACAACACCTTTATGAAAACTCTTATTCAAGGTCACGGTGGATGATGTAAAAGTACATCGAACAACATGTATGAGTGTAGTGACTTTAGGTCTAAGAACCATAATCACGCCTATCACAATGAGAGTTGATTCTAACTATTTTGCAATGGTTTCATGTATCACTCTCAAGGTGGATCTATCTGGTACACTGTTCCCCAAAAAGTACCTATGTGCTTGGTTTGATATCGCATATCTTGACTAATGAGATTCTATCATCAACCAAAACACACTCTAGTCTTATATGTTACTATTTTCTATTTTACTTCCACAATAACATCCAACTTGGTAGAATGTATGTACTCTTATCATACATATGAGCTCATTTTTTAGGTCCTAAACCTAAAGACATTTGTCATCGAGTACCATCATTCTTTAGACATTTATTATGTTGCATCATTATATCATAAGTGAATAAAACAAAATAAACGGAATTTCCTTTTATTATTATCAAATCAATTACATCATGCCACATTACAATCATCATCTGATTGTCTCTCTGGGCATACATATTATTAGGACCCACATGAGGTGTACCATACATGTAGATTCATCACAACAAGTTATGATCTCACTGTACAAGACTCACAAGAATGCCTAGGATTCTAAACATTAAATCTCTAGTAACCCTATTTGCAGTAGCCTTCTTCATGTCAGGATCTCTACGACTGATAGGAGTTTCCATATATTTGGACTCCACCTCTAAATTGGGTACTCAGGTGGAGAGTCAAAAGCACTATGGGTTATTCTACATCATTGGTTCTACCAAAGATAACCATTGACCGATATTATTGGTACCATCTGCATCTATGATTACTTTTTGATACCACTCTATCATAAGGAGTCTCACATCACAGGTCTAGACCCCCACCCCCTGATATGTTGTAATCCATCTATCTCAATCTAGATGTATCCTCTAGTTGGCATGCATGTTACCTCCCCATAGCACAAGCCTCCTTTGAAGGATACCATAGTTTTCAGGACTTATATGGTCTAATGATATTAATTGTTTTGGTTGACATCTACATTGTTTCTAGTATTGCCCTATCTTTCACCACTAAGAATATATCATAAAGTCACTGCAGTCATCTAGCAAAAACCAACTTTCAACATTATCTCAATTCAGAACATTTTATTCTTTTAAATCCAAAATTAGGTCAATCCTACAATTTGAGATGCCACTAAATCCACCATTTAGTTTACCATATTTCATAAAAGTCCACACAACAATTGAATGTATCAATATTATAGCACGTGATATATTGAACAATATGATTCTTATATTGAAATTTTTTATATATACACAATATTTATGCTACACTAAAAATTGAGTAAGGACCAACATATTACAACATTTTATTTACACTTTCACACTTAAATCAAGGTTAGAAGGCAATTTTCTGCTCACATGCACATGGTCTCAGTTACTAATCTCAGATTCTAGCTTGCACGAGTCTGATTTGAGCTTCAAACCTCAAGATTTCATCCAAAACTATTCACTGGGAGTAAGCAGGCCCTAAAAAAGTTATGTGGGGTAGAAGACAAAGAATGAAGATTAAATAAAACCTTCCATTGATGGAACATAGTTATTTGAGCATGGAAACACAAAAAAAGAGAAACTATATGGGTAAAAACCTCTTACTAAAACATAACTTAAAGGAAACATCCATGCCCATTGATCAGATCGTCTTCCTCATCATCATCCTTATGTTCACCTATGTCATCACTGTTCAACATCTATTAAGGGTTATCAGGTGGGTAAAGATATGAATTCAAACTTGTCATACTCGATTCCATTGGTTTGAATCGACTATGTATGGAGATCTAATAATCTCATGATTGGGAGAACTGGTAAGCACGCAGGACATTAGTAGGTGTAAACCTTTGGTTTCTACCTTTAGCTTTTGTTCCATTAGTAGACACCTCGGTAGATATTCTTTCAATTTTCATCTTTGAATGAAAAATTTGCGGTTGATGTCTATTGTGCAACCAATGGTAAGTGTCTATACCACACTATCTAGGGAAACCTTCAATTGTCATCCAGTAAAAAATCACAAGGTTAACACTTCCAACTCCTTCAAAATGTTGTCATTCTATAGAAATCATCAAAATTTCCTTCTTAATAGAGCCAACAGAAGAAGTTTCTAAGAAAAACCTTTGGTACTTTGATACCCAACAAAACCATCGATTGACCAAATATTCAACCTACAAAATCTTAGGGGAAAGGTATCATTCACACATCAATGGTCCTCTTGAGAAAACCAAAAAGAACCATCAACCTTAGTGTTGTCAAACTTCAAATTGTAAACTGTCAATCGGTAATTGAAGGAAAAACCTTCAATTGACAATTGATGGTTGGTCTTCAACCATCTTGAAAACATCAAAACTTATCCATTTTAACCCTAATTCGATTAATTCTTGATTCTTTGGATTCATAATTAATTCACCTCATTTCTACATCAAAATTTGTCTTTTTGCAAGATAAGACTAACATTAGTCATATGGTAACTAAGATACTTACAAGCACAATTAGCACTAGAGTTCTATTTAACTCTTATGATTATAGAAAAGATGGGATTGGGTTGTAACAATGTCCTTTAATTTATGTGATAAAATGAAGAAACCAATGCTAGCACATGATGTTCCTTGATTCCAAGAAAAGAGGGAATTTGATTTCATGATATCAATGATTTTGAAATCAATGATGAATTTAAAGAAGAGTTTATCAAATCTGTTGAAATGTGGAGTGTTGGAGTTGTTGGTTTTAAGTTTGTCCCTATGACATGTGACGAGGCTGAGATCTCCCCATATGAGCCAAGGAGATGATGTGTATGATTGGACCATACCAAATTATTATTATTATATAAATGATTGTTTGTCTTGAATGGGTTCTTCATAGATGCCCTTTATGATCTGTGAGTTTTGAACTAGACGATCTTGGATGGTGATGGTGATATTGTATTTTTTTGAGTATATGATCTGTGATCTATTAGATGTTGTTGTTCATGCCTATGATAATGCCTCTCTTGAAACTAATATGTAGGATTCCGATCCAATCAATTATGTATCTTCCCCCTTATGGTCTTGAGTGAGAAAGGATATAGGTCAGTCTTGGTCTCTTGAATGGTGATGATGTTAATTTTATTAGTATAGATAAATCTTCTAATGAATTTTCATCTTTTGGTGCATTAAGAACAACAAACATTGCATGAAATAATCTTGAGGTAAAAAAGAAACTATAGTAAAAAAATGGATATATGTTGAGTTGATTATATTCTAGTGATATTATTTCTACAGTAGTATGGTGGATGGGTCTAGTGATATGTATCCAATAAAATTTTCAATATCTAATAAGAAAGTGTTAGAATGTATCTCATTATCAAAATGAATGCCTAACTTTGATGCAAAACAAGTAACAACATTTATATCAGACCACTATGTTATAGCTTAGATATTGTCAATATTTGGGGCACATATATCGCATGATCCTGGCTATGTGAACATATTTCATCTAAATCATAACACTAAGGTGATGAATATGTAGCTTTAGTACATGTATCATCCATCATGAAGTAGTTTTTCTTTGTTGTATCTGTCAGGTATGGATATATTAGAGTTAAATGAAGTGATGACTTATGGTAGCTTGGATGATTTGTTATATCTGGGGCTGTGTGAGGACTTGATCTCTTTGATAATAGCATAATTGAGTCAATAAACAATGTTCTTTTCTAGTCTACTAATGTAGTGGTTGTGGGGTTGTTGTGGATTGGAAATGGTTTTCCCTTGTCCATAAATGATGGATAAGTGGTTTTATATGTGGGCGATGGAATGCGTGGATCTATGTGATGTGCAAGGCTGTGTGGTCTGGAAAGTTGTGTTGATCTTTTCTTTCCCGTACCATCTTTATTATGTGGATTTTTAGGAGGATCATTATTGTGTTTTTATTTGGTGTTAGATAGATAAAACCAGGATGGTGGATAACATGAGAGATTTGAGAAGGTGGTCGGTGAAAATGATGAGATTTTAGTTCCTTTTGGCCAGCTCAGTGGACTACACACCCTTGAGTCCCTTTCAAGATTTTATACATGGTTTTACCTTGTTTTCTAGTTGGTCAGGCTTTCTAAAATTGTATGAAATTGATATGATATCAGACAATTATGTACGGGTACTCTTTGAAAGTTTTTCATATAATGAATTGTTATGAATTATAATCTATATGCCAAACTAATCTTTCATATTCAATTAGAATCAAAGACCAATGTTAAATAATAAATTAATACATTAATGTGCTATACTCATGAAACTAGAGGTGATCAACAATCAAGATATTGTTTGTATACCTCCTCAGACTCAAGTGAGTCAGTCATGCACACTAAGTATTCAATTATAATTCTTTGTGTATATTTTTCATATATGCATTCATGATGACTCATTAAAGTACAATTATGTCATTATATAGTATATGCTTGTGCAAAAATAGCTCACACTAAGAATTCATCTTTTTTGATATTTTGATTATTATGTTTTCAAAATGAACATTATGTATCACTACCATGCTAACACATTCAGGAATCATGATAATCATGTTTGAGTTTAAGAAATCATGGTATGTTGATATAGTCTTCTCCACCATGTTATATGAGCCCTAACTGGTGTTTTCAAACCTTAGTTGGTCTTATGTAAGCCTTAACCGATTTTCAGTGAGCTATAAACAACCTTATGAGATTTGTATGAGAAATTATGTGAGCCTTAACTGGCCTTATGAGCATTGTGGTAATATTTAGGAGAGTGACTATATAAACTCAAGTCAAATTGTTATTATGAAATTATGTCAATTTCCTTAAGTTTCCATATAATCAAGTGAATCATGTTAAGTACTTAATCTTTTCTAGTTATATCATGTTATTTCAATTATATGTAATTACACATTATTGTTGGTATGTATGCCCATAGAGACAATCATATGATGATTGTAATGGTATAACTTGTAAATAATTTGATTATTAATAAAGGCAAGCTTCCAATTTATTTTGTTTATTTAGTATTTGATATAATGAAATAGCATACTAAATGTCTAGAGAATGATATTACTCAATGGCATATGTCTTCAAGTACGTGACTTGGAAGAATGAGATCATATGTATGTTAAGAGTATATATATTCTCACTATGTCCCTAATCGGTTGTTATTGTGGAAGGTTAATATACAAAAATAACACATAGGATCAGAATGTGAGTTGTTTGAAGACAAAATCTCATTAGTCACAATATGGTGATATCAAACCAAGAACACATATACATATTAGAGAATAGTTTATCAAACAGACCCACCATATGAGTGATACATGGAAGCCTTGACAAGGTAAGAATCACATCTTATAGTGATGGTGGTGTTTGTATTTATTAGACCTATAATCACCACACTCATCACATGTCATTCAATATGCTTTGACATCATCGAACACAATCCTGAAACACGGGTTGTTATAAAGGTGATGATTGGGTGATTGTGACAAATGAGGACTGACTGTGAGTAATACAGATGGGATTTATCCCTCCTGCAGGAGTACGATATCCTAGGCTTCTTGATTAGTGAGACTGAGAAATACATGGTGATGTACATGTGAGTCAATATGTGATATTGAGCTTACATATATCTCAGATAGTCTGCTCTAGTTCAAGAAACAAGATTGAATAATAATGAGGATGACTGCTCCATGCCTCTAGTTCAATGTGGATATCACTGACAAAGGAACTATACAAACATTGTAATACCATACATTTATTGTAGGTTGAATTTGTTTTCCAACTTTCCAGTTACCTGGGTAGCAATGATGTCTAACTAGGCACTACTTATTTCTTGTGATGTCATAAGTTGTTATGGAAATTCACTACCAATGTAATAAAGGACCTATAGGGTCACACACATAGTAACTCATCTAGAAGAGGAGTCAGATCTTGGATGATGATTGGATTGATTACTAAAAAATAAGGTATTTAATTAATGCAACAAATCAGCTGATTGGACTGCCAAACGATAATTTCAAGTGTTGAGATAGTCATTTGGAGTGTCAAGGTGATTGTATTGTGCTTTGGTTGGAATTCTATCTGACTCAGGCTGTAAGACACCCATCTCACTTTTTCAAAATGACCATCTCAAGTGGTGTGAGACGCCCATATCACATGCACCAAATGGCCGTCTCAGGGGTGCAATTCGATTGCATCAAGGATTGGTATTGACGTCGTGACGTGCACTAATTGGAATTGAATTGTCGACATCTGTACAAAACTAGAAAACTACAAAATGATTGTCTTGCATTCCAGACGGCTGTCTGGGTTTGCCAAATGACCGTTTCGGCTGTTGCAGGCTGCAAAGTTTCCATAATTATTGTGAAAATTTGAGATCTTCTGGTCCCTTCCACTCCCACACAGATGGGGGCCCTAACCCCGCCTATAAATAGAGGGGTATTAGGGGCTTCCCAGAACACAAGACATATAATTGATAATTATTTTCTCTCACAAACGTTGTCCTCTCTGGTTGTGGTAACCATAAGAGCCCGAGAAAGTCCTACCCGACTAGGGAGGGTTAGCCAAGTGAGAAAAATAATTAAGATCATTGTTATGGGAGAGCAAGTTGGTGACTAGTACACCAAAGGAAGGGACAACTCCTTCCTATCCATTCTAGTAGGACGGACGAAGTTCTAGTTGATCCATGTGGACTTCTCTAGAGGTGAGGTGGCCTTTGCTCATCCCTAAGGAGAACAACATCAACTCACAGTCTGTGGCAAGATTTGAGGAGCCGCTACAGAAGTTGTTCGAGTTTGTTGTCCATGGAGGACTAGGCAGACGAGTCCCAATGCAACCAGAAGCTACACAGACATTGTCTAAGATAGAATGTGCATCTACATCGACAAGGATTGTCACTGGACTTGCTCCAGAACCAGCTATATCTTTGTGAAACCATCCTTTCCATTGCATAGTTATTGACACGATCTGCTGGTTAATGGAAAATATGTTAGTAAAAAAACTTCTCTACCTATTTGATGTTGTATTTCCCTATAGTGGTATTAGAGCCACATCAATGTATTATGCTTTGGGATAATTGATATGATCAGATTTTTTATTTGACTAAGTTTATTTATTGCCTACGTTGTGAATATTTAAATTGGTTGATGTTCATGTCCGTCTCATCACCACATAAGAACCCAAATGAATATATATATATATATATATATATATATATATATATATATATATAATATACAGTTTAACCTTAAAAGAGAGTTTTGATGGTGTATGTGTAGAATTGTTATGGCCAATAACCCCTATTATATGTGCATGGTTGTATGGTTGGTTTATCCTATTTATCTCGATTTGCAAATTGAGCCTCTCCCTTATCTTACCAAATGTAAAATTATTATTCTCTTCTACCTTTGCTCCCCTATAATGTAACTCGAGGTTTCTCAATAATTATGTGAAAGTAGGATAGTTTACTTTCATGTTTTGACAAAGAAGAAAGACACCCACCGACCGCACGGAGGAGCCGATTCGACCGGTTGAGGGGTCGATATTGTTGTATGGCAGGGCCGAGATGATCAACATGTGAGTTGACCAGGAGCCTGAAGGACTAGATGAGAAGAACATTTGGAGGATCCAAATGATCAGCTATAGGACAACCAACTGGTCATTTGGAGGAGCCCGACGACTACCTGGAGGCAACCAAATGACCGGCTAAGAGGTGAGCCGACCAGTTCAAGGGTTGAACCAATCAACCCGAATTGGAAAGCACGGATCTTCATCAACAACAGGTTTCTAGATGTGATGTGGACCTAGGTTATGGTAATTCCTTATGGCTCCTAGGAATTACATTAGTTTGGCCATAACCATCGCTTTCGTTTATTGCATGTTTTCATTGTGAGTTATAGCATATATAAGATATGTACTATATATATGTGGTAATTGGTTAATGTATATGTATTGTACAAACACCCTCAATTATAATATTAAGTTTAAGATGCCTTCCATAAGAAGCACATATGAAAATCTTGATTGACCAAGTGTAGTTTACGCCAAAGCATGGTGCACCATCTATCTTGTGGAAGTGTGAAGGTAGGTATGTAATCTGCCAAAGTAGGGTACATATCCTATCGTGTTGGCTTTTGGGTCGAACTTAACTGGTGATAACTTGGTGAGACCAGGCGCCAGAGGCATAAAGATGATTACGTCAAATATTTTCACTTATCATCTATCCAAGAGCTGCTTACATATGCAATTGGCAAGTTTGGCCTACCTAAATAATCAAGTTGTGGGTGATCAACCAAAGTGAAGTCATGACTTGATGAAATATAGATCTTGGCTCACTAGAATATTGTAAGATGCAATATTCTGAATTGATATTGAGGGCTACCAATTTGAACAAAATAGTGGGGGCAATAGTTAATTAAAAGACCTAATTAATATCTACTTTTCAAATCAAATCAAATCAGAAAGGGTTTTGACAAATGCAAAATTTTGTCTTGTAGAATCAAATGGAAAACACTAAATCATCGTAATCGGATGAATTAAATGAGATTTATTTCCATATCTGGTTTGGAACCTTGACAAGTGTTTTGCATGTTCCTAAAACACCAGTGCCAGTATTCAGTCCAAATTTGCCTAAGAGTGACACAGATGCTTCTTTGAAGCATGCCAATGATGTTATGAAAATCAAGAACCTTATGATGGGTTGTATAAACTATGAGTTCCATAAATAGCATGATAAGCATGAAAGGTACAATGTCTCTAAGGTGCTATTTGTGTGCAAATTAATAGAGGGAGATCCAATAGAGCCTCATGTGCTCAATATGATTGGGAATATGGAGCATCTTGAAAGACTATGATTTCCTTTAGGTCAAGAGTTGGCCATGAATATGATTTTGCAATCATTGCCTTATCATACATCTAGTTTATCGAGTGCTATCAGTTAAGTAACATGTCTAGACTATTGTCAGAGTTGCTTGACATCTTGATAAGTGTAAGAGCACAAATGAAGATGGATAAATCTGTGATGATGATCAAAGGAGTTGAGTTTAAGGATAAAGGCAAAGACAAGAAGCATTCTATGCTAAGATAAAATTCAAGTCTTCTGCATTCAAAATAAGGAGAAGGATAAGGGAACTAAGGAATATGAAGCAAGGGGTTGAGATCTATAATTTTGGTGTATATGTCATTGTGATTAACTTTACTACTCCCTCATCATGGATACTAGATACTGGATGTGGATTAAACATTTGCTAGACATTCAGAGAAAGGTGAGGTAGAACTGTGAGTTGCAAATGGCACAAGATTTATGACCAGGGAAGTTGGAACCTATGAGTTATCTCTTCCAAGTGGGATTATAACAAAGTTAGAGAACTGCTATTACGTACCTGACATCAATAGGAACATCATATCTGCATCTTTCTTGGACAAGAACAGATTCAAATTTCTTATAAAGAATAGAAGATGTTCTGTTAGTAAAGATGGGATCTTCTATAGAAATGCCCCAATGTCTTATTGATCAGCCTCAGACGCAGGTCCAGAGAGTGGAGACGTATCTAAGTCATCACACTTTTATAATTTATAATACCTGAATGTATGAGACACCTGCAACTAGCACAGGGTCGAAGTAGTTCGGGGTTGAACGCAGGGATAGGAAGAATGGTGATTTGGAACTTGTGTTTCCCTTGTCTAAGCACATCAAACAGGTAAATGGATAGGGTTGGTTGTAGAAAGAAAGCACCACACAGAAATCAAACTAAAAGGCTATCTCCAACTGGAGTTACTAGAAAGATTATGATTTTAGGGTTTAGCAAATTTATGGGGGTTTTGTATATCGGAAGCCAGGAGAATAAGACTGTCGTTAAGGTAAGGAACAAATGAAGAAAACTTAGGCATAACAAGCGACATCGGAAAACATCCCACATTCTCTTCTCTCAAAGAGGGTGCCTCTAACCATGTACCAACTCCCTCTCTCAAGGGTAGTAGTCGTAGATTAGAGTGGTAAGGTAAACCGAAGCAGCCCTGATCCTGGGTACTCTCGTACACCAGGATCAGACCAAACTCTAGAGTTGCAACAACCCCCTCTCAAGGGTGTCAAAATGGGAAACACGGTTCAATAGCTAGTCAAAAGTGTGATACAAGATAAGAGACTAGAGTTCAGATGCTATAAAGAAATCATCCAACAAAAAGGAGCCATACATAGAACAATATGAGATAAACTCCATAGATTCCAATAAGCTCAAAGAGAGTAAAAGGTTTAGTTACAATACATAGGGAAATCAAAGTAAAATGCAGTAAAAAGGGAAAGATAAGCATCAGTCTCCTTGATTTAGGAGGTCGGTATACAGTAGCAGACCCCTAAGGTTCCCCAAACCTGATACATGGTTGGAGCTCTACCTTATACACCCGTGTCAGGCTCTTGACCATGTCAGGTTCTGATCCACGAAGGCTAGGGCATATCGGGAGGGACTCCCTACCCGATACGGTCGTGTCGGGATGCTAGCCCTGTCTGGTGACACACCCTAGAAGTTGGTCTGTATCGGGTTCAGTATCGTGCTAGGTTAGGGAACACTTAGGCTCTTGGGTTCCTTGTATCGGGTGTAGAGGGGCGAGCCATCTCGGGTTAAGGCCCATCCAGGGACCCGACACACTGAAGTGGCCTTCTTGTTCGTATCGTGCTACTGCGGCTACCGGGACAGGTTCTAAGTGAACTCCTCCTGCCCCTCTCGGGTTGGGGGTGTGCTCACCTAGTGTCGCCCGGTATGCCTGGGAACTCGACGCACTAGCTCTGCTTCCAAAGTTAGCTCTCGTTGGGCTCCGACCCATCCCATCGAAATCATGTAGCTCCTATTTATAGGCAGCGACTGGTAGGGGTTGCGGTCCTGGTTGGGCCATGTGTCCTCTGTCTACTTCGCCCACCTGGCTTTGGGGAGAGGGCTGATACGTCTATTACCCAGTACTGGTCAGCGGAGACCATCGTGTGCTGGGTTGTGAGCGAGTTGTGCTAGGTCGTGTCGGGTAAAGGCTCTGTCGCGTTGCCGCACCGGTGGGTGGACTTGTCACTCGATAGACTCCGTCAGGCCGATGGATCGTGGCGGGCAAGACTCCCTATCGGGTAAGTAGCGTGTCGCTCATCAGAACTCATCTCTGCGTGACACACCTGTGTCGGGTAGCCGCTGTATCGGGCAGTGACCATGATGGGTAAGGGGGCATGTCGCACACCATAAGAAGGGTCGGGGCAGCTTGCTTGTTGTTGATAGGCCCGGACGGGCCCATTTAGCGTTCTTCGAGTGGAAAAATGACAAAAACTCTACAAAAGATAGGAAATGTTGTTAGGAGCGTAGTGTGGGTTATTTCTATACAAATAATAAGATAAAATGAAGAGGAAGGTAGTTTAGGAGGCAGGCTTGATAGCAAAATATAGGCTTTAACAACCATAAAATGGGTGTTATCAACTCCCTCAAACTTATCATTTTGATTGTCCTCAATCAATCTGGATCTATTTTAAAACTTTGTTTGTGATACTTCTCCAAAGCCAGGTTTAGTCTTTGGATAAGGGGTTTAAGCGAATTTCTAAGGTGTCCTACGTCTGACTATGAACAACAGACTTTATTTTCCCTACCTTATTTAAGCAAAAAATTTCTCTTTAGGTTCAACGAAACTTTTGGTGCATGGTATCGAAGTTACCTTTCACACCAAACAGCTTGAGAGTAGGAAGTTGGGTTTTTTTTGGGTAGGCTTAAGGCGTTTTGGATTTTTCTTGTTTCCCATCGGTCCATCCAGGTACGGGTCTGTTAATGGGCGAGTGGTCCCTGCAGTCCAAGTCAGTTGGCTTTAGAGCAGTGATTTCACATCTTACGTACCACTGCCCCAGATCTACCATGCCTAAAGATGGGTACTTTTGGAGAGACAAGTATTTTTTTTGGCACAACTCTCATTCTTTTATTCACTCTCATAAGTCTTTTCTCTCTTTTTGGGATTTTTGGTGGGTAGGGGAAAAGATGAGTTTGCTATTTGGGCAGCTTTTTACTTCACATGCACATCCCTTAGTTGTTGTGAGATTATTTTTCCAAATTGGCTTAGAAAAGTTGTAGTCCTTGTCGTTTGAGACTGCATTTTAAAAAAGAACATAACAAAAGCTTGAAGTTGTATCATATTTTTACTATAAAGTATATTTGTACAATTTTTTAGAGGCAAGCAGTTGTATAAGTGTTATTTTGTATCAGACATGTATGTATATGTACACATGGTGGGATAAGGAAAAGAAATAAAGCAAAAGGGAAAAATTTTAGTACCTCCCTCACTGATATATAGTATCCCCCCCAAACTTACCCCACACTCTGTCCCAGAGTTGTGAGAAAGGTAAGGTAGGGTAGTAATAAGTCAGTGAGGGTTTAGTCGATGTGTGTGCCTTCGTCTGATAGAAGCTCCATCACATACTCTCCTGATTTTCTGTGATAGTTGATGTGGTGGAGCTTGTCTGGTGTTTGTTTTAGTGCCACTGAGCTATAGATCCATTCTAGCATGTAGATGCCGCAGTCATTTGATTGTGGAGCTTGTTGTGGACTGCGGTGGAAGAATTGAAGCTCGTGCCACTTGGCCACTGGGTCTTCCAAGTGTGGTTGGAGCAACGTCACTACCTCGATGAAGTATTTTTGTGCTAAGCGCTTGAGGGACGTCAACGGGGTTGATTTACACTGTGCCAGATGGTCTTTGTTGGCATCGGAGCTGTTGTAGAAGGTGGCTGCTTATGGGCGAGTGTACACCATCAGGAGTGTCCAATGGTTGTTGTGCAACATTGGAAGGTAGATAACACGCGGCATGCTTTTCTGTATCTGGTGCAAAAATAGTGCTTTTGCTCCTGACTCGTCATCTAGGCAGAGGTCGTTGAATAACATCGGATGGGTGATGTAGGCGTGTTCAAACTTCTTCTGTATAATCAGAATGTAGGTTGGCGCTACTGACAACGCTAGGCATCCCTTTGCCTTACCTAAGTCCCGAAGATCATCGAGGGGGACTATTACACTCCTTGTCTGATAGATGATGTCTACAAGAATAGAATCAAAAAGTCTGAGAAGAACTTCATTGACCCATTCCTATGATAAAGTAGCGCATGCAGAGCGGTTGATGTTGTTGATCAACTCTTCAGATACAACAAGTGAAGGGGAGCCTTCATTTATCAGTACACTCCGAAGGATTTTGATCCGCTTGCTTGTCCCATAGACGTTAGTGGCCATATGGGCTTCTTCTCCTGGAGGGCTACTGGGTTGGGAAGATTCAACTTCTTTGTCACTGTCCATCAGCTTCTCTGGTATGCCTGCATCCCGGAAATAGCATTTGTCCTTGATCAACAACAACGCGTATGTGCTTCTGAGCTGAAAGTAATCTTGGCCATGGAGATGCCTTATATATCCAAAGATGTTGAGCAACTCCATGGCGCGTAGGACAATGAGGGCACTATTTCTGCTTCCTGACTCTTCTTGAATGGGGAAGTCTCTGAGGGAGAAGAAGTTCCAAACATCACTGTGACATTGGACTCCTTGCTTGATGGCACGGAGAAGACGTAGTGGAAGAAGCCTGAGATGCTTGTCTTTTAGGCGTACAAAAGTGTATCCTTAGTAGGGGACCTCCTTGGTGCAGCAACTGAGAAGTTGGACGTCATGGTTGCGGAGGTCCGCCATGCAGAGGAACTAGTTTCTTCTATGCTTATAGGGGGCCAACACCAAGATTGGGTTGTGCTCTTCGATGTGTTGTAGCATGTTGGCCACATGGATGGAGTTGAACACCCCCTTCATTAACCTTCTTGCCAAGGCCGGGGTGGCAATGTAAATTGGCTATCGGCCTGGTCTGATGCCTATGTTCTCGATCATGGCACTTTTCAGGACCCGGAAGAGGACCTTCCCTATGACAGATGGGGAACGGAACATGTTTCTCAGTGCTTCCTATCGTACAGAGAAGTAACTGTCACTCCAGACGATGCCCTCTCCATCTTCTTGTGATCTCAGGATCGCATTCAGAAGCTTCTGGTCTCTAATCA
Organism: Alisma plantago-aquatica; assembly: GCA_963693085.1. Taxonomy (NCBI): domain Eukaryota; kingdom Viridiplantae; phylum Streptophyta; class Magnoliopsida; order Alismatales; family Alismataceae; genus Alisma; species Alisma plantago-aquatica. The sequence goes on from OY856413.1 coordinate 1,364,734, forward strand.
TCAAGTAGTCGATGGCTCGTCGATCGAAGTTAGCCATCTCGAAGGAAGGAATCTCTGACGACTCAAAAAATGTGTCTGCCATCAAATTCCTTTCTCTAGGGGGTATCTGTCAATGGCGGAGTATATATCACCCCCTTCTCCCTCTGATTCTTTAGAAGAGCCCTCCGCTAGGCTGGTGGATATGTCTACATCTCCAGCTTCATCTAGGGAGGATGAGGGAGCAGCTATGTCGATGTCGTAGGTGCTCTCCTATCCTACTGGACCCTCGTTGGTGGTTCTGTCTGTCGTCTCTTCCTCGGGTGTTGTAGAAGGCCCACTGGAGGAGGAAGAAGATGACCCAAACGAGGACGCTGATGAAGAAGGCTGAGAGTTGGAGCCTGGAGGCGATGGGGATCTCCTAGGACGTCTTGAGCGGGGGTGGTCGTCCCTCAAGTTCAACCTCTCTTTGATGGCGTCGAGGCATTGGAGCGCCATCTGCAACGTAGTATTTAGTACATCTAGTTGGCTGGGCAGGCCAACTAGGGTTAGCAGTTGGTACTCTTGCTCATTTAGCCTCCTTTCAAAAACACTGAACTTACTGGTTAGGGAAGAAAATGTAGCTGAGTGATTGCTTGTTACCTCCCGCAAGTTGTCAAACACGAAGCTGAAAATCTGCCCTAACAATGAGGGAGATGCAGTTGTTCGGCTTTGGCTTAGAGCAGCGCTCCTCGCATGTGAAGCTCGGCCCGAGGAATGCGCGTCATCAATGGGGGTTGAGTCCATCTAAACCGTTTGTGAGGGCATGGCTTCAGGGTGAGGCATTGACACCTTTGCGATTGCCTACTCCTCGTCGGCCTGGGGTGGTGGAGAGGGGCGTGGAGTGGACGGATACTGATTTATCATTTGAATCTCAGCATCCTCCTCCGCAGTGATCGTCGGCATCGCTGACAGTGACGTCGGTGTCGGCTGCATAGCTCTGAGCTCTGCCTCTAAGAGCTCAGTGAATGCATCTTCACTGGCATTCAGATGCACCACTACTTCTGCCATTATAGGTGCGACTGAAGTTTCATGATCTATGGCTGTCTCTTCTACGGAGTGTCATCGGGGGCTATCATCATTGTTTCTGCCCCGGTGGTGTCGATGACTCCAACGATCGTCGTTGTTTCCTTAGTAGTCACGGCAGTTGTTGTTGTAGCGGCCGCGACTGGTTCGGGAGTAGCAACAGTGGCTTCGGGGGTGGCCACCATTAGTTTCATGGTGGCAGTGGATGGCTCGGTAGAGGTGATGATCGCAGATGATTTGTCCTACCGAGCGTCGAGAGGGATTGTCCTTCTTGTAGCAGCCACCCTTTCTTGTACCCTTGTGGTGGTGACGTAAGTGAATTTGACTACTACAGCTTCAATTTCCACTGTGGTGAAGACCAACTTCTCTACGTCGTAGTTGGCGCAGAGCGGGAGGGGCAGAAGGGTGTCCGTCCTTACGAACTTGTAGAAATAGTGGTGACCCTCCTTTTTGATGATGTTCACCCTTGTTAGAAAATTTATGTCAAACTTTCCATCACCTCTCATCCTCGACAGGCTACGTGGCTCTTTTGGGTATCCTAACCCTGTCACGATTAGATTGACAAGCCCTCCCTTATTGTAGTCCTTGGTGGTGTCCTTCATTGGATGTAGCCTATTGAGCAAGAATCACCCCAGGTTGATCGTGCGCCCCTCCATCATATACTACATGAGGTGGAGCTCTTCAGAGTACAAGTTGCTTGTTTCGTACTTACTGAAGAATAGGCACGCCACGATCTTGTGCACTATTCTCCAGAAGCAGGAGTGCACTGCCGCCACCTTACTTCTCGGCTTGAATGAAGACTCTCCGGTTAGCTTCCTCTAGAGTGCGACTGGGTTGAACCCGTCGCCCTTAGTGATTCTGACCCCATTGTTTAGAAGCTCCCTTTTTTACTTCACTGGAGGAGAAGATCTTATTGAGCAATCTCTCGGAGATATCATGATCTTCATAATGCAGGCACCCCTTCAATCTGTCCGGTCCGCCGAATCTTTTAGTTTCTTCTGGTGTATTCTGGACCCGACAGAGGGATGACATGAACTCCCTCGTGAGTTTGGTTTATGAGGCGGTGTAGCTGAAGCATAGCTTCCTCAGCCCAGTGGCTCTTAGGACGTTCTTGAGCATGTCGAAAACACCTATTTGGTGGAAGGACGAGTGGTGGCAGAAGTGGGTTGGCCGGTAGACTTTGGCTGCCAGGTCTGTGTACCGTCACCTATGCTCTTCGTCTCTTAGTGTGAACACGCCTGGTGAATGATCCAAAGGCTCTAGTCCAGCCACCGTGGTTGAGGTCATTGTTGGGGCTGGTTCTTCTACCCGGGGCTGCTTCTCGGTCTCAGATGGCCTCATTGTATCAGGATTTGGGCACTTCTGCCCGGTTGTGGTGGCTTCAGGTTCAGCCTCAGGATTGATCCTCTGGCTTTGCTCGTCGACTTGGACCACGGTCTTCTTAGTGTAGGCCATTTCTGCAATTTTTAAACAAGTGTGGGGTAAGTGATAAGTTTACCAATTAGATCACCTTGCCCGATATCGAGCGGTAGACCAAGGGAATCGTGTCGCCCGATACAAGTTTAGGTGACCTCAAAAAACCAATATCGAGGTAGAGCCCATAAAAACAAGTAGGTTGGTGTTTGGCGTAGGTAAATGCATCTTTTTGCCCGATACAAGGTCTGGCTGATAGGGAAGACTGATATCGGGTTGCTGAAAATGCGTCCTGTCTGACACGAGTGCCCAATAAAATCCTGTGTGATACACCATCATGTCGGGCAACAACTTGTGTCGCCCAATACAACCCAAACCATTCGTAAAGCAAACCAGGCGATAAGGGTTACCCATCACGAACATGTGCATCTTGCCCGACATGGGTGCTCAAGGTCGCGTCGCTTGGGCAAAAATATCACGCGACACACGCGTCGCGCGATAGAGGTAAAAGATCGATACGTCAGTTAAAGCAGTGAAGAAAAACCTATCGCACGATATACGAAGCATGATACAAGGTGAAGGCCTCTGCCCGACACGGGTTTCTTATGAAATTGTATCATGCGATACAAAGTCTGACCGACACGGTCCGCGCGATGTAGGTCAGCGATAAGCGTATCTGGTTTTTACATGTATCGGGCGGGATGGTTGATGAACGACACAAGTATCGGGAAGAGGATGGCCGACACGAGAGCTGGAGCAAGCACAAGGATGCATGATACGGGAGTAGGTGAAAAGTAAATTTTGTGTCTGACACAGTTAATCAAAAGTTACAATATATAGCCATGGTGAGCGGGGTAAAATGGGTAAAACTGGGACACGCATCGCGCAATAAGGCGCATCATTTTCTGTAACACGGTAAAATCAGTCTAATCCGCCGCATTGGTAAGCAATTTGCCTTCTCGGCCATGCTTAGCGCATGTCACACAACAACTTAGTATCGGTCAACATGCTCCTCCTTGTTGCTCCTTTTTGCCCGATATGCCTCCTTTATTCGTGCGCTAAAGCATGCACATTCCATGCCCGATACACCCCTTAAAAGGGATGGGGGTTTTGCCCGATATAGGAGAATGAGCTGGGCGATACGATTTTTTTTCAAAGCCTGTTGTGCAGAGCAGGAGACAACAAGGGTTGCAACATGCGTGCCCGATATGCAACAAAACTAAGGCTAAAGCAAAACCAAGATAGGAAAACTAAAATCAGAAGGCACTTTATGGGTAAAACATCATTGGCTCAAGAATAAACTTTCAGCCTCACATAGTATTACTCACCAAGGCTAAATAAAACTGAGTCGGTGGCCCACAAAATAAGTGAGTCTGTGTATGTGGCACATACACTGACTCGGGCCTTATTACAATGATAATGTTTGTAATGTTTTTTTGCAGAAAAGGAAATAACATCCTATTCTAGAAAAGTAAAGGTTTGGGCTGCCTCCCGAAGAGCGTTGTGGTTTGTGTCGTTAGCTCGACAACTTCAAATCCTTCTACACTGCCTTGGTGGTTGTAGCTTCAACTTCCTACAGGGGCATCTCTGATCTTTGGACAAATGCTTCATCTTCATAAAACCTCATTCACTGGAAAAACTTTCGTCGGATCTTATTTTTCATAAAGCTCCATCAATCCAGATGGATAGATATTTGCGACGATGAAAGGCCCGAACCATCGGGTTTGCAACTTCCCTGGAAAGAGGCAGCTAGAAGATTTAAATAATAAAACTTGTCACCTTCATTGACGTCCTTCCTCAGGTGGGTGTCATGACAGATCTTGGTCCTTAGCTTGTAGATCCTTGCATTTTCATAAGCATGGAGTCTCAATTCTTCAAGCTCCTGAAGTTGAAGAAATCTTTTCTTTCTAGCTAGCGTCGGGTCCATGTTGAGGCATTTGATCACCCAGAATGCTTTGTGCTCCAACTCTAAAGGAAGGTGGCATGCTTTCCCATAAATTAAGCGATAGGGTGTGGTACCCAACAACGTCTTCAAAGCTGTTCTGTATGCCCAAAGAGCATCATCTAGTTTAGCTGACCAGTCCTTGCGGGACTTTCCAATTGTCTTTTCTAGAATCTGCTTGATTTGCTGATTAGAGACCTCGACCTATCCAGATGTCTACGGGTGGTATGGCGTTGCGACCTTGTGACGTACGCCGTACTTCCGCAAGAGAGACTCAAACTGTTTCTCAGCAAAGTGAGAACTACCATCACTAATGACGGTTCGTGGTACTCCGAATCTTGGAAAGATAATCTACTAAAAATCTTTATTACTGCTTTAGCATCGCACGTAATGGCAGGCACTGCTTCAACCCACTTAGAGATGTAATCAACTACAACCAGGATATATTTAAAACCATAGGAAGAAGGGAAAGGGCCCCATTTAATCTATACCCCAGACATTGAAGATCTCCACCTCGATCCAATCCAAAAGTGGCATCTCATTTTGGTGAGAGATGTTCCCAGTTCGTTGACATTCATTGTAGGATTTCACATAAGCGTGCACATCCTTTAATAGAGTTGGCTAGTAAAAACCTGACTGGAGGATCTTAGCAGTAGTCCTCTCGCCTCCCAGGTGTCCTCCATAGGGAGAGGAGTGACACTCAAATAGAATTTTGGGGGCTTCCTCCTCGGGTATACATCTTCTATACAACCCATCGGCGCAACGTCTAAACAATAAAGGATCGTCCCAGTAGTAATTCTTTAAATCAGAGAAGAATTTCTTCTTCTAATTATAAGACATGTCTGGGGGAAGCTATTTATAGGCTAGGTAGTCGCAAAAATCTGCATACCATGGCCCCTATGGGTTGGCTGTCTGGGAAGCATATATGGATTCATCGGGATAACTTCCATTGATGGGAAGTGGGTGGTGATCTTCCACCCGAATCCTCGAGAAGTGGTCGGCAACCACATTTTCTGAACCCTTCTTATCTTTTATCTTGTGATCAAATTCCTATAGAAACAATGCCCAACATAGTAGCCTGGGCTTAGATCCCTTTTTCTGCATCAGGTACTTGATAGCCCCATGGTCGGTATGCACTATTACCTTGGAACCCACGAGGTAGAACCTGGACTTGTTGAAAGCATACACAATAGCCAGTATCTCCTTTTCAGTAGTCGTGTAGTTCAACTGAGCTTCGTCCAAGGTCTTACTTGTGTAGAAAATGACGTGGTGCTTCTTTTCCTTCTTTTGGCTTAGAACAATACCAATGGCGAAGTCACTGGCGTCGCACATAATCTCAAATGGGAGATTCCTGTTGGGGGACTGGAGAATAGGTGCAGATACTAAGGCATCTTTCAGCATGGAGAATGCCTCCATGCATTCATCTTTGAAGTCGAACTTCACATCTTTCACCAAGAGGTTGGAAAGATGTTTCTCTATCCTTGAGAAATCTTTAATAAATCACCGGTAATAGTCGGTGTGACCCAAGAAACTGCGGATACCTATAATAGTTGTGGGCGGAGGTAGCTTGGCAATTGCCTTGACTTTGGATGGATCGACCTCAATACCTCTATTGGACACCTTGTGCCCCAAAACTATGCCCTCTCAGACCATGAAATGACATGTCTCCCAATTCAGAGTTAGGCTTTGCTCTTCATACCTTCTCATCACAAGTGACAGGTTGTTCAGGCAGTAATCAAAGGAGTTGCCGTACACGCTGAAATTGTCCATAAACACTTCCATTTTGTCTTCGAGGAGATCAACAAAAATTGCATTCATACACCTCTAGAAGGTAGCAGGTGCATTACAAAGCCCGAAGGGCATCCTCATGAAGGAAAAAGTTCCATATATGCAAGTGAAGGTGGTCTTCTCTTGGTCATTAGGGTGTATGGGGATCTAATAGAAACCTGAGTATCCATCCAACCAACAGAAGTAGGAATGACGTGCTAGACACTCCATCATCTGATCAATGAACGGAAGGGGGAAATGGTCCTTGTTGGTGGCGGCATTGAGCTTACGATAATCAATACACATCTGCCAGTCGGTAACCATCTTGGTGGCGATCTCGACTCCATCATCTCCCTTGACCAACGACATACCTCCCTTCTTTAGAACTACTTGGATTGGGCTGACCCACGTACAATCGCTAATAGCATAGATAATATCGGCATCCCAAAGCTTTACCACTTCCCTACTGACAACTTCCTGAAGCTTTTCATTCAACTTTCTCTGTGGCTGGGCATACGACATGGAGTCTTCCTCCAGATGGATCTTGTGCATGCACATGGAGGGACTTATACCCCTCAGCTCTCTGATTGAGTACCCCAAGGCTTTCCTCCTCAGCCTTAATTCTTCAAGCAACTGATCTTTTTGACTGTCGGTCATTTCTGAGTTGATTATTACCAGATTCATCCTCCCTTCATCTAAAAAATGGTACTCCAGGCCTCTTGGCAAAACCTTCAGTTCTGGTGGGACTTCTTTTTCTTATTCACTGGCTGGGTCTTTTCGGAGAGAAGCATACATGACTGTCTCCATAGGGTCATTATCTTCAGAAGAACCTTCAACATGTAGAAGAGCTAGCAAATCTTCGACCTTCGGGTCTTCAACCTCTTGTGCTTCTCCAGATAAGGTGCGCATAAGCGAGTCTACCATGGCCTTCTCCTTCTGTACTTCATCGCATAGCTGCTAGTAGCTTTCGATGAAATAAGAAGATTCAATGAACGCGGGGGCCTTCATACAATCCCATATGTTGAAGTCAATGTGGTCTCTATCAACCCAGATTGTAATCATACCTGCCTCTACATCGATGAGGGCCTGGCTGATAGCCAAGAAAGGTCGCCCAAAGATGATGGGGAAGCTGGGGTCTTCTATTGTGTCGATCAGAATTATATCACAAGGAATAAAGAAATTCCCTACTCAAACAGGTAGGTCCTCGACAACTCCGACCGGCCTGGTAAAGGTATAATTGGCTAGATGGATTCTCATATTGGTGCTCAACATGTCAGTGAGCCCAATCCTTTTAGCAAGGGACAGAGGCATGAGACTGATGCTCGCCCCCAAGTCAGTCAAACCTTTGCGGGTTACATCATCTCCCACCTGAAAGGGGATCACAAAGGCCCCCGGGTCTCTCTTCTTGGATGGCATAGTTGCAGTGATGAAAGAACTGGACATCTGTGCCAGTTTCACTATTTCTACATCCTCACCTTTCTTCTTCCTAGATATTAGATCCTTCAAAAACTTGGCGTAGGTTGGTATCTCTTCGATGGCATCCAGAAAAGGGATGTCAAGGTGCAGTTTCTTTATTGCGTCCAGAAATTTCTCATATCTCTTCTTCAGCTGGGCTTTAACCAGCTTATGGGGGAAAGGTATGCGGGTTGTGTACTTGTCTAGACACTTTTCAAAGGAGACGTCGTTGACCTTATCTTTAGTTACTTTCTCTGACTTTAGCGGAACTTCTTCCTCTTTCTCTGGGTTGACTTCTTCGACAGGCTCTGTCGGTGACGCTACCAACTTCTCAACGGCTGGAGAAATTATTGTTCTTGACCTCAAAATGGCCATTTTTGCAGTCTCATGTCCTCTTGAATTCGTTTCAGTGTTAGAGGGGAAACACCCTACCTGGTGGTTGATAGTTTGGGTGAGACTCGCCAACTGCTGATCGATCTATTTATTATGTTGTTGTAGCTCTCCAATCTGGGCTGAAAAGGCCCCCATTTGCTACTGCATCAGCTTCAATATCGTCGCACTATCCACTGAACTTTTGTGCATCTTCTCATTCAATTCATTTTGCCTTTTCGCAAAAGACATCAACTCTATCATCATAGATGGTCTCTATTACTAATTTGGCTAGAAAGTCTGCTGTTGTGGGAACCCCGTTTGGCGTTGCTAATTTGACGGTCCTCCAGAGGGTTTTCCGCCTACCAGCTAGTGGGAGTTCTCAGCAGCACTGGTGTTCCCATAACAGAAACCAGGATGGTCCGATCTTCGGTACTGGACGTAACTCACATTCTCCGTACTGATTTCATCAAAATCTTCTTGGGGTTTCGTGTGCAGGCAGAAGTCAGACATGTGGTCTGGATCTCTACAAGTGACACAGCTTTTTACGACTTCCTGTCGAACTTTCCCTTTGTATCCTTGCTCCTTGAGGGTCTGGACATCTGTCACTATCTTGTCAAGCTTGGATGCGAGGGCCTCCATATCCTTAGATTCACCTAGAGTGGTGTGGTTAGTTGACTCCCGGTCGTAATCGCCATCTTGTTGATTTGTGGCCATGTTTTCAATGATTTCCCTGGCCCTTTGAGCACTGATTCCCAAGAAGTCGCTGCCAGCTACAGCGTTCAAGGACTTCCTCTCTGCAGAACACACCCCATTGTAAAATGTGGTGATCAGCTTGGGTTTAGAAAAACCATGATGAGGGCATTCACTATGATAGCTCATAAATCTCTCCCAAGTTTCATGAAGATTTTATGATGGCTTCTGAGAATACCTCATAATCTTGTTCTGGAATTTAATTGTCCTCTCAATAGGAAAGAACTTCGAAATAAAGGCATTAGCAGGGTGCTCCCAATTAGGGAGGCTTCCATCTTGAAGATTGGTGTACCATTCTAGTGCCTTATCCCTCAGAGAGAATGGGAAGCACTAGATGTAAATATGCGTCAACAGGACTCTGTTGATCTTGAAGGTGTTGCACGTCCTCTTGAATGTTGTTAGATGGTTGTACGAGTTCTCATCGGGGGTGTTCCTGCCAAACTTGTTGTGCTAAAGGAGATGAAGGAAGGAAGGCTTCATCTCAAAGTTGGTGACGTTGAGGGGCTGCATAACAACAAGATTCCTTTCCTCATTTGCCTATATTTAGACAAATGAGCACATGGAACGGGCTTCGGGAGGTTGGTCAACCATTAGTTGCTAAAGGCAAGGATGACCTAGCGAAAGGAAGAAAAGTACCTGGAAAGGAAGAAAAAATGTAAAAGGTATGAGTGTGTTGCATAAATATTATGTGCAATAAATATTTGCATTGTTATATGCATATGTACATGGTTTTTCACAAAGTGCAAGCAAAGCTCAAGTTCATAGAACGGTTTTCATTTCCTATCCATGGAAACGGCACCAAAAAGTTGATCAGCCTTAAACACGCGTCCAGAGAGTGGAGACATGTATAAGTCATCAAACTTTTATATTTTATAATACCCGAATGTCTGAGACACCTGTAACTAGCACAGGGTCGAAGTAGTTCGGTGTCGAACACATGGATAATAAGAACGGTGCTTTAGAACTTGAGTTTCCCTTATCTAAGCACATCAAATGGGTAAAAGGATAGGGTTGGTTGTAACTAGAAAGCACCATAAAGAAATCAAACTAAAAGGCTATCTCCAACTGAAGTTACTAGAAAGATTATGATTTTAGGGTTTAGCAATTTTATGGGGGTTTTGTATATCAGAAGCCATGAGAATAAGACTGTCATCAAGGCAAGGCACGAAGGAACAAAACTTAGGCATAACAAGCGACATCGAAAAATGTCCCACATTATCTTCTCTCGAAGAGGGTGCCTCTAATCATGTACCAACTCCCTCTCTCAAGGGTAGTGGCCGTAGATTAGAGTGGTAAGGTAAACTGAAGCAGCCCTGATCTTGGGTACTCTCGTACACCAGGATCAGACCAAAATCTAGATTTGCGACAAGCCCCTCTCAAGGGTGTCAAAATGGGAAACACGATTTGATAGCTAGTCAAAAGCACGATCCAAAAGAAGAGACTAGAGTTCATATGATATAAAGAAATCATCCAACAAAAAGGAGCCATACACAGAACAATATGAGATAAACTCCATAGATTCCAATAAGCTCAAAGAGATTAAATGGTTTAGTTATAATGCATAGGGAAATGAAAGTAAAATGTAGTAAAAAGGGAAAGATAAGTATCAGTCTCCTTGATTTAGGAGGTCGATATACAACAGTAGACCCCTAAGGTTCCCCTAACCTGATACTGGGTGGGAGCTCTACCCGATACACCCATGTTGGGTTCTTGACCATGTCGGGTTTTGAGCCGCGATGGCTAGGGCGTATCGGGAGGGACTCCCTACCCGATATAGTCGTGTCGGGATGCCAGCCCTGTCGGGCGACACACCCTGGCGGTTGGTCCATATCGGGTTCACTATCATGTCAGGTTAGGGAACACTTAGGCTCTTAGGTTCCTTGTATCGGGTGTAGAGGGGTGAGCCATCTCGGGTTGAGGCCCATCCAGGGACCTGACACACTAAAGTGGCCTTCTTTGTCGTATCGTGCTGCTACGACTATCGGGATGGGTTCTAAGTGAACTCCTCCTACCCCTCTCAGGTTGGGGGTGTGCTCACCTAGTATCGCCCGGTACGCCTGGGAACTCGACGCACTAGCTATGCTTCGAACGTTAGCTCTCGTTGGATTCCGACCTGTCCATCAAAGTCTTGTAGCTTCTATTTATAGGCAGCGACTGGTAGGGGTTGTGGTCCTAGTTGTGTGATGGAGTGGACTTTTGGATTGAGTTGTAAAGCCTTGGGTCAACATCTCCAGCTCTACGCTTCTTATCCGTTCGACTTTGGCTTTGACAGTCATGAATAGCTACACGGTTTGGGCTCACAAATACATGGGCGAACTCCCCTGACTTCGTGCTTGCTTTCTCCTTCTTTATCTTCCTCAGAACGACCTTCTAACTCCATTTCTTACTTTTGCCTCCAACCTGCAAGTTGCGATGGGGAAGCAATAGAAACGGGGAGGTGGGACTCCCTCATCCCAGGTCTGTATCACCGAAATAAGAGGTCCGGGTATCCACTACGGTGAGTAGAGCCTAACTGCCCGGTCACTTTCTATTTTAAACACACGATCAGAGATCGTGGTGGTGTGGACTCCCGTGTGTCACACTGTTCCCTTGATTCCGCTAGATCCATAGCTTGGTGATGATCTCAGTGCCGTCTAATATGCATCTAACGGCTGTAAAAGGCCCTTTACAAGACTAGATCCGCGGATCACTTTAAATAGCCCTCACTGCCACTAGATTGGATGTCTAAGGCTAGGATCTGACCATGCAGACCCTGATCAAAAGCAAGGGGCACGTGACACAACCTATTTTAGGCTCAAGCTATTAAGCTTAGGTCTATTAACCTCAATAATGCACATAATTTCTCAAATTTCAAACTTAAATAACTTCCTCTAGGATCCTCCGATTGCCACCAAATTTTGACAATAGCTTTACTACTTCTTGAGATACATTCTTCTATAATTTGGTGACAAAAGTCAACTATATGACTTGCCAACTAAATTCCTCAAAGGACATTAAATATAGGGATCTTAATCATGATATAAACACCGATCGCCACTCAGACTTTACCAAAACACTTGGGATTCTTAAAACTACTCAACATGCACATTCACTCATGTCATTGGACATTTTAGGATTTCCAAAAGTCCACTCCATCACATCCTACACACATTAAAAGAAATTTCATCCTCAAAATTGAGCCCACAAATCCAGTCTTTCACATCATATACATCTCAAAGGAACTTTCATACTTGAATGTACACCATACTCATACTTCCAGAGGAAACCTTATCTTGCTCTCATCGACATGTAGGAACTATTCTATGTGTAACATATCCGCAAAGGTTACCTAGAACCATGTATCCAAAGCACTATTAGGGGGGTTTTACAACCATCTTGGTGCACAAACACTCCATTTAAGGTTAAACTCAGGGTTTAGAAACTTAGGTTATGTCATGACATATCTCATATATCAGGGTTTCATCCTTATCTTTAGCCATGCATTAGGGTTCCCACATCATATTACCATGTTCTAAAGGAGTTAACTAAGATTAACTCATTATCAAGGTGTCAACAACATTTTATTGAGCTAATTATTAGAACATGTTCATCATTAACATATGCCTTTTAGGTGGGTGTTAACTAAAGTTAACCCACTTTATCAATCCAGATCATATCAAGGTATCATAATAATTGTGTTGTTCTAGTTATCAAACTATATCTTTTTCATCCTTATTAAGCACTAAGATTAACACCTCATGTAACATATTTCATTCATATGATCTTATTTCATTATTCATAATAAATTGCAACATTTACTATTGATTTCATCACAAGATTAACCAAAAAAAATTCACACTATCATCATTATTCATGTATATGGTTAACCATTTATGCACTAATATTTATTAAACCATCTCTAGGTTTCCATCATATCATGTCCACTATCATATCTCAAGACTAGATCACATCTTACATATATTATATCATGGTTGTGCTAAACAATGAGTGAGTGGATTTTCAAACACATATCTCAAAGCTTTATCTATCCCAATCGAGGTCCTAAGTGTCGTGCTCAGTCTCACTAAGACAACTCAACTCTAGGAGTATCTCATATGCATATACTTTATCTTCCCTCTCCTGGTCTAGGGTTCTCAGATTACCTCATTGGAACTAGATAATATCTTTACAAGCTCTAGCCACATAAGCACAAACCAAAACATGATATGACATTATCTTCATAGGTCTTCTACCCATGAAACATGCTCACCCAAAACTCTCTTATATACACCACTAGATTCCTATGTGGGAAACCACCAACCTGAGCATGAGGCTTCATAGAGACTAACATAGTTACCTCCTCCAAGGTCTTGGGACTCTCCCTCACCCAGATGCTAGGTTCTCATATTCATGTTCACATATGCACATATAGCCAACATCTCTTTGTCTCTAGGGTTTGGTCCTCCCAAGGACATCTAGGGTTCAAGAAGACTATAAGAATCACACATAGAGCAACTCAACTCATTCACTTAGGAGTAGTCTAGTTTAGTACATATCATATCACATATCTCATATTTCTCATATCTTAGAGTTTATGTTCTCTAACCTTCTCCCTGTGGGTCTCGCTCTCTCTTGAGCTAACCCCAAAACTAGTCCTAACACTAGAGGTCCTCATTTGTAAAAGATCTTGAGGCTCATGTTGACTCACAACCTGTCTTAACTTAGCTTATCTTATCTCTTAAAATCCCAGTTACTTCCATCATCAAACTTATATCAAAACCTCAAATCTGAACTTAGATCCTCAAAGACAACATTGATCATCATAAACCATCTTATATCATCTATATAAGACCTACATCATATCATCAGATCTTATTTCATTTATTCCATTTATCACAAAAGGCTCTAGACATCTAATCTAGAACTACTCTCCCTTCTAGACTGATGTCATTCACTTTCACTTAGGTTACATGACCACCTCCTACTCGTACATGTGTGGGGACACATTTTTGTAATATGTATATATAAGAAAATATTATATAGTTTTTCTTCGATAAAACAAGCGTCAGAGAAAACTATCGAGGTTCGATCTATTTGGAATCAAAAACCAAATCCTCAAAACGAGTGTCCCACACATAGTACAAAGTATAGTGTCATGAAAACTAGTGAAACATGTGAGAATAGGGGTAGAATAGTGTATCTACTCTAGACAATGTGCGCAATATGTCTAGGGTTTCTCTTCCTTTGATGCACGTCATTTCCAAATAGTGCAATGTCCCATACCACTACACTATAAGGAAAGAACGACATCTAAGGACTTGCTACTCAACAAGCACCAGTCTAGACCTAGTTCTCGGACATTTTGGTGCTAACCTAGAGGCTAGGTCATATCTAGTCTCTAAAAGACGACTAATCTAACCCTAAAGATTTTTAAGTTCAAGGTTTTTGTTAGTTTGAGTTGCATAATGAGAAAATGTCAGGCTTTGCTATTGTTCAAGCTCTGATACCACCTGTGACATCCTTGGATTTACTAAAACATAATCTGATGTGTGATGTCCAAATTGAAACCTCACCTCAGCGAGAATCACAATTTAAACACCACACACTAGGATTAGAAGAATAAAATCAAGGGAGTCAGAAGGAAATAATCAGTAGCACATGCACATGAACAATAATAAAACCATACACACATGTTCACCATTCAACACATAATTACAACATGAATTGTTACATCATTTGATATTACATATTGAACAACAAACTTATACATATACATGTACTACCACTAAACTATAGGATCTTAAGACAACATGTCCACCTGTACATCATCTCACCACACAACTCTCAATTATCCTGGAACATCAAGAGCATAACCACAACCTAAACAAAAGATTACATGCAGTACACGTCAGCACAATATTCAAGAATATTGTACTGAGTATGCCTACGTGTCTTTTATATACCTCTCATCATATCTTGGCAATAAGATAAAACTAATACTTTGCAGTCATAAAGAAATATAAGAAAAAGCGTATACTTGCACCAAGATATTCATTAACAAAAGAGAACACATATATTTTAAGCACATTTCCATCATATATCTCGTACATCTGCCCCCAAGGGCTTTGAAGTATTTAGGCCTTATGATCTACTACCAAAGAGTTTGAGATCATTTTACATGTGATCTACTACCAAAGAGTTTGAGATCTAACACATGTGATCTACTACCAAAGAGTTTGAGATCACTTCAATGCACAATACTGCCAAAGAGTTTAGTGTTATCATATGATGGATCAGATATCTTATGTTTCATGTGTTCATAGCCATAATCATGGAAAATCAAGCAAGATATCATACAAGAACAACCATTTCATCCAATACCATATACCAAGTATTTTACTACACATATAACACAAGCATATTGTATAATATGCCAAGTAAGAGGTAATGGCGTACCTTCCAAAGAGACATCCTAACCATCACATATCACATATTCCTCATGTCATCTATAACTTGGTTAAACATGATCAAGACAAGATCATATACTATCATCAGGTTCTCATAATCTTACATCTCGTCTTAACCCTAATTGTGTTCATTAGGGTTTTACTTATCTCCTTATGATATTTCCATTATTACTTGCATTCTTGTCTTAGATTTATCTTACTGATGTCATATTCCATATTATAGTTCATCAATTGGATATACTCATGTGTCACATTATTATGTGAACATATTTAACATTATGTCACTTTCATTAACCATATTAGGATTAGATCACATGTATTAAGGGTGCTCTTCATATAACATCAATTTTGTTTACAAAATTGATCTCAGATCTACATATTAACTTCCAGTTACTGATATGAGGGTATTATGTGAATTTCATCATTTACTGATCATTAATGTATTTTTTGCATTTTATTTAGGGTTATTAGCCTTAATTATCCATTCTAAGCAAATTACATGATTTTGTACATCAGCATGGTCATATCTGACATCGTATGCATTTAAGACATGGTTATGGACTTACTGACATTTTCCCATAATTTTATGTCATCATTTAATATTTATTACTCAAGAATTAAGCATTACACATATTACATGATATAACTGATACTAGTTCGTCAAAAACCTGATATTATTCTTTCATTGAGTTCTACTCATTTTTCTGAGAATTTTGGTACCTTATTTGTATTTTTCAGATCATCGAGCTATTTACTGTTAATTAAATAAGATCTGAGCATTTACTAAAATTACTGGGTGATTTACCTTTTTAGGCCAACCATGATGCGCCACGTGGCTCTAGGGCTGGCACAACTCCTTTGCTCATTGCGGTCGGTTCTTTGGTTGATCTGGTTTGGTTCACTAGCGGGTTCAGGGGTTTTCTTGCTGGTTTACTGCCTCAGGACCTGACTTTCTCTTCTCATCTTTTTCTCTGTTCAGATCGCGTTCTCGCGGACTCGCCCCTCGCCTCTGGTTCATGTGGCCACCATCGCACGACAGATCTCCGCTATGCACTCAGCAGAGACACAGTGATCCTCTTCAACTACGAAGGATGCAAATAGCTTCGTATGTGATCTGGTAGCGCCGCCGGCTTCCATGGGTCACCATGGGTGTCTCCTTTCTAACGGTCTAGCAAACTCGCCGGCGCCAGTTGCTACTACGACAGGTAGAAAGGGGAAAGGGGCTTCCTTGGTCTGAAGCTCTCATCTAAAGCTTCTACAGACCTTAAAAGACCTGAAGGGACCATTGGATTAGGTTGTAAAGCCTTGGGTCAGCGTCTCCAGCTCTACGCTTCTTCTCCGTCCGACTTTGGCTTTGAAAACCATGAAAAGCTACATGATTTGGGCTCACATATACATGGGCGAACTCCCCTGACTTTGTGCTTGTTATCTCCTTCTTTATCTTCCTCAGAACGGCCTTCTAACTCCATTTCTTACTTCTACCTCCCACCTACAAGTTGTGATGGGGAAGCAACAGAACCGGGGAGGTGGGACTCCCTCGTACCAGGTCCGTATCACCGAAATAAGAGGTCCGAGTATCCACTACAGTGAGTAGAGCCTAACTGCCCGGTCACTTTATATTTTAAACGCACGATCAGAGATCGTGGTGGTGTGGACTCCCGTGTGTCACACTGTTCCCTTGATTCTGCCAGATCCGGAGCTTGGTGATGATCTCAGCGCCGTCCAATATGCATCTAACGGCTGTAAAAGGCCCTTTACAAGACTAGATCCGCGGCTCACTTTAAACAACCCTCACTGCCACTAGATTGGATGTCTAAGGATAGGATCTGACCATGCAGACCCAGCTCAAAAGCAAGGGGCGCGTGACACAGCCTATTTTAGGCTCAAGCTATTAAACTTAGGTCTATTAACCTCAATAATGCACATAATTTCTCAAATTTCAAACTTAAATAACTTCCTCTAGGTTTCTCCAATTGCCACCAAATTTTGACCATAACTTTACTACTTCTTGAGCTACATTCTTCTCTAATTTGGTGACAAACGTCAGATATATGACTTGCCAACTAAATTCCTCAAAGGACATTAAATATAGGGATCTTAATCATGATATAAACACAGATCGCCACTCAGACTTTACCAAAACACTTGGGATTCTTAAAACTACTCAACATGCACATTCACTTTTGGCATTGGACATTTTAGGATTTCCAAAAATCCACTCCATCATAGAGCCCCATTAGATAGACATCTACCTAAATCTCGAGAGAAGGAAGGGAGGAATATTTTCTTACCATTATTTGCAAAACAAGTAGACAATATATATAAAATAGGTATGAAGATTTTATGTGGTTTAGGTTGGCTTGATTAGTGAAACTCAATCCAAGTCCTTTTTACCTTGATTTCTTGAATAATCTATTTTTCTTCTTTAATTTTCCATAATTTAGGTTCACTTTTGATTAGGTTAAATTCATTCCTGAATCAGAACACCACAAGATTGTTTTCGATTAAGCTAGACTAAGCAAAGATTTCATGTTTTAATTCAGTTATTCTCCTTGTATATGCATTCAACCCCGCACTACTACAAAGACTATGTATTTTGTTACGGATGACTCTTTTAGTCAGGTATAAGTTTAAAGTCCAATTTATTTGACTGGACAATCATGTTTACACTTTTGACCCACAAAAAGAGTGATCAGATTGGCAGCGGAAACTAAAATTTTACTGACATATTTTCCATTAACCTGCAAATCGCGTCAATAACTATGCAATGGAAATGATGGTTTCATGTAGATATACCTGGTCCTAGAGAAAGACCAATGACAATCCTCATCAATGTAGATGCAAAATCTACCTTGGACAGTGTCTGTGCAACTCCTAGTTGCACTGGGACTCGTGTGACTGCTCCTCCATTGATAGCAGACTCGAACAACTGCTGCAATGACTCCTCAGATCTTTCCATGGACTGCGAGTTGATGTTGTTCTCCTTAGCGATGGGCAAAGGCCACGTCATCTTTAGAGAATTCCATACAGACCAACTAGAAATCCTATCATCCTACTAGAATGGATAGGAAGGTGTTGTCCCTCCCTTTGGTATACTACTAACCAACCTTCTCTCCTACAACAATGATCTCAGTTGTTTCTCTCCCTTGTCTATCCCTCCCTAGTTGGGTAGGACTTTCTTGGGTCTCATGGTTACCACAACCAGAGTGGACAACATTTGTTAGAGCAACTGATTCTCAATTTTCTGTGTTGTGTTTTGGGAAGCCCCTGATACCCCTCTATTTATAGGAGGGGTTAGGGCCATGGTTCCCAGTCGGTGAGGGAGTGGAAGGGACCGGAAGATCTCAAAATTTTGTAACAATTCTAGAAACTTCACAACCTACAACAGTCAAAACCACCGTTTGGAAAACCTAGATGGCTATCTGTCACGTAAGATGGTCATTTCCCAATTTCCCAATTTTGTACTATGTCGACAATTCATTTCCAATTAGTGTACATCATGACCTCAACATCAATCCTTGATGCAATTAAATTACACCCCTGAGACTGCCATTTTGTGCATGTGAGATGGGCATCTCACATCACCTGAGACAGTCGTCTTGCAGCCCGGGTAAGGCAGAATTGCAACCAATGCACAATGCAACTAGCGTGACACTCCAAACGACTGTCTCATCACTTGAACTAATCGTTTGGTAGTCCAATTAGTTGATTTGTTTCGTGAATTGAATACCTAAACACTTTAGTAATCTATCAAATCATCATTCAATATCAAACTCCTATTCTAGATGAGTACCTATGTGTGTGACCCTATAGGTCCCATATTACGTTGATAGTGAATGTCCATAACAACTTATGACATCACAAGCAGCAAGTGGTGCCTAGTCATACATCATTGCTACCCAAGTAAATGGAATTTTGGACAACCAATTCAACCTACAATATGTGTATGGTGTTACAGTGTTTGTATAGTTCCTTTATCACTCATATCTAGATTGAACTAGAGGCATGGATCTATCATCCTCATTATTGTTCAATCTTGTTTCTTGAACTAGAGCAGTCTCTTTGAGATATATGTAAGCTCAATATCACATATTCACTCACATGTACATGTCCATGTATTTCTCAATCTCTCTAATCAAGAGGCCTAGGATATCGTATTCCTATAGGATGGACAAATCCTATCTCTATCACCCATAGTCAGTCCCCATGTGTCATAGTCATCCAATCATCACCTTTATAACAACCCATGTTTCAGGATTGTAGTTGATGATGTCAAAGGATATCGAACAACATGTGATGAGTGTAGTGATTTCAGGTCTAAGAACCACAAACACCACCATCACTATAAGATGTGATTTTGACTTACCTAGTCAAGGTTTCCATGTATCACTCTTATGGTGGATCTGTCTGATACACTTTTCTCTAAGATGTATCTGCGTGCTTGGTTTGATATCACCATATCATGACTAATAAGATTCTGTCATCAACCAACTCACACTCTGATCTTATGTGTTATTGTTGTCTATTTACCTTCCACAATAACAACCAATCAGGGACATAATGAGAATGTATACACTCTTAACATCCGTATGATCTCAATCTTCCAAGTCACGTACTTGAAGACATACATCATTGAGTAATATCATTTTCTAGACATATATTTTGTTATTTCATTATCTCAAAAACTAAATAAACTGAATAAATTGGAAGCTTACCTTTATTAATAATAATATCATTTACATGTTATGCCATTACAATCATCATATGATTGCCTCTCTGGGCATACATACCAACAAACTCCCACTTGCACTTAGAGATAATCAGCTACAAATCTTATTCTGGGTGACCTAACATGACCATAATGCTTCTGCTATGAAAGTTCCTATGTCAAAGGGTCAAAAACATTGTTCTCAGTTGGTTTTCTACAAATCTTTACATATCCTCGTTGTATGATTTCTCGTATGAGATGAAATCACTGTGTATATACTTTGAGAGCTAATGCGATATGGTTTCCTTAGCTTTTGCAATATCTCCATTGTTGTCACAATATAGCTCGATTGTATCGCTGATACTTGGAATGACCCCAAGTTCTATAATGAACTTCTTGATCCATACAGCCTCCTTTGTTGCATTCAATGAAATAATATACCCAACCTCTATTGTAGAATTTGCAATTGTCTCATGCTTGGAACTCTTCCAACTTACAACTCTGTTGTTTGGAAAAAACAAAAATCCTAATTGTGATTTGTAATCATCTTTGTCAGTCTAGAAGCATGCATCGGTGTAACCTCTTACCACAAACTTTTCCTCTCCACTGTAGACCACGAACTAACCCTTAGTCCTTCTCAAGTACTTGAGGATGTTCTTCACGGCTGTCCAGTGAGCATCACCTGGATATGAATGATATATGCTCATCATTCTCAAGGCATACGAGACATCTAGATGAGTACACAACATTGCATACATGATTGATCCAATTGCTGAGGCATATGGAATCAAGCTCATTCGTCCCCTTTCTTCAAAATAACTGGGACATTGACTCATAGAGATGGTAACTCCATCCAACGTAGGTAGGTTTCCTCTCTTTGGGTTCACCATGCTGAACTGCTTAAACACTTTATCAAGATGTAGGATGCTTCTCCAAGATCTTTATCCAAGAAGCCTTCTTGATCTATCTCTATAAATCTTTATCCCCAAGATGTTGGATGCTTCTCCCATGTCTTTCATAGAGAATGTATTTCCAAGCCATGTATTTACCTTTTGTAAAGTAGGGATGTTATTCCCCATCAATAGTATGTGATCTACATACAATATGAGGAATGCCACCATGTTCCCACTAACCATCTTGTACACACAAGGTTCATTTTCATTTTGAACAAAGCCAAACTCTTTGATTGTCTCATCAAAACAAAGATTCCAACTCCGAGATGCTTGCTTCAATCCATAGATAACCTTTGTAGCTTACATACTTTATTTGCAAACCTTGGATTTACAAATCCCTCAGGTTGTGTCATATACACATCCTCAAGAAAATTCCCATTAAGGAATGCAGTTTTAACATCATAGTCACGATAAGCTGCAATAGTAAGTGTGATCCTGATGGACTTAACCATGGCCACTGGAGAAAAGATTTCATCATAGTCAACACCTTGAACTTGTTTAAAACCCTTTACAACCAATCTGCCCGTATAGGTTTTTACTTTACCATCCAAGTCTATCATCTTCTTGAAGACCCACTTGCACCCTATGGGTTTTACCCCTTCAGGTGGATCCACCAAGGTCCATACCTTGTTGGCATACATAAATTTCATCTCATGGCTTCAAGCCATTTCTCAGACTATGATCCCTAAATATCATCTTCATAGGTAATTGTCTCATCATCTATGACCAGTTCACTTCCTTCTTGAGTCACAAGATAGCCATATATATCAGGTTCAAGGCATGTACTACTAGATCTACGAGGTTCCTGTATCACACGAGGAATTTAAGATTCCACAACATTTTGCGAGTCTCCTTGTTCAGCCTGTACCTCAACTAGTTTAATGTTTTCTTGTTGGTCTTGAAAGTCTTTGAGTTATACTTGACTCCCACTGATTCTTTTCTCAATGAATTTCTTTTCAAGGAATGTAGGCCCACTGGAAACAAATACTTTGTTTTCAGTTGGGTTATACAAGCAGTATCCCTTGGTTTCTTTGGGATATCCAACAAAGTAACATTTATCAGATCTAGGGCCAACTTTTTAGGAAACATTTTCTTGACATAAGCTTCACACCCCCAAATCCTCATAAAAGACATTTTGGGATGCTTCCTGGTCCATATCTCATATGGTGTCTTTTGAACTGATTTTGATAGTACTCGATTAAGTGTAAACGCGGTGGTTTCAAGTGCATAACCCCGGAAGGTTGTAGGAAGATTAGTAAAACTCAATATTGGTCTCACCATATCTGGTAATGTGGGATTCCTTCTTTTTGACACACCAATATGTTGCGGTGTTCTAGGTGGAATCAATTGGGATATAATCCCATGGGCTCTAAGAAGGTCCTCAAACTCTTGGATCAAGTATTCTCCATCTCGGTCAGAAAGAATTGCCTTAATACTTTTACCAAGTTGGTTATGTACATCATTCATGAACTCTCTAAACTTTTTAAGAGCTTCTGACTTATGTTTCATCAGATAAACATAGTCATACCTACTAAAATCATCAGTAAAGGTAATGAAATACTGATACCCACCTCTAGCAATTGTTCTAAAAGGACCACACACATGAATATCTATGTGTCCTAATAGATCACTAGTCATCTCACTATTTCTAGTGAAGGGAGTCTTGGTCATCGTTCACAGCAATCAAGACTCAAATGTCTCTATTAATCTAAAATCAAAAGAGTCTAGATAATCATCTTTATGGAGTCTGGATATGTATTTCTCATTTATGTTCCCTAGATGAAAATGCCAAAGGTATGGTTGGTTTGAGTCAGTGAGTTTTTTTCTTTTGGTATTTCCATTATATACACTTGTCTCTAGATCTATCAAATATAGACCATAAGTGATAACACCCATTTTATGGCTGTTAAAGCCTATATTTTTCTATCAAACATGCCTCCTAAACAACCTTCCTCTCCATTTTATCTTATTATTTGTACAGAAATAACCCACACTATGCTCCTAACAACATTTCCTATCTTTTGCAGAGTTTCCTTCATTTTTCCACTCGAAGAACGCTAAATGGGCTCGTCCCGGCCCATCAACAAGCAAGTTGCCCCAAACCTTCTTATGGTGCGCGACATGCCCCTTACCCGTCGTGGTCGCTGCCCGATACGGTAGCTACCTGACACGGGTGTGTCGCGCATAGAGGAGTTCTGACGAGCGACACACTACTTACCTGATAGGGAGTCTTGCCCGCCACGATCTGTCGGCCTGACAGTGTCTATCGAGTGACAAGGCCACCCATCGGTGCGGCAACCTGACAGAGCCTTTACCCGACACGACCTAGCGTGACTCGCTCGCAACCCGACACACGATGGTCCCCACCAACCCATACTAGGTAATAGACATATCGACCCTCTCCCCAAAGCCAGGTGGGCGAAGAAGACAGAGGACACGTGGCCCAACCTGTGATGGAGTGGATTTGTGGGCTCAATTTCGAGGACAAAATTTCTTTTAAGGTGTGTAGGATGTGATGGAGTAGACTTTTGGAAATCCTAAAATGTCCAATGACACAAGTGAATGTGCATGTTGAGTAGTTTTAAGAATCCCAAGTGTTTTGGTAAAGTCTGAGTGGTGATCGGTGTTTATATCATGATTAAGATCCCTATATTTAATGTCCTTTGAGTAATTTAGTTGGCAAGTCATATAGATGACTCTTGTCACCAAATTATTGAATAATGTAGTTCAAGAAGTAGTAAAGCTATGGTCAAAATTTGGTGGCAATTGGAGGATCCTAGAGGAAGTTATTTAAGTTTGAACTTTGAGAAATTATGTGCATTATTGAGGTTAATAGACCTAAGTTTAATAGCTTGAGCCTAAAATAGGTTGTGTCACGCGCCCCTTGCTTTTGAGCTGGGTCTGCATGGTCAGATCCTAGCCTTAGACATCCAATCTAATGGCAGTGAGGGCTGTTTAAAGTGAGCCGCGAATCTAGTCTTGTAAAGGGCCTTTTACAGCCGTTAGATGCATATTGGACGGCGCTGAAATCACCACCAAGCTCCGGATCTGGAGGAATCAAGGGAATAGTGTGACACACGGGAGTCCACACCACCACAATCTCTGATCATGCATTTAAAATAGAAAGTGACCGGGCAATTAGGCTCTACTCACCGTAGTGGATACCCAGACCTCTTATTTCGGTGATACGGACCTGGGACGAGGGAGTCCCACCTCCCCGTTTCTGTTGCTTCCCCATTGCAACTTGCTGGTGGGAGGCAGAAGTAAGAAATGGAGTTAGAAGGCTGTTCTAAGGAAGATAAAGAAGGAGAAAGCAAGCACAAAGTCAGGGGAGTTCGCCCATGTATCAGTGAGCCCAAATCGTGTAGCTTTTCATGGCTGTCGAAGCCAAAGTCAGACGGAGAAGAAGCGTAGAGCTGGAGACGCTGACCCAAGGCTTTACCACCCAATCCAATGGCCCCTTCAGGTCTTTTAAGGTATGTAGAAGCTTCAAATGAGAGATTCAGACCAAGGAAGCCCCTTTCCCATTTCTACCTGTCGTAGTAGAAACTGGCGCCGTCGAGTTTGCCAGACCGTGAGGAGGAGACACCCATGGTGACCCATGGAAGCCGGCGGCACTACCAGATCACGTACGAAGCTATTTGCATCCTTCATAGTTGAAGAGGATCACTGTGTCTCTGCTGAGTGCACAACGGAGATCTGTCGTGTGGTGGTGGCCACGTGAACCAGAGGAGAGGGGCGAGTCTGCGAGAACGCGATCTGAACAGAGAAAAAGATGAGAAGAGAAAGTTGGGTCCTGAGGCAGTAAACCAGCAAGAAAACCCCTGAACCCGCTAGTGAACCAGACCAGATCAACCAAAGAACCGACCACAACGAGCAAAGGAGTTGTGCGAGCCCTAGAGCCACGTGGCGCATCATGGTTGGCCAAAGAAGGTAATACGCCCAGTAATTCCAGTAAATGCTCATATCTTATTTAATTCACAGCAAATAGCTCGATGATATGAAAAATACAAATAAGGTACCAAAATTCTCAGAAAAATGAGTAGAACTCAATGAAGGCATAATATCAGGTTTTTGACGAACTAGTATCAGTTATATCATGTAATATATGTAATGCTTAGTTCTTGAGTAATAAATATTAAATGATGACATAAAATTATGGGAAAATGTCAGTAAGTCCATAACCATGTCTTAAATGCATACGATGTTAGATATGGCCATGCTGATGTACGAAATCATGTAATTCGCTTAGAATGGATAATTAGGGCTAATAACCCTAAATAAATGCAGAAAATACATTAATGATCAGTAAATGATGAAATTCACATAATACCCTCATATCAGTAATTGGAAGATAATATTTAGATCTGAGATCAATTTTGTAAATGAAATTGATGTTATATGAAGATCACCCTTAATACATGTGATGTAACCCTATTATGGTTAATGAAAGTGACATAATGTTGAATATGTTCACATAATAATGTGACACATGAGCATATCCAATTGATGACCTATAATCTAGAATATTACATCAGTAAGATAAATCTAAGACAAGAATGCAAGTAATAAATGGAAATATCATAATGAGATAAGTAAAACCCTAATGAACACAATTAGGGTTAAGACGAGATATAAGATGATGAGAACCTGATGATAGTATATGATCTTGTCTTGATCAGGTTTAACCAAGTTATATATGACATGAGGAATATGTGATATGTGATGGTTAGGATGTCTCTTTGGAAGGTACACCATTACCTCTTACTTGGCATATTATACAATATGCTTGTGTTATATGTGTAGTAAAATACTTGGCATATGGTATTGGATGAAATGGTTGTTCTTGTATGATATCTTGCTTGATTTTCCATACTTATGGATATGAACACATGAAACATAAGATATATGATCCATCATATGATAACATTAAACTCTTTGGTAGTACTGTGCATTGAAGTGATCTCAAACTCTTTGGTAGTAGATCACATGTGTTAGATCTCAAACTCTTTGGTAGTAGATCACACGTAAAATGATCTCAAACTCTTTGGTAGTAGATCATAAGGCCTAAAAACATCAAATCCCTTGGGGGCAGATGTACGGGATATATGATGGAAATGTGCTTAAAATATATGTGTTCTCCTTTGTTAATGAATATCTTGGTGCAAGTATATGCCTTTTCTTATATTTCTCTATAACTGCCAAGTATTAGTTTTATCTTATTTCCAAGATATGATGAGAGGTATATAAAAGACACGTAGGCGTACTCAGTACAATATTCTTAAATATTATGCTGACATGTACCACATGTAATCTTTTGTTTAGGTTGTGGTTATGCTCTTGAAGTTCCAGGATAGTTGAGAGTTGTGTGGCAAGCCGATGTACAGGTGGACATGTTGTCTTAAGATCCTATAGTTTAGTGGTAGTACATGTATAAGTTTGTTGTTCAATATGTAATATCAAATGATGTAACAATTCATGTTGTAATTATGTGTTGAATGGTGAACATGTGTGTATGGTTTTATTATTGTTCATGTGCATGTGCTACTGATTGTTTCCTTCTGACTCCCTTGATTTTCTTCTTCTTAGCCTAGTCACTACAAAAAATTTGGCCTTTATTGAAGAACATTTGTGAGGAACCGAAAATTCATGAATAATGATGTCTATTTGTGAGGGATCATCCTTCAAACATGGGACCAAATCCCTCAACCGTGTTTTTTACATCCTTAGACATTTTATGTGAACACTAATCCCTCATAAATACATTACTCACTAATCACCCCGTGAAAAATACCATGCCAAATATTTCCCTCCATCTCATAACCCTTCCCACCCGGCCCAAATTGATGGCGGGCAATTTGCCTATCCAAATAACCATTCCCCCGCCGAAGCGCAAACCAATTTTCAACCTAAATGTCTCCACCTCCCGCAACCCCTCTTCCTCCCGCGGCACCCAGCTTCCATCCTGCCGCACGCAATCCCCATCTCGCCGCACACAATTACCAGTCCACGCTACCAGCTTGTCCTTCAGGATCGCCCTTTCTCGCCAGCCCCCTAAAGTAATTTGATAAGCCAGCTTGTTACTAGAAGTCGTCGGCATGATGATGGGGCGTCGGCACTGGATCGAGAGAGGGCGACATTAACAAGAAGCTGCTCGCCAATGTTGACGGGTTAGGGCAGCACGAAGACGAAATCGAGTGAAAGAGGCCAGGTGATATCTCCGAACCTACCAGCAACTTGTATCACCTCAACTCACAATCGTCAATGGCTGTTGCTGACTTTCCCAAAGAGTTGACGATGGCTATTTCTGACAACTAGGAGATCACACTCCGATCAGTTTTCTGGCATGGTTTTCACGCTTGGTATTAGTCTCTTTTTCTTGCCCGCAACTGCTGTCTACCCTCTGATATTCTTCCAAACCGTCTTTCCTTTTCTCCCCTTTTCTATTTTTGGCTGCTAATACAACCTAAGTTTGGGTAAATGTGGAGGTGAAATTAGAGTTTGATGCTGACAAGGAAAACCTCTGCCGTCAAAGGTTAGTTCTTTGGATCCCATGTTTTGCTTAAAAATTATTTTTTCATTAGCTCAATGGAGGTGCTATTATGTTCTCTCATTAGCTGTATATTGCTTTTGCCTTGAAATCGTTGTTTACCTTCTTTTGGGTGAAATTCTTTCAGGTGCTGCTTGTGAAGTTGGTCAAGACAATAGTTATCTGGCTAGTCTTGAAAGCCAGGTGGGATCCGGTTTGCGGGACCCTTTTTATGCCCAGTATCTAAGCAAGATAGATTCGACAGCTGAAACTGCAACTTTAAAAGCACTAGGCATTGGAAGGAACTCACCTGAAGCTTCATTATTAGAAATGGCAGAGTATAAAAAAGCATATAATAGGGTGTTGTTGGAACAACATAAACTACAGTCTGGAATGCCTTTCTTGGGAAACTCTGTTGGATTAATTCACGGCTACTTTGAAAATAATCCCGCTCTTGATTTCGGCCTTCCGTATTCACCAAACCCGCTCCTTCCTTCTGTTGGTTCTGGAGGCTCGATTAGGCAGAGTGATCGCCTTCCGCGTGTTACATCTTTGGGAAGGAGTGCAACAGCTGGATCTATTGGCTCGTGGAACTTAGATGGTAGCATTAGGGAGGCAGGTATTGGCTCATCTTTACTGAGAGAGTTTAAAACCAACAAAACCAGGAACTTTGAACTTTTGGATATTGTAAATCATGTATATCATTTCAGGTACCTTAAGATTTGGATTTTTTTCTCTCTTTTGCCATCATTGCACGAAACTGGTGGAATAACAATTTTTGGTGTCTTCAGTATTGATCAGTACGGGAGTGGCTTCATTCAACAGAAGCTAGAAACTGCATCAGTAGAAGAGAAAAACAAGATCTTCCCCGAGATTCTTCTTTGTGCCCGTGAGCTGATGAGCGATGTCTTTGGAAACTATGTCATACAAAAAGTAGCTTATTTTACATTCTTGTATTCTTTCAGTTTTGTTGTAGCAGTTTTAACATACCTGTCTCCTATTGTGCAGTTCTTTGAACATGGCACACAAAGCCAAAGGATGCAACTTCCAAGTCAGCTAACTGGGCAGATTTTGGATCTCAGTTTGCAAATGTATGGCTGCAGAGTTATTCATAAGGTATTGGTGGTATTTTTTGGAATCCCTATTTTTCTTCTTATGTCTATTCTGTCCATGATCAATTTTGTTTATACACATTTAAATACATCTCTTTTGTTTTGGAGATTTTTCATTAAAGCATAGTTATCCAGGCTCCCGCCTGGGCTCCGCCTAGGCTCGCCTAGGCCACCTAGGCTTTAGGTGCCCCCCCTTAAATTAGGTGCCTAGGCTTTTAGATAATTAAAGTGAATGCCTAAGGCCTTTTAGGTCCAAATTAAGACACTTGAAGACAAAATTAACACAAATTAGGTTAGAATTTGGTCAAATTAGATCATGTTTAGTTATTTTGGGGAAGAAATAGATCTAATGTAGGCCAAATCAGATCTAATTTGGGCATATTAGGTCTGATTTGGGAGAAATAGGTTTGATTTGGGAAAAAATGTCTTGTTTGGGGGAATTAGACCAGATTTCTCTAAATGAGGGCTCATTTAGGTCAATGTAGGACAAACTAGGGGAAGTTACGTCTGATTCGGTCATTTCATGCCAAAATCAGTCTGAGTTTGGCTAAATTAGGTAAGACTGTGTTAAATTAGGTCCAATCTAGATCGTGTTAGGTCAAATAAAGGCCGAATAGGTCTATCTTAAGTCGTGACAGGTGTGATGCATGTGAAGTTGTGATTGATTAAGCTTAGGGATAATCAATACAAGTGTACATAATGACATACATATTTAAATATGAAGAACGCCTAGAAATGCCTAGGCTTCCGCCTAAGCTTCTCCTAGGTGGGAAGGACCGCCTAGCCGCCTAGACAACTATGCATTAAAGTAGATATCCTCCTAAACTTTGGATCCTAGTATCACCTCTAGCTCTTCCACCAGAACCTCCACCTAGTTTGCCTCCAGCCCCTTCACCTATACCACCTATAGATCCTGCACCTTGACCACCACCCAACTCTCTTATAATGTACACATCACTGTCTTTGTCCTGAATAATCTTAAATTCTTAATGAACTGAACAAGAGAAGCATATAGCATTGGGCCTCTTCTCACATGCAAGTGATAAGTGACTCTAATACAATATACAAGAAGCAAAATGCCTTATCAGTAATATTTTTGTTGTGCAAATAAGTGGGAATGTATTTCATAGTAACGACGCTCAGGCATTAGACAATTCTGCACATTCATTTGTGAGGCAAGCAGTTGATGCCTTGCATTCAAATATTAATCCTGCAAATCTCTCTCATGTAGCTGTTTCTTAAAAGCTCAGCCAGTAGTGTCGTGCAACTTCCAGTATTGCTCTATGATTTGAATACCTTTATTGTTATTTAAGAATTTAGACCTTCAGGGTTATTCACAGCTAAGCATGAAACACATTTTATCAAAATAATATGAACAAACCATATGTGCATCCTATTCAATTTCATTTTGCAATATCTTAAAAGTACAACTACTATAATAGTTACAATCTTACAAATTTCTATAAATAATGGACAATTGATTGAGGGCATTCTATATCTAAAAAAAATCAAGTTTTTTTATTGCAATCATGATTTAAAACTTAGTGGTTTATGTTGGACATCTACGTCAAATTCTACCTATTTAAGAACCATTCCAAAAAATAGCTGTACAAAGCATAAAGTGCAATAAAAGATCTCCTAATTCCTCTCTTGGTTTGTTTTCATTTGATTCATTTTCAGCAAAAGTCGGGGCCTTAGTGACTCTATAACTGTCATATTGGCTGCAGACTTGCAAGACCATAATGATTTTTTGACATAATATTGAATATTTTCTCATTCGCTGATCAGTGTTTGCTGTTAAACTTGTTATCAAACATATTGATTAATGTCTCATTGGCTGCAGGCTAGAAAGACCATAATGATTTTTTGACATAAGATTGAATATTTTCTCATTCGCTGAACAATGTTTGCTGTTACACTTGTTATTGCACATTGATTTTTGTCTGTCAATAAATTTTATGCGGAAATTAATAACTTATATAGAAAATCAAATAATAGTTGATAAACATTGCTATAAATGAAGTTGTCCTGCTTTCATATTTGACCATCGCATGAGCTTTTTAATTTAGTGATGAACCAAGTGAAAATCAATTATTTGATAAGTAGATTCTGTCGTTCATCAGTAGAACTTAAATTTGTAGCATACACCATTGAGTAAGTTACCTTACCATGCTTTTGTTTCTGGTGGAACTGCAATTTGACTCCATATAACCATAGTCACAAATTGGGTGTTCGGGATACGTACGGTTGAGCTAAAAAATTCGGAATTCGGGAATTATGCGGAAAATTCGGATAAAAATCGGTTAACGAACGGTAGAAGTACGGTTAACTATTTGGGTCGGGACGGATATATATATATATATATCCGTGTTTTCATATATATACACATGTATATAGTATATACATACATATAAAATGTTTGAATTGATGACTAAACATCATATCAGATACCCTAATATTGAAAGACTGACTATTACATAAACATATCCTAGATTTTAGAAAAAGATCCCGCGCACCGACACATATAGCTTACATAATTCTACGGTTCTACCACATGGGAGAAAAGTGATTTTTTCAATACCTTTGTTTTCCCAAAAAAAACTGTTGGTGACTGGTCATGCCGGATATCTGACGCGCAGACTTGTTCTTGTTGAAGTAGTTCAAC
Source organism: Alisma plantago-aquatica (assembly GCA_963693085.1). Lineage (NCBI taxonomy): Eukaryota > Viridiplantae > Streptophyta > Magnoliopsida > Alismatales > Alismataceae > Alisma > Alisma plantago-aquatica. The sequence goes on from OY856413.1 coordinate 1,395,887, forward strand.
ACAAAACACCCGATGGATTGATAACTGATTGCAAATAGCGATTGCAAATAAGAAAAAAACCAATAAATAGCGGAAGAAGGGTTACATGATTAGTGGGTGCTGTGGAGGGCTGACAATCTTATCACTCTTTTTGAGCTTGAATATTGTGCGGCTAGTGTCAGATTCACACGTCCAGTGATCCCAGCTTCCTTGAGCTAAAAAAAGAATGAAAACGAAAAACAAAAGTTTAATCTACAATTGGTTGGGACATGGTTGAGAAATACCTTATCCATTAAGGACTTAAATAAGGCATCCAATATTCTAAGAATCAAGATATATAGAGATATATAAGACTTTTTGTCCTAAGACAAAGTACATACATTAATAAGGTAATTAAGAGGTTCAACATACATAATTCCAAAATAGGAAACTTACACATGATTCATGGAATGAGGCTCTCTAAATCTCAATGTCTCATCTCTTTGGAATAGCAGACACACATGAGTAAGGTTCTACATGCCTTTGCAATCAGATCTATCAGTTATGTAATGTTATGCACATGCCTAGATGTTTTGTATGTTTTAAGAATGATGAGCAAGTACCACTCATATCCCAATGGAGGTCATGAATAGTTGTGAAGGACATCCTAAAGTACTTGAGAACCAAGGATCAGTTTGTGATATACGTAGGTGGATAAGAGATAGTTGCTAAGTGTTACACTAATGCAAGCTTAAAAAATGACAAGGATGACTATCGCAGGTATTTAAGCTTTGTGTTTTTCTTGAATGGAAAAGTTGTAAGATAGAAAAGTTACAAGAAAGAGATAGTCACATATTGTAAAAATGAATTTGAGAATATTGATGCATCCAATGTAGAAAAGGAAGTGATATGTATCAAACATTATTTAGTGAACTTGTGGAGGTTCTAACCATTGAAGACATATTATAATAGGACTATGCCATCAATGAAGCCATTGCATAGCCCAAGAAAATCATAGCTCATGAGCATACATACACATACTACATCTTTATCATGTCATACAATAAATCATAAGTCAAGTAGATGTTAAGTTATGTAGAGTACCAACTTAAAGCAACATTGATTATTATCCCTTGAAAAAAGCACTTTCATTATAGAAGCATGACGTTCATGTTACAATATTTGTAATTTGTATTGTCTCTAGTTCAAGTAGGAGACTATCAATTGTATGCCTTGAGAGCCATCATGTGATGGTTATAATAGGGATATATTGTACATTTTTTAAAATAGTGATTTTGTTCATGTCATCTACTAGGCTTGAACTTGATACCTTTTGATTACAGTCCCAAAATCTAATCATTGGGTTGTCCTCCTTGGAATAAACTATACATTATTTGATTATTAATGTTTGTTTAGGTGTTGAGATTATGAAAAAATGTAATGTTGTCCTAAGAATGTTTTGGATCGAGGAGATATGGTTTGCGTTGAGGACCTAATAATGAGATAATATGTATACATAAGAGTATCCATTCTTGTTATGTCCCTAGTCAATCATCATTGTGAATATTATAGGATAACAATAATAAATAAGATTTGTATGTATGCATGATGATGACTATATCTCGTTAGTCATAATTTTTATATCAATTTTGATACATATGTACTTGTTAGAGAACAAGTTGTAATGGATAGATCCACTTTGATAATGACACATGTAATCCATGGCAAGGAAGTGAGAGTCATATCTCAATACGATATTAGTGGCTGTGAGCCTTAGACATGAAGTTACTACAATGATTGCATGTTTTCTAGTGTACTTTAACACTGCCAAATGTGAATTTAAATATTGGTTTCTATACAGGTAGTAATTTAGTAGAGTGGGACGCACATGGATTATTGTAAGTGATGTAGTTGGAATTACTCCCTCATGTTGGAATGATATCATGAACACCTAAAAAGAAAGAGTATGAAATGCATGTCCATGCTCATGTGAGTCAATATATGATAGTGGATCACATGTGCTCAATAGTTTTCTCCAGTTCAAGAAACATAGACTACATGTTGAAAGAATGACAATTCCATGCCTCTAGTTCAATTTGGATATCTTTGACAAAGGAATTATACGTCATGTAACATTGTTCACTTATAGGCTATAATTGTTCTCAAATTAATCCAATTACTTGGGTAGTAATGGTGTGTTTCTAGATACTTCTCTTTCCTTGTGAGGTCTCTGGTATCATTTCCAATGTAATGTAGATCCTACACAGTCACATCCATAAGGATGCAAAAGGATAAAGAACTTCATAGTCAAACATAATTCGAATAGTTTAAATTATGTAAATGTTGATTTCCATCACAATTAGTCAATTAAGAAATTTAATCTATCGAATGGATAAGTTGGATCAAATCATCGAATAAGTGTTAGTCAATTTACTTCTCACTTTTTGGAAAGTAACCAACTGATCAAATGAGTCAGTTAGTTGATCAACTAGTCAATTTTGAGCCGGAAAAGGGAAAATAACAAGTGAATCAATCTGAGAATTCCAATGACCAAATGAATTGTATTTGTACTTGCCAAAGTTATCCATCCAATCGATTCAGAGTCCCAGTCGACCACTTGGGTGAAGTTATGATTTTCATATTTTAAGTTTTTTGTGTATTTTGATTAGGAATATGATTGGGTTTTTGTGAAACCCTGATCCTGACCTATCCGATATATAGTAGTGGATGTCCAAGGGGAAACACACACATCCAATAAAGTGATCTAGCACACCAATAATTCTGCTTCCATTTCCTCTTGGTGACCAATGTGGTGAATCAATAGCATGTCATCCATGTGGACAACAACACAGAGGTCGAGTCCCTTGTGCAGAGGTCAGAGAATGAGCAACTTCGATAAGGACAAGGCATTGTGTTGCTATAAGGATGAGGCTTCAACAAAAACAACAATGACTTTAGATCAAATCTAGAAGTGTGATATCCATATCTACATAGTCTAGTTGTTCGACAACAAGTCTGCATCAAGGTATATTTAATATCCCTTATATGTCTTTAATGTTCCAACATTTAATGACTATGACAAATATGTTGGATAAGGTTTTTTTAGATTTTGTACTTTTGATGTTCCTCCGCTAGCAAAACCCTATGAAAGGTGTGTGGCTGATTTTGGAAGGTTGGTTAGTTTTTGCCAAACTCAGGCAAAAGGTCAGTCAATCTTTACACAATTCATATAAATTAATCTTTGAGGAAGATCAATATGAATACTTATAGACCTTGTATCTTACCCATGGCTAGGTAAGTCGACTAGCATCTTATAAGTTAGTCAGTAATTAAATATTGTTGACCTTTTGAAAGTCAATCTACTAGTTAAAATACATATAGAAAATAAAGTGGTTATAATTCAAATTACCCAATCACCTATACTAACTTGAAAGGATCAAGATTGATAAAAATATCTTCAAAATTGCATGCACACCTATAGAAAAAATATTTGGAGGGTTATGGGAGTTCGATTATGGTGGTGGGTTTCACCCTCTTTAAGATGGAACTAGGGTTTGCAATTAGTTTTGGGAAAAGCTCAACAACTGATGTTTCTTATCATTGGTTCTTGTTGATTTCAGTATGACATATATCTTGGATGATTTCTACCAAATGCCTTTTCAAAGAACAATTCCTTGTTCTTTTCTTCTATATAAGATCGAGAATGGATCTATTGAGCTTAGGGTTGTCAACGGGAGGCTATAGGGAGGGTAAGGCTCTACCCTTACCCATAACCTCTAGAGGGTAGCGGTAAGGGTAGGGGTAATTACCCTTCTTAGAAATACCCTTACCCTCCTCTTACCCTTACCCTCTTCCCCACATGGTAAATGGGGAGGGTAAAGGATAAAGGGTACACAAGTAATTTTGATATAAACAAATTTTATAAAAAAATAACTTATTTTAAGGTGGTGTGTAAGGTGATAAACATTAAGTGACATCTTTCTTGAATTGTATTTTCACAAATGTGAATATAAGAAGGACAATGTTGTACTTGCATAGTATGTTTAGACATTTCTCTAAGAATAACTTATTTGAAGGTGGTGCGGTCATCCTTTTTCCTTTCTTCCACATCCTTGTAAATTGGCTCAACATTTAATAATAATATACTACAAGCATTTGAGTGTGAGTGGGTTTGGAAAGCAAGCTACAACCCTCAAGCTTTCCTATTAGAAAAATATGGCAGGAATTTAATTAGAAGCTTCTACATAGTTACTTATCTTTGTTAAATAAATGTGGGTAAAAGGGTAAAAGGGTATGGATGATGTGCATACCTTACCCTCCCCTTTTAATGTGGTGGAGAAATGGCTAAAGGTAAATGGAGAATGGGTAACAAAAGCCTTTATCCTTACCCTTACCCTATAGGGTAAGGATAAAGGGTAAATAGGTAATACCCTCTCCATTGACAACAACCAATTTGATGGTTATTTCTGAGTATGGTGATGTTTACAAAATATTTGAATTGGATAAATCTCACATAATTGTATGTTGATGTGAGTGCCTCAAGGTTTTATGTTTACTTAATGGTAATTGATAGTTAATAATTCTTTTTTTAAATTATGATTTTTGAATTAGAATCAATTTGGATTAGAAAATGGGTATAGCAAACTATTTAATTCAAAATAATGGGTTATCTAGAATGGACTGCACATATGAATGGTAATATTATTAGTTGTATTTCTTTCTTAGTGTTTCTTCTATGATTTTATTATGTTGTACGAACTAGAAAGAATTAGTGTATTTTCATTTTACTTTACTTACCTTAGGGATAATATAAATGAAATCACCTGATTATCAATTGAATGGTGTTATAGATTGAATTGAATGCATGGTAATATAATACCATGGATTCTATAATGATTGGCCATATTTGTAAAATGTGTTTATTAAACCCTAATAATGTATATCTCCTTGTATATGGTTTTATGTTCTTTTGTCTTGAATTGATTTATCTTGATCTAATGCTTAATATACCTGCTAAACATGTTTTGGATGTGCTTAGTTAAGGTTTGGTATTATTGGAATTGTAGTTAGGAGTAAATAAAGTTTCAAGGGTATGTTGGTCTTTTATAGCATAAACATGCATGAAATAGCCTATGTCTGGTAGTTGATGTTTCCATAAGGTGTTTTGGATCTTAGTCGGTGTTTGAAAACCCTTTGGGTCACTAAACATGACCCTTCTAGGATGCCAACTCAACTAAGTTTTTACATATCCTTTTCCCTTGGTTGATAGACTAAACAACTAATTGAGTATATCGTAAATAGAAACCTAAGTTTCCATTTATGATCAAGAATTTTCTAGTCAACTTTTTTAGTGAATTCAGTAATCATTAGTCAGGATGACTAACAAGACAAACTAATAGAAAGGACTTGTTTCATTAATTTTTAGCCACTTTTTTGTGTTTTTTTGTTTGGTTATTAGTCAAACTAACTAGTGGGTCATTATCACTATAGGTGTGGATGTCTCTAATCAGCTATCACTACATGATAGTCATCCAAATTGACTAATGCCATGTTCTAGTCAAAATTTACAAAATGCACTTTATTGTTATTTTCTTGCCACTTAACCCCTGTATAGAAGTTCATATCGACCTCAAATCCTACTTTCAATGTTTTGGAGTGTGAGATTGTAATCATTGGGGATCAAGTGCATAAAGGTGATTTGGAATGTAATCATCAGGGATCAAGTGCATAAAGGTGTTTTGGAAGATTTTCAAGGATTAAAGCTGAGTCATGTTCCCACTTGTCCAAGATCAAAATATTAGTAAGTCTTTTTCTTCACCTAAAACATCTATTTCTCTCCTCTTTTTTGTCCTTCTAGAATTTATATATGTTTTGATAATAAAAACTTCATGCTTCATCTCAAACGCTCTTTTCTTATTATTTAATACTAATTTATTCTTCCATGTGATCATGGTGGATAAAATTTTAGTTCATATAGATATGGAAAAAAAATCAGGGGGGGTTCAAACCTACCAATATGGTAGTTGGAGATGAGTGATTTAATGAGTGATTATACATGCTAACTTTTTGCCAAACTATAAGTATAAATAAATTATAATGATAGTTAAAACCCTAGGTTATTTGGGGGAAAATAATAAATTCCTTAGAGATTCTAAATACTTCTATTCTATATTCATACAATATATTATTGCATGCTCTAAGAATTTTCTAAGTGTATTATTCCCCTCAAAATCATGTGTTGATAATATCTCAAGTGCATTATTCCTCTCTATGTGTATGCCTATACTTTGTAAAAGGTACTCTAGTCGAGCCTTTCTTGGGGTTTTTTTGTCAACTAAATGGATTTTATATATTATTGTGTTCTCTAATATTGCTTATCTTATTAATGTTTTGTAATTGCATTAATAGAGGTATATACATTGAAATAAAAATACCATGTTTAGGAAAAAGGCACCAAATCTAATGGAATATGTGTTTATGCAAATATATGTTGAGTTTAGTGTTCATATGTTATTGAAATATAAAAATTATTGAGGGTAATCATGTACAAAGGTTATCCATAATATCATAGATTAACATATGGTGGTGTCTTCACAAGTATTGACTCTATATAGGAACTAATCATGATCATGAATCTCCTTTCTATAGATACAATCAACATTATAACTTCTATTCTTAATTTAAAAGATCTTCAATGAATTAGACAGGTATTAATGATGTGTCCTAAAATAATAGGACCGGTGTATAGAAAATGGTTGGACACAATAGGATAATCATGGGATCGCTAGTGATTTGATCTGGGTAATTGCATGTCCAACCTTGGTTGTTGAAGAGGGATCCTAGAGTTAATTGTTGAACTTACATCTTCTTAGGAGAGTAACATAGTTGTTAGGGTTCTAGTATTATAACAACTAGGATTACTATATGATTTATTGGTGTTAAATAAAAATATTGGTATATATAAAGATATGAGATATGTAAATTGTGTAAGACATGTTTTGAGGTCGCAATAGTAAATATTTTTGTATGTTTTTGTTCACACTTTAAGGTGTATGCATAAGGAGTTTTATAATGTAGTAATAAAGGTTGATATTTGAATTATAAATGTTCATAAATTAAACACATAATATGCTAATTGAAAAAGGTCTTAAAAATTATTATAATCTGTGTATCTCCCTAAATGGTTAATGATCCATGAGTGATATGAAATGTAATGTTATTCTCCATTATCCTCCTACATTTGTAACATCATCAGTTATCCTTTTTACATGTTTTGCCTTTCTCTATAAGTAGTAATTTGCTTGGAAGCCTAAATGTTGTAAAGTGGCACTACCATGTGATATCTTGACGTGAATAATGAATACTATTACAGATGGCTTGTGTACTTTAATGTTGCAAGATTGTGTAAAGTCAACATCCAAGCAATATTTTCATAAGTGATATGTATCTCATATGATAGTTCGTGGTTAGGCAAGCTCTATCTGACCATTATGATGTTCAAAGGCATTCGATCTATTAACTACAAACTAATTTCAACCTAGAAATATGTGAGATTGTATGACCATGTTATACAGAATTTAGTAAAACATGATGCACTTTTTATTGCTTATTATGATTAAATAAATAACCTTAAGTTTATAGAAAAGATAACTCATTCACTCTACAAGTGTATGAGTTCAATTAACTAATACCATATTCCCAAGTAAAACCCATCACTAGGCACAAACACTATTCATTTTCAACAATCTAGATCGATTTTTAATCAACAAATTTGGTGTGAAGTTAATTAAAAAATTAACTAATGAACTAATTAAGAACTAAAGTAGTCAAGAATCACTTATAGAGGTTCAAAAAATCTAGTAACAATATCTTGGACTTAGTTTTTATGTCACCATGTATCCCATATCAAACAATTGATTTATACATGATTGCCAACATTTCTCATTGGGAAGCAAGTACATTCAAATATCCCTGCCGGTGATAGTTGAATCAACCTAAGACTATACATTACACTTCTATCTCTAGATAATGATTTCATTGGCCACCCCTTAATTAATATAAAAATCACAATGGGTATCAAAACCCAAAAATCTAGGCTATCATATTCACCCCACCTTATATGGAATTTTCTCCTCTAATTTTAAGTAACACCTATTGCCTCTAGACCGCCAACCTGGGTGCCAAGATTCTCATACTTCTAGAAGTACCCTAAGTTAGACGTCTTAGGTTCAAAATCATCTAGGGTATACCCAGCCCACTATATATACATCGAGCATCACTTATATTTTAAAAAAACTCATTGAGCATGAGTTACTGTCTTATTTATAATATGATATTTTTTAGTAGTTTAGATTCATCACTCCTCTTAAGAGATAGAACTTTTTACTTTTTTGAAATTTTGAGGTTCAGAAGGCTTTACTCCTAGTGCAAGTTGATTTCAAATATTTCATGCCATTTATTACGAGAAATACCACATTTAACGTCATTGGTGTGGTTTGCATTAAGCATGATACTAGGATTTCATTATAAAAGAAAGCCTTACTTAACATGATTGAATATAAGGGTTTTACCCTACTATGAGAGAATTAATCTCAAAATACAAGCATCAATTTTGAATAATTGAGGTCAATAACTTTTCTTATCGTATAATTTATGATAAAGTTTCATGAATCTCAAACTCACAATTTACATATGTAAATTATGTATGATATGGAAGGAAGGATAATATACCAGGTCAAACTTATTGATGTGACTCTTCTTGCATAATTTATTTTATAGCTCAAGAGATGTTTTCCAAATAACATATCTAAAAAAAGAGAAGAACATGGATCAATGTCTATGAGTATCTTATACACCAGGCATTTTACTCTCAAAATTAGAATTTCATAGCCTATGTGACACCCCAATTTTTTTCACATTCACATGAGAGGAATCATAAATTCTTGACTCATAATATTTTTTTGAGTATCACATATATTAAATATCATTCACAAGAAATAATTTAAAGCAGTGGCGGAACCAGAAAATCACACTAAGGGGGGCTGAGTTAAACAACTCATCAAAATAATAGATTTTGTGGACACCCACGAGCTACGTTCACAAACAAGACAATAATTTATTAATTGACTAATCATGATCATATGGTTGCTTTAATTGCTATACAATAAAGATAATATAGACGAATATAACATAAGAACTAATATTATCTCATCGTGCAAGATTATAATTTCTAAGGTCATAAAGAAATGATACTATTTTACATTAGAATCTATGAAGTACATACCTTTAGGATGTGTCTCGTATGGAGGAGATGCTTACTTTCAATGGATCTGAACTTCTAATAGTTATAATGGACCTTATCGGTGTAGATGCTAGTGAATGAGATTTCTAATAAAACCTACACTTTGCCGGAGTAGACGCAAGTTGAAGCTGGATGGAAGTATTGGAGCCGACTGTCTGTCTCTATCTTTTCCCACAGTGTGACCGAACAGAACATGATTTCTTCGTTAATTATTATGCTCTCAACTCTTGCATTGCCACACAGCTTCACCGATTCATGCCGGCAATAGAAAATTACTTTTTGGCATCCGTCTGCTCCTCGGTTCTTCTATTTTTTGTCCTCTACAGACACAGCCGCACAACAACACATAGCAAGTGAAGTGCCCACCACACGGGGCCACACTGCCATAGGTTGTTGGCAACTGGCCTTCTCTGTTGGCTACAACCTACAGCCTACAGCCGCATATCGAGACGAAAGGGTGTGCTATGCAGCCTCACGCTGTGGCCTTGACAGATACACCTTCACGGCCTCACGTCGTCGCCTGTTGCCACAGACGGAGAACCGAGAATGTTAGTCTTACAGACAGTCATAGTGTCGGTGCCCGTTCTCCACTCATTGTAGTTCACACGGCACTGTCAATACAGTCCGACCATCGACCCTTTGGGAGTTGGGAGTCTAGAATCAGGATTTCAGAAGTCGTCGTTCGATTCACATCATTTCGTCTCCACGACTCACGTAGGCTACAATTATGGTCTCACGGTTACCTCTACCGCGATAGACCAACGCTAATCCTCGTGAATACTATTTTTAAAGTATAACCAACTCAGGGTCATATTTTGTTTCTCATTTTCAAGAAGTTTACATGAAATGAACTTAATGCAATATTATGACATTTTCCAAAATCTATACATAAACAAACCAGACATAGTGCATAAAACAAAACTCAGGGGGATAATGGCTACCATGAGGGAACTTCTAGTCTTTCATTATGTCCTCCATGTCCTTAACCTGATGTCCTAATTTTCCTCTGCTCTTCACATGTAGACATCTCGTCCCCAACCATGCATTATAATAATGATTATTAGTAACTGGCATGAGTACTCTAACCCATATGAAAATAGTTAGAATAAGAAAAGATTGTACATTATTCTTAAACATTATGCATGGGAAACCAACACTTCAAATCTATGGATAACTTGGACACGAACATATAATATTACTTTGGACTTAATTTTTTTATCTTTTTACATAAATTATGTTGGAGTCATGTACTCCGGTACATAGGTCTCATGGCCTGCACTCTAGTGCATGTGTCATATTATCTAATTTGGCATGTGATAAGGGCAAGGACCTCATGACCTACACTAAGGAAATGGGTCATGTCTCTCTAGTTGACCTACACTAAGGGTCTAGGTCTAACTCCATGATCCTTTGACATCATAAATATTACATTGACTTGAGACTTAATGCATGAATCTTAATGGGTTTTTATCTTCAAATATAAGCTTTTGAATGTTAAGGAGATGTCATTATTATTATTATTATTATCATCATCATCATCTAAGTCTCAATTCCAACCATGTTGGGGTCGACTACATGGATTCTTCTTTTCCAATCAGCTCTATTATGGGTCATACTCTGACCAAAATGTCATCATCATCATCACTATCTAAGCCTCAATCCCAACCATGTTGGGGTCGCCTATGTGGATCCTTCTTTTCTCGTCAACTCTGATATGGGTCATACTCTCGTTAAGATGTAAAGATTCAAAATATCTCTATATAAGCTCTTCCTAAGTTAATTTAGTTCTTCCTTTGCTTCTTTTAGTTGTGCTTGACTCAATAACCTTACTTCGAATAGGTGCATTTATTAGTTTATGTTGCACATGTCCATACCATCTTTGACATACTTCAAGCAACTTGTCTTTGATGCTCACCACCCCCACTTTGTTCCTAATATACTCATTCCTCAAGTGATTTTTCTCGTCTTCCCACACATCCATGTCAACATATGCATTTCAAACACATTTATCTTATTGAGACCTTATTTATTGACTACCTAAAATTCACTCTCATATAGCATGGTTGGCTATATAGATGCTCTGTAAAACTTACTTTTTGATCAAAAAGGGATATTCTAGTCACATATTACTCCAATTGTACTCCTCCACTTCATCCATCCTACTGTTATCCTATGATAGACATCATCTTGAACCTCACCCTCCCTTTCAATAATCGGGTTGAGGTAATTAATTTTAGTGATATATGATGTGATAAATCTTATAAGAACTCTTGAATTTTATTGTGATGGCCTAGGACTTGATTAACATACTTGAACCGATATAGTAAGGAGAAAGGGGATTGAGAATTTTCATATAGATGATGGAAGAGGTCAATATAGGGTTTACAAGACTCGCAATGACCTCCCAAAAATTGGTAGGGATGAGAAACTAGGGAATTACAAATTGTGGAGGGAGAGAAGATTGATCAAAGTTGTTGCAAGTTGGTGTCCCTAGACATGCAAAATGTGTGCTGTAGGAGAAGAAGTGTCCTTCTTTTGATCATGATCTCACAACCACAAAAGAACCTGATATTAAGTATGTGTTTCTCAGTGTGTGACTCACTTAGCTAATTTTTGGACTTAGCTAAAATTAGGAACCAATTACATTAATTGAATATCTAGGTCTTAATACATGTCACTCTTACAAATTCATCATCACATTACTTAACATAGCTAGGGTTATCTAATTCTAATCCAAATTGACACATCTGTTAAATTGAACCCAAGGATTACAAATATCAACTCAAATATTAAATTTGAACTAGGGAATCATGTTTTACATGATTAGGGATTTAGGATAATTAATGAATTAATGACAATCCACAAGAAATTAAACTATCAAAGTTTTAGGGTACAATAATGTATCACCAACTGCACAAATTTTAGAAAAAATGATATAATTATGAAAATATGTGGGATCATTTTGTATTAAACCCTAACCATGCAGTTTAAGAATAGGTTTTGTGAATTATTGGATCCCAATGTAATATGATATTGAATCCTTACTTGTCAAACTTATTTGAGGACTTTGTATCAATAGGATTATTTAAATATGTAACATAGTTTTATTGGTCACATTTATTTTGGAGTGTAATTCAATGGGTGTTACAGTCTACCCCACATGCAACTAAAGACAAGCTTCACTAGATTATGTCACTCAAACTAAGACCTAATTAAGTCAAGGAATTGACTTTGACATCATGGATTTTCTACCCATCACTTTCTTACCCAACTCTTGCATCTAGGATTTAGTTCAACCATAGGAATCATATTTAGGGACTCAACTCATCTACTCAGTAGCAACCTTGTATAGGACACATCATTTCAATACCTCATATTCTCATATATTTAATGTCATGTCCTTAGACCTTCTCCCTTTGGGTATTACTCTCTCTGAAGTTCACCTTGTATCTCATCCTAACACTAGATTTCCTCATTCATAAAGGAACTTAAGGCTTATTATCTTAAAATATATCACCTTAATTTAAGAGAAACCTAGGTACTTTCATCACCAAGATTTAGTTCAGATTTTTCAAAATCAGATTCAAACACCATATACAACTTTAATAAAATAAAGAAACATTATCATTAGATATCAAACTTAGTAAGAAAATCAATGTTTATATTATCTATCATTTTGTAGTCTACTCTAGCTATCACATATATTGATAAGGATCTAAACATCTAATCTATAACTACTCTCTCTTGTAGACATATATCACCCCATTTCACTTGATTTGCATGACTATCTCCTACTCTACTATATGTATGGACACATTTTTATATTTAATTATATATAACACATATCATGTTTATTTTCATTGATAAAATGCACATCAGAGAAAACTATTGAGTCTCAAGCCAAAACGAAGGAAAAAAAGACAGTTGAGAAAAACTGAGTGTCCACTCATACTAGAGAGTTTAGTGCCACGTCACCTAGTGAAATGGGTAAGAACTCGGTGCATAGTAGTGAAAATATCATATACATATGGTCTCTATATGTATGGGCTATACACAATTGTCTAAACCTAGTTCTTAGACATCTTAGTTCTAACCTAGGTCCTAAGTCAAATATAGTCTATATAATGACTTACTAAATCTCTAGGATTTTAGTTCAAATGTCTGAAATTAATTTGTGTTTCATAGTGAACAACTTCTGAGTGTATCTATTATTCATGGTCTGATACCAACTATAATGTCCTTATATTTTGCCTTCCTTAAACCCCAAGGGATCAAAAGGATGAACTAGGAATATGTCATTTAGATCATATCCTAATGTCATTTGGAAGCAAAATCATATAAGAATAAACAATTGTATGCATACATTAAAGTCTCAACATTAACATCTATATTATTATAGCAATAATTATTACAACTTAGATTCTCATATTAAAAAGGAAATTACATGTGTTAACATGTATACTAACTAAGATCTTAGACAATAGGTGAATCATATACACTTTATCGCCATATTTTGCCCCATGTTAGTTGTGAACCTAAAACATAAGTGAAATAACGGAATCAACACATAAGGTATTGGTAAATGGGCTCAAAGATACATATCTTTACAATTTTCATAACTCAAAAAGTTATTCATAACAAAAGAAAAAAGATCATATAAAATAGTTAATTAATAAGAGTAAAAAGTGATCATTTTAATTATTTTTCTATATGGGTTGCATTATAAAGGTGGATTAGTTTATTTTTTTAATGGGCCCAACTCAGTGTGCCAAGTAAGATAGGGTTTTTCTCCATGTAACTTCACTATAGGGAACTTCCAACATACCTTGTCCTCTAGGGACGTGCATTAGTCAACATTAGTCCATCTCTCATAAGGTGGATAATGATAACCACAATCATTACAAAACATATACTCATAGAGTATATTTTCAAGTGATTGAACATTGATTACCACATACTAATACTACATGCCAATATTTGCATAAAGATGAATATACCTACATTTCATGGTTAAGCCAAGAAAACCATAGTCATATAATAAAATAAAAACTCGCATACTCAATTTAGATATTTGTAATATATCCATATATATTGGCATTTGATCATCCCTTGATTTATAACAAATTAGTCATCACTAATACAAGGTTCATCATTAGTTTTGATATTTTATGGTCCAAGTCAAGATTTTGTCCAAACCTAGGTTAAACTGATTTTAAATGTGAACTTGTCATTCTTATACTAATGTAAAAGTCACAGTTGAGATCTGATTCAATTTTGATTTTTTTCTAATGATGAATCAATTTTATATAATTATTATGAGGTAAAATCACTTATAACATTCTAATAACAAAAGACCTAGTATTTGGCAATATTGTTCATTTAGTATCCATATTTGAGTTCTAGATGTTCATAGAGTTATATTACAATTTTATGAGTATATTCTCAGACATATATCATTTATTCTATTTAATTCATCATCAGAATGAAGCATTTACATATAAATAAAAAACCTTCATAACTAAGAAGTATGATCTAGAGGTTCTACAAAATTTAGGCATCTTTATGAGTCTAGGGTTATTTTGGGGGCATAATTTGGCGAATGGAGATGTGTAGTTTGATTTTCTAAGATGATGTATATTTATGGATATTTAAAGGAGATTGACATGATATGGATTATAGCATCCATTCAATTCTATTGGCTTGAAAATGTTATGTGGTGGAGAGAAAGTTATGTCATCCTAAAGGGTGGCACAACTATCCCTTGTTGTTGACTCGGGTTACATTAGCCAGTTTTTTGAAATCTATTGACTTGGGCCATCAATTATTTGTTGAACTAGTTGGTTTATCTGAGTGTAATGTCGATCAACTCACACCTCAATGAGTGCATGAGACATTTGTACTTTTGTCTTATGTTCCTCAACTCCGGGATGAGCTCTACTTCAATGGCTAGTTCTGACAAGCTATCAACATCCTTCCAATACTTCATGTCCTGATATTATAACCCTAAAAGCTTCAAACAATTTCATCTCTTCCTCTTAGCATCTCAAGGCTCCCTCATTGAAGGAGGATCCCAGCTTTCAAAGAGTATGGTGGTGGATTCACCATTGTAGTTCTTACATGAAGGGGGAACCTGTGACATGACTCCTCAACCACTCTCTCCTCTAATGGAAGATGTGAGGATTCTATCCGAACTCAAATTCCTGTCAAGTTAAATTTTAACCGAATAAGAGGCACTCCTTGGCCTTGGTCGTGACCTTGTAAAAAATGGAGTTCAGCTATAGAGAGTGTCACCAAACCAGTAACTAGACATTTAACCTATGCATGGATGTTGTTCTTCACCGCTAAACCCCTTCCTCCTCCTACTACTCCATTGTTGTGCCTAGTGATACTTATGAGGAGCTTAGGTCTATATCTCTCTTAAATCTCTTAAAACAACTCCCAACAAAATCCATTCAAAAGATGTGGTTATATTGGATCTCAACCACTTAATAAAATTGTGTAGGAGCTCTTAATTGAATAACTAAACATGATTGAGTGTTTCATGACTCTGATACACTCTTTTCCTTGCTTTTTCTAGAGTTTAAAGACAAAAGATACACTGTTGGATCAATTTGTAGGGCCGTGTTCTGATTGCCCTTAAATAGATCCTTGGCACATATGTGAGCCTCTGCCCAACAGGGTTATGTGACATGGACTTAGTATATATGAATAAGTATATAAACTAGTTCTATAGATTTGAATCCTAATTAATATATAAGTAAGATTTAAAGATAAATATACTAGTCTATAATCCATGAAATTTTAATCCAATCTCTATCATGATGGAATCTAAAGGGTGAAAAATTGAGTTCAAAATACTATCAATTGACCCATTAAAATAACTATTGAAGAGGGTTCATTCCAAGGGACATCTGTCTCAATATAAATCCCAAAATTTTGTTAAGAGCACATTAAATAATTGCATTGTCTCCAGATTATAATAGAGCTAAATGGAAACGAAGGATCCATGTAGCTGACCCCAACATAGTTGGGACTGAGGCTTAGATGATGATGATGATGATGATGATGATGATTGTCTCCAAATTATTATATGTATACCCCTCATATTGATATGATACCATTTAAATGTGCCAATAAATCAAAGTGTTCATGTGGCGATCACCCATGAATCTCAAAATCACAATGGGCATCAAAACCTTAAAGTCTGAGTTACCACACCAAGGTTGTCATCCTAAACATGATTTGAGGTTTTCAATCAATGCTCACCCCTATATAATGACTTCTAGTGTAGGTTTCCACTTTACATATATAATATCTCCTAAGGCAATATGGGAAAATTATTGCATGCAAAACCTTCATTGAGGTGTACTTAGAGGAACTCTTACCATATTAAATAATATCATCACTTTCAACATCATTAACTTGCATGAAATACATCCATGCCATGAATGTATAAAACCCAAACATCATATTGGCACAAAACTTAAAAAGAAACTTCTATTGTAAGGATTCACAACTCATTACTACATAACATCACCAAAGAGATTTGTTAGATCATATGATCTAAGGGTGAAAAACCTCCATACCTTGACTCCAAGCAATGACTCTCCCCAAAATCCAAAATATTCCATCGAAAATCTATCTAAAGTGCGCCCCCCTTTAGTTGTATATTATTAAATATCACATCAGACAAACATCACAATTTCATAATAAAACCCTAAGATCATATTTTTAGACTCTATGATTACAAAATGCTAAATAAATTGTCTACATTTCATAAGTACCCGATCATTATATACACATGCCTCAAAATGCTTAAGAATATTGATCCTCACACACTAGTAATAATATCAGCATTTTATATTACTTCGTAAATGAACCAACCTCATTGTTCGTCCTAAGTTTCAGGAGAATAATAAATATGGATAAAACCCCAGTCCAACAATACATTAGTATTAGATACATGAAAAATGGATTTCCAAAATTATTTCAAATTTAAGCTTTATTGCTAGGTAAAACACCAAATAACGCTAGGGGTTATTTCCTATAATGATTAATAACTAAGCACGTCCCTAAAGTCAGATTCTATATTAGATATCTATACATCAATACAAATCCATGAATATTATTTAATGATTTCTTTTCAAATTCTAGTGGGAAGTTATGGCCATTAATCATGAATAGAATTATTTCATTATATGATTTTAGTTGCATTCGACATATATAGTTGAATTACTTTGATTCTCTATTTTTATTAAAATGCTCATTCTTTAATATTTCAACAATATAACACTTTTTGAACTTGGATAGTAAATCCATAGATATAAGAAAATAATTAAGTATCTACACTAAAGTTGTGTACCATGAATTATTTTTCCAAAGGCTAGATAAGTTGTGCTTGATGTTTGGAGCATGTGCTCAGTCCTAAACAGATATGACATTGGGTTTAACCCTCTTGGTCTTTGGTGGCTCGTTGACCATGTTTTTCCTTTTGTTATAGTTGTGATTATCATGTGAAACATGCTTTCTATGTAGCCACCATTTGTAAGGTGGTAGTTGCTGCCTGCCCTTAGTCAACTAGTCCCTCTTGGACACTACCACACAACCTTAGTTTTTCTCTCAGTTAGATTGTATATGGAACAAGGAGTCCCTTGTGATTGTGTTCCACCACTCCAATTTCTAGAATGTAGTGGGGTTACTTGTCATAATATAATTCTACCTTTAATGGATTAAGGCAATCATAAGATTTAGGAAAACCCTAACCTCAAGTTATAGCAATACTAGTTGTTTCCTATAACATTTTTTATGTATTCATTTATTTTGGCTTGAATTGTAATATGTCCAAGTCAAAAATGTGTTTTGCATTTACATTGAAATAAAATCCTTAAAGAACACAAAAAAGGTGGAGTCATGGTTATCATTGCATGTGAACAAGATTTCATAATTGAATGATCATAACTAAATGATTAAGAAAATATCATTCAAATGATTTGTTAAGTTTTACAGAAAATTGATATACAATATAAAATTAAGAATCCATCACAACAAGAATAGGTACAATTGGAGTTCATATGAGCAAGTTATCAAGTTTTCGATAAAAAAAGGTGTAGAGACATTGAGCATATCAAAGGGTTGCTTTACTCAAATGCCCGCTTCACCTTGAGGGCATTGCACGGTGTAGTTATTGGGCCCAAAGTTGTGTTGCAACAAATGCATCCAATCATTACAACACTCATATCTTGAGATGTACTCAATAAATTGGATGAGGTTTGAAGCATAGCTTCATGAAAATAAAAATCATCTATCAATACCCTTAAATCTAATTGAGGTGATTATAGGGGAAAAGAGGAGAAAATGAAGAACAACAGGACCTAAAAACCTAGGTGCAATGCTCCAATGTAACTCAATTTTAGTGTTTTCTTCTTCCCTTATAGGCCTCTTTCATGGGTGAAATTGTTGGTATGTATGCCCTGAGAGCCAATCATGGGATGATTGGTGGGATACATTAAGATTGATTTGATAAACATCAAAGGCAAGCTTCCAATTTTTTCTGGTTCAGTCATATGAGATAGTGATAGAACAGATTGAATGTCTAGAGAATGACAGTACTCAATGACGTATGCCTTTAGGTTCATGACCTGAATGATGAGATCATATGGATGCTAAGAGTTTGTACATTCTTGTTATGTCCCTAGTCGGATGTCATTGTGGAAGGTAGATAGACAACAATGACACACAAGACTAGATTTTGGTGTTGGTTGATGACAGAATCTCATTAGTCATGATATAGAGATATCAAACCAAACACATAGGTACTTGTTAGAGAACAACTGTACCATACAGACCCACCGTGAGTTTAACACATGGAACCATGACATGGTAGTCACAGTCAGTACTCACAATGATGGTGGTGAGTGTGATTCTTTGACCTGAAATCACTACACTCAACACATGTCGTTGGGCACACTTTGACATCATCAAACGCAGTCCTAAAACATGGGTTGTTATAAAGGTGATGATTGGGTGGCTTTGACACATGGGGCTTTTGAGGGGTGAGTGATAGATATGGGATTTGTCCCTCCTGAGGGAGTTTGATATCCATGGCCACTTGATGAGTAGGATTGAAATAGGCGTGCACACGCATGTGTGAATCAGTATGTGATATTGATGTCATACATATCTCTTCCAATCTACTATGAGATCAAGAAAGTGAATGAACGTTGACAGGATGACTGTTCCATGCCCCGAGTTCATTCGGGATATCAATGACAAAGGAATTATACATTCACTGTAACACCATTCACGGATTGTAGGATTGAAAGTTGTTCTCCAACTTTCTATTTCACTTGGGTAGCACTGATGTGTGACTAGGCACCACTCTTTACTTGTGAAGTCATAAGTGTTATGGACTTTCACTGCCAACGTGAAAAGGACCTGCTGGGTCACACACATAGGATTTAACCTGGAAGAGGAGTTTTGTCCACAAACAATGTTTAGATTGATTACTAAAGCAGTTTAGTAGTTCAATTAAATAGTCAATCAATTGATAGCTCAATATCATAATATTCAAGGTGTTGGACACATTGATTCGAGTATCGGATTGATTGAAATCACAATTTACTGATTCTGCACAATCTGCACTCCCAACCGATCGGCTCATGTGATGAACTGATCGGCTGAGCTTGGTGAACCGGTCGGCTCAAGTGTTGAGTCGATCGGCTCATGGTCAGGGTGAAACGATTGCTTCAAGTATTGAAATGATCGATTCAACTGGTGCAACCGAGCAAGTTGGGAAAGTAGATTTGGTGAGAATTTTCCTTGTGTTGCACTTGCCCAATTTGATTGGAACAAGGATTGGTATTTGATACCAATTCGAAACAAAAGAAGGAAAGTCAATCGGGAACTGATCAGGACCACGAACCGACCAGTTCAGAAGTGAACTGACCGACTCATGGCCCCCAACCAATCGGTTGAGGTGTCAACCGACTGGCTCAGGTCCCCAACCGACCATTTCAGTTGTGAAACGATCGGTTCAGGTTGCGATTTGGTTGTTTTTTGTGGAAAATCTCGAACCCTTCTACTCCTGCTTTAGTCTCGCATTTCCCGGGATGGAGAACCCTGTCTCATGACCCTCCTATATATACGGGTATTGGGGGCTTCTCAAAGTACAACTCAGTGCAACCAGTTGCTCTGTAAAGTTGTCGTTCTCTCTGGTTTTGGTAACTGAGAGAGCCTGAGAAAGTGCTACCCGATAAGGGAGGCACAACAAGGGAAAGACAACTACAGTTGCGACTGGTGGCAGGAGAGTGTGTTGGCGACTAGTACGCTGATAGGAGGGTGTGACTCCTTCCAATTCCTTGTGGGACAAGGATATTGGAGTTCCAGGTGGTCCGTGTGTACTACTTCAGAGGCGGGAGGTTTCTTCCGCTTGGAGGACAACTGTCAATCCCGACAGTCCCGGTGAGACTAGGAGTCATCAGTCCCGGTGCGACTAGGAGCTGCACAGACATCGTCCAAGACCGGAGGTGAAGACCGTGCAAGCCGCGAGGTATTGTCGCCGAGCAAGCCTCGGGACAAGGTATGATTCCACAAACCATCCTTTCCTATAGTATAGACGTTGACGCGTTTCCTTATTCTGGGTTTGGAGGAGAAATTTTTTGTTTCCGCTGCCTTCTCTGCCTCCCCTAAAACCCTACAGAAATCCATCCTAAGGGCTGGTTCAAACTTCTCTATTCCCTATAACCCTCTATCCCTGATCTACAATGTGCTTCTTATGCATGGGAAGAGCTAATAATAAACCAAGGGGTAGATTTGGAGATCTTCCTTTCATATTAAAATTGTGTAAGCCTATATTCTAACTCTATAGTTAGAAGATGATTTTAGGTGAGTGAAAAATCAACCTTTATCCATTATTCTACATAGTTGAAGGAAAAACATGACAAATAGTATACACACCTTATCACCCCTATTTTAGTGTTTTTGACTTAGTAAGCCTAAATTTGGGATATTAGTTGTAACTCTGGTTGAATTAGCAAACTTGTGATGGGATACAATCATTTTAACCCTTAATTTTTCTTGAATATGAATTATGTGAAGTTATGAGACAATAAATATAAAAAACATCATAATACCAGGATTACCTAATTTCAAAATAGTAGAATAAATTCTAGGTAATATGATTATAGTTTTGGTTTATTCTATCTATGTACTCAAGATGATAAATGAGAGAATGTGCTTGGTAATTTAATTTAATTTATTGGTTTGAATATAGACATTAATAGTATGGAACTTTAGCAGTTCAAGTATTTAATATATTTAATAAGTGTAGTATGAGTAACATTTAGTATAAAAGATCAATGATATTTGTACAACACTATATCAATATATTCACATATACACATGTAATTCATTTCAAGTGAAAATATATTTGAAAGTTAATAGATCAGTTATATTTCTTTTCAGTATAGTAGAAACATTCATATTTTCCTCATTTGATTTTCAATAGAAAATATACAATATAAAATATAGAAAGAATATGGAATGATGAAATTACAGAGTTAAGATAAGAAAATATAAATAGATCAATGCATTTTGAAATTAAAGAATCAATGGACACACAATAGAGTCTTTGTAGATATTTGCATTGTAATGGATGGAATGGATTATCTAGTGAGGATGAAAGATTAAGCCTTGTGAGGTCAACCTCTTCAATAATAGTAAAGATGTCCAATAAAATATGGATATCTTGGTGATAACTAGTGGTACCCAAAAATAATCAGAGATTTGGTTGGCACAAATTTTTGTACATTTATAGTTAGGTATCTAGCATTAATTGGTAGTACCTAGTTCAATTACTGCTTATTGAATTAGCCCTTATGGAATCATTGATATTGGTAATTAACCCAAAATGATTTGACTCTCCACCGATGTATCTAGATTCATATGAGGATTTAGTTCATACTACCATATGATATATTGGTCGAGCTAGATGTGGTGAGCCTTACTGAAGACCAACATAGCCAGTTTAGCAGACTTAGAATGACAAGCCAACTCTAAGTCTCATATGGTACTATTTTAGCTTGTTGTAATACTTTCACATTTGCGCACACTTCACGTGAGACCAAGTTATAATATATTAAGTAGACAAATTCATAAATTTGTTATTTAGTTATTCCCAATATTCTATCATGTGCATGGGCTTACAACATTTTTTCTATATTTTAATGCCTTTTTTGTATGTTGTAACCACTTTGTATAAAAAAATATTGTGTCTACTAGGTGAATTTCTATTCATTGATATAGTATCTCACACTCTATTGAACAACTGTTTAGGTGATTCTATTGGTTATGGAGCTAGCAACATATTTGGACGATCCCTACGATAAAAGGTTATTAATAAGTGTATCAATTTAGAACTAGGCGGTCTCATTTGTGTCTACTCTAGGTCCTCTAGAATTGGAAACATAGAGTTGTAATATGTGCTTCATGTATTGTTTGTCAATATGTGCTTCATGTATCTAAAAATACTATAAATATAAATGATGAACAAGATAGTTCTTGTGGGTTGTATAAGTGTTGAACATATATGTGAAAGTATTATCATCTTCATGTTGTAATTTAATAAAGATAAATTGAAAATTAATATACATGTTTAGGTTAGATAATTAGATCCACTTCATATCATAATCATACAATCTAAGTATATATAATGGCATGTGTGGTATGATAGCTTGGTATAAGAGATAATGTTGGGTTGTCAATGACCATATACTTCGTTAATTAAGTCACCGGTGTGGCAAATAGAAGATGACGGGGTTTATCTTGAAGAAATTTGAGAACTTGGATACCATGTCCAGACATCTAAATATATGTTTAATAATATCAAAGTACTCTTATACTCTTCACTCTATGTCGTGGCTAAAAGTGTAGTGGGGGATAGATTAAAGGACACCCTTGAAGTATTAGGGTTAGAATACTAGAATACAATTAAAATAAAGTCGGCGTAAAGACATGATGGAATATGAGTTTTGTTTGAAATTGTGAATTTGACTAAGAAATAATAGAAATTCTTTTGTTCATATAAACTTGGATATCTAATTTTTAGAAAATGAACTTCCATTTTATTTTGTAAATATTATTTGCATTAAGTATACTTGGGACTTTATTCTTTAATGAGATCTCCTCAAACGAAATTCTTCCTACATTGAAATATGAATAGCAATTGTTAGTCTTGAGTAGCTCTTAGATTCAGGACTGTGAGTTTGGAGTGGTATAGCTAACAAGAAATCTTAATGGGATCCAATGAGTAATGACTCCTATTAATAATCTAACCAGGATAAATTCTAGTTAAAGTAAAGCGTAAAATGGAATAAGAACATGAGAACATTACAATATTGTAATTTAAGGGACTGAGTGGAATAACTAAGAATTAATTGAAGTCAATATTGTCTGCAAGATAGGCATAAGTCCGAACAATTGGTAGCAGTCCAACAGGCTCTCGCTTATCTCCCGTCTGGCGATCACGGCGGCGAGCTAGGGCTCCCCCCCGCGTGCGGCGCTCAGGCTTGGGGGAGGGGGTCAGGTGTCCTGCTGGGCCGTCACCTTCTCCCCCCGGGCCTCCTCCTCGACTTGCTTCTTCTTCTAGTTTCCTTTTACAGGTGCCTCTCCGAGCTCCTCATCTCTCCCCCCTGGGCAGCGGCCGTGCGACCTGGTTGTGATCGGGTCTTCTCTTCGGTGTGTTGCTTGCAGGATGTGGTGGTGCTCTTCTCCTGGCAGGGTCTTGCTCAAATCTGCCTTGAGGCTGAGGTGGGTGGCTGGGGGGGTGTCCTCGTAGGGGTTCCGGAGGAGGCGGGTTTCCCCCCTCTGTTTCTGCCTTGCAGGTTTCTCACTTGGGTGCTAGTTTCTGGCAGGCTATCTGCCTTGTTCCGCCGTATATCAGCATTGTTTCTTCCTTTGAATAAGGATTGTTACTCCTTCCTCTGTGAAGGCGGTGGTTTTTTTGGGGTTTCCCCCGATAATTCAACCTTAGTACGGCTATCTCATCTTTGTTCTGGATTGATCTCATTACTCAGTTGTATGGCTTCGTTTGAGTTGATATACGAGCAGAATACCATCTTGTTCCAGCCCCTCTACCACTACTTAACGCTCAGGTTGAAGGAATTCTTCAGGAAAAGCTGCTTAGGACGGACTCAAGGAAGAAGAATTAATGCAGAAATGTCTCTCTCTCATTCCAATATGAGTTGTAGTGCCCTAGGGTTACTGAACGTGACGTTTGTATGTTCTGTTTGTATCATTCTCCCCAATTGTAGATGCCATATGGCTAACAAGTAATGAATCGATCCTTTTGCTCTCAAAAAGATAGGCATAAGTCTGAGGTATATGAACAATATGGAGCATACAAATGACAAAGAACATCTAAAATAAATGATAAGAACAATATTAAATCAAGGGTCATTAGATTACTCATAGTAGTACTTAAACTACATGTACTCTAGCTTGACTAGGAAATCGGTCAATTGACCCTACTATAAATTATTAGAAAAAGAGAAGTGAGAATACATACTATATAAAAAAATTCAAATGAAGAAATGTTGTTAATAGAAGAAGAGTATCTATGAAATATGAAATGTAGTAGTTTTATGACATAAAAAATAAGATATTTTGAGGGAAAATATGGTTTAAAAAAATACAATTGGGTTCATTCAGAAAGTTGTATGAATAAAGATCTAAAATGATAAGACTAAAATTATATACAAGGGGATGGTTTGATGTTGAACTTAAAAATTTGGCAACCATATTAGCATGAAAGTTCTAAACATGGAAGTTTGAAAAAATAAGGCATATAAATAAATGTGAAAGAAAAAATAAATCCAGACAATTGGAACACAGTTTATTTAATCCATTCCATACAAAATTTGAATAGTTGGAGCATAAGAAGAAAGGAGTTGGAAAATACTAAAGGGACACTAAAGAGAAGTTTTCTTATGAAAAGGATTATAATAAAGAACATTACTTGAACATGGTTGATGAGACCATGATAAGAAACCACAATGAAAAGACATGAAAAATGGAAGAAGTTAGCACTATTTAATGAAATAAGGTTACATGATAAGACAAGAATATGATGTATTTGCCTTACAAATATTATCTCTGGTCTTATATTCATTTGATGCAATCACAGAGTAACCGTACATTTCTATTATGTAAGTCTATCAATGGGTTCTTTGAGACTGGAGAAAATTTGGAAACATAATGATAATAATAACTAAATGTGTCAACTATATGAGCATAAATAGTATGAACAATAGAAAGGCTAATACAAAAAGAAAAGTTGTACCCTTATATGAGTTATATGAATAGGAGTAAATGATATTTGTGGACTAAGCTTAAAGATGAAGCATGTAATTCAAATGTTGATTTTGAAACCAAACTATGAAAACATTTAAGAAAATTAATGTGTGAAAAAATACACACACATTTATGTTTATAAATATAATAATGCATATTCATATTCATTAAAGAGAACTAAAAAAATAACTTAACAATGTTAGTTGGAAGTAACCCCCCTGATGGAACAATAGTGATAGAATGTAACTAGGGAATCACAAGAGATTTTAAAATTATTGATTTGTCTGACTGGCTTCCCAAGCGGTCGTTCATTGAAGGAAGAATTACAATACACGTGTCGATCAACCAATTCATGCAATGATTCAATCATTTTGTAAGGAGGGCCAAAATAATAGATCTTTGATTTTTTATAAACCAGTTTGCTAGTCCATCTAGTTGGTTGATTCATCTACAAGCATATCCATACACTAGGATGAAAATATTAAACTAAATGCAATTAAAGAAAGTACGAGTAGTGAGCAAATACTAAAAAAATGGTGTCTATTATAAGGATTAATGATATTTACGAGAGAAAAGTACAAAGAGAATAATCAAAGGAATAGAATCTCAAACTTGATACATATTTTACTCTTACCTAAATTTTTCTACATGAATTCCAAGAAAATGAAATATACCTTGTAAGAGAACTGGTGTAAAAAAAGAAGACAAGTAGTCATAAATCTAGTAGAATATAATGGAAGGATAAAACAAAGAATGGATAAATATGATAAAGGATGAGTAACTTGCTAGCAACATGAATATGGACAAATTTATAAGTAGGGTCAGTGAAAAATTATGATACAAGGAGTCAAGTCTTACAAAAAGATTGCTAATGAACAAATTCATACCTAATGATAAAAAATATATATCTCCTTATCCATTGGTCATTAAAAATATTGTTCTTGAAAGATGTAAAGCCTTTGGATAATCTTTAGAAAACTTCTATCCACATTTAGATAAGTTTTAGGGATATCCTTATCCAATTATGCATAATTCCTAGAAAGGATTCATGTATAAGGAAATTTGATATGTATACTATTATCCCATATGGTCTATCCTTCATCTCGAATATCCTTACCAATCTACTATTTCTCCACTTTCCATGGCTAGTTCATGTTTTGAAAATAACATGTTTGCCTATCAATATCATTGGGAAGAAAATGTATGTCTATGTGATCTTCCTATATATTGGAATGTAAGGGTCCCACATTAAAATACAGAACAAATCAAGTTTACCTTTGATCCAGACACCTTATGGATCAATATCAAAGAAAGTTATCAAGGGAGATTCAGTTATGGCCATCTCTAGAGAAGATTTATGGAACTTGTACAAATAGAATAAGTTGATACATTAAATTTGTTATGGTGTAACCATTTTTATCTCAATATGTCATTTAGGTCAATGATAATTGAGATTTATTATCCTCCTATACATGTAGTGGAGTTCAATCTCCTAAATCCACTAGAACATAGTACCCTTTGTCTATTGATGAACTTATACACAAAAATGATAAGGATTCCATCAAATGTGGAATGTGACTCTTGAACATATCAACACAGTGTGCTAGATAGTATTACTTTCGATTCATTTATCTTTCAATCATATAAACAAAGAAAAAGGATGAGTAAAGAGAAACAAGAAACAAGTAAGCAAGCATGCACAATACAGTTGAAATATCTTGAATAAAGGTAATTTCCTAAAAGTATAATTCACTAAGGGCATATCAAGGATCTAAATGCAATTTCAACCATGTGTGTGTATGTAACATACTCAACACAAGGAATACTCAATTGTGCATCTATTATGGTTGATGAGTAGTCTTGTACAACTTAGTTGTGGTTAACTCTTAGTTTGTGGCTTATGAGAGTTAAAAGATTTAAATCCATCCATGGCAAAAGAAAAATAAGAAACATTTTCCTTCACTAAGTTTTGTTGTTTTACAGGAGTGTACTAATGAGTAACTATATAAAATGGTTGAAGACAAAGAAAAATACCAGACTGAGGATGATATTTACAGAGAGCACACCAAGCCTAAAAAAGATCATATTAGTAATTTATCATGAGAATGAAATGGACTAGTTACGATTTAAATGATTTGATACATTGTGATTGTACCTAAGAGAAACATAGGAAATAAAATTAAACTTATGAGTTCATATAAGAGATACATAATAAGAGATATGATGCGATGGAATATGCAGCAAGAAATTGTGACTCCACATTTCTTCAATACTAACAAATTAAAATAGCAATACCCTTTCATGGGGAGAGAATGTTATAATATGATTGTAACTTAAAATTTAATTATAGAATTGAGGAAAACCCTAATTTCAATTTATATCTTTTTCAATTGATTTCCCATAGTATTAATTCATTAATTCTTTATATGAAATTTTATGTGGCCAAGTCACAAATATTTTTTTACATTGAAAATTAAACCTTTAATGGGGAAAAGGTTAAACCAAAAAAGATTTCCATGCATGTGGAAAAGCTTTCCATACTTAAATTAATTAATTAATTAATTAATTGAGAAATTATTATTTAAATTTGTGTCAAACTTTTATTTATTATGGATAAAAAACTAAATCATAAATTCATTAAAAAGAATGGGATAAATTGGAGTTCAAATGAGTAAGGTACCATTTTTAGTAAAACATGTGCAGAGCAATCGAGCAACCACTTCGTCCAATGGGACACATCACCTGATGTAACTCTTGCACCCAAAATAGTGTTGACATTAGAGTAGTCAATCACCAAAATGTTCATATCTAGAGTTTTGATGAAAAAATGGAGAAATGTAGAAGTTTAGCTTTGTGATGTTAGACTTCACCTATCCAAACCCTAAAATTTTAGTGGTGATAGTAGAGAGGGTAATTTTATGACAAAAGATAGGTGAAATCAATAATAGTATAAGAACTTAAAATCTAAATGTAATCCTTCAAGTTAGCTTTATTTTAATGATTTCTACTTCCTCCTTGACCTCTTTTATGAGAAAAATCAATTCCAAGGGTTTACTTGAACTTATCTCTTTGCATTTCCCCTCTTACTTAGATCCATAATGGACAACCGATTTTGTAGGAAGAGTTAAGAGTGAACTACTAGTAAACATGGAATTTTTTCTCCCAAATTCATTTCACGTTAACCTAGATTCTAGCTCTATATTTAGAACCCAATCGAGGTGAGTGGAAAATCATCATTTAGACATGATCTACATAATTCAAGCAAATTCGTGAAGAATAATATATACTTTTTCACCTTGTTTTACTTATTTTGATATTGGAAGCCTAAGTTTGACATTTTAGTTGTGAGTTTGATTGAACATGAAAACTTGTGATGGATTGTATGAATGTTGTGAAGTTATGAGACTACATAACTATATTGCATATATGTACTAGGTTCACCTAATTTTCTATAGTAGAATATATGCCAAAAATATGATTAAATTTCTTAATTGATTCAATCTATGCACACTAAAGATGGTAAATGTGATAATATTTCCAGTGATTCTAATTAATCCAATAAATTCATTAAAAATATATAGTATGCTACTTTAGTAGTCAATTGAATATATTCAATTAGTGCGGTGTGAGTAGCATTCAACATGAAACATCAAGTGTTTCTATAACATAAACCATCCGATGAATATACACATGTTGTTCCATTCAAGTAAAAAATAATTTTGAAAGTCAGTAACTCAGCATATGTCTTATTAGTTTGTTAGAATATTTTAGATTTATTTCCATATAATTCTTGGTAGTACATATATACTATAGAACACATAAAGAAGTTTAAATCATTTTATTACATGCTTAAGCTAAGAATAGTTTAGTATATCATTGTATATTGGTATTAAGAATCAATTATACGTCCAGGTTCAATGAACACCACGAAGTCTTCATGAAGGCTTGCACCACAATGGGAAAAATGTGTCAACCACTAGCACAGGATAGAAAAGGTATTCAGGCCATGCCAATGGGGAATTAGGGGTTAATATAGTGAGTATGACCTCTTGAATAATAGCAAGGTATCCAACATAAATTAGAGAGCTTGATGAAACCCAGTGGCACCAAATATTAATAACAGATCTTGGGGGTACCAACATCAGTATACATAAATTTAGGTACCCAATATTAACTAGAAAAACATGTTGGCACCTATTGCACTACTTGTGAGTCAGTCTTTGTGAAACCAATGATGTGGATAGTAAAGACATGGTGCTTTGAATATTATGCTATATATCTATATTTGTGGGAGTAGTCCAATTTTTCCAGCCAAATAATATAACTTTCAAGGATAAACTTAATAAGCCAAATGCAGAATGGGACTTAGATTAACAAACTTAGAATCTCAAGTCAACCATAAGTCTTGTACACTGAGATTGAATCTTGAAGTGATACTTTCACATAATATGGCACGCTTCATGTGGGTTCAAGCCACTAAAAATTAATAATATAATCAATACTTGTAGTTAAGAATTTATTACATCATTACTTTTTAGTATTCCAATATATTAGTAGATTTATAATATTCATTCATATAGCTCACCCATATTGTTTCATTACTTATGCTGTCTTCTATAGTAAACAATATATGTATTTACTTGTCTACTTTAGTAAATTTCCATTCATAGCTAACATTCTACTGAATAACTTATTACATGTCATGTAGATTATGGGAAACATATTCAGAAGAGACATGGTAGAGAAGGTTGTTAGAAGTGTACTAATGTAGAAATATTCAGTATACTATGAAAAGGTATATGCTCTTCCACTATTAAGCATCCATTTTGAACAGTTTTTGTCTAGCATGGCTTTCTACTTCTGCATCATCCCTTGTTGCTGCCCTGGACACAACATATGTCCCTAAGTGGCCAACAGATGCTTTGCATCATCCTATATGGAAAGTTGTTTTCAAAGAACCATTTATTACCGCTAAGTACACACTCCTAATGGCTACAGAGCCAAATGTGAGCGGACCTAGGCGTCCATCCCTAGAATGGATCACATAACTTATGCATGAATAGAACCACAAAAAAGGATAGGGTAAGAGATAACATGGCATAAAAGGAAACTAAACTAGTACCTAACACAAGATCTTATTCCCATATGTCAACCCTTGATAAAATTCATTTGCATGCACTAGATGATTATAAGAGTAAGATCAGTATATTATCATAATAGAACGGAAGCAATGATCATAGCAAGATTCATAGTGTACATGCTACCTAAAATCATGAAATGGGTACACATCAGCACAACTGTGATGAGTACACTATAATTAAACAACAACATATGGCCATTGACCAACTTCCTCAAAGGAAGGGTCCATAAGGGTGCTCAAGATTAGCTAAACCCTTTTATATGTGGGGGACCTCAAGACCTAAGTCAATGAGCTAACTCTGTTTCAACATGCATTGTGCCCTTACCCTAAGAATGTAGGCAGGTACTCAAGGATTGTATAATGGACAAGTTCAATTATGCTCAAAATTTGTTCAACATATTTCAAGCAAAACAAATGTACTAATCATAGGGAACAAGTATCTCAAAGAAGTATATAGAGACAAGTAGTTTAAGCATACAAGCAAGTTCAATACCACTAGTCTGGACAATAGGAGGATAAAGTGTACCTTGATTAGAGCACAAGATTAACAACTTGATTTAGAATACCCTTAAACCAAGCTTGTTTAGATTGTGGAAACAGAGTCAACCAAGTGATCATGTAATAAGAAAAGAGTGTAACTAGATTAACATCAGCAAGATTAAGTCTCTTTAATCATTACCATGGTAGTTGGATGTGTCACCTAAGTATAGGTATCATATCTTCCATTGTAACATACTAGATCTCAAACCCTACCCTAGAAATTTGACCTTTTGGACTTAGCCAAACAAGGTTAAGGTTTAGACCTAAATGATGTTTAGTATAATAATAATGAGCTAATGCATGTATAAATCACCTTAATGTAACATAATGTTTTCACATAGTCTTATAGAAATAATGGGCACATAAAATGTCACATGAAGTAATATAAAATTTGTGCTAATAATCCCACATAATTCTTTTGGTGATAATATTAGCATAATGGAATAAGCAATAGTGATAATAATGATATAATGTGATAATAATGGCCAAAAATATTAATTTTGTCATAAATCATTAATGGAAACCCCAATATTGAAATACAAGTTAAGAATCGTGTTCCTTGGGTCCCAATTGTCTTGGGAGTCAAGTTTCACAATATTCACATAATAATAATAAATTTAATTCAATTTGGAAAGGAAGATCTATGTTTTCCCCAAAATATCAAATAAAATAATAATGACTCCAAAAGAGGAAAATAATCTTGTATTCATAATCTAAATAATAAATATATCCTTTGGGTGACTTTTCATGTAATTTAGATAATCTTTAATATACATGCGAAATTAGGAGAGAGAAAGAGTGTAGAACCTTAAAAATATTAAATAATTGAACAAAAAACTTTAAGATGTAAAATTAATGGAAAATTCGTATCCAACACATTAAATATGACTTGTGGGTGAAGTTTCATAAAATTTGGAGAATTTTAAAGCCATTAATGCATGAGGAAAGAGAAAATATGAGCTGATTTATTTAATACATAAAAAGTTCTCAAAAAGAAAATATAATTGCATATGCAAGTTCCTCATATCAAAATTATGTTGGGTGTAAAATTTGACTTAATTTGGTATTCGTTTGCACACTCAAAAGAGGAAAGAGAAGAAGGAAAATAAATGAATCACACTTTAGTTGGAATCATAATCGAATCGGAAATTATTTGTCACACCTCTTGTATATTAGGTGAGTGACCATTGGATATCTGATCGGACGGCTCACAAACCCATCTCCTACCTCAGGTAGGAGAGGGTGTCGTGAATAGTGCATAAGCATTGGTATTTCATGAATAACTCTCTCGTTTGTTGATGGTTTTCCAAAATTTCTCGTGCATTGACTTTGTGATGAAATTATGCACAAATCGAGCCCTAATTTTTTGGCTTTTCTTCGTGTTTTAGGGAAACACCCAAATTGGCTCTAAAGCTTCTCAAATCTCCCAAGCCATTAAACGCTAAGTCTCTACCACACCAATAAATAAGGATGCTTGGATATTCATCGCTCTCCACCTAGCTTTTCCTCCCCCTTAATTTCTTCAAACGTGCTTCTTTTGCCCTCAATGATTGAGTTTTAGCTTTAGGTTTGTGACATCATTCTCTAGATCTTAGTGGAACCAGTAAATCAATTGAGCAGAACAATGAGTTCATAAACTTCCGTTCTTCCTTTCTATGCTCTTTATTTCTCGAACTGTCTAATTTTGCATAATCACCCAATTTCGGGCTTGAGCAGTAGCTTGCTGCTGCCCAGCCATGGTGGGGTGGTGCAAAGGGGATGATTCCCCCACATGTTTTCCCAGTTTTTCACTCTTCCCACCTCTCTTTCTTTTTCTGCTAAGGGTAAAATGGTCTTTTGACGCTCATATGTTTTGTTTCTGTGATAAGGCGTGTAGTCGAGTTGGCAGTGGGGTCGGTAGAGTTGGGCAACAATGATTGGACCAGCTCAGCATGCACGTCTCTCTCCCTCTCTCTCCCCCTCTGTTTCTAGCAAATAAACATGGCATGGCTTTTTCTTTTTTTCCTATTGGACGATTTTCAAAAATTGATAACTAATTATGTACTGATAAGAAAAATACAAATAAATAGTTGTTGGATTCAAAAAAATAAGGGCTTTCTAAGGTGTTAGTTTTGTTGCCGAAATATAATTTTGAAAGTATGTGCTTTTAATGGATTAATCTAAATAAGTAATAATTTGTAAAATTTGTAACTAAATATATATAAGTTAGAAAATATAATAAAATATGTTTTGAACTCAAAAAAAGGTAAACTAAAATATAGCATGGTTTTTATAACCTAAATCACTTATAAAGAAAAAGATAATTTTTAGGGTTTATGAAATCAATGTAAACCTAACCCTAATTTACCATACATGATTAATATGTGCTTTGGAGACCTAGACTTGGATCTAGATCTATCTTAGACTTGTTTAGACTTTGAAGTCAAGGTATGTTTGCATCCCCTATTATTCCTATGTTTTTTCTATCTCTTGGTCCTATGGACATTTGCCTATACACAATGTCTTTTTCTTTTGAAATTATGCTTCATGTGAAGTACCCTACTTGTTACTGATCTTATGATCATGGATATTCTTTTAGACTCTTATTTTATTCTTTTTACATGATGGAACTATATATGATGACAGGTGATGTCTTTTGCCCACTTATGAGGTTTGATGTATACATTGGTCACTTTTGTGGTGACTAGTTTGTATAATCTGACTATACTTTTTACTTTCCTCTACATTTAATATGCTATGTGATTCAATATCACGGGAGTAGTGTAATTGCATTGGTTTTGGGTTATGTGCCCTTTATGTTTTGGGATGGAGGTTATTGCCCCATATATGGATTTCAAATTTATGAGGTTTGTCCCACATTTATATTTAAAGGGAGTATGGTTATGTGTCATTCTCTATCAGGTTTCAAGTTTATGAGGCTTGGCCACCATTGTCTTTATATTGTTCTAGGACTATGTTTATCTCACATGCATGAAGGATGATGTTAATGGTGTATGGGTTATGTGCCCTAATCTCATGATATGTGCTTATGTGGCACCACTTTTATATGTTGTTTTAATGGCAAGTATCATTCTATTGTGATTCTTTTCTCTTTATACCCTCTTGGGTAGTTCTTTTCTCTTTTATGGGAAGCCTTTCTATTTGTTTTCATTAATTCCATATATTTCTCAATTTACTTTTTTAGTATGCACATACCAGCCTTTGTTGATGTCATCAACTTTTATCTTCTTGTTGAGGTATGCTTCCAACCCTAGGTGAAGGACTTGGATGATAAGGCATGAAGATATGAACATAGCTTAAGGAGTTAAAGCTTGGAGACTAATTTTTTATGGTTTAGACTTCCCTCTATATTAAATCCTTATGTTTTATCATACATGTAAACCCTTTGTGGGAGATTATGATGTTCTATTGTAACCTCATGAGAAATTGAATATAGTCAATGTTTTTATTCCGCTGCTACACTTTGGTTGTTTTGAATACCATTAATAAGATTTGAAAATTTTACACCCACTCCATCATACATTTTTGGGTGTGTTTGGATTGGAGGTTCTATTCTTCAAATTTTTAGTAGGGAGTGGTTATCCTTTGGGATCCCACTCCTTACATCCGTCATTGATTTTAATATCTCAACTAGGTTATGCATAGGAATTATCAAACAACATAGTATGTCATGGGTTCATTAGCACTTAGAGTGACACATAACAACTAGATTAGGGACATACTATGAGAGTTCAAGATCTTAGAATAGAGAAACCATAAGATTTGAGCAAGCTTAGTCAACATAAGCATCAACATTGGCATACTACTCATTTAAGTCATGATCATGCAAGATTGTCACCATTAGAGTATAAAATAGAACAAATAATATTTCATGTTATGCAAATCATCAAGATGGTTAGTTGAAGTCATAAAGTAGCATAGGTCATCACTAGATAAAGGTTCATGCAAGATTAGAGATCTAGTTAATAATATGTCCATTAGGTCATAATTCAAGTCAAGCTTAGGGTATTCGATCACATTAGGGTACAAAAATGATCCACATAACAATTAGGTATATAAAGTATGATAAGTGACTGATTTTGAGGTTACAAATTTAGATTGGACTGAAGAGATCAACATTTGAGCAAGGTTGGAGATTTATCATCAAGGTATTCATGTTAAGTATGTTTCAAGGTTCAAAGTACATCATCAGTCTAGAATAGGAGGCTAGTAAGAACAAGTTCGAACCTTAGCCCAACGTACATCAAAAATTTACTAATTTGAGTTAAACATGAGGGTTTGAGTCACATTCAAACAAAATTAAGCATCAAAGTGATCATGTTTAACATAGAAGTCCACATTAAGCCATTTAATCAAGATTAGATCACTTTAGAGTTCAAAAGTAGATAAAGTTCCAAACTTGGTGGATCAAGATGATTAAGATATTGATATTAAGCTAATATAAGATTTGGGGCATAAAGGAGACAACTTGAGCATTATATGGCATAAAACATGTAGTAAGATATCAAAAGACTTATTCTTTAGAATATCAGTAGTAGCACAATAAGAATAAGGCCATAAAACTAGTCCCATTGAAACAATCTCACCCTCTAGGTGCAAATTCATATATTATATGAACCATTTATCTAAAGAAAGTAGGAGAAAGATATTTTCAATGAATTACCATATATGTTGTGAATAAGACCCTTGGATTTGGATCTAAGGGAAAAGAGGCAAAAGTGGGCACCTCTGTCTTCTCACAAATCCCAACTCTGTGTCACTGCTCACAATGTCTCTTGATGACTAACCACCATTGTCCATTGTTGCTCCCTTACGATCACTATTACCGTGTTGCTTGGTGATGGCCTACTTGGTCCTTAACTGCACACACACCCACGATCTGAACCACCTAGAAGGGAAACAATGGTTAGATGACTGTCTCTCCCACACGAGACCCATTCCCTCATGACCTCACCTAGTAGGTGGTGGCACAAAGCCACGAGCTCCCCGTAGACAAAGGAGAAATGGGAAAAGAGGTTTCCTCGGGCTTGGAACTATGCCGACTAGGTCTAGCAAGGGGTTACAAACCCGCATCAACCAATAACGAGCGTCGAAGTGGCCTGAGGTGAGGAAGCAGTCGAGGTGGCCGTGGGGGGCACCGCCATGGCTGGATGTGGAAGAGGACGGGGGGAAAGCCATGTAGGATGTATGAAATCACAAATAAATAGAGGGGAAATGAAGAAGGTAGGGAAAGGAAGTGGATGGGGGCTACAAGCTCATAGAAATGGGTGGGAATGAAAGGGATTGGGTGTAGAAAAGTGGGGGTCAGGTGAGCTAGCTCCATTAGCATGAATCTCTTGTATGGTAGTAGGGGACGAGTTCGTAGCTATTGGATCAAGGTAGAAATCCAAGGCTTGTGATCAGGCACTCTGATTGATTGAGAGGGTGAGGATCAGATAGTCTTAAGTGAAAGGGGGGCACTACTCCATATGGGCCGTGTGCTGAGCAAAATAGGTCCAACAAGGGTTCAAAACGAATTAAATCAAGTGGATAAGAGTCAAACTTTGAAAGGCCATAACTTGGGGTACGATGGTTGTGTTAAGATGAGTTTATTACAGTTGGATTCAAAATTGAATCCTCTACAACATGAAATACATTTTATAGAAAGAAGAGTTCATTAGTTGGGTTCAATTTTGATTGCAAGTGGATGATACATAATAAGCATGACACTTAGTTAAAAACTCAAATTAGAGTCATATATAGGTACAAAGAGATATTTAATCAAATCCCACTCATCAATTAAGAATAAAGTGATCTAGAGTCATAAAGGTGTGGGTGAAGGAGGTTGTTGTGTATAATAGAGTATCTAAGGATTCAAGATGTGCATAAATTGAATAAGAGACAAAATCTAGGTTATCACATCCTCCCCACCTTCAAAGGAATTTTGTCCCCAAAATTAATTCAAGTTATTAATCAAAATTGAATTTTCCAATTCAACATCAAGATCGTCCTAGTATTCTCATAAGGTGTCACTACCAGTTACAATATACATCTCACTCTAGGATTGAGCAATCGAGCATCAATATCAAATCATAGTCACATACATCATCAAATTGGAGGTATAATCACATGAGTCACAAATTTGGAAATGTTATCACATAGATCACCAATTTGGAGAGATCATACTTTTAGGTCAACAATAGAGCTCTTGAATCAAGAGTACAAAATGACTTTCCATCCCAACATTTTAGGATACTAGCTTCTACATTGGCCTAGGTGGGGTTATACATCCATGATTGAGATTTCATATTTCAACAATGAGACAAACATCATATTTCAACATTGTGATTTCATGTTCAATATATGATTTCATGTTCAAGATCAATGGAAGGTCCCACCCTAGTCCACATGGAGCTCACACCTAAGTCTAAAAAATTGAGTGAGTCAACATAATCATCATTTCAAAATTTTGAGATTTGGGAAAATGGAAGTCATTAATCCTATATCAAGGGTGATCTCAAGATCCAAATAGGGTGTTCATAGGATTTAAATTAATATCAAGATCATTACTTATGAGTCAAGATTTCATTCATTAATATCGAGAGACAAGTTTGGACTTCAAGGTCATTGGTCCAAACTTTCAAAGCTAAGTTTAGATTCCTACTTTAGACCTTAGGTGTGATCATTCATCCATATACATAAATCGAGCAACATATAGAGAATTGTCCAAGTAAAATTTCATGTCATCAATATCGAGTTCGTTTCCATGGTATTCAAGGTTGACGAATGATCTAGACCTAGATCTTTCTAGGAATTTAACCCCAAGATATAGTCAACATTGTCATATTTCGAGATCATCATCTAGTTGAGATTTAAGATTGAGTATCCATATCATCATGAGTCTAACTTATTAGATACTTAGGTTAAGAAATCACAATTGGGTGGAAGGGGTCACCTTCCCAAACTTTAAATAATCAACAAGAGTAAAATTCTGGAAGCAGTCTTAATGGGGATTGGACCTAGGTTAAGGGAGTCATAAGTCAAGTACCGCCCTAATCTAGTACATTAGTTTATATAATCACGAGCCATCAAGTATATCCAATAGGTAGAGTATCATTTATCATATCATACATCATAGTGTCACTATATTGAAGATCAAGATCATAATAGAGAAATCATATTTCAAACTTTTGCAAGATCAAGGTCATAATAGGCAAACCATATTTCAAGATTTCACAATATCGTGGTCATAATCATGTTCCCTTACTTTCATGGTCAAGGTACGGGTATATTTTAGAAATTGAGAAATCGAATGGAGAAATCCAAGAGTCATAGCATAATCAAGCAAGAATGAGATCCATGTACATCACATCATTTCAAATAGAGATTACCAAGAGGCATAGGAATCAATAGGGAAGATGCATCTTATATCAAAGTCTTTCATCATGCTTTTGAGAGTCCAAGAGATTAGTCATTCCATGGCATGATCATGGTGCATATCAAATATGGGAAGATTGCTTAATCGTGTTTGAGGTTTGGTTAAGAACATGGCAACATTAATTAAATCAAATAGGAACCTCATAAACTATGAGGTATAATGAAAAAATTCTCCTTATCTCATCTTGTCAATATTTTTATCATTTTACCTCAAACATAGAAAGCATGTGGTCTAGATTTGGTAAGGTTGAGTTAACATGATCTGAGAGGTCATACATGAGTACTTAACTACAAGAGAACTTCCATTTGTCATAATCGAGTTTTCAATTTAAGGTCAAATCATGGCATCGTCATTATGTTACTCAAAATTTACCATTTCTTCGATTTTAGTCTTTCCCCGTATGTAAGCTACCCATAATTGAGAGATCATGTGATTGATGGTCGTGAGTAGCATAATCATTTGAGGAGATGAGAAGATAACTAATCATCTAATGGGTGGCTTATGGTTGTCCTTAAAGAAGAGATGAGATGATAAAAGGCTCTCTAAGGTAAGGAGAATTGGGTTATTAAACACGCATAGAGGATATGTGATTGCTCTGATACCATTTGTCACAGAATCATTTATTACGCTAAGCCCACACTCCTAATGACTACATAGCCAAAGGTGAGTATACTAGCATGCCTATCCCTAGAATGGATCACATAATGTATGCATGAGTAAAACCACAAACAAGAACAGAGTAAGAGACAAATGGCATAAAGGGAAACTAAACTAGTACCTAACTCAAGATCTTAGTCCCATATGTCAACCCATGAGAAAATTCATTTGCATTCCACTAGATGATTCCAAGAGGAAGATCAACATATTATCATAATAGAGAATAAGCAACGATCATAGAAAGATTCATAGTGTACATGTTACCTAAAATCATGAAATGGATACATATCAACACAACTGTGTTGAGTACACTATAAAATAACAAAACTCATTGGTTTAAGAAACATATATTCTTGGAAAACTCAACATGATAGCAAGAAATAAATAAAAAACATTAAAGACTTTTGGTGCGTCAAGCCAAAGGTGTACACACTAGCCAACAAGGGGTGACTAGATGCACTCCACGTGGGGATCTCTAAAAATTTATATTTACCCTAACAATATTCGATCATAAAACTAAATAGGTCACCCACAAGTGTACGGGGTACTATTGTAGAATAGGTGATAGGCAAGAGTAGGGGTCAATCCACAGGGATAGAGTGGCCACTAGAGCTAAGTTAGCGTCGATTACACTCCTAATGTGGAGACTAGGGTTGAAAGGTTTAAAAGGGGTTGTTTGATTGTTAAACTAGGTGAACAAGCAAGTAAAGGCAATTATGAAATCTAAGTTATCGCAACCCTAAAAGTATCCTAAGCAAGCAAGTCTAAGGAACTAGATTAAGCAACTAGAAAAACAAGAGCAAAGATTAACCACACTACACTAGTAGAGCAATTAGCAACTAAAAGCTAAGTTAACCACTAGAGAGAGAAAAAATCTAAGTTAACTCTAAAGAGCAAGACTAAGCAATTAACTAGATTGAACAAAAGAAACTAAACTAGACTAGCATGAACAAGCTAAGAAGGCAAAGTGGGTTTTAAGCAATGAGATTAGGTAGGTGGGCCGTTTGGGGATGTGGTTTGAGATTAGTTGGGGGTCTCAACATAGCAAGAAATTATCACAATTCCATCTATATTACCAAACCAAACAACAAGACAAGTGCTATTAGAATGTACCCTATACTACTAGTTGGAGAACTAGGGTTAGGTGTAATTCTAGTAGGACTTGTCAATTCTAGGTCTCTAGGGTAAGTGGTATTAGGGAAATTGAGAGCTAAGGGTAGAAATGGGAGTCAAGATGAGGGTTTTTCACCTCATGCCACTAGCCATCTAGCCTTTAGAGAGCTCTAGGCAATTGCACTAATCACACTTACACTAGCCACTTAGATCTCATACTCACTTGTAGAAGGAGGGATGTGTATATAGGAAAAAAGGGGGCAAGCTAGGGATCCAATAATTGGACCTAGGAGCCATTCCTAAGATTGCCACATACACTCCAATTCCTCCTAGAAGCTAAGTGTCATCAAACATCTCAAGGCAAGCAATCCATGTTATAAGCACAAATCACATGCAATAAAATAGGAAATGAGATAGAAACAAGAAGTAATCATCATAGATAGAAATCATGTTCATTACAATTTATTTTCCCCCAACATGGTATCAAAGTCACATTTTAACCCCAAACAACCCACCACAAGGGGCTTAGCTAGACATGATCCAAGAAACAGAAAAAGAAAGGGGAAGAAGGGTGTAGAACTCCATGGAGCTTGAAGTAGAATCCTCCTTCTTCACCTCCTAGCAGCTTGGGGATGTCCTTCCTCCTCTAAAGGTGCAGATGAGCATGAGAATATGAGGGATTATAGAAGAAAACTTAGAAAACTAGGTTTCCAAGGTGGAAATGGTGGATGCAGAGCATAAATGCAAGGGAGAGTGCAATGAATGCTCAAGGAGTGGGTAGATGGGAGTAACAATAGCTAGGGGGTCTAACCTTCATGCCCCATCCGCCACCTATGTATATATAGGTGGTGGGGAAGCACTAGGGTAAATAGTAGTAGAATAGGAAAAGCAGTGTTAAAATGGGTAGGGTTGGTTGGTCACCACGACCATGTTGATGTGCCACGGTCGTGGTGGGGGTAGTAGGGAACGGTCGTGGGGGAGTGGACACGATCAAGGTATGAAAGGGGGGGTGAAAAGGCTAAGTATAGGTGGTGGCCATGGTCGTGGCGGGGTGCCACAATCGTGATGGGTAAGGAGCACCATGGCCATGTTGAGGTACAACGACCATTTTGGAGGAGGTCTTGAGTGTGGGGGGCACCACGGGTGAGGCTGAGATGACTCGATACCAAATCAAACCATCACAGTAATTAATTGCGGAATTAAACATAAGTAGCGGAATTATTGAAAATCACTAAAAATTAAAACCTTTTACAAAGAGATCCATACATTGGAAAACTCTTTCAAAAAGGACCAAAGTAATTCAATTACATTCTGGTTCACAAGTACATATCTAGTGCCATCTCTTCTTGAGGGTCACATACGTCAAATGCTATGTTAAAATTGTACATAAGCAGCATAAGAACCTCGAGGCATCAAGCCAAAATCTCAGATCGATTTATTAAACTAACTACTGACTCCAAGGACCTGCGAGTACAAAGACGACACATAGGACTCTATACATAAGACATGATAGCCAATGCCTCCACCTGAGTGTCACTGCAGTCCCTGTTGTTGCTGTTGCTGCTCTTCCCCTGCTATAGGGTTTCTGCCTCTTCTTCCGCATCCACCTAAAAAGTTGGATCCCACGGGGGTGAGACAATTGAAATTGCCCCAGCCTGAGATATAACTCTCCGCCAGAAACATTATTATTGCAGTTTATTAGAATAAAACTGAGCATAAGAATCATATAAACATCAGTTAAATCAATGTCTAAACAGATTAGAATAATATTCTTACTCAAAGCATTTCAGCTGTAACTTGATAAAGCAGCATGTCACTTATCCAATAAGGAATATGAAGAACATGTATAACATTTATCCATCTAGGATGTTCTAAGCAAGATAACATCAACCAATGATTATCGTATTTGAACCTTAAGCAAATACGCTACACGGTTGATTACATTTTACAATCATACTTAATGCCCTGAAGAGATGAAGTATACCGTTCATGCTCCAACTGACCACGATTACGTAAATCATCGGTACCACACAAGGTCAATGGAAGAGCCAGACTTCAAGACCTCAACCTTCTCGGTTAGTACGAGATTATATGGCAGTGACATCATGTGTCAAACTGCAATTAGCTTGCCAGGGTATAGTGGCATCTTCGCTATAGAGTTATAGCCGCAACATATACTCTCTTCAGGGTTATGGCCCATAGCCAATGCCTGGTATCATATCATCGAGTCATGGCCCGTAGCCATACTCATACTGGGGTATGGTCAGTAACCAATCCCATTCATAGGATATAGCCCGTAGCCATTCCTATGGGGCATGAGGATATAATTGCCCAACTACCCCCACATATTCATAAATATGCACTCCGAGTTAAACTTGTTTCACCACTCAGCAAATTCTGACGTTGATGGATATGTGGTCAGGGCAACTACATTATATGATATCACTTGATTAATTAAGTCTATTACCATATTCTTTTACCCTCAAACAAGTTTCCAGACATCAATTATTTTAACAATTGCTACAAAAAAATGTGTAATACTTTGATTAAGTACTATCCAAATCTTTAATAAAGCATTGGGATCTCAATCCCTCATCTCATCAGGGGTATTCTGATCCTTTCACAAACTCATCATTATGATTATAGAAAATGGGTATTCAA
Organism: Alisma plantago-aquatica; assembly: GCA_963693085.1. Classification (NCBI taxonomy): domain Eukaryota; kingdom Viridiplantae; phylum Streptophyta; class Magnoliopsida; order Alismatales; family Alismataceae; genus Alisma; species Alisma plantago-aquatica. The sequence goes on from OY856413.1 coordinate 1,439,021, forward strand.
ACCCTCAGTTCATCAAGGAACACTTGTTACCACTTATCAGGTAACTAAAACACCTTCAGGCCATCTGACCAGGGTAATCATGATACTTGCTTCACAAGCATCTCACATGGCTCTCAAAGCCCATTTCACCTCTTGTTACCTCTTACTAGGCAACAAAGCATGTTATGGCTCATAAGGCCCATTAACAATAATAAATGAAACATCATAGCTCATACCTGGCTATGCTCATCATCGCATGATACCTGCATGGTTGGTACACATGATAAAAATTATATCATTTACATTTTAGCACCATGCTATACAAAGTAACACCACTTATCCCCTTATTAGGGTTAGGGTTTCCCAATTCATATCAATCAGGGTTACTCATCCCCTTACACAATTTAGAGCTAGGTTTTCAAATTAGGGTTTCATAATACATAACATCATCCTGGATTAGGGTTTCACATCACATTACCCTGTATTAGGGTTTCTCTTCACATCATTACCTTGAATTAAAGTTTCTTATAACATTTCCCCAAAAATTAGGGTTTCATGTAGCTTTACCCAAAATTAGCGTTTTCATGAAGCATTCCCTGGTTTTTCATTAAAATACCCTGAATTAGGGTTTCTCATATCATTACTCTAAATTAGGGTTACACCATCACCCTAGATTAGGGTTTCACCTATCTTTACCTTAAATTAGGGTTAGAGCTCATCAACCATCTCGATTAGGGTTTCATGATCTCATCATCATGGATCATACCCTAATTACAGGTTGTATTCATATTGAGAGTGTTGAGGTTTAATCACTACATGATTACCATTCATGTGTGAGTTCCTCTCTCTCATCCTTTCTAAGAGTTTAATTTCTTTAATCTTAATTAAATTGAATCAACTTGAATGAAGAGTTGACATAATGTATTAAGTTATTACTTCCATAAGCATCAGAGGTTAATCACTCTAAAGGTACTAATCACCTAAGTACTTTAGAGGTACAACCATTATAATCAATCTTGAGTTACTTTAATAGTACCCATTTAGTTCTAGAATCAATTGTAATTTGAATCAACTCATTCGATTTTGAAACCGAATCAATCCATTCGGTCTTGAAACTGAATCCTTCATTCGGTCTTGAAACTGAATCCTTTATTCGATCGTGAAATCAAATCCATTCGATCTTGAAACTGAATCATCCATTCGGTCTTGAAACCAATTCCTCCATTCGGTCTTGAAACCATTTCCTCCATTCGGTCTTGAAACCTAATCCTTCATTAGGCCTTGAAACTGAATCATCCTTCTTTGCATTGAAACTGAATGGACATCTCAACATTGAAACCGATTGAGTGTTGAAACCAATTGGACAATTCAAAAGGTTTGAGATCGTTTGATCTCAAACAGTTTTGAGACCGTTTGGACTCAAATGATCTTGAGACTGTTGGGTCCAAACCACCTCAAAACCGATTGGACCAATTAGGGTTTCCAACATCAAATTGATTTAGGATTTGTACTCATTGAACCATCAATCAATTGAACTATTGAAGGTACATCAGATCGTAGCCCTTGGATCTCCAACCATCACCATAATCAACCATTGACCTCCAAACGGTCTCAATCAACCTTGAAATTGATTCCCTCAACTAGGGTTCCAATCAATTCAACCGATTAGGGTTTGAAATTAGTGGATCATCCATACATGGAACCTTTAAAATCAAATCAATTGGTATCATTGGATCATCATCCATCCACATCAGCATTGATCCTCCAAACGGTTTGAGACCGTTTGATCTCAAATAGTCTTGAGACCGTTTACTCCCAAACGGTCTTGAGACCGTTTGGTTTCAATCGATCTTGAAACCGATTGGTTCCAAAGTTGAAACCGATTGCCTAAGATATTCATTGAGGTGTATTCTTATGATGATGTCATCATCATCAAGCTTCAATCCTTCAGAGTCTACTTCCATTCTTATGGAAATTTCATCAATTATTCAAAGGTATTTCAAGAAGAACAAAATGATCAACAAGTGATGAAGAATTGAATGTAATAATAACATTTAAGGGTTTAAGTTATATAACCCACCTTCAAAGTTGAAACCAAGCTTCGAGCTTCACGTCTCTAATGGTGAATGAAGCTTTCTCAACCTCCCAAGGTCCGTCCTCAAGCTTTTAAGTGAAAAGAAATGGCTAGGATTGAAGATTGAATGGATAAAAGAAGAAATCAAGCATTGATTTTCGATTTCCACCATGAAATCAAGGTTGAAGATGATTAAGGAGCTTACCTACATGTTGGAGTTCGTCCTCCTATTGCTCCTAAGCTCCCTTGTGCACGACCAAAGCAAGGAGAGAAAGAAAATCTGAAAAAGAGTCCTTATGTAGGTGGAAAATGAGGTACATATAACGAAATTTCAAGAGAGAGAAAGTCTTATAATAATCCTTCAACTCCCCAAACGGTGCTACTTAACCCCCCTCACTTCCTTGCATATGAAGCTATCTCCCCCACCTTGTAATTCTTCTTCATTATCCATGAATTAAAGGAAAAGCAATTAAGCACCTTAATTCATATAATACTAATATCCCATATTTAGTGGATATTACTTTTAGTTAACTAATGTGAGTGGGCTCTCCACTCACTTAGGATATTTTCGGTGCCATAGCAAGGCACAAGGACATGCAAACTTATGCAAATTCAACCATCCCATTTTTGGTTGAAGGGCAATTCAATTAATATATTTATTTTTGCATTAAATTGAATTATGTTTCCAATTATGATGCTTCAACACTTGAGGAACATTTTACCATGTAACATTTGCAAGTTAACCCCTCAACTTGGGTAATTTGCACTTTAGTCCAAAATAGGCAAAACATTATTTCAACATTATTAAAAAAGGACTAAAATTGAAACATAAGTTCCTCTTGGGCCTTAATTACTTTTTAAGAAGTATGAGAAAGCATATAATTAACTTTATTAAGCAAAACATCTAGGGTTAAAGCATAACCATGTCAGGGATGTTACAAATTATCCGCCCCTAACAGGGATTTCGTCCCCAAAATCATTCAAGAGAAAAGAGAAGGGTACTTCCTCCTCATCTCTTTCTCTAGCTCCCACGTAGCTTCTTCAATGCCACAGTGATGCCAGAGAACTTTCACAAGACATATGTCTTTCTTTTTCAGGTTTTTAATTCTTTTATCAAGGATCATCACATGTCCTTCAACATATGATTATCATCATTTAATTCTACCTCCACAGGTTGCAGAACTAACTTTGTGTCAGGATGACACTTTCTCAGCATGGAGATATGGAACACTGGATGCAACTTATGCAGCTTAGGTGGCAACTCTAGCTTATAGGCTACCTTCCCAATCCATTCAATGATTGGATAAGGACCCATAAATCTAGGAGCTAACTTTCCCTTCTTTCCAAATCTAAGAACACCTTTCCAAGGTGAGACTTTGAGATATACTCTGTCTCCAACTTGGAATTCTAAGGGTATTCGCCGTCTGTTAGTGTATGACTTCTGTCTATCCTGTATAACCTTTAACTATTGTTGGATTACTTTAATCTTCTCAGTTGTCTACTGCACTAGCTCAGGACCCAGAAGTTGATATTCTCCTATTTCATACCAACATAAAGGAGATCTACAACGTCTACCATATAATGCTTCATATGGTGCCATATCAATACTGTGCTGATAGCTATTATTTTAAGCAAATTCTATCAAGCTCAGGTGTAGATCCCAACTTCCTTCAAACTGAAGGACACATGCCCTAAGAAAATCCTCCAAGGTTTGTATAGTCCTTTCGGGCTGTCCATCTGTCTGTGGGTGAAAGGCAGTACTAAACCTTAATTGCATACCCAAAGCTTTATGTAGTCATTCCCAAAAATGACTCGTGAACTGGGGACCTCTATCAGAAATAATAGTAGCTGGAACCCTGTGCAAGCACACTATCTCATCTACATATATTTGTGCCAGCTTCTCAGCAGTGTAGGTTGTTTTGATAGGAAGTAAATGTGCTATCTTAGTCAACCTATAAACTATCACCCATATGGAATCATGACCTTTGGTTGTTCTAGGAAAACCAACCACAAAGTCCATGGTCACATGATCCCATTTCCACTGTGGTATAGGCAAAGGTTGCATTGTTGCTGCATGCTTTTGATGTTCAGCTTTAACCTACTGACACATCGTACACCGCATAACAAACTCAACTACAATTTTCTTCAATCCTTGCCACCAATACATATCATTCAAGTTTTGATACATTTTGGTGTTCCCTGGATGCATTGCATACATCGAAGAATGAGCTTCTTCCAAGACTAACTTCCTTAAGTCATTGGCATCAGGTACTACCATCCTACCATGGTAACAGACTACCTGATCCTCTGACTCATGAAAGACATCCCACTTCTCACTACCATACTCTAACCTGATTTGCTGAACCACAATATCAACTTGTTGTGCTTCTTTAATCTGCTGTCTCAGAGTAGGTTTCACCTACATTTCAGCTAACAGCCCGGCTAACAGCGATACCTTAAGCTGTATAATGTTTTGCCTCAAGGAGATGAGCATATCTCTCTTAGAGCACACTAAGGAGTTCAATTGTGCTTTATCTAGGGCTGGTGACGATGATTTCCTACTTAGTGCATCAGCCACTACATTAGCCTTCCCTGGATGATAATCAATTATACAATCGTAGTCCTTGATTAATTCCATCTAGCAGCATTGTCTCATATTTAACTCATGTTGTGAGAAGATATATTGTAGATTCTTATAGTCTGTGAAAATCTGAAATGTTTCTCCATAGATATAATGCCTCCATATCTTCAAAGCATGGACCACAACAGCTAGCTCTAGATCATGTTTTGGATAATTCTCCTCGTGTTTCTTAAGCTGTCGAGAGGTAAAAGAAATCACTTGATTATTGTAACATCCATGACCTGGGTTATGAGTTAACCCTAGATGTTTTGCCTAAATATGTAATTAAATCCTTGTGATTAACTTTGGGCATGTAATTAAGTTTCTCAGAAACATACATTACAGTTTTGCTCCTTTTTATATAAAGTTGTAGCATTGTTTTGTAATACAGGGACCTATGTGCAAATTACCCAGTTAGAAGGGTTAACTTGCAATTTGCACATGTTGAGATGTTTCTCTGATATTGAGACATCATGAGAATGATGATGGTAAGGTTTGAGGGATTTCCCAAGCTTGGGCACCAAGGTGCAGCTGTGGAAGCAATCCCTGTGCTTGAAAACCCTAAATTGGAGTAAATTGCAATTTACCCAAATTTAGGGATGAAATTTGTAAAATACATCATCTAATGTATCTTTTAAGACTCTTATCATCATTTAGGGAATAAATGATGAAAGGTCACTTCAATTGATTAATCAAGTTATGAAAAACACCTTTGTGATTGAATAATCAGGGTGTATGTATTATAGCCCTTTTTATGTATGTACCTTAAGTTATAGGTTGATCTTCTTTGCTCTCATTTCTTGACCTTAAAAGAAGGTTGTCCTTAGAAATAATAAGAAGGGACGAGCAAGAAAAGATGGAAGGACTTAGTTGGAAATATAGAAAACTTATGGGCCTTTAATGAAATCTCACCCAAGTATATATACACTTTACCTCTCAAGCAAAGGAACCTTTCCTTCGTGCAATTCACTGTTTCCCCTTGCTTGACCGACTAAGGAACAGCTTGGAGCTCAGGAGGACGACCCAAGGTGTGCAAGGTAGGTTTGGATTCCTCTTCTTGCCTAATTTCATGGTTAGAACTCGAATTCAAGGTCAAATTGATGACTAGCTCACAAAGCTCCACCTTTTTAGCCATCTCTTCTTGACTTTCCCTGGAGTTTTCACCTTGGCCGACCTATGGAAGCTCAAGGACGCCATTAAATCTTAGAGCTCGAAAGCTTGGAGCTCAAGGAGCAAGCTTTAGGCGGGTTTTATAACTCTAAACCCATGCTTTGTTATATACATCTTGTTTATGCATGTAGATGATAGTTCTTCTTCTTCTCTACTTTCCTTTGCTACTTTGCAAGCAAATCCGTGGGAAATCCTTGCTGTTCTTGAGCTAGGAGATGAAGGCATTATTTCCAAGGTTAATCCACCGCTTTTCACTTTACCAAACGGTCTCTACCTTTGGCTCTCTCGGTCTCAAGACCGTGTGGTGAGCAAATGGTCTCAAGACCGAGTGAGGGTAAACGGTCTTCAAGACCGTTTAACCCCGTTGACCGAGCGTGGACCGTATAAGATTTATGTACAAAATTATGTAGGCTAATCACCCTCAAAATTTGAGAAGATAACTCCAAAGGAATCGGGAGATATGACCTTTTTACTCAACAACTTTAATTGAATTTAGTCCTGATCTCCAATCTGTTGAAATCGCCCTTTTTGGGCAAACGGTCTCAAGACCGTGTAAGGACGTTGACCATGTGTTGACCGTATTTCAAAATAATGTTGATTAACAACTCACCAAATTTGATGGACTAATTCCAAACGAGCTAAGAGTTGAAGGGTGATTACTAGGGCTAATCTTAATTGAAATCAGTATTGAAATCTCAATGAATTAATTAAGTGTTTTTGGGTTGATTGACCCAAACGGTCTCAAGACCGTTTGGGGATCAACCAAACGGTCTTAAGACCGTGTGGGGGATCACCCAAGACCGTATGGAGGTCTGGGGTCAAGTATAGTTGACCAATTGAAGGTACAAACATACCAAATTACATTGCAATTAAGTTTTGATATGATCATCCACTCAATGGATCCAACCTTGAAGAATTTTCACTAGAATCTAAAGGTTGGATGGGCAAACGGTCTCAAGACCGTTTGGAACCCATCCAAACGGTCTCAAGACCGTTTGAGACCTCACGGTCTCAAGACCATTTGAGGTCACACGCTCTCAAGACCGTGTGAGGCCTCACGGTCTCAAGACCGTTTGAGACCTCACGGTCTCAAGACCATTTGAGGTCACACGGTCTCAAGACCGTGTGAGGTCTCACGGTCTCAAGACCGTTTGGGGCCAAACGGTCTCAAGACCGTTTGGATTCAAACGGTCTCAAGATCTAGAGACACCAAACGGTCTCAAGCCATGTGAGCTCTCTCGGTCTTGAAGTAAAAGTTGCCAAACGGTCTTCACCCTCTCTCGACCTTGAAGGTCACATGGTCTTGGAGTCAACCCTAGAAAACGGTCAACCCATCCAAACGGTCTCAAACCGTTTTGAGGATGAAGGTTGAAACCGTTTGAGGTTTTCAAAGGCTGAATTCACTTAACCACTTGAAGGTGTAAATGGTGCTATGATGATCAAATCTAAACCCTAATGATAACCTAGGACATTAGGGGATTAAGTGAATAATGAATTGAACCATGATGTGATCAATGGGGTAAATTACCAAAATACCCCTGAAGGGTTCAATTGAGTAAAACTTTGTTCAAATCAAACCCTAATCACATGATAGTGATGTGTTGGCTTATGTTGACCAAAGAGGACTTAACCCAACCTGATCTAGAGTGGTGTTATCATCATCTACTAGTATTAGGAGAGAGAAAGTACTTTAGAGAGAGAGAAAGTACTTTAGAGAGAGAAAGTACTTTAAGAGAGAGAAAGTACCCCTTTTTGGGTGGAAACCTGAGTAAAGAACCTTCAATACACATAGATGTGCATGATTAGGGTATGATCCACCTATGTGAGATCATGGAAACCCTAATTATGATATATGATGAATCTTAAGACAATCTGAGAGCATCAATGATGATGTTCCTCATACAAGATGATGATATGAGTTCAATTCACCTTAATGTGAATAGTAAACCCTAATTCAAGGGTAATGACATGCATTATGAGTATTAAACTCTAATTGATGAGAATCAGAGGACTTAACTCTTATGACAAGAGTGGGAAGTGTATTTCTTGTTTTGAATTACCTTTATCAGTTGAACTAACCATGCAGGTCCTGATACGAAGGTGATCATATCCAGGTATGGATGATGATACTGTATTCATTAAAAGCATGTTAAAAGCTTTATGAATAAGTAAGATATCTTGATGCCTTGTCAGTGTCAACCTATGACTTAATGGGCTGTGAGAGTCATGAATACCATCAAGGTCATGCTTTAGAGATGACTTGTGATGAATATAATGAGAAATGATGATTGATGTGAGCTAGGTTTGTTACATTTAGTATTCTCCTTTCATAGCTGTTAAGCTACTGTTATTGTTTGAAGAACAATGTATGATGTTAAAAGAATACTGAATGTACCTAACTAATCAAGTATAATGTAGAGCCCTGATCATAGATCCATCGTTGTCAGAGATCAAATGATGGGGAAACATGTTTTCCTAAGGGAACTCCTGGATCACATACTATTGAGTATGTGGGGTACATGGATGTGTAGAACCTTACATCCTAGTGTAGGTGATTGATGTAGATGTGTAATCCGTCAACCCTTTCACTACAAAACCCTACCGTATCAGTGGATGGTAAACATGAAACCTCCTGATGATGAAGAAAACATAGATATCTGTATCAGTGGAGATAAACATGAAATCTCCTGATGACGAAGAGAGTACAAAATGCCACTGTAACTCTAAAATAGCGAAGGACCAGTTTACCCTGGTGAGCTATAATAGTAGAGACACAAGATGTCCTACAAGTAATCCTCTTACTGACTGAGGAAGGTGAAGGTCATGAGAATCCGGCTCTCTTAATGACCTATGTATGATACTGATGTGACTTCTTAGCGATCAGTTGGAGTATGAGTGGTATGCCTCATCTCCACAGGGCATAATGTTGTTTGTAAAACATAATCAACCACGTAGAATACCTGTTAGAGATAACTACGAGTTAGTTTATTGATGATACACTGTGATAGTGCTTATATTTCTTCATATTTTGTAAAGGTTGAGCTCTTGTTATAGCTTCAACTGCTATTGAATACTTTGAAAGCCTTACTGTTTAAGTTATTCTTTGATGTTATAATAAAGCTTCTGGCGGAGAGTTATAACTCTCGCTGGGACAATTATGTAAAATTGTCTCACCCCGTAGACTTCAACTTTTTAGGTGGACGTCGGAGACGGAGGAACCGGTCTACAGGTGACCAGTCTCAGCAGCAGCAGCACCAGGAGCAGCAGTGAAATCTCAGGTGGAGATTTAGCCTGCCATGTGGTGTAGTTAGAGTCAGTCCTATGTGTCCTCTGTACTCTCAGGTCTTGGAGTCTTTTGTTATGAGTTCTTGAGATTTTTATGTATATAATTACTCAAGAAGTAATTATCATGAGATGTAAACGGTTATCTCTTGTTATGAAAGAAGCTCTTATGGTTTCAAGCTCTTGTCTTGAAAAGTTTTAATTTCCCGTGATTTTTGTCTTCCGCTGTTTATCGAATCGCTTCCGCTAAGTTTAAATCGTGATTATATCGTGGTTTGGAGATCAGAGCCCACAATTATCCTACATCAACACACATCCTAGACCATTCTTAGATGCATCACAGAAAACTATGTACCCCTTCCCTTGCTCAGGTAACACCAGCACATGTGCACTTGTTAACCTTTCTTTCAATAGCTGGAAAGAATGTTGACACTTGTCATTCCAGACAAAAGGAATCTCCTTCCTGGTCAACTTGGTTAGGGGTAAAGCTATAGAGCTAAAGTTCTTAATAAATCTCCTGTAATATCCCGCCAGTCCTAGGAAACTACGTATATACATTGGTATCTTTGTTTGTTCCCATTATAGGACATATTCTACCTTCTTAGGATCAACATGGATACCTGAGGCCGATATACATGTCCTAGAAAAGAAACTTCTAGTAACCAAAACTCACATTTGCTAAACTTAGCATATATCTTATGCTCTCTTAGCAACGTTAGAGCCTGACGGAGGTGTTGCTCATGTTGTTGAGCATCGCTACTGGATACCAAGATGTCATCTATAAAGACTACTATGAACTGATCAAGAAAAGGTTAAAAGATTCTATTCATGAGTTCCATGAATGCAATTGGTGCATTAGTTAGTCCAAATGACATAACTATGAACTCATAGTGACCATACCTTGTCCTAAAGGAAGACTTAGTTATGTCACTCTCCTTGATACACAAATGATGATATCCTGACCTCAGATCTATCTTAGAAAAGATAGTTGCACCATGCAACTGATCAAACAAGTCATCGATCCTTGGCAAAGGATACTTGTTCTTTATGGTTACCTTATTCAACTGTCTGTAATCAATGCATAACTGCATTGATCCATCCTTCTTTTTAACAAAAAGAACGAGAGCACCCCATGGTGAAGTACTTGGTCAGATAAAACCTTTCTCAAGAAACTCCTGCAGCTGTTTCTTGAGCTCTTCCATCTCAACAGGTGCCATTCTATACGGTGTTTGTGCTATTGGTTGTGTGTCCGGGGTTAGATTAATCTCAAAATCAATCTCTCGGGGCAGAGGAACACCTAGAAGTTCCTCAGGAAACACATCTCCAAACTCCTTAAGTATCATAGCTTCAAAAAGATTAGAGCTCTCCATTGTGGTATCTACCACATGTGCCAAGAATGCAAAGCATCCTTGTCTCATCAGCTTCTCAGCTACCATAGCCGACATAAGATAGGTTGGAAGAATCTTTCTATCTCCATGAAAGATCCATGTGTCACTATCATCTGTGAACACAACCTACTTGGAAACACAATCCAAGACAACCTTATACTTTTCTAGGGTGCCCATCCCAAGAATTATATCAAACCCGTGCATTTCATGTGGGATAAGATCCACATGAATGTGATGTTTAGAAAAGGAAAGAGTGCAGGGGGAACACACCTCCCACAACACTATAGATCCAAGCAAAGGAGTTTCCATTAACAAAGAATCTGCTCTATGATTGATAGTCATATTGCAGTCAAGAATCACTTTTCTAGTGATAAAGGAATGCGTAGCACCCAGATCAATTAAAACAGACACGAAGAAGGATGAAGACATATCAGAATGAAATAGTTCCATCTGACCTGTCACAACTCGAGGGTTGACTACTGCTTTGGGTTGATTCATCGCATAGAATCTCATCATTGCTTACTGTTGACCATGTGCTCGATTGTTGGGTGCCGACGAACCATCTTGGGACGCTTGTCCACGTCCTCTAGCACCACTACAAAACTGTCTCCTCTGAGATCATTGTTGACTCTGCCTCTGAGGTTGAGTCACCATTGTGTTCCCGACTGGACAATCCCTTACCAGATGTCCCACTTGTCTGCACTAATGACAAATCCTGGTCTCAGGATAGGGTCTATGAGATCCAGTCACCGATGTTGATGCTATGTTGGGGGCTCTATTTGGAACAAAACTACAGCCCCTGCCCCTACTTGACGTCCATTGTGTCTGAGTATTGAATTTTGGTGGTGCTGTCGGTGCAGAATACCTCAACTTCTTAAAGCTCTCGGACCTCTATCCTTGGAACTGAGGATACACCTTACCACTGGTCTGTCGCTTCTCGATTACTGACCTTTCTGTCTGTCTCACGGACTCCACGAAGGTAGCAAACCTCTCCCTATTTTCTAGAGAAAATACAGGAGTGGTTAATTTAGTTTTTAACCCCTTCTCAAAGAGCCGAATTATTTCCTCCTCCGAAGCTACCATATGTGGACAGAATCGTAGAAGCTGTATGAACTTAGCCTCATACTCGCTAATGTTCATCGATCCTTGTCTTATCCTTTCAAACTAAGATATCTTCTCATCTAAGTAAGTCTTAGGGAAGTATCTAGTGATGAATTCTCGTCAGAATTCTTCCCATACGACTTCGACACCTGGCCTCTTGCCCTCCTCAATTGTCCACCAGTAGCCATCACTCCCTTTTAGAAGGTACACTACATGTCTCACCTTCTCAGCTTCCAGAATATTGAGGATTCTGAAAGCCTTTTCCAGTTCAGTCAGCTGTACCAGCATACTCTGTGGCTCTACCCCGGAGAAGTCTCTCAAAAGTCTTGTCGGCTCCCTATCCCTCATTGTGGGTTGGTGCCCTAGGTGCAGGTAGTGGCATTCTGTCTGCCATATGCATCATGGTTGCCATGAACTTCCCAAATAGAGCATTGAAAGCTAGATTCTCTATCATGGCTGGGTCAAACTAGGGTTGTTCATGTACATGTTCCTCCCTAGTCTAGTCCCTTACACTCCTCCTGGTGCAGCAACACTGCTTTCAGCAGTGTGTTCTTCGTGTGATCCAGACATCTTCAAGTTCTTCTTCTCCTCCTATATGAGCAGAAGTCACTATTAGATAAACTAGAAGACAATAGAACAGACTCAACAACTTAATCCTATGTCTCTGTAGACTCAGCGAACCTAGAGCTCCGATACCACTAAACTTGAGACGACCCGATACCAAATCAGACCATCATAGTAATTACTTGCAGAATTAAACATAAGCAACAAAATTACTGAAAATAACTAAAAATTAAAATCATTTTCAAAGAGATCCATACATTGGAAAACTCTTTCAAAAAGGAACAAAGTAATTCAATTACATTATGGTTCACAAGTACATATCTTGTACCATCTCTTCTCGAGGATCACATACGTCACCTAATTTGTTAAAATTGTACATAAGCAGCATAAGAACCTCGAGGCATCAAGCTAAAATCTCTGATCGATTTATTAAACTAACTACTGACTCCAAGGACCTGAGAGTACAGAGATGACACATAGGACTCTATACATAAGACATGATAGCTAGTGCCTCCACCTGAGTGTCACTGTTGTCCCTATTGCTACTGCTACTGCTCTTCCCCTGCTATAGGGTTTCTGCCTCTTCTTCCGCATCCACCTAAAAAGTTGGATCCCACGGGGGTGAGACAATTGAAATTGTCCCAGTGAGAGATATAACTCTCTGCCAGAAACATTATTATTGTAGTTTATTAGAATAAAACTGAGCAAAAGAATCATATATATTCAACAGCAGTTAAATCAATGTCTAAATAGATTAGAACACTATTCTTACTCAAAGTATTTCAGCTATAACTTGATAAAGTAGCGTGTCACTTATCCAATAAGAATATGAAGAACATGTATAACATTTATCCATCTAGGATGTGCTAAGCAAGATAAAATCAACCAATGATTCTCGTATTTCAACCTTAAGCAAATACGCTACACGTCTGATTACATTTTACAATCATACTTAATGCCCTGAAGAGATGAAGTATATCGTTCATGCTCCAATCGACCACGATTACGTAAAGCATCGGTACCACACAAGGTCAATGGAAGAGCCGGACTCTAAGACCTCAACCTTCTCGGTCAGTACGAGATTATATGGCAGAGACATCACGTGTCAAACTGCAATTAGCTTGCCAGGGTATAGTGGCATCTTCGCTATAGAGTTATAGTCGCAGTATATACTCTCTTCAGGGTTATGGCCCATAGCCAATGCCTGGTATCATATCATGGAGTCATGGCCCATAGCCATACTCATACTGGGGTATGGTCTGTAACCAATCCCGTTCATAGATATAGCCCGCAACCATTCCTATGGGGCATGAGGATATAATTTCCCAATTACCCCCACATATTCATAAATATGCGCTCCGAGTTAAACTCGTTTCACCATTCAGCAAATTCTGATGCTAATGGATCTATGGTCAGGGAAACTACATTATATGATATCATTTGATTAATTACGTGTATTACCATATTCTTTTAGCCTCAAATAAGTTTCCATACATCAATTATTTTAACAATTGCTACAAAAAAATGTGTAATACTTTCATTAAGTATTATTCAAATCTTTAATAAAGCATTGGGATCTCAAACCCTCATCTCATCAGGGGTATTCGCATCCTTTCACAAACTCATCATTATGATTATAGAAAATGGGTATTCAAACCCTCAGTTCATCAAGGAACACTTGTTACCACTTATCAGGTAACTAAAACACCTTCAGGCCATCTGACCAGGGTAATCATGATACTTGCTTCAAAAGCATCTCACATGGCTCTCAAAGCCCATTTCATCTCTTGTTACCTCTTACTAGTCAACAAAGCATGTTATGGCTCACAAGGCCCATTAACAATAATAAATGAAACATCATAGCTCATACCTGGCTATGCTCATCATCTCATGATACATGCATGGTTAGTACAATTGATAATAATTATATCATTTACATTTTAGCACCATGCTATACAAAGTAACACCACTTATCCCCTTATTAGGGGTTAGGTTTTCCCAATTCATATCAATCAGGGTTACTCATCCCCTTACACAAATTAGAGCTAGGTTTTCAAATTAGGGTTTCATAATACATAGCATCGCCCTAGATTAGGGTTTCACATCACATTACCCTGTTTTAGGTCAACTGCAATTAGCTTACCAGGGTATACTGGTATCTTCACTATAGAGCTACAGCCGTAACATGCACTCTCTTCAGGGAGATTTCAATTATCCATTCCCAGATTATAATGATAAGGAATAATATACATCAATTCCTCATTTGGACGTATGGATATATGTCGTCCTTCACCCCCGCATATTCAAAAATATTCTCTCTGAGTTAAACTCGTTTCACCATTCAACAAATTCTGACACTAAATGGATCTATGGTCAAGGAAACTACATGATGAGATTCCACTTGATTAATTACATGCATTACAATATCTTTTAGTATCAACCAAGTTACAAACAAGAATTATAACATATGATACAAAGAAAGGTGTAATACATTTATCAATTACTTTTATAATCTTTGGAACACATTGAATGCATAACACTCGGGATCTTAGTCCCTTATCACATTACTGGGAATTCTCATCCCTTAACATTATCATCATCATGATTGCTATATCTGGGTATTCAAACTCTTAGTTCATCACTGAACATTGTCACCTTTTATGAGGTAATTGTTACCTCTAGGTCCTCTGACCAAGGTATACATTATACTTGTTGCACAAGTATTTCACATTCCTTACAAGGCCCATTTAAATATGTATTATATGAAATATCATAGCTCATACCTGGCTATGTTCATCATCTCATGATTACTGCATTGATAGCAATTCATGATAAAAACACTAGCAGTACATAACATCACCATGCAATACAAGAGAAATGCAACCTTCCCCTTATTAGGTTTAGGGTTTCCCATCTTAACCAATTAGGGTTTCAGATTCATATTATCACTATATGATGTAAGAGAACTACATCCTTCCCATTATTAGGGTTAGGGTTTCTCATTCTAACCGATTAGGGTTTCAAATCATATCATCACCCTTCACTAGGGTTAGGGTTTCCCCTTATTAACCGATTAGGGTTTCAAATCATAACATCAAGAATCAAACTGTAATTCATACTCCACTTATATTAGGAGTATCAATGTATGCTAATTAATGTGATTATCACACATGTAAAAATTTCTTTCTCATCCTCACTAGGATGTTGATTACTTTATACTTTATTAACTTGTCTTACCCCTTTCTCAAGGAAGGTTAGCCTACACTTATCAAAGTGCATTAAACTCATTACATCTTAATGTAACAATTGACATGACACACTTCATGTGTTACACATCCAAGTATATTGGATTTGAGGTGCACCAAGGTGTATCAACCTTGAGGTGCTGGATATGATATTTATCATGCCTTGGTGTATCACTTCCCTCATCACTTTTAACTTACTTAAGTTCATCAACTTATCTTGTATTAGGGTATTTCCCATCCTAATACTTTATGAACTAACTCATCACATTTATCCGATAGTGTATTGGTCATAAGTCACACACTTGAATTACCCAACTATCATCAAGTGATATGGACTCATCTCGAGTTGAGGCATTGTTGATATAGGGTTGACCATTATCAACCACTTTAGGTGTTTCACCTATCAAGGTATTAGCCACACTATTACTTGGTGTTACACTCATCACTCCTAAGAGTGTTTTTCCCTCACCTTTACAAGGTGTATTGGGTTGAATTATGTATGTCAAGTTGAACACATGGGTTAGGTGTATATAGAGCTAGGTATCATCATATCCCTCATACCCTTACCTATCAAAGTATCAACCTTACTAATCATATGGTGTATCACCTTCACCCTACATGGGTGTAACATCTTAACCTCACTTGAAGATATTTTCCACACCATACTTTAATGTATTGGCCATCACATGTTCTAGGGTATTAACCACCTTACCACTTTTGTCATCTAGTGTATTGGGTTACCCACCATATCGTTTTAGAGGTGTGTGCTCAACACCATATTGTCCAAGAGGTGTATGTGTGCTTACCATATCGGGAATGAGGTAAACCTTGATCACCATATCGTTCATGAGGTGTGTGTATGTGTCACCATATCATGCATGAAGTGCATACTCATAACCATATCGTTTAAGAGGTGTATAACCATCACCAACTAGGGTTTCAACATCATATTAGGAAAGAGGGGTGTCCTTCAATATCATATTGGGCAAGAGGTGTATCCCTCAAGACCATATCGTGCATGAGGTATATCCTCATCACCATATCATTCTATAGGTGTATATCCTTCACCAACTAGGGTTTCAACATCATATCGGGCAAGAGGTGTGTACTTCAATATCATATCAGGAAAGAGGTGTATCCTTCAACACCATATCGTGCAAGAGGTGTATCGTTCAACACCATATCATTCATGAGGTGTATCATCATCACCAAATCGTTCTAGAGGTGAATATCCTTCACCAACTAGGGTTTCAACATAATATCAGGCAAGAGGTGTGTCCTTTAATATCATATCAGGCAAGAGGTGTATGTATTTGTATACTTGACACCATATCATGCATAATGGTATATGCTTGACCTCATATTGTGCAATAGGTGTATCCACATCACCCTATCATGCATGAGGTAAAGATCCATCACCATAGCATTCTAGAGGTACTTGCTTGTGTCACTCATATCTGGTTACATAAAATTAGGGTTTGCATATCAGTTTAGAGGTGTGTACTTGACACTATATAGTGCATGAGGTGTTTTCTTGACCTCATATCATGCAAGAGGTGTATGGTTGACACCATATCATGTTCCATATATGAACTTCATCACCATATCATGCAAAGAGCTATAAACTCTTAAGCATATCATGCTAGTGATGTATGTGCATGACCATATCGGGTTAAAGGTGTGTGTTTGTATGCTTGAACCTAATATCACTTTGTAAGGTGATACCATCATATTCAAGCTCTATAACTTCGTTCTAACTGTTCTAGTATATGGACAACAGGTCAAGAAACTATTAAAACTCATAGATTCATCAAGTATTTAGGAAAAACTTGGAATTGAAAGTAGATCATCAAGTATAGGAAGAAAGATGGTGAATAATAACATGATTGGGTTCAAATTATATAACCCTCCTCAAGAACAACGTCAAAGCTCCAATCTCCAAAGCTTCACGTTCCTAAGGTTGAAGACGAGCTTCACAACTCCTCTATAGGAAAAGAATCACCATGGATAAGTATTTGGTGAAGAGGAAAAAAAGGAAGATCTCAACCCCAGATCCATGCTTTAATCCAAGGTTGAAGATGATCATGGTCTCACCTTAGGGTTGAGACTTGAGCTCATTCTTGATCCTTAGCACCATTCACGATATCTCACTACTTATTCATGATATCCCCTCACTTGTGGCCGATATCCAATCACTTGTGGCCGATATCACTTCACTTATGGCCGATATCACTTTACTTGGCCGATATCACCTTGCTATGGCCGATATCACTTGCTATAGCAGATACCAAGGCCCTATGAATGATACTCCTTAGCATATGCACGATACCAAGAATCTATGCACGATATCTAAGAGAAAGAGGGTGGTTAGATTCGAAAACTTTCACTAATTGGTGAAAGGAAGGGTATATATAGTTGAGGTTCATGAAAAAGTGTGTATATGAGGTGTCATCAATTCAAGCTACTAGGTGCCACGTGTCCATGCATGGTTGACACATGCACATGCTTGCACTTACATTTATATTGACATGAAAAACACTTGAGTATAATCTATATATGATATTTTGGCCATTACTTATCGTGTTGGATAAGATATCTCAACTCAATCACCACTTTATTCACAACCCGGTACAACTTTTTCAAGGAAGTTGTAAACTGATACATATCACCTCCTTGAGGTGATATTCCCATCATGGACTTTGACAAGAGTCCACACAACGATATGGGATCTCTTCTATGGTTCCTTGGCTGATAGGCACTCCCATATTAAGTTTACAACTGGATACAACTCAAGTTTAGGGTTTCACATTCAACCCCTTTCTTAGTCTTATAATCATCAAGAATCTTACCACTCATAAATGATTCAAACATGGTGTCTCCTTCTTTATATCTCCTATAAACGATACATAGAGGGAGTAGGGGCACTCTAAAGGTAGTAATTTTCATATCAACCCTACATTTTTGGTAAATTACTATTTGAACCAAAATTAGTACACAAGGTACTATCATTATTCAAACAAGTTCAAACTTGGAATTTAGGATTTCCATGAGCCACCACCTAGCATCATTCTCTCTCTTATTATGATAAAACACTTACGGAACATTCAACATGTGGCATATTGCAATGTAACCCCTCATCTTGGGTAAATTGCATTTTGGTCCAAAACAAAGGAAAATTGCTCAAACAACATTCAATCGGGACCAAAATTGAAACATAAGTTTGTCACATGATAACAAAACACCTTAGAATATTATATTAAAGTTCTAAGAAACCTACTTATACAAAAAAAACAAGGTTAACTCATAATCCAGGTCAGGGTCATTATAAGTTATAAACCCCTAACAAGGATTTCGTCCCCAAAATCCCAGATGAAGGAAGACAATTGTCATTCATGCATCATATCATCAAGTCTCCACATACATCTTGATGTCATGGAGATGCCATTGAACTTTGATTAGCACAAAGTCCTTCCATTCAGGGTTGTCATAGAATCTTTCATACAAGATACTTATTCAACTGTCCTTTTCATTAATGACTACAGTGTCACTTCTGTATCAGGTAACACTCTCAAAGTCAAAGAAGTACTATTCATACTTTGAATAATTTTGGTGCTAAATCTCATCAATTTGTCACTTACTTAACTTACATCTTTTATGTAATAAGATTCTTGACCTTGGGAGTCTGTCTTCCATACTCCTCACTTAGTTTAGCATTTTATCTCCAAGGAAAGAGCAGAGTTACATTCTATCACCCACTTGGGACTACAAGTCTTATCATACATCTACTGTGTCACTCTAGTCTACTGACACAACACTAAACTTTCTTATGACTTATATCAATTATCCTATTGGCTATTTATATTCTTGTCATAAAGAGAGGCTACTTATCAAATAAGAACTTAACTCAGAGGTATCTCTATATTTTATGTATAAACTACCTCAACAGATCTGGATAGGGATATTCTAAGGAATTATTTTTAGCTTGATAAGCTTTTTCCAAAACAATTCTACAACTGTTCCTTTAATTGATACATCCTTATCGATGTTATGTTTATGCAGAGCGTAAACCCCTAACATATGCTATCCATACTATAGTATGTAACTAGACTAATCTCAAAGTTGGCCCTTCTTGGTAACTAAACATTAATCATCTTATCATGAGTCATGTTCTCATTTTCTCATACTATTGAAAGTTCTTGGATACTAGGATTCTTTACCTTGGTATCCATTACATGTGCCAAAAACACATCACATCCTCATCATTTCCATCTCTCTATTGTTATTAAAGCCAAACATACAAAAGGATCTTTCTTTCATCTTGGGACATTACTTATTACACATATCTTTATATTGGAACCACAGTCCAAGATGAGATGAAACTTTTCCAAGTATCCATCAATAGAACACTTCTAACTCATGCACATCAAGTGTCATAAGACTCAGTTAATTTCCATGTCCCTGAAAGGAAAGAACAAAAAGAAAGATATTCCTCTTATCACCCCATCATCACCCAAGGTTGTTTGTCAAAGAAAGAATATTATCATCTTCTTTGATTATTGCATGAACTTTCAACTGTTCATAAGTCATTTATTCTTGTCTCATCCTAGGTTCCTTGCCATCAGCATAGGAATTATAAGGATGATTACATGTCATCATTCTTTTCCTTGTTATTGTCTAACATGTCCATGAACATTTTCTAATTTTACCACATTTCTCATTTTCACATTATGGAAGAGATCATTATTCTTCACATATTCTTTATTGAACATGGATCATCTCCCTTGTTCCCTTTCACTTATCATGAGAATTGTAATTTGTACTTTCTCATGAGAATCGTACTTTGTACTTTCTCATGAGAATTGTACTTTGTACTTTCTCATACTCACAGGTTAATTTAAGATAAACTCAGATTCCATTTTATTGTACTTAGGATGTGATAGAAACATCCGTGCCATATTTTCAATTTCATTATGCTCTTTAGATTGTATCAAAATGACTGCTTGATCAGAGTAATCAGAAAAATAGCAATCTAAGAGTCCCATACTTACCCTACCTTCAATAGTTGAATACGTGGATAGGGTATACAAGTACTGAGATTAGGTAGTATGCACCTATACTTTACTTTTCATATCATCCATATGACATGACTTAGTATCCCTAGATTTCTCTAGGTGTCTCACTTATACATCGTCCTCTTTTATACAGACAGAAGTTATTAGAAAACTTTTTAAAGATTAGTGGATAGAATGTAAGTTCTCATCCTTTTATCTCTTCCTTATGTCCTCATAGGACTATTCAAAGGAAGCTTAACAACAACTACTTTTTCTTATAACTAACAGATAAAAGCAGGAGAAGACATTTCAGTAATGTAACAATTTCATCTGACCTATCTCGATTCGTGGATCAACTACTGCCTCTGACTGATTCATTGCATAGAATCTTGTTGGTGCCGATTTCCAACGTTGTGCTCTATCGTTTGGTGCAGATGGACCTACTTGGGATGCCTATCCATGTGCTCGAGTGCCACTGTTAAGCTATTTATTTTGAGAGCCTTGTTGACTTTGCCTCGGTGGTTGGGTCATTCCCTCCTTTCTTTTCAGACAAAAGGATCTAATATGCCCAACCTGTCCACATCTATAACATGTCTTGTATGCACTCCCTGGTCTTTTTGACCTTATTACCAATGTAGAGGCTAAATTAAGAGTTCTAACAGGTGGAACTTTAAGTCCTTTGCCCTTTGTTGGTAGCCATTGCCTTGGTGAACTAGGTGTTTGTTGCATTGGTGGCACTAAAAACTTCCCCTTTTTAGAGCTACTAGGCATCTGTTCCGAAGCTTGGATAGATCTTTTCTTAATTTCTACCTCATAATTCTTTACTAGACAGTCTTTTATAAAGTGTCCTGCTTGCCCACACCTGTAGCAGACTCTGATTCTGTGTCATATCTTAATCTTTTTGAAATTTTATATTGCTCCAACATAATTATGTTGATCAAAAATCCTACTAGAGCCCAAAACGTCATCATTGGGGACTGGTAATCTGGGTTGTATTGCTAGTATCTGATCCTCTATTCACATCAATGCTGGCATAACCAGTCCAACAAGAGCATTAAAAGAAGGGTTCTCTATCATGGCTGGATCGATATGGGGATTTTTAGGTAGTCATTCTTTTTTTGTCTGATCCCTTGCACCTTCTCTTGGTGCAACAACATTGCTCTCAACAATGTGATACTCGTATTCTCCAGACATCTTTAAGCTTTACTCTATCTTCTGCATAAGCAGAAGTCACTATAAGATATAGTAGAGGATACTAGAACATACTCAACACCTTAGTCTTATGTCTCTGTAGACTTAGCAAGCCTTAGGCTCTGATACTACAAATTGTAACACCGTTATCATATAGACAACAAGATTATAATAAAATTATGCAGAAATATCCATTAACAGTGGATTAACAAAAATCACTAAAAAATTAAAACCATTTTGCAAAGAGATCCTCTTCCAGGAAACTCTTAATGAAAGAACCAAAACTTTATATACATCAGGGTTCACATTGTGCATACATTGTACCATCTCATCTCGAGGATAACATATAACAGTTGCTTTTTCAAAACATATACTGAAGCAACATAAAACCTCGAGGCATACAAGCCAAAATCACATATTGTTTATAAGACCTTTATGTACTAACTCCAAGGACCTGAGAGTACAGAGACGACACATAGGACTTCTATCTACAAGACACGATAGACAATACACTCAACCTGAGCTATTACTATTGTCCATGTTGTTGTTGTCCTTACTTTGCAGAATAGTCTCTACCTCCTCGTGCACATCCACCTAAAAATAGTGGATCCCACAGGGTGAGACAATTGTCCTAGTAAGAGATATAACTCTCCGCAAACAATATTATTATCACAGATAAAATTGAGTAGAGGTTCTTTTATATTAATAAGCAAGATTAATCATTATTATAAGCATAATAGAGTAATCTCATCTTTAAAGTAATGTAGCTATCTATGATAGAGCAATAAATCATCTATTCACTTTATAAAGATTATGTAGAACATGTATAACATCTAACCATTTCAGATGTATAAAAGAAGTGTACATCAACCAATGTGTTCAGTATTTGATCCTTAAGCAAATACGCTACACGACTGATTACATATTTACAATCACACTTATGCCTTGAGGAGATTTGGGGTACCGCTCATGCTCCAACTGACCATGGCTACGTAAAGCATTAGTACCATACAAGGTCAATGGAAGAGCCGACTACCAAGACCTCACCTGTCTCGGCTAGTACGAGATATCTGGCTGGACATCTTGTGTCAACTGCAATTAGCTTATAGGGTATACTAGTATCTTCTCTATAGAGCTACAACCACAGCATGCACTCTCTTTAGGGAGATTTCAATTATCCATCCCAAAATTATAATGATAAGGAAGATTATACATCAATTCCTCATTTGGACGTATGGATATATGTCGTCCTTCACCCCCGCATATTAAAAAATATGCTCTCCAAGTTAAACTCATTTCACCATTCAGCAAATTCTGATACTGAAGGGATCTATGGTCAGGGAAACTACATGATGAGATTCCACTTGATTAATTAGGTGCATTATAGTATCTTTTAGCATCAACCAAGTTACAAACAGGAATTATAACAGATGCTACAAAGAAAGGTGTAATACATTTATCAATTACTTTTATAATCTTTGGAACACATTGAATGCATAAGACTCAGGATCTCAGTCCCTTATCACATTACTGGGAATTCTCATCCCTTAACATTAACATCATCATGATTGCTAGATCCGGTTATTCAAACCCTTAGTTCATCACTAAACATTGTCACCTTTTATTAGGTAATTGTTAGCTCTAGGTCCTCAGACCAAGGTATACATTATACTTACTGCACAAGTCTTTCACATGGCTCACAAGTCCAATTTAAATATGTATTATATGAAATATCATAGCTCATACCTAGCTATGTCCATCATCTCATGATTCCTGCATGGTTAGCACTTCTTGATAAAAAAAATTAGCAGTACATAACATCACCATGCAATACAAATAAAATGCAACCTTCCCGTTATTAGGTTTAGGGTTTCCCATCTTAACCAATTAGGGTTTCAGATTCATTTTATCATTATATGATACAAGAGAAATACATCCTTCCCATTATAAGGTTAGGGTTTCTCATTCAAACCAATTAGGGTTTCAAATCATATCATCACCCTTCATTAGGGTTAGGGTTTCCCCTTATTAACTTATTAGGGTTTCAAATCATATCATCAAGAATCAAACCCTAATTCATACTCCACTTATATTAGGAGTATCAATGTATGCTCATTAATGTGATTATCACACATGTACAAATTTCTTTCTCATCCTCACTAGGAAGTTGATTACTTCATACTTTATTAACTTGGCTTACCCCTTTCTCAAGGTAGGTTAGCCTACACTTATCAAAGTGCATTAAACTCATTACATTTTAATGTAACAATTGACATGACACACTTCCTGTGTTACTCATCCAAGTATATAGGATTTGATATGCACCAAGGTGTATCAACCTTGAGGTGTTGGATATGATATGTATCATGCATTGGTGTATCACTCCCCTCGTCACTTTTATCTTACTTAAGTTCATAAAATTATCTTGTATTAGGGTATTTCCCATCCTAATACTTTATGCACTAACTCATCACATTTATCCTATAGTGTATTGATCATAAGTCACACACTTGAATTACCCAACTATCATCAAGTGATATGGACTCATCTTGGGTTAAGGCATTATTGATATAGGGTTGACCATTATCAACCACTTTAGGTGTTTCACCTATCAAGGTATTAGCCACACTAATACTTGGTGTTACACTCATCACTCCTAAGAGTGTTTTGCCCTCACCTTTACAAGGTGTATAGGGTTGAATTATGTATGTCAAGTTGAACACACGGGTTAGGTGTATATCGAGCTAGGCATCAACATATGCCTCATACCTTTACCCATCAAGGTATCAACCTCACCAATCATATGGTGTATCACCTTCACCCTACATGGGTGTATAATACTCACCTCACTTGAAGATATTTGCCACACCATACTTTAGTGTATTGGCCATCACATGTTCTAGGGTATTAACCACCTTACCACTTTTGTCATCTAGTGTATTGGGTAACCCACCATATCATTTTAGAGGTGTGTGCTCAATACCATATTGTCCAAGAGGTGTATGTGTGCTTACCATATCGGGCATGAGCTAAACCTTGATCACCATAGCGTTCATGAGGTGTGTGTATGTGTCACCATATCGTGCATGAAGTGCATACTCATAACCATATCGTTTAAGAAGTGTATAACCATCACCAACTAGGGTTTCAAAATCATATCGGGAAAGAGGTGTGTCCTTCAATATCATATCGGGAAATAGGTGTATCCTTCAACACCATATCATGCATGAGGTGTATCCTCATCACCATATCATTCTAGAGGTGTATATCCTTCACTACCTAGGGTTTCAACATCATATCAGGCAAGAGGTGTGTCCTTCAATATCATATCGGGCAAGAGGAGTATCCTTCAACACCATATCGTGTAAGAGGTGTATCCTTCAACACCATATTGTGCATGAGGTGTATCCTCATCACCATATCATTTTATATGTGTATATCCTTCACCAACTAGGGTTTCAACATCATATCGTCAAGAGGTGTGTCCTTCAATATCATATCGGGCAAGATGTGTATGTGTGGGTACTTGATACCATATCATGCATAATGGTATATGCTTGACCTCATATCGTGCAAGAGGTGTATCCCACATCACCTGATTATGCATGAGGTAAAGATCATTCAACATATCACTCTAGAGGTACTTGCTTGTGTCACTCATATCGGGTTACATAAAATTAGGGTTTGCATATCAGTTTAGAGGTGTGTACTTGACACTATATCATGCATGAGGTGTTTGCTTGACCTCATATCATGAAAGAGGTGTATGGTTGACACAATATCATGTTCCGAATATGAACTTCATCACCATATCATGCAAAGAGGTATAAACTCTTAAGCATATTGTGCTAGTGATGTATGTACATGACCATATCAGGTTAAAGGTGTGTGTTTGTATGCTTGAACCCTATATCACTTTGTAAGGTGATACCATCATCTTCTAGCTCTAGAACTTCGTTCTAACTATTCTCGTATATGGACAATAGGTCAAGAAACTATTAAAACTCATAGATTCACCATGTATCACTACAGCAAAAATACCCATTAGTGGCTTTTATTCCAGTGGCTTTTCTAAACAAATACCACTATCTATGTAATGCAGTGGAATTTGTAATTTAAATGCCTCTAAACCACATATTATGGAGTTTATAGAAAAGACTTACAAATTAAGGCATTTTTATAATTAATTAGTGGCATTTCAAAATTTCCAAATCAAATGAGCGGGCCACAATTAATAAAAAAAATTTCTTCCCGCGCGACTTCCTCTGGCATTCAAAACGGTTCCTCTTCTCCACACGTTAGGGCAGAGACATTTACTCCTGACATTTTCTCTGCTCGCAGAAGCCGTGAAGTTGACCTAGCTAGCCTTTTCTCCCTAATCTACCAGACCGTGGACGCTACCTACTGGAACGCTCTCTGCTCTTCTCTAAGGTGTCGTCGATGTTGCCAAGGGTTGGAGGGGACGCTGAGGAAGAGATCAGTCTCCCAACTTTCCGGCAAGGACTGCGGTGGTTTGCCACCCTACTTCTTCAGCGCGTGACTTGCCAGCGAGGACTGTGGTGGTTCAGTGGCGGAGGTAGGATTTTGTACAAGGTGAGGCACCACTCAAACTAATAGCACGTCAATAGAGTCAATAGACCATCCATTGTAAGCAGTAGCGGAGCCACTTGTGGGCCGCATGAGGCACATGCCTCACCCACATTTTAGAAATTTAATGACAGTATCAAATTAGTTCTGGTGTGGTAACATTAAAAAGTAACATATTGGGTCATCATTCCATGTCAATTTTTTTGGGCGGCTACAGAAATAACAAGACCGTGCCTTCATCCATGGCTCCGTGCCCTACGTCCCTGGACTCCTAGTATAAATTTTGGGTGATTGACGACGACGTTCAACATATACGACACCGGCCATAGTGACAACTTTGTGCTTCAGGTCATTAAGCAAATCACATACAGAGCATGCTAAAAATAGGTTTGATTCTCGTATTCGCACATTTGAATCGTTCGCCCTATTAGAACTAATTTCCTTCTCCCAATTGTCCAATGCACATTAACCAAATCTGTTTGGACTTGTTTACATTATACTAAGGGGTGTTTCTTATTTAGGTTCTACATTTTCGTAGATATTGCTAGACGATAGTCAAATCCCCATCATTTTTGTGGGATTTTTTGTTGTGTTGATATGGAGGAAGCCTTGTCGTGCAAGAATAACGTGGTGGCAAGTTACTCATTCGTGGAAAGTCTATTAATGTGAACTATTATTGCAAAGATAATCTTTAGCCAGTGTTTTTGCAAAAGATTTTCCCTTCCCCGCAAATTGGTTCACCAAGGGCTATGAATTTATGACCTCCTGTCTAATAAACCACTCTGAGAATTACATTCTAATCTGAAAAGGAATACACTACAATGCCATCTTCTTGCACATATAGGTGTCAACAAAATTGTTAGGCTTAGATTATATGCAGTTGCCAAATAGAATATGTACAACCGGGTGTATGCTTCTCCATGTTCACACGATACAATTAAATTATGTTGTCTGTTAACCTAGTAAGACAATCTTGAGGGGGTGATTCCTTTTTCTTTTCTCTTACTACATAACAATGTAGATAAAGACATGCTACTACTACGATTGTATGAAATACAACCCCATATCTGTGCCTCACCCACTTTTGAACCTAGCTCCGCCACTGATTGTAAGTAAAGTTTAGTATTAATTTGTAGATGGAATAAAATAGCATAAGTGTGGGCTTGCAGCTTCTTCAAGATGTAGGTATGCAGAAAATTCATGATGCATCTCATTATTGCTTTAATGTAAACACATTGCATTATGGTTACTTCAGTTCCATATACTATCATTATATAATATCATTATATATACTTACAATTGTTAGTACTAATATTTTGTAGTCTCTGTTCACCCACAACAGTCACTATGGCATGGGCGTCTACCCCCCCCGCTCCTTTTCCCTGAAGCAGAAAAGCTAGACATCACCCTAGACGAGCGTACACTTGCACAACTCACCATTCCCAGACATTGGCGTCATCTGGATGGAAGACGCTACACGACTGGTCAAATGACCTTAAAGTTTGGGAACTCGACAAATGTAATCGAGGTTCAGTATGATGGTGATGACAATCTGGTATCCACAACCAGTTGGTGTGGGTGGATTGGGAGAATGGGAATTGGTCGTACGGACCAGGTTTTGCTTCGTCCGATTGGCGACAATACCATACAGGCTTATATACATAACTACAAAAACAATTTTCCTTCTCACCTGAGATGGTATATGCACGAGCCAGGATGTACCATATCTGAGGAGTCGTCATTCGATGAATTCGGCATGCCTGAGGTGCAATCCTTGCTCGTTGGTACCGCCTTGTACCCCATGGTCATCAGTTCGGATTCGTCTACCAGCGACTCCATCCTCGACACAACATCATCAAGAAAATGGACACGTCACAGTCATAACAGCCGTCACAATTGGGAAATAATAAAAAAATGTAATTTTTGTTGTATTACTTGATGAACATTAGTAATCAATCAAGTACTGTGAATTTAAGGTACCCAATGTGATCTTGATGATGGCTTGCAAATGTTTTTCTCTGGTGTGGTTTTGAGTGATGTTTTTCTTTGAGGATTGCCTCAAAGTGATGTTCTAGTTTTATCCTTATTATAACTATATATGTTGTTTGTATGACAAACTTACTCATTGGGTGTAAATACCTTTTATTTTGTTCAATTTTGTTTTAAGTGTCTTCATTTTTGTGTGACTTGATATACTCAGGATGAGAGAATAGTTAAGTGACAGCTTCCATAATAAGACAGCTACAAGGAATGATCAGAACAACATCATTGACTCTTGTACAGGGACTCATTTACCTAGCATTACTCCACAAGGTTGTTGGAAAGATTTGAACATGTCATCCAGTAATCGCTCCCAAAAAAAATTAGCTTCCCTTCCACCTAATGTTCAAAATGATAGACCAAGGAAATTCAATAACACTGTTGCTAGCTCTGCTGTTACAAGAACACCTTGTGATGGACAAGGTAATCATATCATCGCATTTATAGTGCTGCATTTAATGATATATAATTTCTATATATGTTGTATGATTCATGAATGAATGCTCATGTCAAAGACATCGACAATGGGTGCCTAATGGCAATGCTTCAGTGTCCAATCATTCAAGAAGAGTAGACAATAGAGCTTCCAATAGTCAAAATAGCCATGTATTTCATGATCACATGGAGCAAAATGGCCTATCTGATCACCATGATGAGTTGTTAAATGCTACAACAACACCTTCTGATGGGTTAGGTAATCGGTTAATTCATTGCATATATAGTGCTGCCTTTAGTGATATATAATTTCCATTTATGTTGTATCCTTTATGAATGAATGCTCAAGTCAAAGACATTGACCATGGGTGCCTAATGGCAATGCTTCAGTGTCCAATCATTCTAGACGAGTAGACAGTAGAGCTGCCAATAGACAAAACAACCATCCATTTCATGAACACATGCAGAAAAATGACCTCTCTAATCACCATCAAGATTCGTTGAATGCTACAACAACACCTTCTGATGGGCTAGGTAATTGGTTAATTCATATCATTGCATTCATAATGCTGCATCTAAAGATATATAATTTCTATTTATGTTGTATCCTTTATGAATGAATGCTCAGGTCAAAGACATCGACCCCGGGTGCCTACTGTAAATGTTCCCGTATCCAATCAATCAAGAAGAGTAGAGAGTAGAGCTGGCAATAGCCAAAATAAAAATGCATTTCAAGAAACCATGGAGTAAAATGACGTCTCTGATCACCATGATGAGTCGTTGAATGCTACGCCAACACCTACTGATGTGCTAGGTATTTGGTTTATTCATATCATTGCATTTATAGTGATGTATCTAATGATATATAAATGAATGCTTAGGTCAAAGACATCGCACACGTGGCCGAACACAATGTTTGCAAGTCTGGAAAAGAAAGGCAGGCGATCACATTCCCATTGAGATAAATCAATTTGGACAACCAGTGGGTAAAAACCAATGTCACTTATCAAGTTTTTTGACAACCATTGCAAGAGATCCCAATCTTTTTCCATTAAACTACGAGGACTGGAGACAATTTCCAGCAAATAAAAAAGAATCCATATGGAATTTTGTTAAGGTACAATATTAAAATTTATTTTTAAATGGTTAAATGAAGCTTCTAATTGATATCCTTATTGTCGGTAGAGTAAATTTGACAATGAAGAGACTGGGAAAGAAATATAAGGACCACAAGTGGGAGTTACGAAAACTATACTTCGTAGAAGATAGTCCATATGAACAACAACTTGAACAAGTTGTTCCCCGCGTGGAAACGTCTCAATGGAAATTTCTTGTGGATTATTGGAGGAGCAATAAAGGAAAGGTAATTTTTTGTATCTATTAATTGATATATAATTTACCTCACAAATAATTACTATTATCAATACTACAATTTTTTTTTCACAGAGGAAGTGTATAACTAACAAGACAAGCAGAAAATTTCAAAAGGTTAGACACACAACAGGAACCAAGTCATTTGCTTATCTGAAATATGATGTAAGTTAGACTATATTGTGATCCAATTGGACAATTTGGAGACATCCGTTTAAATGATGTTAGCAATAACCTTGTTTGAATGATATAGTTGGAGAAGGAAAGAGGCGGGGAAGTTGATCCCATTGAGTTTTTTGAGAAAACCCATCGTAAAAAAGATGGGAGCATAGTTAATATTCAATCCACCAAAATTTTGGTACAAGGATTCCTATCCTATAGTATTATGTTACATTTACTACATGGAAACATTTATATGTTTGGTATAAAATTCATCTTCTATGTTCTGTTATGTGTAAGAAAATTTTTTTGAGGTAGGTGACGAGCTATGAAGAAACCAACCTGATGTTACTTCAGCTGAAATTTATAGGCAGGTTATGGGAGAAGAGAGACCAGGATATGTTCGTGGTTATGGACTTGGACCATCACCTTCTGATACCTGGGGCAAGAACCGTAAATCCTGAGAAGCTGATGAAGCGCAAAGGAAGCATTTCCAGGAACATCTTGAACAACAATAGATGGAATTTGAAGCTAAAATTTAAGAACAAAATGAAAAAATAGAGCAAATACTAGCCTTGTCTAGAGAAGGAAACAGTCAATCAACACAACATGTATGCACTGGCCAGGTATGAATACATTTTATACAAGATGTCTGGTATCAATTATTTTCCATGTTGAATTTTGATGGCCTTGTGACAAAGATAAAATAATTGTGCATATCAGAATGAGACATTCAACAATTTATAAGGGACAAGTATGTTTGTATTTGTGTAAATTGCACATCATTCTATGTTGATATAAATTTTTTATTTAAATTGTATATTGTTTATAGGAAGTGTATGTGATGAGTATCGCAGATGCAGATGATAAAGTTGCAATCGGTCGAGTATCTGAGATTGACCCCTTGCAAATGGTGGGAGGTGCAATTTTAGGCTCATAATGTGTTGGTGTTTATGTAGAGGTTGTGGTGATGGCCAACGAACCTCTAGTCAGACCTTCTGAGAAATATCAATATATGGATGAAGTTATTGGCAATGTCATAGCATGACCGAAATCACATTTACTGCCAAAGTGAGCATATAGTATTGCTTATAATATGACATAATTGAAAACAAAACTAGTATCTAAAGTCGTTTCCATTTGTTGCAGGTCATGAAGTGTAAAGATAGACAATTGCATTCTTAGATACTGTGTAGAGAGATGAAAGTTATAGTTGTGTTTCTTTGGTCCACTTTTTTATTAGTACATAATGATCCAGATACTATTGTTTCATGTCCATTGTCGTAGACAATGTTGCCAAATGACAATCCTATTTTGCTTTTAGCTATGAGCAGTGTCTTACCTTCTTGTGTGTGACATTTACACAACATATTTTGTTTTGACCTATTGAATGTGAATGTCTTTTTTTGCTTCCTAAGTCAATATTTCTCTGTAAATGTTTCTTTCATAACTTGATCACATGTTGCATGATAGCTTACTAAGTCAATATTTCTCTGAAGAATTGCCAAAGTGGTTTTTAGCTATGAGTAGTGTTTTTGGAATCTTGTGTGTGATATTTACACAACATATTTTTCTATGGTGATTCGTCTCAAGATGGTTTGTGGTTGAGCTTCTATGATTGCTCAATATTTAGGCTATTAAGATGTCTGAAATGAAATTGAGATATTTTAGTCGCATGCTTCTATGCGTCCTAATTTCTCTACAGAGGTACAACAAGTCATTTTCAACATTTACATGGTACAACAAGTCATTTTCAACATTTCCATACTCTGCTTTGGTTAAGAAGTCAAGGAAGAAGCCTCAAGAAATAATGGGTGGTCTTAGTAATGTCGGTTCCTCCATGTTCCCTTAATTGTTAAAACAACATCTACAATAATACCCTTTCTGTAACATGTGGTTGTGATGCAGGTCCTAAAAGCCAATAACTATGGTAAGGATCCTCTACTAAGATCATGTACATAGAATGACCTTAAATATCCAAGTACATAGCTGCTGTTAGGACTAAAAAAGGCATGTTTTTGGAGATTAATGACCACTCTCAAGAGCTAAGGTTGTCATCTCATCTCTTGTGAAAGCCTTCAGCTCAGCTCTTGTGATTGTCCTTTAATATCCAAGAACAGAGCTGCTGTTAGGACTCAAAGATGGGATTCCTCACCCTGGAACTGGTCTTACATGCAATCCAACAAAATGGTGCATGCTTACATGTTCTTGATGTATTACAGCCTAGCCAACATTGGTTTCCAGTTTTGCTTTGGGTTGTTTTAAGGATTCCTGGATAAGGTATATTTCACTACTTCACTTTGCTTTTTTTCAGTTGAAGGGGATAGTGAATCTGTTCTGGAAACTCATCTTGCTTATCAGGGGATAGTGAATCTATTCCTGGTGGCCATGTTAGTATACATTCGAAGACCTGAAGCCTCCTGCTAATCTACATAGTCAACTTGCATCTTTTGTTGTTAGTTGTTTATTACATGTGGTGGTTGTCGTGACTGGTGATGGTGTCAATGATGCATCTTCTCTGAAAATGGCAGACATTGGTATTGCCATGGAATTTCTGGAACTTAGGTGATTATATTCGCTATGGGAATTTGTATATCTATCTTCTTGTCTTTTAGTAATTATTATCGATAATGATGTTTCTTATCTTTTTATGTGTCAGTCCAGGTTGCCAAGGAGGCTTCAGACATGGTTCTTGCTGATGATAACTTCACTACAATATTTATTGCAGTTGACGAAGGGAGATCTATCTATAACAACATGAAGGCCTTCACCAGGTTCTGCTCTTATTAATCATTTTATGCTTTCTTACCTTACTAAAATTCTTTCAACTTATTACGTATAGACTATAGTTTTATTAGAACACTGGACGAGATTGAGTTTGATTATAATATTTTGCTTTTACATAATTGTCAAGATTGTCAGCTTTGCCCCCTTTCTATAATCTGCTTAGTTGTGTGGTTAGCTAAATGTCTAAAGCTTTGCTGCGTGGTAAGCTCTATTCAGCTGACATAATGTCAATGGTACATTTGAAATTATCACCCCTGTCGAACTTATTAGGTGAGAAGGTGGGTTCTTGTGAGGCTGCCCTTCTTGCAAAGCTCGACATTAGGCCCTTCTCATATGGATTGGTTGTGATGTCATTTTATGAGAGTGGAACTGTATTCTGCCCTGAGGTCCTTGACCTTACTGAAGATAACCTTATTTATAAATTTGGAAATGGTGCTATCTTCCCTGATACTATCTTATTGCATGCTAGTGTTGTACGTTTTTTTTGTCTTACATTTGCATGCAAGTGCTCAACTTTTTGCTCACTTCATGGCAGGATCCTAGAAAGTTTGCAGTTGTTGCTGCCCCTGCTGCTGCTTCAGGCTATGCAGTTGTACCTGCGGCTTCTACTGCCAAGATGGAAGAGAAGAAGGAAGAACCTACTGAGTTGATGACTTTATGGCCAAATTATCATATCCTATCACTACAGCTGAGAAGAAGGATGAACTGTCATTGCAGTGTAGCTGGTCTAATCCTGCAGAAGCTCACAACTACTTGGAATGCTAGGATGGAGCTGTATGTTTTTGTAAGAAAATGAGTTTGTATTCCTTTGGGGGGAGTTGATATCCAGTTAGTGATCATGTCTAGAATATATACCATATATAGTCATATGTGATGGTGTTGTATTGAATATAAGGGGCAAGGTAAAATGTCCTCCTCATGTAATTGTCATTTGATTATAAATAAAAAAGTTCAATACTTCTGGAAAAATGTGTTCAGCTTCAATTGGCATTCAATTAGAAAACTTGATCATGGACTACAAATTCACTGACTAAAATCAATTAAAAATTAGTAATGCAGAACTAGTATGTCATTACTGGCTTTTTTCATCAGCCACTACATTCAATCAAAACCGTTTTATACAACAACATTATACAAAACAGTGGCATTTGTATAAAAGCCAAATGATGGATAGTGGCTTTTCTATAAATGCCAAATGATGGTTTAGTGGCCTTTATGTGACATTTATTCGAAGCCACTAAAGACAAACCTTTAGTGGCTTTTACAACTTAAGCCACTATCTTCCTAGTGCCATTGGCGCTAGAGGCATTTTTTTAAATGTCAACAAATGCCGCTAAACCTGTTTACTGGCTTTTTTTAGTGGCATTTATGAAAGGCCACTAATGAATATGTTTGTTGTAGTGTATTTAGGAAAAACTCAGAATTGAAAGTAGATCATCAAGTATAGCAAGAAAGATGGTGAATAATAACATGATTGGGTTCAAGTTATATAACCCTCCTCAAGAACAACTTCAAATCTCCAATCTTCAAAGCTTCACGTTCCTAAGGTTGAAGATGAGCTTCACAACTCCTCTATAGGCAAAGAATCACCATGGATAAGTAGTTGGTGAAGAAGAAAAGAAAGGAAGATGTCAACCTAGATCCATGCTTTAATCCAAGGTTGAAGATGATCATGGTCTCTCCTTAGGGTTAAGACTTGAGATCCTTCTTGCTCCTTAACACCATGCATTATATCTCACTACTTATGCATGATATCCCCTCACTTGTGGCCGATATCCCTTCACTTGTGATCGATATCACTTCACTTATGGCCGATATCACTTTACTTGGCCGATATCACTTTGATATGGCTAATATCACTTGCTATAGCCGATACCAATGCCCTATGAACGATACTCCTTCACCTATGCATGATACCAAGACTCTATGCACGATATATAAGAGAAAGAGTGTGGGCTCTGATCTCCAAACCATGACATAAACACGATTAAAACTTAGCGGAAGCGAATCGGTAATCAGCGGAAGACAAAAATCACGGGAAATTAAAACTTTTCGTGACAAGAGCTTGAATCCATAAAAGCTTCTTTCATAAAGGGAGATAAACTGTTTACATCTCCGGATAATTACTTCTTGAGTAATTATATACATCAGGATACAAAATATCAAGATCACTATACAAAAGACTCCAAGACCTGAGAGTACAGAGGACACATAGGACTGACTCTAACTACACCACATGGCAGGACAATCTCCACCTGAGATTACTGCTGCCCCTGGTGCTGCTGCTGCTGAGACTGATCACCTGTAGGCTGGTTCCTTCGTCTCCGACGTCCACCTAAAAAGTTGAAGCCTACGGGGTGAGACAATTATACATAATTGTCCCAGCGAGAGTTATAACTCTTCGCCAGAAGCTTTATTATAACATCAAAGAATATCTTAAACAATAAAGCCTTTAAAGCATTCTATAACAGTTGCAAGTATAACAAGATCTCAACCATTTAGGAGATATGGAGAATATAAACATTATTGCAATGTAACATCAATCAACTAACTTGGAGTCATCTCTAACAAGTTATACTACATGGTTGATTATGTTTTACAAACAACATTATGCCCTGTGGAGATGAGGCTTACCACTCATACTCCAACTGATCGCTGAGAAGTCACATCAGTATCATACATAGGTCATTAAGAGAGACGGATTCTCATGACCTTCACCTTCCTCAGTCAGTAAGAGGATCACTTGTAGGACATCTCGTGTCTCTACTACTATAGCTCACCAGGGTAAACTGGTCCTTCGCTATTCTAGAGTCACAGTGGCGTTCTGTACTCTCTTCGTCATCAGGAGGTTTCATGTTTACCTGCCACTGATACGGATATCTGTGCTTTCTTCGTCATCAGGAGGTTTCATGTTTACCTACCACTGATACGTTATGGAATTATAGTGAAGGATGGATGGATTACACATCTACATCACTTTCCTACACTAGGATGTAAGGTTCTACACATCCATGTACCCCACATACTCAAAAGTATGTGCTCCAGGAGTTCCCTGAGGAAAACCTATTTCACCATCACTTAATTTCTGACAATGATGGATCTATGATCAGGGCTCTACATTATACTTGATTAGTTAGGTACATTCAATATTCTTTAACAGCATACATTGATCTTCAAACAATAACAGTAGCATAGCAGCTATGAAGGAAGAATACTAAATGTCACAGGCCTAACTCATATCAATCATCATTTCTCATTATCCTCATTACAAGTCATCTCTAAGGCATGACTTTGATGGTATTCATGGCTCTCACAGCCCATTATCAGTATAGGATGCCACTGACAAGACATCCGGTTACTTTACTTATTCATAAGGCTAACAACATGCCTTTAATGAATATAACATCAACATCCATACCTGGATATGATTACCTTCATATCAGAACCTGCATGGTTAATACATCTGATAAAGGTAATACAACAATAAGGAATGTACTTCCTACTCTTGTCATAAGAGTTACATCTCTAATTCACATCAAATAGAGTTTAATACTCAAAAGCATGCCATTTCCCTTGAATTAGGGTTTACTATTCACATTACATGTCATCACCCTTGAATTAGGGTTTACTATTCACATTAAGGTGAATTGAACTCATAACATCATCATGTATGAGTAACATCTTCAATGATGATCTTAGATTAGTTAAAAGTTCATCATTTATCATAATTAGGGTTTCTATGATCTCACACAGGTGGATCATACCCTAATTATGCTCATTTCTGTGTATTGGGGATGCTTCAATTGAGTTTCCACTTAAAAAGGGTATTTTCTCTCTCTAGAAGTACTTTCTCTCTCTAGAAGTACTTTCTCTCTCATCATAAGGTTAAGTGATGTCAACATTACTCTAAAACAGGTTGGATTGAGTCATCATAGGCTAACATAGCCAAAAACATCACCATTATGTGATTTAGAGTTACTTTCTCTCTCTAGGGTACTTTCTCTCTCTAGAAGTACTCTCTCTTTCATCATACTAATGGTGGATGATAACTTTAGACTATATCAAGTTGGATAGAGTCATTATGACTAAAAACATCATTCTCATGTAATTAGAGTTTGAATTGAGCAAGGTATAACTCAATTGACCTTTCAGGGGTATTTTGGTAATTCCCCCATTGATCATCATTATGGTCAAAACCTTAGTCAAATAACCCCTTACTACCCTAGATTATCATTAGGGTTTGATTTGGGCAACATTGGACCATTTATATTATGAATTGATTGAAAGAAGTCAACTTGGAATCACATTGATTGATTTCAATCATTAATCATCAATTGAGTTGAAATCGGTTGAAAGTGTTGACCGTTTGCCCACTTTGACTTTCCAAGACCGCGAGCCTCTTTCTAACTCCAAGACTGCGAGCCCCCCTTAGGCTTCAAGACCGCGAGCCTCTTCAAGTGGTTCAAGACCGCGAAGCCCTATCATTGGTTCAATTGATGTTGAGACCGCGAAGATCAAATTGGAGTTGAGACCGCGAAGAGACGCTGACCGTTTAGCTAGTTTGACCTCAGGACCGCGAGGCCCTTCGCGGTCTTGAGACCGCGAGCCTCCTCTCGGTCTTGAGACCATGAGCCCCCTCACGGTCTTGAGACCACGAGCCCTCTCACGGTCTTGAGACCGCGAGGCTCACATGGTCTCAGCTGTTTGGTCCATCAACAAAATCAAAGATACAATCGATGATGTTAACCGATGTTGAAGCCCTCAAAAGGTCAAAGTTATGTTGACCACCTATGGATTGGGTCAACTAAGGTTATGCTTTAACCAATTGGTCATTCAATTGACCCTCAATTGTTGACCAATTAGGATTGAAAACGATTCAATTAGGGTCTATCAATGTTCACCCATCAACACTCCACAAAGTGACTCAACACAAGGTTGAACCCTTCCATTGAGCTCCAATTGGGCCCAAACTTGGCCCAAACGGTCTTGAGGTCATGTGGGTGGACCCCACATGGTCTTGAGACCGTTTTCCCAAGGTTTCATCAAAATCTAATGTGATTTGATAGGGGTTGAACCATGATGGAGCCATAAAACAGAATTTTGATTAAATTGATAACTTATTTGCAATTAGGTCCTCAATTGGTCAAATTACTTAACCCTAGACCTTCAAACGGTCTTGGGTAATTTTCCTCTCAGTCTTGAGACCGTTTGTATGAGTTCCAAACGGTCTTGAGACCGTTTGCCCATCCAATTTTGGATTCTAGTGCAGATTCATCAAGGTCTGACCCATTGAGTTGATGATCATGTCAATATTTAATTGCAATGTAATTCGGTGTAATTGTACCTTCAATTGGTCAACTATCCTTGACCCCAGACCTCCAAACGGTCTTGGTTGATTCCCCTCGCGGTCTTGAGACCGTTTGGTGACCCCCAAACGGTCTTGAGACCGTTTAGGTCAATCAACCCTAAAAACCCTAATTAGGTCACCATAATTTCAGTACTGATTTTATCTAGGGTTATCCCTAGTATTCACCCTTCAACTCTTAGCCCGTTTGGAATTAGACCATAAAACTTGGTGAGTTGTTAATTAACATAATTCTGAACAGTATTATCATACGGTCAACGCCTGTTCAACGATCTTACATGGTCTTGAGACCGTTTGCCCAAAAAGGCAATTGCAGACCGTTTGAAAATCAGGAATAAATTCAAATAAAGTTGTTACTTAAAAAGGTCATATCTCCCGATTCCTTTGGAGTTAGCCTCCCAAATTTTGAGGGTAATTAGCCTATATAATTAGAAACAGATTTCTTATACGGTCCACGCCCGGTCAACGGGGCCAAACGGTGTTGGAGACCGTTTGCCCTGTCGCGGTCTCGAGACCGTTTGCTCACCTCGCGGTCTTGAGACCGAGAGAGCAAACTGGTGAGACCGTTTAAGGGAGTGAAAAGCGGTGGGTTTTTCTTGGAAATCACGCCTTCATCTCCTAGCTCAAGAACAGTACGAATATCCCATGGATTTTCTTGCAAAATAGCAGGGAAAAGTAGGGAAACATAGAGAGCTATCATTAAACCGCATATAAAAGATGTTCATAATAAAGCATGGTTTAGAGTTATAAAACCCACCTAAAGCTTGCTTCTTGAGCTCCAAGCTTTCAAGATCCAAGATATAATGGCTTCCTTGAGTTCTTACAGGTTGGCCAAGGTGAAAACTCCAAGGAAGGATGAAAAGAGACGGCTAGAAAGGTAGGGTTTCAAGAGTTAGCCATGAAGATGACCTTGAATTCGAGTTCTAACCATGGAACTAAGCAAGAAGAGGGGTTTAAACCTACCTTGCACCCCTTGGTCGTCCTCCTTAGCTCCAAGGCAGTCCTTGGTCGTCTTTGGTGAAATGAAACAGTAAGGAAACGAAGGGTGAGTTCCCTTGCAACTAAGGGAAGGAGAGCTTATATACATGGGGTAGGATTTTCAACATTAGTTCATAAGTTGTCCATAATTCCAACTAGGTCCCTCCTTATTTACTTGATCGTCCCTTCCTCTTTATTCTACGGACAAACCTTCTCTTAAGGTCTTAGGAAAAGAAGGTAAAGGAGAGCAAGCTAATAATGAGGTCAATACATAAAGAAATATTGCACATATACCCTGATTATTCAATCACAAGGCATATCTCATAACTTGATAATTCAATTGAGGTGACTTCCTCATCATTTCTTCTCTTAATGATGGCAAGAGTCTAAAAAGATACATTAGATGACATATTTCACAATTTGTATCCCTTAATTTGGGTAAATTGCATTTTACCCCAAACTAGGGTTTCAAGCACCGGGATTGCTTCCACAGCTGCACCTTGGTGCCTTAGCTTGGGAAATCCCTCAAACTTTGCTTAAAAGATTTCTCATGATGTCTCAACATCAGAGGAACATCTCATCATGTGAAAATTGCAAGCTAACCCTTTTAACTGGGTAAATTGCACATAGGTCCCTGTATATCAAAACAATGCTACAACTTTAAATAAAAAGGAGCAAATACTAAAATATATGTTTCTGAGAAACTTAATTACACGCTCAGAGTTAATCACAAAGATTTAATTACATATTTAGGCAAAACACCTAGGGTTAACTCATAACCCAGGTCAGGGATGTTACAAATTATCCACCCCTTACAAGGATTTCGTCCCCGAAATCGATAAAACATACTAAGAGAAAAGGGCAGGATACTTCCTTCTCATCTCATCCTCTAACTCCCAAGTGGCTTCTTCAATACCATGATGGTTCCAGAGGACTTTCACAAGACTTATATCTTTCTTCTTTAACTTTTTAATTCATTTATCAAGGATTGACACTGGTCCCTCCTCATAGGATATGTCATCATTCAATTCTACTTCCATGGGTTGTAGAACTGACTCGGTGTCTGGGTGACATTTCTTCAACATAGAAATGTGAAACACAGGGTGTAACCGCTGTAACTCAGGTGGTAGCTCTAGTTTATATGCTACCTTTCCAATCCGTTCAATGATTGGATAAGGCCCCATATATCTAGGAGCTAACTTCCCCTTTCTTCCAAAACGAAGGACCCCTTTCCAAGGTGAGACCTTGAGATACACTCTGTCTCCAACCTGGAACTCTAAGGGTCTACGACGTTTGTCAGCATAAGATTTCTGCCTATCCTGAGCAGTCTTAATCTTATGTTGTATAACTTTAATCTTTTCCGTGGTTTGCTGCACCAGGTCAGGACCTAACAACTGATGCTCACCAGTCTCAAACCAACACAAGGGTGATCTACAACGTCTACCATATAAGGCTTCATAAGGTGCCATATCAATACTATGCTGATAGCTATTGTTATAGGCAAACTCTATCAAGCTTAGGTGTAGATCCCAACTTCCGGTGAACTGGAGAACACATGCTCGCAACAGGTCTTCTAAGGTTTGTATGGTCCTTTCCGACTGTCCATCAGTCTGTGGATGAAAGGCCGTACTAAACCTCAGCTTAGTGCCTAAGGCTTTGTGCAACTGTTCCCAAAAATGACTGGTAAACTGAGGACCTCTGTCAGAAACTATTGTGACAGGAACTCCGTGCAAACGCACTATCTCTTGAACATACAACTCTGATAACCTTTCTGCAGAATAGGTTGTTTTGACAGGTAAGAAATGTGCTGTCTTAGTCAACCTATCAACAATTACCCAAATGGAATCATGTCCTTTGCTTGTCCTGGGTAGGCCAACAAAAAAGGCCATGGTCACATGGTCCCATTTCCACTGTGATATGGGTAAAGGTTGCATTGTTCCTGCAGGCTTCTGGTGTTCAGCTTTAACTTGCTGACACACAGGGCACCTCAGAACAAACTCTGCAACGCCCTTCTTCATCCCAGGCCACCAATACAGATCTTTCAAATTCTGATACATCTTGGTGCTCCCTGGATGCATAGCATACATGGAAGAATGGGCTTCTTCCAGGACTAACTTTCTCAAGTTGTCCACATTTGGCACTATCATTCTTCCATTATAACAAGCTACTTGATCTTCTGAGTCATGAAAACCATCTTGCTTCTCATTTCCATACTCACATTTTATATGTTGAACTGCAGCATCATCTAGCTGTGCCTCTTTAATCTGCTCCCTTAGTGTAGGTTTAATATGCATCTCAGCTAACAAACCGGTTAACAATGACACCTTCAACTGTACATTGTTTTGCCTTAAAGAGATAAGCATATCTCTTCTAGAGCATACTAAAGAGTTTAGTTGTGCTCTATTCATGGTTGATGTTGCTGATTTCCTACTCAAGGCATCTGCAACAACATTGGCCTTGCCTGGGTGGTAATCAATTGTACAGTCGTAGTCCTTGATTAACTCCATCCAGCGACGTTGCCTCATGTTGAGCTCATGCTGAGAGAAGATATACTTAAGGTTTTTGTGGTCTGTGAAAATCTGGAATGTTTCTCCGTAGAGATAATGCCTCCAGATCTTCAAGGCATGAACCACAACAGCTAATTCCAAATCGTGTGTTGGATAATTCTCCTCGTGTTTCTTAAGCTGTTGGGAAGCAAAAGAAATCACTAGTTTATCCTGCATCAACACACATCCTAGTCCGTTCTTGGAAGCATCACAGAAAACTATATATCCTTTTCCTTGTTCAGGTAGCACTAACACATGTGCACTTGTCAACCTCTCCTTCAGCAACTGGAAAGATTGTTGACACTTATCACTCCAGGAAAAAAGAACATCTTTCCGGGTTAACTTGGTCAAAGGTAGAGCTATAGAACTAAAGTTCTTTATGAACCTTCGATAATAGCCAGCTAACCCCAAGAAACTTCGAATTTCCGTCGGTGTCTTCAGTTGTTCCCATTGTAGAACAGATTCTACCTTTGTAGGGTCAACTCGAATTCCCGAGGCGGATATCACATGTCCAAGAAAAGATACCTCCGGCAGCCAGAACTCACACTTGCTAAACTTAGCGTACAACTTATGTTCTCTTAGCAAGGTCAAATCTTGGCGAAGATGCTGCTCATGCTGCTGAGCATCCTTACTATAAATCAGTATGTCATCTATGAAGACGACAACACACTGATCAAGGAAAGGTCGAAAAACTCTATTCATGAGTTCCATGAATGCAGCTGGTGCATTGGTTAGTCCAAACGACATAACCGTGAACTCATAGTGACCATATCTTGTCCTAAAGGCAGACTTGGATATGTCACTATCCTTAATACGAAGTTGATGATATCCAGACCTCAAGTCTATTTTTGAAAAGACGGTTGCACCACGCAACTGGTCAAAGAGATCATCAATTCTCGGCAGAGGATACTTATTCTTTATTGTTACTTTATTGAGTTGTCTATAGTTGATGCACAACCGCATTGACCCATCTTTCTTTTTAACAAACAAGACCGGAGCACCCCAAGGTGAAGTACTCGGTCGGATAAAACCTCTCTCAACTAGCTCTTGAAGCTGTTTCTTGAGTTCTGCCATCTCGGCAGGCGCCATCCTATACGGAGTTTGAGCTATGGGTTTTGTATCTGGAATCAGATTGATTTCAAAGTCAATCTCCCGAGGTGGTGGTATACCAGGAAGTTCTTCAGGAAACACATCTTCGAATTCCCTGACTATAGGAGCTTCGGCAGGATTGGAACTTTCCTTGGTAACATCTACCACATGGGCTAAGAATGCATAACATCCTTGCCTCAACAGCTTATCAGCAACCATAGCTGACACAAGACAGGTGGGCAGAATCTTTCTTTCACCTTGAAAGATCCATGTGTTGCTTTCATCAGCAAACACAGCCAACTTGGACTCACAATCCAAGACAACTCTATACCTTTCTAAGGTATCCATCCCAAGGATTATATCAAATCCCTGCATATCAAGTGGTATAAGATCCACTTGAATGCGATGGTCAGAAAAGAAAAGGATGCAGGAAGAACATACCTCCTGCAAAACGGCAGACCCACTCAACGGAGTCTCTAACAACAAACTATCTGCTCTATGACTAACAGTCACGTTGCAGTTATGAATCATTTCATGAGTGATGAAAGAGTGCGTAGCACCCAGATCAATCAGAACAGATACATCACAGGATATAGACATATCGGAATATAAAAGTTTCATCTGACCTGCCACTACCCGTGGATTGACCACTGCCTCAGGTGGGTTCATAGCATAGAACCTCGCAGTCTCCTGGTGTTGAGGTGGTGCTGATGATCCAGCTTGAGACGCTTGTCCACGTCCTCGAGCTGCTCCTTGATGTTGTCTATTCTGAGATCCCTGTTGATTCTGTCTCGGGGGTTGTTGTGTCACACTGACAGGCCTGGAACGGCAATCCTTCATTAAGTGTCCCACCTTACCACAGTTGTAACAACTCCTCTCCTGTTGTTGTGGTCTGGGTGGTCCAGTAACTGACACTGATGCAGAACTATGCATCCCTTGAAGCGGTTGACTCCGCCCTCTACCTCTGCTTGGTGTCCATTGAGTTTGAAAACTCGATCTGGGTGGTGGAGGGTTAGGTGCAGAGAATCTAGGTTTCTTGGAATCCCTAGATGAAGAACCCTGGAACTGTGGATATCTTTTATGGGTTTGTCTTTTCTCAACCACAGACGTCTCTATCCTTCGGACTGACTCAACGAAGGTAGAGAATCTCTCTCTGTTTTCTAAGGCAGACACAGGGGTTGACATATCAGAATTCAAACCCTTTTCGAATCTTCTGATTCTTTCCTCATCCGTAGCAGCCATGTGTGGACAGAACCGCAACAACTCCATGAACTTAGCTTCATACTCACTAATGTTCATCATACC
Organism: Alisma plantago-aquatica; assembly: GCA_963693085.1. NCBI lineage: Eukaryota > Viridiplantae > Streptophyta > Magnoliopsida > Alismatales > Alismataceae > Alisma > Alisma plantago-aquatica. The sequence continues at coordinate 1,483,348 of OY856413.1, forward strand.
CTGCCTTAGTTTCTCAAACTGAGAGATCTTCTCATCTAGGAAGGTCTTTGGAAAATATCTATTGATAAATTCCCGACGAAACTCTTCCCATGAGAACTCTACTCCAGGTCTATTCTGCTCTTCCATGTTCCACCAGTGACCATCACTGCCTTTGAGAAGATAGACAGCATGTCTAACCTTCTCGGCTTCCGGGATCATAAGAATCCTGAAAGCCTTCTCCAACTCTGTCAACCATAAGTCAGCATCTGCAGGGTCGGCAGTTCCGAAGTACTCGGTAGCTCCGACACGACGAATTCATTCGAATGTCATATCAATACCTTGTGCTTCAGGCTGGATAGGTGCCCTAGGTGCAGGAATGGGCATCCTATCGGTTATATGTGTTATGGCAGTCATGAACTGCCCGAACATCGTCTGTACAGCTGGATCACTCATGTCAGCTGGGTCGAACTGGGGTGGCTCTCTTGGTGACTCAGGTGCAGGTTGTTCTATTCTCGGAACTCTTGCACCGCCTCGAGGTGCACTAGCACTACTCTCTTCCACGTGCTCATCACGATGTTCTGACATTCTTATGTATCTTCTTCTCCTGAGGAGCAGAAGATTCTATTAGATGAGGAAGGAGTACTAAAGGTAGACTCGACATCCTAAGTCCTATGCCTCTGTAGACTCAACTGAACCTGGAGCTCTGATACCACTAGTTGTGGGCTCTGATCTCCAAACCATGACATAAACATGATTAAAACTTAGCGGAAGCGAATCGGTAATCAGCGGAAGACAAAAATCACGGGAAATTAAAACTTTTCGTGACAAGAGCTTGAATCCATAAAAGCTTCTTTCATAAAGGGAGATAAACTGTTTACATCTCCGGATAATTACTTCTTGAGTAATTATATACATCAGGATACAAAATCTCCAGATCACTATAGAAAAGACTCCAAGACCTAAGAGTACAGAGGACACATAGGACTGACTCTAACTACACCACATGGCAGGACAATCTCCACCTGAGATTACTGCTGCCCCTGGTGCTGCTGCTGCTGAGACTGATCACCTGTAGGCTGGTTCCTTCGTCTCCTACGTCCACCTAAAAAGTTGAAGCCTACGGGGTGAGACAATTATACATAATTGTCCCAGCGAGAGTTATAACTCTTCGCCAGAAGCTTTATTATAACATCAAAGAATATCTTAAACAATAAAGCCTTTAAAGCATTCTATAACAGTTGCAAGTATAACAAGATCTCAACCATTTAGGAGATATGGAGAATATAAACATTATTGCAATGTAACATCAATCAACTAACTTGGAGTCATCTCTAACACGTTATACTACATGGTTGATTATGTTTTACAAACAACATTATGCCCTGTGGAGATGAGGCTTACCACTCATACTCCAACTGATCGCTGAGAAGTCACATCAGTATCATACATAGGTCATTAAGAGAGCCGGATTCTCATGACCTTCACCTTCCTCAGTTAGTAAGAGGATCACTTGTAGGACATCTCGTGTCTCTACTACTATAGCTCACCAGGGTAAACTGGTCCTTCGCTATTCTAGAGTCACAGTGGCGTTCTGTACTCTCTTCGTCATCAGGAGGTTTCATGTTTACCTGCCACTGATACGGATATCTGTGCTTTCTTCGTCATCAGGAGGTTTCATGTTTACCTACCACTGATACGGTATGGAATTATAGTGAAGGATGGATGGATTACACATCTACATCACTTTCCTACACTAGGATGTAAGGTTCTACACATCCATGTACCCCACATACTCAAAAGTATGTGCTCCAGGAGTTCCCTCAGGAAAACCTGTTTCACCATCACTTAATTTCTGACAATGATGGATCTATGATCAGGGCTCTACATTATACTTGATTAGTTAGGTACATTCAGTATTCTTTAACAGCATACATTGTTCTTCAAACAATAATAGTAGCATAGCAGCTATGAAGGAAGAATACTAAATGTAACAGGCCTAACTCATATCAATCATCATTTCTCATTATCCTCATCACAAGTCATCTCTAAGGCATGACTTTGATGGTATTCATGGCTCTCACAGCCCATTATCAGTATAGGATGCCACTGACAAGACATCCGGTTACTTTACTTATTCATAAGGCTAACAACATGCCTTTAATGAATATAACATCAACATCCATACCTGGATATGATTACCTTCATATCAAAACCTGCATGGTTAATACATCTGATAAAGGTAATACAACAATCAGGAATGTACTTTCTACTCTTGTCATAAGAGTTACATCTCTAATTCACATCAAATAGAGTTTAATACTCAAAAGCATGCCATTTCCCTTGAATTAGGGTTTACTATTCACATTACATGTCATCACCCTTGAATTAGGGTTTACTATTCATATTAAGGTGAATTGAACTCATAACATCATCATGTATGAGTAACATCTTCAATGATGATCTTAGATTAGTTAAAAGTTCATCATTTATCATAAGTAGGGTTTCTATGATCTCACACAGGTGGATCATACCCTAATTATGCTCATTTCTGTGTATTGGGGATGCTTCAATTGAGTTTCCACTTAAAAAGGGTATTTTCTCTCTCTAGAAGTACTTTCTCTCTCTAGAAGTACTTTCTCTCTCATCATAAGGTTAAGTGATGTCAACATTACTCTAAAACAGGTTGGATTGAGTCATCATAGGCTAACATAGCCAAAAACATCACCATTATGTGATTTAGAGTTACTTTCTCTCTCTAGGGTACTTTCTCTCTCTAGAAGTACTCTCTCTTTCATCATACTAATGGTGGATGATAACTTTAGACTAGATCAAGTTGGATAGAGTCATTATGACTAAAAACATCATTCTCATGTAATTAGAGTTTGAATTGAGCAAGGTATAACTCAATTGACCTTTCAGGGGTATTTTGGTAATTCCCCCCATTGATCATCATTATGGTCAAAACCGTAGTCAAATAACCCCTTACTATCCTAGATTATCATTAGGGTTTGATTTGGGCAACATTGGACCATTTATATTATGAATTGATTGAAAGAAGTCAACTTGGAATCACATTGATTGATTTCAATCATTAATCATCAATTGAGTTGAAATCGGTTGAAAGTGTTGACCGTTTGCCCACTTTGACTTTCCAAGACCGCGAGCCTCTTTCTAACTCCAAGACCGCAAGCCCCCCTTAGGCTTCAAGACCGCGAGCCTCTTCAAGTGGTTCAAGACCGCGAAGCCCTATCATTGGTTCAATTGATGTTGAGACCGCGAAGATCAAATTGGAGTTGAGACCGCGAAGAGACGTTGACCGTTTAGCTAGTTTGACCTCAGGACCGCGAGGCCCTTCGCGGTCTTGAGACCGCGAGCCTCCTCTCGGTCTTGAGACCGTGAGCCCCCTCACGGTCTTGAGACCGCGAGCCCTCTCACGGTCTTGAGACCGCGAGCCCCCTCAGGGTCTTGAGACCGCGAGGCTCACATGGTCTCAGCCGTTTGGTCCATCAACAAAATCAAAGATACAATCGATGATGTTAACCGATGTTGAAGCCCTCAAAAGGTCAAATTTATGTTGACCACCTATGGATTGGGTCAACTAAGGTTATGCTTTAACCAATTGGTCATTCAATTGACCCTCAATTGTTGACCAATTAGGATTGAAAACGATTCAATTAGGGTCTATCAATGTTCACCCATCAACACTCCACAAAGTGACTCAACACAAGGTTGAACCCTTCAATTGAGCTCCAATTGGGCCCAAACTTGGCCCAAACGGTCTTGAGGTCATGTGGGGGGACCCCACATGGTCTTGAGACCGTTTTCCCAAGGTTTCATCAAAAGCTAAGGTGATTTGATAGGGGTTGAACCATGATGGAGCCATAAAACAGAATTTTGATTAAATTGATAACTTATTTGCAATTAGGTCCTCAATTGGTCAAATTACTTAACCCTAGACCTTCAAACGGTCTTGGGTAATTGTCCTCTCGGTCTTGAGACCGTTTGCCCATCCAATTTTAGATTCTAGTGCAGATTCATCAAGGTCTGACCCATTGAGTTGATGATCATGTCAATATTTAATTGCAATGTAATTTGGTGTAATTGTACCTTCAATTGGTCAACTATCCTTGACCCCAGACCTCCAAACGGTCTTGTTTGATTGCCCTCGCGGTCTTGAGACCGTTTGGTGACCCCCAAACGGTCTTGAGACCGTTTAGGTCAATCAACCCTAAAAACCCTAATTAGGTCACCATAATTTCAGTACTGATTTTATCTAGGGTTAGCCCTAGTATTCACCCTTCAACTCTTAGCCCGTTTTGAATTAGACCATAAAACGTGGTGAGTTGTTAATTAACATAATTTTGAACAGTAATCTCATACGGTCAACGCCTGGTCAACGATCTTACACGGTCTTGAGACCGTTTTCCCAAAAAGGCAATTTCAGACCGTTTGAAAATCAGGAATAAATTCAAATAAAGTTGTTACTTAATAAGGTCATATCTCCCGATTCCTTTGGAGTTAGCCTCCCAAATGTTGAGGGTAATTAGCCTATATAATTAGGAACAGATTTCTTATACGGTCCACGCCCGGTCAACGGGGCCAAACGGTGTTGGAGACCGTTTTCCCTGTCTCGGTCTCGAGACCGTTTGCTCACCTCGCGGTCTTGAGACCGAGAGAGCAAACTGGTGAGACCGTTTAAGGGAGTGAAAAGCGGTGGGTTTTTCTTGGAAATCACTCCTTCATCTCCTAGCTCAAGAACAGTACGAATATCCCATGGATTTGCTTGCAAAATAGCAGGGAAAAGTAGGGAAACATAGAGAGCTATCATTAAACCGCATATAAAAGATGTTCATAATAAAGCATGGTTTAGAGTTATAAAACCCACCTAAAGCTTGCTTCTTGAGCTCCAAGATTTCAAGCTCCAATCTCTAATGGCGTGCTTGAGTTCTTACAGGTTGGCCAAGGTGAAAACTCCAAGGAAGGATGAAAAGAGACGGCTAGAAAGGTAGGGTTTCAAGAGTTAGCCATGAAGATGACCTTGAATTCGAGTTCTAACCATGGAACTAAGCAAGAAGAGGGGTTTAAACCTACCTTGCACCCCTTGGTCGTCCTCCTTAGCTCCAAGGCAGTCCTTGGTCGTCTTTGGTGAAATGAAACAGTAAGGAAACGAAGGGTGAGTTCCCTTTCAACTAAGGGAAGGAGAGCTTATATACATGGGGTAGGATTTTCAACATTAGTTCATAAGTTGTCCATAATTCCAACTAGGTCCCTCCTTCTTTACTTGATCGTCCCTTCCTCTTTATTCTAAGGACAAACATTCTCTTAAGGTCTTAGGAAAAGAAGGTAAAGGAGAGCAAGCTAATAATGAGGTACATACATAAAGAAATATTGCACATATACCCTGATTATTCAATCACAAGGCATATCTCATAACTTGATAATTCAATTGAGGTGACTTCCTCATCATTTCTTCTCTTAATGATGGCAAGAGTCTAAAAAGATACATTAGATGACATATTTCACAATTTGTATCCCTTAATTTGGGTAAATTGCATTTTACCCCAAACTAGGGTTTCAAGCACCGGGATTGCTTCCACAGCTGCACCTTGGTGCCTTAGCTTGGGAAATCCCTCAAACTTTGCTTAAAAGATTTCTCATGATGTCTCAACATCAGAGGAACATCTCATCATGTGCAAATTGCAAGCTAACCCTTTTAACTGGGTAAATTGCACATAGGTCCCTGTATATCAAAACAATGCTACAACTTTAAATAAAAAGGAGCAAATACTGAAATATATGTTTCTGAGAAACTTAATTACACTCTCAGAGTTAATCACAAAGATTTAATTACATATTTAGGCAAAACACCTAGGGTTAACTCATAACCCAGGTCAGGGATGTTACAAAGAGGGTGGTAAGATTCAAAAAATTTCACTAATAGGTGAAAGGAAGGGTATATATAGTTGAGGTTCATGAAAAAGTGTTTATATGAGGTGTCATCAATTCAAGCTACTAGGTGCCACATATCCGTGCATGGTTGCCACATGTACATGCATGCACTCACATTTATATTGACATGCAAAACACTTGAGGATTATGTAGAGATGATATTTCGGCCATTACTTATCTTGTTGGATAAGATATCTCAACTCAATCACCACTTTATTCACAACCCGATACAACTTTTTCAAGGAAGTTGTAAACCGATACATATAACCTCCTTGAGGTTCTTTGCCCATCATGGCCTATTCCAACAGTCCACAAACCGATATGGGATCTCTTCTATGGTTCCTTGGCTGATAGGCACTCCCATAGTAAGTCTACAACTTGATACAACTCAAGTTTAGGGTTTCACATTCAACTCCTTTCTTGGTCTTTTCATCACCAAGAATACTACCACTCATAAATGATTCAAACATGGTGTCTCCTTCTTTCTCTCTCCTCTAAATGATACATAGAGGGAGTAGGTTAAATCTAGAGGTAGTAATTTGCATATCAACCCTATATTTTGGGTAAATTACAATTTGAACCAAAATTGGAACACAAGGTACTTGCATTATTCAAACAAGTTCAAACTTGGAATTTTGGCTTTCCACAAGCCACCACAAAGCATAATTCTCTCTCTTAAGATGCTAAACACTGAAGGTATGTTCAACATGTGGCATATTGCAATATAACCCCTCATCTTAGGTAAATGGCATTTTGGTCCAAAACAAAGGAACATTGCTCTAACAACATTCAATCAAGACCAAACTTGAAACATAAGCTTGTCACATGATAACAAAAAACCTTAGAAGATTATATTAAAGTTATAAGAAACTTACTTAGCCAAAAACAAATAGGGTTAACTCATAACCCAGGTCAGGGTCATTACACGCTTGAACCACATCATTGGTCTCCACTAGCTCCACCGCCCCACCTATCCATTTTCCTTCCGAGTCACGTGCAACTGTTGTACAAGATGCCTGTTTCTTTTTAACCGCGACATCAGTGTTGAACTCGATGGTGCCGACAACTAGACATTGGACTCTACCAATGTTGTGATTCATCAGAATTGACTGGAAAAGACCTCAATCAACCCGGAAGCCTGACATTGGACTCTACCAATGTTGTGATTCATTAGAATTGACTGGCAAAGACCTCAACAAACCCGACAGCTAGACATTGGACTCTACCAATGTTGTGATTCATCAGAATTGACTGGCCAAGACCTCAGCCAACCCGACAGCCAGACATTGGACTCTACCAATGTTGTGATTCATCATAATTGACTGGCAAAGACCTCAACCAACCCGACAGCTAGACATTAGACTCTACCAATGTTGTGATTCATCAGAATTGACTGGCAAAGACCTCAGCCAACCCCGACAACCAGACATTGGACTCTACCAATGTTGTGATTCATTGAAATTGACTGGCAAAGACCTCAGCCAGTGCGACAGCCACACATTAGACTCTACCAATGATGTGATTCATTGAAATTGATTGGCAAAGACCTCAGCCAACCCAGCAGCTAGACATTGGACTCTACCAATGTTGTGATTCATTGGAATTAAATGGCAAAGACCTCAGTCAACCCGACTGCCAGACATTCGACTCTACCAATGTTGTGATTATACATTATATTACTAAGTGATTCCCTAGTAGTCGGGATACCCTTTATATTTCCCTATTACTTTCCTTATGGGATATCAATCCCTTAAACTTATAAATGAATGCCACATCACCTTACTAGGCATTATGCCTCAGCCAGGTCATCAGACCCATTCACATCCTTTATGTGATATAAGTGTTTTCCATGCCTTTTTTGGCGTAATCAAAACACTATAGCCCTCATTTGTCTATAACAATAATGCGTCTATGATCAAGATTTCTTCATTATAATTATAACTTACCTGGCCGCAAGATATCTGACAACATTGCAGTTGTACAAGAACTCCTCCATGGCATGAAGAGGAAGAAAGGAGCAGCAACTATGTCAATCAAAGTTGACCTGACAAAGGCCTACGATCAGATGTCATGGGACTTTATCAATGATACAATCCAGAGGGTCAATCTCCCACAAAATGTCAGAACCTACATCATGGAATCAATATCTAAGGGACACACTACCATAACTTGTAATGGTAAGAATGCTAGGCCTTTTAAGGCAAGTCGTGGTCTTAGACAAGAGGACCCACTCTCCCCATATCTCTTCGTCTTGTGCCTAGAACGCCTCTGATGAATGCATATTCATCTGAGTCTAATCACCTCGTTTGGCCCAGTTTTGCCTTGATTATTCGCTTTTACTAGCTTTATCTTCTTATATGTGAGATGACTTGGCTTAACTGCTTTAATGAGCTTTTATTGGCCTTATCTTCTTATATGCAACTTATATTGGCTTAATTAATTTTACTCCTATTTTTATTGATTTTTTTTGCACCCTTGTGCAGGTCGTTCTGAGCTTTGGGCCTTATCTCCTAGGCCCATATCCTTTTCTTTTGGGCTTTGCTTAGTTCTGAACAACAACCAGCGATACCCTCTCCTCTTGTTTTCCTCATGCGCCTCTCACCAAGCAGTTGGGCCCCACCTCCCGTCTTATGCATCGTGACCAGCGCCCTTCCTGCTCCTCACAGATCGCGATCCTTTCTACCCCTCTGCTACCCTAACCGTGATCGCGACTAATGCACCCCGATCGCGATCCTCTCTTAGACACCTGTGTGCAGTTCCTCCTACTTAATCACGACCTCTCTTCCTTTCTATCGCGGACACCTGTTCGAGATCCCAGAATCATGACTGCTTCAAAATCACGACCGGTACTCTGCCTTCTCCCGTGATCACTGCAAACCTAATCGCAACCCAGCTCGAGACCTCGACCGTGATCACCTCACACAACTAACCGCGACCTGCGGCTCTTTCACCCAGCCTCCAGATCACGATCAACATCCAACCATCAAGCAACAAACCCATGACCTGCAGCAAAGTAGCGCCCGTGATCTTCTGTAGTCGCGACCTCCACAAAGCAACCTGGGTTCATTTCCCCTACTTCTCTGCCTTGGCCGTATGCCGCCACGCAGCACCTCAGCTTCATCCTTACCTCCCATGACCGTAGGTTTCTTCTCCACCTAAGCTGGATCGTGAACACCTGCTGCACCTCACCGCGACTCCTCTGTTACCTGCCGACCACCGTCTCCACCACTCAGAACCGTAGCTACTCCACCTCTGCGTCCATCACCAACCACGACGCCCACCCATTATTATGACATGTCGCTTCCTTGCCGTGACCGCGGAGAAATGAAGCTGCGACCTGGTCCTTGCCAACAATCGCAACCTTCCTCCCTCTTGATCGCGATCGCGATTCAAGGATCGTGACCAACAAATGAACCTTCCCCCGTGGTCTACAAACATTGCGACCTTCCTGCCACCTGTCTGTGATTGCCAAAGATCGTGACCCTCTCAAAAATTGTGACCTACAATAAAAGGAACGACCAAGCCAAACGTCGTGACCTGCTACTCCTCGTTGCGACTATGAATCCCTTAGATTGCGACCGCAATTTTGTGATCGCGATTCATTCCTCTAGCAGTGCCTGCACCTTCGCAATGGTGACTTGGCCTCTTCCTATAGTAGTGTTGACCTGCTTCTCCACCCTTAATTCCCCAGTAGCTTCACTATCGCAATCTGCTTAGTATCAACTGCTTCCAAGGACCACAATCAAGTACACAAGGAACCACGACCATGGGTGCAAGCAGACCGCGCTTTCTCTAGGGATCGCGACCCACTGCCAACTAACCGTGACCGTGGCAAAAGCCATGACCGTGGCAAAAGTCGCGACCTGCTGCAAAGTTATCAAGGTCGTGATTTTTAAGTCGGTGCAAAATTGCTTATAAATAGAAAGCTACCCCAACCTGTTGGATCATCTCCAGACGCCGTGAGGCTGCAGGACTGTCTTGCTCCTAAGGAGACGATCTCCATAGCCAAGAACCTTCCCCCGTGGTGGTTATGCAGCCTGTTCACCCAGAAGTGGAGTGAAGACTCAGATCTACAAGCCACCTCATTCAGATCTGGATCTAGATCTGCTACGTCTACGCCACTTCCATGCCACCATCTCGTCCATGAGCTGCTCCTCCTGCTGTGAGTGAGGACTACGAGAAGAAGAAGAAGGTGGAGAGAGAAGATCCGCCCCATATGTCGTGGTGTACTTCTCTCTTCTTCCAGATCTGCTCCGACATTGTGTAGAATATTGTTTCTCCACAGAGCTGCGGTCATCTTCTTCACCATGCTCATGGCAGAAACTTCTCTCTCTCTTGTTATTCTTGTTTCTCACCATGAGTGAGTAGTTTACTTTTGCTGGGGTATGGGGACTAGCCCCGCTGCCCATGCTTTCATATCTTTTTGTTAAACATTCCATGGCATGTATGTAATCTTTCATTTCGTTGTTAATCGTCGATGTGTGCTTGTGGATTGATCACCTGCTTGCATTTATCTTTTTCGTTTCCTATGTTATGAGAACTTCAATGCGTAGGTTTTGAATGTTGATTAATGCGGTTGACTCCCAGACTAGAAATATAATGGGATTCCTTGAGGTCGTAAGTGTATGATCCATGTGGTGACGAGCCATCTAGCCCATGGTGATGCTTCTATGTGCCTGACGCCTGTATAGGGGGCCCGCAACTTCAGTTGGATTTCTGTATCTTTGGAGCTGTAAGTATGTGATCTGGATGGTGACGAGACATCTGATACCTAAGGTGATGCTTACGAAAACCTGATGCCCGTATGGGGCGTTTTGCAACAACTCTATTTGAATGGTTATATCTTGCCTGGATGTTTGATGTTTGGATGTGATTGCATGAGTAGTGGTGGTGAAACCCGGGACCATCCCAGTGATTTCCATCATTAATCTTAAATCAACCTTTAATCCTGCTCTTTCACTTTCCTTGCTTTTAGTTTAATTAAACTCAAATCAACCAATCTTGTTCTAAATATTAGTCTTGATTCAACTAGATTTGACTAGAGAAAGATTGTTCAAAACGTTGTCCCTTGGGATTCGATCCTCAACTATACTGCGATAAGACCCGTCCTCTTGCGGGTGGTATTATTGCATGTTGTTTTGGTAAAAAACTTAGGGATTTCAACCCTAAGTGAGTTTGTCAGTGCGATAATAGAAGCCACGTCAAATTCTGGCGCCGTTGCCAGGGACAACGAAATCATCTAGTTAAATCGAGTTCTTTTGAGACTAATTTAGGTTTTTCTTTTACTTTTGATACTATCGATCATACATACTTGGATTCGGTTCTACTCCGTCCATCTTACTAGCAAAATATCTTTCCATCCTAGGTACCTACAAGGTCTAGTGTATGCGCTGCTCGGACAGTCCCAGACTCTCTGCTAGCTTTGACCCTGAGATAGACAGAACTTTTCACCGTCAGTACAGAGAGAACCAAGCAAGGATGGCTCAAGAGGAGGAAATTGCTCGAAGGGTAGCTCAAGCCCTGAATGCACAAAGAGATAGTCTTATGCAAGAAGCCCGAGCCGCAGTTCAAGAAGAAATCCAAGCAGCTCAAGCAGCATCTCAACAAGCTGAGCTACAAAAAGACCTTAGAGAATTCTCAATCCCTAAAGCTGCTAACGTTCACCACCCAGTGCAACCTCCTCCCATCAATGCTCCAAATTTTGAAATAAGAGCACATTGGGTTACGTTGCTTCAAAATAGTCATTTCTATGGTAAGCAAGGAGAAGATAGTCAAGAACATCTTCTAAGGTTTATAGATCTATGTGCCATGACAAAGCAAAATGGAGTCACGGATGATGCCATCAGACTCTGTTTCTTCAAATACTCTCTTGTTGATAGAGCTATGAGTTGGTATAACTCCTTGCAATGCGAACCCATCACCACTTGGGAACATCTTCAAAATATTTTCCTAGAGAAATTCTATCCTCCTTCTCTAACCTATGAAATTAGGGGCCGAATAACACAATTCACTCAGGTCCCTGGAGAATCTCTTACTGAAGCATGGGAAAGATACAAAGAGCTTCTACGCAAGTGTCCAGATCATGGCATTCCAAAGAATCAACTCATTGAAATCTTTTATAGAGGTGTGAACGATGATATCAAGAGGTCTTTGGATTCCTCGTCTGGAGGAAACTTCATGCGTCAGAGTTATGATAGCGCATGGAAGGTTGTCACCCTTGGAGATGAAAACCAAGCGAACTGGGGTAGACCTGTTGGCAAAGGAGTGCTGAAGGTAGATATGGATGAAGCAACACCCGAGTACAAGTCTATCGTTGAATCTCTCAAATTCCTAGTTTCCAAGCAAGACCATCTAGAATTGTCTCTCACAGCTTATGAAAGAAGACACTCACCCCCTCGACAACAAGAACAAGTTAAGTCAGCTTCACTCTTCTGTGAAGCATGCAAAGGAACTGATCATTCTACTCTAGCATGTAACATTCTCTACGATGTTGCTTTAAGTAATACATGAACCCAAGGAGATAATGGTCAAATGGAAAATCTGAATGTTGTCAACACCATCCCTGGTCAAGGGTACTATAATCCGAATCAGAATAGGAACCATCCAGGTTTTCAATATGGAAATCCTTCTGGAGCAGAAAAATCGCGACAACTTGGTTCAAATACTCAACAACGGGGCCCGCCAGGATTCCAGTATAACCAACAACCAAATTTCGGGAATCAAGGGAACTTTAGAGGAAACTACCAGAATAGAAACTACAACAATTATCAGAACAATTCTCAGTTTCAGAACCCCAACCAAGTCCCCTATCAACAGCAACAACAAGGGCAACAAGCCGGTCCCATCCCTCCTGATGACAAATTGTCAGCTATTGAGAAGATGATGGAGTCGCAGCAGACTATGATAGCTAACCAGCAAGCCCATCAGAAGGCTATTGAATCTCAACTAGCTCAACTTGCAGCTAGCATGAAGCCACCTACTGGAGCCTTTGCTGGCCAATCGGAGAACAATCCTAAGCACCCGGAGCAATTGAAGGTTGTCACCACCAGGTCTGGAAAAGACTATTCTGACCCCCCTATTAAGATACCAATGGCGGCAACAGACGATGATGACTTTGTGAATGTCCAAGACTCTACAATACCTAAGTCTCAACCGAAGGAACAACCAACCACTGATAAGACAGACAAAGTAAGATTGGAGGAACCATTGGCTGCAGAGGCAGAAGATGCACCTGAGTCAGATGTGCCAGTATACAAGCATCGTCCTCCTTTCCCAGCTCATTTGAAGCAAACAAAGCTTGATACCCGTTTCAATAAGTTTAAGGAAGCCATGAAGAAGCTTCATGTTGATATACCCTTCCTTGATGCTCTGGCTGAGATACCAGCCTGGACGAAGTACTTGAAGTCACTTCTCACAAGGAAATATATAACTGAAGAATATGAGATGGTGAAGTTAGCAACGACTACCTCTGATATTATTCAGAGCAAAATGCCCAAGAAACAGAAAGACCCGGGATCCTTTGGGATTTCATGCCATATCGGTGACTCTTCATGTAAGAAGGAATTGGCCGATCTCGGTGCTAGCATTTCTATCATGCCACTTAGCCTTTGTAAGAGGTTAGGGTTTGCGAAACTTCTCCCAACTGGAATGACCATACAACTCGCAGATAACTCTATGACTCTTCCCTTAGGAATCATTGAAGATGTCCCTGTCAAGGTTGGAAAAGACTCTTATGTCCCATGTGACTTTGTCATCATGGACATAAAGGAAGATTCTAGATACCCTCTTATCTTTGGCCATCCGTTCCTCGCCACTGCAAGAGCTTTGATTGATGTTGAAGCAGGGACCTTGCTGCTCAGACTAGGGAAAGAAACCCTCGAGTTCAAAGTTTTTGAAAGCATGCAAAGTCCGAGCATGCAGGAAGAAATCTATTTGATTGATTGCGTTGAGCAAATGTCGCTCCTCACACAAGAGGAGTATGAACAAGACGATCCTTTAGAAGTGGCTCTAACCAACCCATCTACTGATAATTCCATCAGCGAACAAGTTAAGAATTGTATCCTTCACCTCGACTCTGTAGAAGAAGATCCTGAAGCTAGGTTCGAGGAACTCAAGGCTACGAATGTAACTGAAGAACCATGCGAGAAGCCAGAAGCACCTGAAATGAAGCCCCTGCCTGAGGGACTGAAGTACATATTTTTGGATGATCTCAAGGTTTGTCCAGTTATTATAAATTCTGATCTAACGACCGAACAAGAAGATAAACTCCTGAAAGAATTAAAGGAAAGAAAGAAAGCTATCGGCTACAAGATGAGCGATCTCACTGGGGTCAGTCAAGCACTTTGCATGCACAAAATCCCTATGGTGGAAGATCACAAGCTGACTGTTGAGCATCAACGGAAGTTGAATCCTAATATGAAGGAAGTAGTCCTCCGCAAAGTTATCAAGTTGCTCACTACCAGAATCATCTATCTAATATCTGACTCACCATGGGTGAGTCCTATGCATGTCGTTCCAAAGAAAGGTGGCACTACTATGATACAGAATGAAGATAATGAACTCATCCCCACTTGAAAAGTAACCGGGTGGAGGATGGGCATCAACTACAGGAAGTTAAACAAGGCAACACGTAAAGATCATTTTTAGAGAGATTGGCTCACTAGGAATATTTTTTCTATCTCGATGGTTATTCTAGATTCTACCAAATTCCTATACACCCAGATGACCAAGAGAAAACTACTTTTACTTGCCCCTTTGGAACATACGCCTTTAGAAGGATGCCATTCGGGCTCTGTAATGCACATGCAACCTTCCAACGCTGCATGGCAGCCATATTTACTGGTTTAACCAAAACCATTATGGAAGTTTTTATGGATGATTTCTCTGTATATGGGGATTCATACGACTCATGCCTAAAGCACCTCTCCTTGGTCCTCAAATGATGTGAAGAAGCACATCTTGTGCTAAATTGGGAGAAATGACACTTTATGGTAAAAGAAGGCATTGTCCTTGGCCATAGGGTCAGTAACCGAGGAATTGAAGTGGACAAGGCCAAGATCGAAGTGATCTCCAAACTATCTATCCCTACCAATGTAAGAGACGTTCATGCGTTCCTTGGTCATGTAGGATTTTACAGAAGGTTTATCAAGGATTTTTCCAAAATAACCAAACCCATGACGAACTTATTACTAAAGGATGCAGATTTCCATTTTGATGAAGAGTGTATCAAGAGTTTCAACAACCTAAAGCATGCCCTTACAACAACACCCATCATCCGAGCTCCAGATTTGGAACACCCATTCGAAATTATGTGTGATGCCAGTGATTACGCTGTGGGTGCCGTTCTGGGCAATGTATAGAGAAGAAACATCATGTCATCTATTATGCATCGAAGACCCTTGACGAAGCTCAGAGGAACTATGAAACTACTGAGAAGGAACTCCTAGAAGTCGTATATGCCTTTGATAAGTTTAGATCCTACCTCATTGGTTCAAAGGTGATTGCCTACACCGATCACGCTGCTATTCATTATCTTCTAAAAAAGAAAGATGCAAAACCAAGGCTAATAAGATGGATTCTCCTATTGCAAGAATTTGATCTTGAGATTAGAGATAAGAGAGACACATAAAATGTTGTAGCAGACCACTTAAGTCATATCCACACTCTGGAAACTGAGAAGATACCAATTAACGACTCTCTTCCAGATGACCAGCTTATGAAAGTCTCAAAAGCTACTCCTTGGTACTCGGACTATGTGAACTACCTTGCCTCTGGTGTCATCCACCCTGAGTGTACGAGCAATGCTCTAAAGAAATTCATGCATGTGAGGCGATATCACTGGGATGATCTGTACCTCTTCAAGCTCTGTGCTGATGGTCTCTATAGACGTTGTATCGCTGAGGAAGAAGCCCAACTTATTTTAGAACAATGCCACTCAGGCCCAGTCGGAGGCCATATGAGTTCTAAGAAAACTTCTTTGAAGGTTTTACAATGTGGTTTCTTTTGTACAACCATATCCAGAGATGCTTATAACTTTGTGTTGTCATGTGACAAGTGTCAGAGAACGGGAAACATTATGAAAAGAGATGAGATGCCACTTAAGCTATGGCAAGAAGTCGAGATTTTTGATGTTTGGGGAATGGACTACATGGGTCCATTCCCATCCTCACATGAATTTTCCTACATCCTAGTTGCTGTGGATTATGTCTCTAAATGGGTAGAGGCCATACCAACCATCACTAGCGATTCAAAACTCGTCATTAAAATGTTCAAAGATATTATTTTTTCCCATTTTGGAATCCCACGAACTGTGATATCCGACGAAGGTTCTCATTTTCTGGAAAGAAGCTTTGAACCGTTGTTGAGAAGATATGGTGTAACGCACAAGGTAGCTTCCCCCTACCACCCACAAACAAGTGGGCAAGTAGAGGTTTCGAACCGTCAACTCAAAGCTATCCTGGAAAAGATGGTAGGACGCAACCGAAAGGATTGGTCAGTGAAAATCAATGACGCCTTATGGGCCTACCGAACTGCGTTCAAAACTCCTCTTGGAACAACACCCTTAAGACTCATCTATGGAAAATCATGTCACCTGCCCGTGGAACTATAACATAAAGCATGGTGGGCAATAAAACAGCTGAATTTTGACATTAAGAAAGCTGGCGAAGCTAGGATTCTGCAACTTCAAGAGCTAGAAGAACTCCGGATGATGGCTTATGAGAATGCACAAATATACAAGGAACGCACGAAACTTTGGCATGATGGTCATCTGAAGAGGAAGGACATTCAAGTGGGAGACCAAGTTCCGTTGTTCAACTCAAGACTCAAGTTATTCCCAGGAAAACTCCGTTCTCGATGGTCCGGACCATACATTATCAAGAGCATCTACCCACATGGTGCATTTACTTGAAGGAGTGAGAAGTCAGGTGATTTTGTGGAAAATGGCCAACGCTTGAAGAGATATTTCACCATAGCTGATACTAGCACTGATGAATTGGTGAATATGTCCAAACCGACATATCTACCAGAAAGCTGAAGAAATCACGTTGATCCATCGACGTAAAACAAAGGCACTTGTCGGGAGGCAACCCGATCTTTAACTTAGCTTTTACTTTTAGTTTTTTTTAGAAAATTTTGCACCTGGTACACAATGCATCGCAAGATGCAGTCTTAAGTTTTGATAGTTTCCTTTTTTAGATTTCAGATGGAGGACGCGTCGCCGAAAGGAATGCAACCACATCTAGTGGACCAACTGGCACAAGTTTTCCCCTCCATCTCAGATTTAGAGTTTGCTCAGGATGAGAAAAATTCTAAGTTCGGGGTGGAGGGTGGGTGGTACATACTTTACTTTCCATACTCTCCTATCCACTTCAGACTTAAGATTTCATCGTTGAAATTTTGTTGAAATTTTGAGCAAAATTTTCAAAATTTTTTAAAATTTTCAAAAGTTTTCATAACAGTTTGTATAGAAACTTGATGAAGTTGTGACACTTTTATTTCAATCAAAGCCATTACCTAGCCATCTATCCTATTTTTCCATGCTATCTTGAATCATTATACCCTCCTTATTCGAAACGAAGCCTCAAGGAGAACAATTTCTGAAACTAGCCAATGATTAGAAATCACCGTGTGAAGCTTATGAATCCTAACATCATGATCAGTAGATATGGCAAGTATCTGTCAAACTGAGAGGGATCAAACATGTTGTGCTTCCTATCTGACTAGTGGAACAATAGCATGGAATCTCCACCGGATCCTCATCAAGTCATTATTCAAGCAGAGTATGATAAGGAGAACAACCAAGTGCACTGAATTGTAAATCAAGTTGCATTCTGATCTGAACTCTCTTCTACACTTCTTCCATCATCTTCTTACCCCTCTGTTCATCAAAAAGAAACAAACATAACAAAAATAGTGCCAAACCCTAAGTTCGGGGTGGCACACACACACACTCTCTCTTTTCACTTCTTCCATACCCCTCACTACGAAATAGGGGCGTATCACCAAGAAAAGATGCCTTAGTGCACACAAAAAGAAATGCAATCTCGTGTCGAATAGAGGAGAGATTCGCACACAAAAAAATACAATCAATGAAATTGCAAATCATATAATAAAAAAATATCGAGTCGAATAGAGGAGAGATTTATTTATTCCTTCCATACCACCCTTCACTCCCTTTTTCCACCTACTGGCACAATGAATGCCTACGCTCACCAACATCCTAAAAACACTAGTGTCAGATCAGGTGCACACTTGTTGTTCTGCGGGTATCTCTGGACTCTTACGAAACTCTTTGACATGCTTGATTTTGGAAAAAGTAGAGAGGAACTGATATTGGGAAGCAAACTCGGGAACGAAGATATGGTAAAATGTGTTCTATGATCTTAGGATGTTGAGACACTTAGTCATACCGAGCAGAAAAGAAACAATCGTGATGTGAAGATGAAGCAATCACACGAGTTGAAAGTATTCATCCAGTGAGTGTTTTAGATTTTGTGTTACTCGAGGACGAGCAACGTTTAAGTTCGGGGTATTTTGATGAATGCATATTCATCTGAGTCTAATCGCCTCGTTTGGCCCAGTTTTGCCCTGATTATTTACTTTTATTGGCCTTATCTTCTTATATGCAACTTATATTGGCTTAATTGATTTTACACCTATTTTTATTGATTTTTTTTGCACCCTTGTGCAGGTCGTTCTGAGCTATGGGCCTTATCTCCTAGGCCCATATCCTTTTCTTTTGGGCTTTGCTTAGTTCTGATCAGTAACGAGCGATACCCTCTCCTCTTCTTTACCTCATGCGCCTCTCACCAAGCGGTTGGGCCCCACCTCCCGTCTTATGCATTGCGACCAGCGCCCTTCCCTCTCCTCACAGATCGTGATCCTTTCTACCCCTCTGCTACCCTAACCGCGATCGCGGCTAATGCACTCCGGTCGCGATCCTCTCTTAGCCACCTGCCCGCGGTTCCTCCTACTTAATCGCGACCTCTCTTCCTTTCTATTGCGGACACCTGTCCGAGATCCCAGAATCGCGACTGCCTCAAAATTGTGACTGGTACTCTTCCTTCTCCCGCGATCGCGATCACTGCAAACCTAATCGCGACCCAGCTCGAGACCTCGACCGCGATCACCTCACACAACTAACCGCGACCTGTGGCTCTTTCACCCAGCCTCCAGATCACGATCAACATCCAACCATCAAGCACCGAACCCACGACCTGCAGCAAAGTAGCGCCCGCGATCTTCTGTAATTGCGACCTCTTCAAAGCAACCTGGGTTCGTTTCCCCTATTTCTCTGCCTTGGCCGTACGCCGCCACGCAGCACCTCGGCTTCAACCTTGCTCCCACGACCGCGGGTTTCTTCTCCACCTAAGCCGGATCGTGAACACCTGCTGCACCTCACCGCGACTCCTCTGTTACCTTCCGACCACCGTCTCCACCACTCAGAACCGCAGCTACTCTGCCTCTGCGTCCATCACCAACCACGACGCCAACCCATTATCATGACCTGTCGCTTCCTTTCCGCGACCACGGTGAAATGAATCCGCGACCTGGTCCTTGCCAACAATGGCAACTTGCCTCCCACTTGATCGCGACAGCGATTCAAGGATCGCGACCAACAAACAAACCTGCCCCCGTGGTCTGCAAACATTGCGACCTTCTTACCACCTGTCCGCGATTGCTAAAGATCGCAACCCTCTCAAAAATTGCGACCTGCAATAAAAGGAACAACCAAGCCAAATGTTGCGACCTGCTACTCCTCATCGCGACCGCGAATCCCATAGATCGCGACCGCAATTTTGTGATCGTGATTCATTCCTCTAGTAGTGCCTGCACCTTCGCAAAGGTGACCTGGCCTCTTCCTACAGCAGCGTCGACCTGCTCCTCCACCCTACATTCCCCAGTAGGTTCACTATCACGATCTGCTTAGTATCAACTGCTTCCAAGGACCACAGTCAAGTGCACAAGAAACCATGACCATGGGTGCAAGCAGACTGTGCTTTCTCTAGGGATCGCGACCCGCTACAAACTAACTGCGACTGTGGCAAAAGCCGCGACCTGCTACAAAGTTATCAAGGTCATGATTTTTAATTCAGTGCAAATCTGCCTATAAATAGAAGGCTACCCCAACCTGTTGGATCATCTCCAGATGCCGTGAGGCTGCATGACTATCATGGGTCTAAGGAGACGATCTCCATAGCCAAGAACCTGCCCCCGTGGTGGTTTTGCGGCCTATTCACCCAGATCTGGAGTGAAGACTCAGATCTGCAAGCCACCTCATTCAGATCTGGATCTAGATCTGCTGCGTCTATGCCACTTCCACGCCACCAACTCGTCCACGAGCTGCTCCTGCTGCTGCGAGCGAGGACTACGAGAAGAAGAAGGTGGAGAGAGAAGATCCGCCCCGTCTGTCATGGTGTACTTCTCTCTTCTTCTAGATCTGCTCCGACGTTGTGTAGAAGACCGTTTCTCCATAGAGCTGCGATCATATTCTTCACCATGCTCATGGCGGAAACTTCTCTCTCTCTTGTTATTCTTGTTTCTCTCACCATGAGTGAGTAGTTTACTTTCGTTGGGGTGCGGAGACTAGCCCCGCTGCCCATGCTTTCATATCTTTTTTTAAACATTCCATAGCTTGTATATAATCATTCATTTCGTTGTTAATCGTCGATGTGTGCTTGTGGATTGATAACCTGCTTGCATTTATCTTGTTCATTTCCTATGTTGCGAGAACTTCAATGCATAGGTTTTGAATGTCGATTAACGTGGTTGACTCGCAAACTAGAAATAGAATGGGATTCCTTGAGGTCGTAAGTGTATGATCCGTGTGGTGACGAGTCATCTAGCCCACGGTGACGCTTTTGTGTGCCTGACGGCTGTATAGGGGGCCTGTAATTTCAGTTGGATTTATGTATCTTCAGAGCTATAAGTATGTGATCTGGATGGTGACGAGACATCTGATACCTAAGGTGATGCTTACGCGAACCTGACGCCCGTATGGAGGTTTTTGCAGCAGCTCTATTTGAATGGTTATATCTTGCCTGGATGTTTGATGTTTGGATGTGATTGCATGAGTAGTGGTGGTGAAATCCGGGACCATCCCAGTGATTTCCATCATTAATCTTAAATCAACCTTTAATCCTGCTCTTTCACTTTCCTTGCACTAGTTTAATTAAATTCAAATCAACCAACCTTGTTCTAAATATTAGTCTTGATTCAACTAGATTCGAGTAGAGAAAGATTCTTAAAAATGTTGTCCCTTGGGATTCGATCCTCAACTATACTGCGATAAGACCCGTCCGCTTGCGGGTGGTATTATTGCATGTTGTTTTGGTTAAAAACTTAGGGATTTCAACCCTAAGTGAGTTTGTTAGTATGATTATAGAAGCCACGTCAGCCTCAACCATTTCATTGAGTTTAAAGTTGTGAAGGGGGACTGAAAACTGATTAAATTAAGCAAGAAGGGCCCTAGCGTCTCCCATGTCTTCTTTGTAGATGATTTAATCCTATTCGGGAAAGAATCAGTGAAACAGATGAAGGCCATTAAGGATTTCTTCAGTACCTTCCAACTCATTTTTAGCCAATCAATTTCCAAGGCGAAAACCAGAATATACTTCTCCAGAAGTGTCGACGCGGCCATGAGAAGAAGGATAAAGAGGTTGGCGGGGTTCCAATCCACAGAAGATCTAGGGAAGTACCTTGGAATACCTATCATCCATCACAAGGTGTCTAAGTAGACCTACAACGAGGTACTCAATACAGTGTCAAATAGAATACAAGCTTGGACAGTGAGAAGCCTTTCTCTGGCAGGCAGGGTGTGCCTTGCCAAAGCCACCCTCACTACGATCCCGACATACGTCATGCAAACGACCTGTCTCCCCCTAAAACTCTGTGATAGGATCGATAGCACAATTCGAAAATTCATAGGGCAGTGTTCACAAGGCACACCCATTAGCTCTTGTATCTTGGGACAAGATTTGTTGCGGCAAGGACAAAGGAGGTCTTGGAATGAAGAAGATGAGATACTGAAATCAAGCTCTACTCTTCAAGAACTTATGGGAACTAGCTGCTAACCGCCAATCACTATGGTGTGATGGAATGAGAGATCGCTTTGGGAAATCTAATGCGACAAAGTTCCATAACCTCTCAAGACTTGGATGAGTTGCTTTCGAAGGCAAGACATTTATAGAAGACAACTCCTACCTAATTCCTATGGATGGCCACAACATCAGCGTTTGGGAGGACATGTGGTGGAGTAATGGTAAGATACTTAAAGAACGCACCCTAAATCCAGTTCCATCCGAACTCACAGACTTCAAAGTGAGCAGCCTCACAAACTTGCAAGGCAACTGGAACATTCCATTTCTGAATGAATGGCTTCCTCGTATAATAGTTGACGAGATCACTAAGCTAGATACTCACAAAAATGGCAACAGAGGAGATATTATATTGTGGAACCACACCAAATCAGGCATGTTTTCGACCAAAATGGCCTACCATAAACTAATAGAGGGGAAGTGTCGTCCTACTGATGGCTACTGGAAGAAAATCTGGAATGCCAAGGTTTCACCCCAAATCAAATATTGTTCTTGGCTCCTGTTGCACGAAGCTTTGATGACTAATGTGCAACGAATGCGACGAAATCTCAATAATGATGCTACTTGCCCTCGTTGTCTAACAGGAGAAGAAACTACACTTCGCACAGTCAGGGACTACTCCCACGTGAAGATGGTGTGGAGTGTTT
The DNA here is from genome assembly GCA_963693085.1 of Alisma plantago-aquatica. Taxonomy (NCBI): domain Eukaryota; kingdom Viridiplantae; phylum Streptophyta; class Magnoliopsida; order Alismatales; family Alismataceae; genus Alisma; species Alisma plantago-aquatica. Next base: position 1,506,020 of record OY856413.1, read on the forward strand.
TTCATTGGATCAGGGACAACACCCAATTCTTCAACGGCAATAACATCAATAGTTGGTTTTAGGAACAACTGAACATCTAAAAAGAGACAATGATCTTCTTCTTAACCACATGCTGGAAGATATGGAATTGTAGAAACAAGGAGGTGTTTCAAGGTGAGGCTACTAACGCTCAACGACAAGTGAACCTCATCTCCAATGAGATCCACAACTAGGCCCTGGCATTCCTCACTAACAATGACCAAAAGTGGGACACGAGATCAAACAGGATGACGTGCAGGCAAGTCCCCAGGACGAATGCACTAAAGTTCAACTCAGATGCAACCGTTAAACCCAATTGCGCTACCTGTGGAATGGTGGTCAGAGATAACCTTGGAAGGTGGAAAGGTGGTGCTGCATTATAGATCCATACTCAGGATGTAATCGAGGCAGAACTCAGGGGTCTGATCCTGACCATGGAGATTTCAAAGGCTAACAATGTTGACTCAGCCGTCTTTGAGACAGATTCGACCACAACGGTCCAGTTGGCCAATTCCACCTGGAACGACTATCTTAAATAGACCAAGATGTCTATGAGGATCAAATCATTGTACAGACCGGGTTGGTCTGTTACCCATATAAGTAGAGAAAGCAACTATGTGGCTGATAGCCTAGCTAAAATCCAATCCAAGCAGCAGGAGAGATACATACAGTATCTTCTCCCCCCCTCTGAGGTCTATGATATCCTAGTTAGGGACCTATATCCGGGTAGTAGTAATACCTCATTTATTCATGCAGACATAATTAGTGAATGTAAACTTGATTTGAATTTTCTCGTAAGAGGAGGGCAGGATGAATAAGATAGCCTCCTAACTTCTCTAAAAAATTATTATTATTATGTTTTGACATTTCCATTCCCTTAGTTTATGTAATGACCCTGACTTGGGTTATGAGTTAACCCTATTTTTTTTTGGCAAATTAAGTTTCTTAGAACTTTAGTATAATCTTCTAAGGTTTTTTGTTATCATGTGACAAACTTATGTTTCGAATTTGGTCCTGATTGAATGTTGTTTGAGCAATGTTCCTTTATTTTGGACCAAAGTGCAATTTACCCAAGATGAGGGGTTATATTACAAAATGTCACATGTTGAACATGCCTTAAGTGTTTTATCATCATAATAGAGAGTGATTCTAAGTGGTGGCTTGTGGAAAGCCTAAATGCCAATTTTGAACTTATTTGAATAATGTTAGTACCTTGTGCACCAATTTTGGTACAAATTGTAATTTACCCAAAATGTAGGGTTTATATGCAAATTACCACATCTACAATGTCCCTACTTCCTCTATGTATTATTTAGAGGAGATAGAAAGAAGGAGACACCATGTTTGAATCATTTATGAGTGGTAGTATTCTTGGTGATGAAAAGACCAAGAAAGGGGTTGAATGTGAAACCCTAAACTTGAGTTGTATCGAGTTGTAGACTTGATATGGGAGTGCCTATCGGCCAAGGAACCATAGAAGAGAAACCATATCGATTTGTTGACTCTTGGAAAAGACCATGATGGGAAAATCACCTCAAGGAGGTGACATGTATCAGTTTACAACTTCCTTGAAAAAAATTGTATCAGGTTGTGAATAAAGTGGTGATTGAGTTGAGATATCTTATCCAAAAAGATAAGTAATGGCTAAAATATCATCTCTATATCATCCTCAAGTGTTTTTCATGTCAATATAAATGTTAGTGCATGAATGTACATGTGTCAACCATGCATGGACACGTGGCACCTAGTAGCTTGAATTAATGACACCTCATATACACACTTTTTCATAAACCTCAACTATATATACCCTTCCTTTCACCTGTTAGTGAAAATTTTCGAATCTTACCACCCCCCTTTCTCTTAGATATCGTGCATAGAGTCTTGGTATTGTGCATAGGTGAAGGGGTATCATTCATAGGGCCTTGGTATCCGCCATAGCAAGTTGATATTGGCTAAGTAAAGTAGTATCAGCCATAAGTGAAGTGATATCGGCCACAAGTGAAGGGATATCAGCCACAAGTGAGGGGATATAATGCATAAGTAGTGAGATATCATGCATGGTGCTAAGGTGAAAAAATGATCTCAAGTCTTAACCCTAAGGTGAGACCATGATCATCTTCAACCTTGGATTTAAGCATGGATCTTGGGTTGAGATCTTCCTTTGTTTTCATCTTCACCAAGTTCTTATGTATGGTGATTCTTTGCTTATAGAGGAGTTATGAACGAGTCTTTAACCTATGATAGTTCATCTTCTACTGTGGGAACATGGAGCTTTGAAGTTTTTCTTGAGGCGGGTTATATAACTTGAACCCAATCATGTTATTATTCACCATCTATCTTGTTATACTTAAAGTTCTACTTTCAATTCCGAATTTTTCTTGAATACTCTTGATTAATCTATTAGTTATAATAGTTGCTTAAATCTATTGTTCATATACTAGAATAGTTAACACGAAGGTCTAGAGCTTTAAGATGATGGTATCAAGATACAAAGTGATATCAAGTTCAAGCTTGGAAGCAAGAACCTCTAACCCGATATGATGTTGTACAACACCACTAGAATGATATGGTTATGAGTTTATACCTCTTTGCATGATATGGTGATAAAGTTCACATCTTTCACATGATATGGTGTCAAACATACACCTCTTGCACAATATGAGGTCAAGAAAAGACCTCATGCACGATATAGTGTCAAGTGCACACCTCTAAATTGATATGCTAAACCTTAATTTTGAGCAACCTGATATGAGTGACACAAGAAAGCACCTCCTACATCAAATGCTGAAGGAGATATACCTCATGCACTATATGGTGGTGTAGCATACATCTCTTGCATGATATGAGGTCAATAATATACCATTATGCACGATATGGTGTCAAGTATACACACACACACCTCTTGCCCGATATGATATTGAAGGACACACCTCTTGCTCAATATGATGTTGAAACCCTAGTTGGTGATGGATATACACCTCTAGAATGATATGGTGATGAGGATACACCTCATGCATGATATGGTGTTGAAGGATACACCTCTTGCATGATATGGTGTTGAAGGATGCACCTCTTTCCCGATATGATATTGAAGGACACACCTCTTGCCCGATACGATGTTGAAACCCTAGTTGGTGATGGTTATACACCTCTTAATCAATATGGTTATGAGTATGTACTTCATGCATGATATGGTGACAGATACACACACCTCATGCCCAATATGATATTGAAGGACACACCTCTTGCCCAATATGATGTTGAAACCCTAGTTGGTGATGGATATACACCTCTAGAACGATATGGTGATGAGGATACACCTCATCCACGATATGGTATTGAAGGATACACCTCTTACACAATATGGTGTTGAAGGATACACCTCTTTCCCGATATGATATTGAAGGACACACCTCTTGCCCGATACGATGTTGAAACCCTAGTTGGTGATGGTTGTACACCTCTTAAACGATATGGTTATGAGTATGCATTTCATGCACAATATGGTGATGCATACACACACCTCATGAACAATATGGTGATCAAGGTTTACCTCATGCACGACATGGTAAGACACATACACCTCTTGGATGATATGGTGTTGAGCACACACCTCTAAAATGATATGGTGGGTAACCCAATACACTAGATGACAAAAGTGGTAAGGTGGTTAATACCCTAGAACATGTTATGGCCAATACACTAAATTATGGTGTGGCAAATATCTTCAAGTGAGGAGAGGATGTTACACCCATATAGGGTGAAGGTGATACACCATATGATTGGCAAGGTTGATACTTTGATGGGTAAGCGTATGAGGGATATGATGATGCCTAGCTCGATATACACCTAACCCATGTGATCAAATTGACATATATGATTCAACCCAATACACCTTGTAAAGGTGAGGGAAAAACACTCTTAGGAGTGATGAGTGTAACAACAAGTAATGGTATGGATAAAACCTTGATAGGTGAAAAACCTAAAGTGGTTGATAATGGTCAACCCTATATCAACAATGCCTTAACCCGAGTTGAGTCCATATCACTTGATGATAGTTGGGTAATTCAAGTGTGTGACTTACGATCAATACACTACAAGATAAATGTAATGATTTAGTGCATATAGTATTAGGATGGGAAATACCCTAATACAAGATAAGTTGATGAACTTAAGTAAGTTGAAATTGATGAGGGAAGTGATACACCAAGGCATGATAAATATCACATCCAACACCTCAAGGTTAATACACCTTGGTGCACCTCAAATCCAATATACTTAGATGAGTAACACATTAAGTGTGTCATGTTAATTATTACATTAATATTTAATTAGTTTAATGCACTTTGATAAGTAACCTACCTTGAGAAAGGGTTATGCCAAGTTAATAAAGTATGATGTAATCAATATCCTAGTAAGGATGAGATAGAAACTCATACTTTGTGTTGATAATCATTTAATGATAAATGATGAGAATAAATAAGTATGATTGAATACTTATGATATCAATGTATGCCCCTAGATGTTTGGAGCTATGAATTAGGGTTTGGAATAATAATATGAATTTGAAACCCTAATTTGTCTATGAAGGGAAACCCTAACCCTAATGATGGGAAGGTTGTCTTCCCCTACTTTGCATGGTGATGATATGTACTTGATAATGTTGCTATCATGAAATTGCTAACCATGTAGGTATCATGATATGATGAGCATAGCCTGGTATGAGCTATGATGTTTTATATGATACATAATAAATGGGCCTAGTAAACCATGTGAATAATTGTTTCCTAGTGAAAGGTGACAAGATGTTTAAATGGCCTTGTGGGCCATGTGAATAGTTATTGCCTAGTGAAAGGTGACAAGCTGTTTAAATGGCCTTGTGAGCCATGTGAATAGTTCTTTCCTAGTGAGAGGTGACAAGATGTTTAAATGGGCCTTGTGAGCCATGAGAAATACTTGTGCAACTAGTATAATATATACTTGGGTTTGAGGACCTAGAGGTAATGGTTACTTGATAAGAGGTGACATTGTTCAATGATGAACTAAGGGTTGAATACCCAGATCATATAATCGTGATGTTAATAACGGTTAAAATATGAGAATCCCAAGAATATGATAAGGGACTGAGATCCCCAGTGTTATGCATTTAAATGTGTTCCAAAGATTATGAAAGTACTTGATAGAGGCATTACACTTTCTTTGTAGCATTTGTTTGTTATTCATTTTTGTAACTTGGTTGATGCTAAAAGATATTTTAATGCACTTAATTAATCAAGTGAAACCTTATCATGTAGTTTCCCTGACCATAGATCCATCCGTGTCAGGATCTGATGAATGGTGAAACGAGTTCAACTCCAAGGGCATATTCTTGAATATGTGGGGGTGATTGGGTGAACATATCCTTATGCTCCATAGGATTGGATGTGGGCCATACCCTATGCACATGATTGGTTGTGCACCATACCTATTAAGAGTATGGCTATATGCCATGACTCAATTTTATACCAGGGAATGTTGTGGGGGTGCACTCCCTGAAGAGAGTGCATGTTGCAGCTGTAGCTCTATAGCGAAGATGCCACTATACCCTGGCAAGCTATTTTGCAGTTAACTACGGTACTACTAATTATCTCCTACTGACCGAGATGGGGAGGCCATGGCAGCTGGCTCTTCCATTGACCTTGTATGGTACTGATGCTTTACGTAGTTGTGGTCAGTTGGAGCATGAGTGGTATACCTCATCTCCTTAGGGCATGGGTGTTATTGTAAACATGTAATCATCCATTTAGCATATTTGCTTAAGGACCAATTATGAAAACATTGGATGAGGCGGTAATAGTTTTGTATATCATAGATTGATAAATGTTATACATGTTCTTCGTATTCCTTTCATAAGTATTATATAATCCAATGTTGGTTGTGGATATTTGAACTGCTCAGTAATGGTATTATTCTGCCATGCTCATGATTTATGGACATATGTGTTTAGTATAGTTTCAGTTTTAAATCCTTCTCTATTAAAAGTTAAATCTGTGATAATAATATTGTTGGCAGAGAGTTATATCTCTCGCTGGGATTTTTGTGTCACCCCATTGATCCCAACATTTTTAGGTGAACGCAGTCAAGGAGGTTGAGACCATATTGTAGAGGGAGGACAGCATCAGGGACATCGATAACAACTCAGTTTGAGTGTACTGTCTATCGTGTCTTATAGATAGAAGTCCTATGTGTTGTCTTTGTACTCTTAGGTCCTTGGAATCAGTACGTAAAAGTTTTATAAACAATCTAAGATTTTGGCTTGTATGCCTCAAAGTCTTATGTTATTTTAGTATAGATTTTGACAAAGCAATTGCTATATGTCATCCTCGAGATGAGAGGGTACAATGTATGCACAATGTGAATGTTGATGTACCTAAAGTTTTGGTTCTTTCATTAAGAGTTTCCTGGAAGAGGATCTCTTTGCAAAATGGTATTATTTTTTAGTGATTTTGTTAATCCACTGCTTAGTTATTCCGTAATTACTTACTGGTGATGGCTTGATTTATTGTCGGGTCGTGAGAAAGTTTTGGTATCAGAGATTAAGGTTTATTGAGTCTACAGAGACATAGGACTAAGGTGTTGAGTCTGTTCTAGTATCCTCCAGTATATCTTATAGTGACTTATGCTTATGCAGAAGATAGAGTAAAGCTTAAAAATGACTGGAGAACATGAGGAACACATTTCTAAGAGCAATGTTGTTGTACTGGGAGAGGGTGCAAGGGATCATGCAAGAGCAGAATGAGTGCCTAAGAATTCCCATCTTGACCCAATCTGGATAGGGAATCCTACTTTTTATGCTCTTGTTGGACAAGTTAGGACAATAGTGATGCATATAGTAGACTGGATACTAGTAATACAACCTAGGTTACCAATCCTCAATGCAGAAACCTTGGGTTCTGAAAGGGTTTCTAAATGACAGAGTCATGTTGGAACGGTGGAAAAAGTGGGAAAGACTGACATATGGCAAGAAAATTGACTATGCCATAAGTATAGACATATAGGATATCTGAGATGACAATGCCCAAGGAGGGGCAATAAGCTGAGTGTTAAGGAAAGGTTTCTACAATTCTGGAGACATTTTCCTAGTTGTTCTAAAAAGACAAAGTTTTGGTGCCACCAGTGCAACAAACACCTATTGCACCAGGGAAGTGGTCACCAAGTAAGGGAAAAAGTCCTAACTTTCCACCTGTGAGAACTTCTGACTTTGCTTTTACGTCGGTAGTAGGACTAATAAAACCATGGTATGAGGATAAGACATGTTATAAATGTGGACATGTTGGGCATACTAGACCCCTTTATTCAAAAAGAAAGGGGGTTATGATCCAAAGACCGAGGTAGACTCGGTAGGGCTTACATAAGTTACAACCCAATAGTGTAAAAAGGCAAAAGCAACAACATGAAACAACTAGACTCTATGTTTTAAGCCAACCTAAAGTGGTATATGACCGCGAGGGGTGACAGTCAGATAGAGCTTTTTCATTCGGATATGTCTTCTCTTGATTTTATTTGTCAATCATGAGAAGGATAGTTGTTTTTGAGCTTCCTTTGGTTGTCCTATGGGGACATGAGGAAGAGATAGTGAGGACTAGAATTTATATTTTGTCCAGTACTCTTTAAAATTCTTTATAATTGCTTTTGTCCATATAAAAGTGGAAGAGGTGTAAATGAGATGCCTGGTGAAATCCAGGGTTACTAAGTCCTATGACTTAGATGATATGAAAAGTAAAGTATATGATGTAAGACAAGCAACATACTACCTAATCTCAGTATTTTCATACCCTGGCCAGGTATTCAATTATTGAAGGTAAGGTATGTATGGGGCTCTTAGATATCTATCTTTCTGATTACTCTGATCAAGTAATCATTTTGAGATAATCTAAAAAGCATAATGAAATTGAAAATGTGGCACGGATGTTTCTATCACACCTAAGTGCAATAAAATGGAATCTAAAAGCAATTATAAAGCATCTCGTTTACACCTCTTCCACTTTTATATGGACAAAAGCAATTATAAAGCAACATACTACCTATGACTTAGATGATATGAAAAGTAAAGTATATGATGTAAAACAAGAAGCACACTACCTAATCTCAGTATTTGCATACCCTGGCCAGATATTCAATTATTGAAGGTAAGGTAAGTATGGGACTCTTAGATTTCTATCTTTCTGATTAATCTGATCAAGTAATCATTTTGAGACAATCTAAAGAGCATAATGAAATTGAAAATGTGGCACAGATGTTTCTATCACATCCTAAGTGCAATAAAATGGAATATGAGATTATCTCAGATCAACTTGTGAGTATGGGAAAGTACAAAGTACAATTCTCATGATAAGTACAAGGGAACAAGGGAGATGATCCATATTCAATAAATAATATGTTAAGAATAATGATCTCTTCCATAATGTGAAAATGAGAAATGTGGTTAAATTAGAAAATGTTCATGAACATGTTAGACAATAACAAGGAAAAGAATGATGACATGTAATCATCCTTATAATCCCTATGTTGATGACAAGGAACCTAGGATGAAACAAGACTAAATGACACATGAACAGTTGAAAGTTCATGCAATAATCAAAGGAAGTGATAATCTCTACTCTTTGATAAAAAAACCTGGGTTAATGGGGAGATAAGAGGAATATGTTTCCTTGTGTTCTTTCCTTTCAAGGACATGGCAGTCAAGTGAGTCTTATGACACTTAATGTGCATGGGTTAGAAGTGTTCTATGGCTGGATATTTTGAAAAGTATCAGTTGGTCTTGGACTTTGGTTCTAAGATAAAGATATATGTGATAACTAATGTCCCGAGATGAAAGAAAGATCCTTATACACGTTTGGTTTTGGTAATTACAACAAAAGATGGAAGTGATGTGGATGTGATGCGTTTCTGACATGTGATGGATACCAAGGTAATGAATCCTAGTATCCAAGAAGTGTCAGTGGTATGAGGCAGTGAGAATATGTCTCCTAATAAAATGATTAATGTTTGGCTACCTAGAAGGGTCAGCTTTGGATCGGTCTAGTTATGTACCTATAACATGGACATCATATGTTAGTGGTTTATGCTTCACATAAACATGACATCAACAAGGATGTGTGAGTTGAAGGAATAGTTATAAGATCATCTTGGAAAAAGTTTATCAGCTAAGTATAATTCCTTAGAGTATCCCTATCAAGTTTGCAAGTAAGAAAGATCCAGGAAGGTTGTATATTGACTATAGATAGATAAACAAAATTTATAATCCCTATCTAGATCTATTGAGGCAGTTTATACATATAACATTTAGAACCTTTGAGATAGTTTTCCTTTGATAAGTATCCTCTCTTTATGACAAGAAGATAAACAGCTAACAGGATAATTGATACAGGTCATAAGAAAGTTTAGTGTTGTGTCAGCAGACTAGAGTGGCACAGCAGATGTATGATAAGACTTGTAGTCCCAAGCGGGTGACAGAACGTAACTCTGGTCTTTACCTAGAGAAAAATGCTAAAATAAGTGAGGAGTATGGAAGACTCCCAAGGTCAAGAATCTTATTACATAAAAGATATAAGTTAGGTAAGTGAAAAATTAATGAGATTTGACACCCGAATTATTCAAAGTATGAATAATACTTCTCTGACTTATAGAGTGTTACCTGACACAGAAGTGACACTGCAATCATTAATGAAAAGGATAGTTGAATATGTGTCATGTATGACAGATTCTATGATGACCCTGAATGGAGGGACTTTTTTCTGGTCAAAGGTCTATGGCATCTCCATGACATCAAGATGTTATGTTGAGACTTGATGATATGATGCATGAATGACAATTGTCTTCCTTCATATGGGATTTCGGGGATGAAATCCTTGTTAGGGGTTTATAACTTGTAATGACCCTGACCTGGGTTACGAGTTAACCCTGTTTGTTTTTGCCTAAGTAAGTTTCTTAGAACTTTAATATAATCTTCTAAGGTTTTTTGTTATCATGTGACAAATTTATGTTTCAAATTTAGTCCTGATTGAATGTTGTTTGAGTAATGTTCCTTTATTTTAGACCAAAGTGCAATTTACCCAAGATGAGGGGTTATGTTACAAAATGTCACATATTGAACATGCCTTAAGTGTTTTAGAATCATCAGAGAGAGATTGATGCTAATTGGTCGCTTGTGGAAAGCCTAAATTATTTGAATAATGCTAGTACCTTGTGCACCAATTTTGGTACAAATTGTAATTTACCCAAAATGTAGGATAGATATGCAGATTACCACCTCTACAATGTCCATACTTCCTCTATGTATCATTTAGACAGAGAGATAAAGAAGGAGACACCATGTTTGAATAATTTATGAGTGGTATTATTCTTGGTGATGAAAAGACCAAGAAAGGGGTTGAATGTGAAACCCTAAACTTGAGTTGTATCGAGTTGTAGACTTGATATGGGAGTGCCTATCGGCCAAAGAAACATAAAAGAGGTCCCATATTGGTTTTTGGACTCTTGGAAAAGGCCATGATGGGAAAAGCACCTCAAGGAGGTGATATGTATCAGTTTACAACTTTCTTGAAAACAATTTCATCAGGTTGTGAATAAAGTGGTGTTTGAGTTGAGATATCTTCTCCAACAAGACAAGTAATGGCCAAAATATCATCTCTAGATTATCCTGAAGTGTTTTGCATGTCAATATAAATGTGAGTGCATTCATTTACATGTGTCAACCATGCATGGACACGTGGCACCTAGTAGCTTGAATTGATGACACCTCATATACACACTTTTTCATGAACCTCAACTATATATACCCTTCCTTTCACCTATTAGTGAAATTTTTCGAATATTACCACCCTATTTCTCTTAGATATAGTGCATAGAGTCTTTGTATCATGCATTGGTGAAGGTTTATCATTCATAGGGCCTTGGTATCGGCCATACCAAGGTGATATCAACCAAGTAAAGTGATATCGGCCATAAGTGAAGTGATATCGGCCACAAGTGAAGGGATATCATCCACAAGTGAGGGGATATCGTGCATAACTAGTGAGGTATCATTCATGGTGCTAAGGAGCAATAAGGATCTCAAGTCTTAACCCTAAGTTGAGACCATGATCATCTTCAACCTTGGATTAAAGCACGGATCTAGGGTTGACATCTTCCTTTCTTTTCTTCTTCACCAAGTTCTTATCTATGGTGATTCTTTTCTTATATAGGAGTTGTGAACGAGTCTTGAACCTATGCTAGTTAATCTTCTACCTTAGTAACGTGGATATTTTTAGCCTGGATCTTTAAAGTTGTTCTTGAGGTGGGTTATATAACTTGAACCCAATCATGTTATTATTCACCATCTATCTTGCTATACTTAATGTTCTATTTTCAATTCCAAGTTTTTCTTGAATACTTGATGAATCTATGTGTTCTAATAGTTTCTTAGATATTTTTTTCATATACTAGAATAGTTAGAACAAAGTTATACAGCTTGAATATGATGGTATCATGAGACAAATTGATATCGGGTTCAAGCACACAAGCAAGCATCTCTAACCCGCTATGGTGTTGTACACACACCACTAGAACAATATGGTTATGAGTCTATACCTCTTTGCACAATATGGTGATGAAGTTCACATCTTGAACATGATATGGTGTCAACCATACACCTCTTGCACGATATGAGGTCAAGCAAAGACCCCATGCACGATATAGTGTCAATTGCACACCTCTAAATTGATATGCTAAACCTTAATTTTGAGCAACCTGATATGAGTGACACAAGCAAGCACCTCCTACACGATATGGTGAAGGAGATATACCTCATGCACGATATGGTGATGTAGCATACATCTCTTTCATGATATGATGTCAAGCATATACCATTATGCACGATATGGTGTCAAATATACACACACACCTCTTGCCCGATATGATATTGAAGGATATACCTCTTGCCTGATATGATATTGAAACCCTAGTTGGTGATGGATATACACCTCTAGAATGATATGGTGATGAGGATACACCTCATGCACGGTATGGTGTTGAAGGATACACCTCTTGCATGATATGGTGTTGAAGGATACACCTCTTTCCTGATATAATATTGAAGGACACACCTCTTGCCCGATATGATGTTGAAACCCTAGTTGGTGATGGTTATACACCTCTTAAATGATATGGTTATGAGTATGTACTTCATGCACGATATGGTGACACATACAGACACCTCTTTCCCGATATGATATCGAAGGACACACCTCTTTCCCGATATGATGTTGAAACCCTAGTTGGTGATGGATATACACCTGTAGAACGATATGGTGATGAGGATACACCTCATGCATGATATGGTGTTGAAGGATACACCTCTTGCATGATATGGTGTTAAAGGATACACCTCTTGCCTGATATGATTATGAATAACACACCACTTTCCCGATATGATGTTGAAACCCTAGTTGGTGATGGTTATACACCTCTTAAACGATATGGTTATGAGTATTCACTTCATGCATGATATGGTGACACATACACACACCTCATGAATGATATGCTAATCAAGATTTACCTCATGCCCGATATGGTAAGCAAACATATACCTTTGGACAGTATGGTGTTGAGCACACACCTCTAAAATGATATGGTGGGTAACCCAATACACTAGATGACAAAAGTGGTAAGGTGGTTAATACCCTAAAACATGTAATGGACAATACACCAAAGTATGGTGTGGAAAATATCTTCAAGTGAGGATAGGATGTTACACCCATGTAGGGTGAAGGTGATACACCATATTATTGGTAAGGTTGATACTTTGATGGGTAACAGTATGAGGGATATGATGATGCCTAGCTCGATATACACCTAACCCATGTGTTCAACTTGACATATATGATTCAACCTGATACACCTTGTAAAGGTGAGGGAAAAACACTCTTAGGAGTGATGAGTGTAACTCCAAGTAATGGTGTGGCCAATACCTTGATAGTTGAGACACCTAAAGTGGTTGACAATGGTCAACCCTATATCAACAATTCCTTAACTCGAGATGAGTCCATATCACTTGATGATAGTTGGGTAATTCAAGTGTGTGACTTACGATCAATACACTACATGATAAATGTGATGAGTTAGTGAATATAGTATTAGGATGGGAAATACCCTAATACAAGATAAGTTGATGAACTTAAGTAAGTTAAAAGTGATGGGGGAAGTGATGCACCAAGGTCTGATAAATATCACATCCAACACCTCAAGGTTGATACACCTTGGTGCACCTCAAATCCAATATACTAGGATGAGTAACACATGAAGTGTGTCATGTCAATTGTTACATTAAGATGTATTGAGTTTAATGCACTTTGATAAGTGTAGGCTAACCTACCTTGAGAAAGGGTTAAGCCAAGTTAATAAAGTATGATGTAATCAATATCCTAGTAAGGATGAGAGAGAAACTCATACTTTGTGTTGATAATCATTTCATGATAAATGATGAGAATAAATATGTATGATTGAATACTTATGGTATCAATGTATGCTCCTAGATGTGTGGAGCTATGAATTAGGGTTTGGAATAATAATATGAATTTGAATCCCTAATTGGCTATGAAGGGAAACCCTAACCCTAATGATGGGAAGCTTGTCTTCCCCTACTTTGCATGGTGATGATATGTACTTGATAATGTTTCTATCATGAAATTGCTAACCATGCAGGTTTCATGAGATGATGAGCATAGCCATGTATGAGCTATTATGTTTTATATGATAAAAAATAAATGGGCCTTGTAAGCCATGTGAATAGTTGTTGCCTAGTGAAAGGTGACAAGATGTTTAAATGGCCTTGTGAGCCATGTGAATAGTTGTTGCCTAGTGAAAGGTGACAAGATGTTTAAATGTCCTTGTGAGCCATGTGAATAGTTGTTGCCTAGTGAGAGGTGACAAGATGTTTAAATGGGCTTGTGAGCCGTGAGAAATACTTGTGCAACAAGTATGATATATACCTGGGTTTGAGGACCTAGAGGTAATGGTTACTTGATAAGAGGTGACATTGTTTAATGATGAACTAAGGGTTGAATACCCATATCATATAATCATGATGTTAATAATGGTTAAGGGATGAGAATCCCCATAATATGATAAGGGACTGAGATCCCCAATGTTATGCATTTAAATGTGTTCCAAAGATTATGAAAGTACTTGATAGATGCATTGCACTTTCTTTGTAGCATTTGTTTGTTATTCATGTTTGTAACTTGGTTGATGCTAAAAGATATGCACCTAATTAATCAAGTGGAACCGTATCATGTAGTTTCCATGACCATAGATCCATCAACATCAGATTTGTTGAATGGTGAAATGAGTTTAACTCAGAGGGCATATTCTGGAATATGTGGGGGTGATTGGGTGATCATATCCTTATGCCCCATAGGATTGGCTGCGGGCCATACCCTATGCATAAGATTGGTTGCACACCATACCCTGTTAAGAGTATGGCTATATGTCATGACTCAATTTTATACTAGGGAATGTTGTAGGGGTGTACTCCCTGAAGAGAGTGCATGTTGCAGTTGTAGCTCTATAGTGAAGATGCCACTATATCCTAGCAAGCTATTTTGTAGTTGACTACAGTCCTTCCAGTTATCGCGTACTGACCGAGATGGGGAGGTCATGGTAAACGGCTCTTCCATTGACCTTGTATGGTACTGATGCTTTATGTAGCCGTGGTCGGTTGGAGCATGAGTGGTATACCTCATCTCCTCAGGGCATTAGTGTGCTTGTAAACATGTAATCAACCATGTAGCATATTTTCTTAAGGACCAATTACAGAAACATTGCATGAGGCGGTAATACTTTTGTATATCATAGATTGATAAATGTTATACATATTCTTCGTATTCCTTTCAAAAGTATTATATGATCCAATATTAGTTGTGGATATCTGAACTACCCAGTAATGGTATTATTCTTTCGTGCTCATGATATATGGACATATGTGTTTAGTATAGTTTCAGTTTCAAATCCTACTATGTTAAAAGTTATATCTGTGATAATAATTTTGTTGGTGAAGAGTTATATCTCTCGTTGGGACTTTTGTCTCACCCAGTTGATCCCAACATTTTTAGGTGAATGCGGTCGAGGAGGTTGAGACCATATTGTAGAGGGAGGACAGCATCAGGGACAACGGTGATAGCTCAGGTCGAGTGTACTATTTGTTGTGTCTTATAGATAGAAGTCCTATGTGTTGTCTCTGTACTCTCAGGTCCTTAGAATCAGTACGTAAAGGTTTTATAAACAATTTGAAATTTTGGCTTGTATGCCTAGAAGTGTTATCTTGCTTTAGTATAGGTTTTGACAAGGCAACCACTATATGTTATCCTCGAGATGAGAGGGTACAATGTATGTACAATGTGAACGTTGATGTATCTAAAGTTTTGGTTCTTTCATTAAGAGTTTCCTGGAAGAGGATCTCTTTGCAAAATGGTTTTAATTTTTAGTGATTTTGTTAATCTGCTGCGTATAGTTATTCCACAATTACTTACTAGTGATGGCTTGATTTTTTTTCAGGTCGTGACAGTTTATCTTGAACAATGCCACCTCTCAATAGGTTATAAGACTTGTACGACATCTTGTCACCTCTCACTAGGCAACAACCATCTCTAGGTCATAAGACCTTTATAAACATGTTGTCACATCTCACTAAGGCAACAACCATCTCTAGGTCATAATACCTTTATAAACATCTTATCGCCTCTCTCTTAGGCAACAACCATCTCTATGTCATAAGACCTTTATAAACATCTTGTCACCTCTCACTAGGCAACAACCATCTCTAGGCCATAAGACCTTTCTCACTTAGGAAACAACCATCTCTAGGTCATAAGACCTTTATAAACATTATATTTGTTGTGCAAGTATATCATATGGCTCATAAGGACTATTTAATTTTTATCAAAATGCAACGTCATAGCTCATACTTGGCTATGCTCATCATCTCATGTATCTGCATGGTAAATCTCTCATAATAGAAATAATATCAAGTACATATCATGGCCATGCAATATAAGAGAAATATAACCTTCCCATTATTAGTGTTAGGGTTTCCCTTTCTAACCAATTAGGGTTAGGGTTTCCCTACTTACCAATTAGGGTTAGGGTTTCCCTTTTTAACCAATTAGGGTTAGGGTTTCCCTTCTTAGAAGATTAGGGTTTCAAGTTCATATTATCAAGAATCACAACCCTAATTCATTTTATCATGTATTAAAACCCTAATTCATAGCTTCACACATATAGGATTATCAATGTGTGCTTATTAAATGATCATCACACAAGATATGAGTTTCTCTCTCATCCTTACTAGGATATTGATTACATCATACTTTATTAAGTTGGCTCAAACCTTCTCTCAAGGTACATTGGCCTACATTTATCAAATGCATTGAACTCCATACATCTTAATGCATCATTTGACATAACACACTTCATGTGTTACTCAATCAAGAGTTTTGGAGTTGAGGTTCTTCCACCATATCGGGTTAGAGATGTGTGCTTGCTTCCATATCGGGCAAGAGGTGTGTGTATGCTTACCATATCAGGAAAGAGATGTAAGGTTGCTTACCATATCACCCTTGAGGTGTATGTGTGATTACCATATTGACCTTGAGGTGTATGTGTGCTTACCATATCGCCCTTGAGGTGTATGTGTGCTTACCATATCGGGCATGAGGTGTATCGTGATCACCATCTAGGGTTTCATCACCATATCAGGTTTGAGGTGTATGTGTGCTCACCATATCACCCTTGAGGTGTATGTTTGCTTACCATATCGACCTTGAGGTGTATTTGTCCTTACCATATCACCCTTGAGGTGTATGTGTTCTTACCATATCGGGCATGAGGTGTATCTTGATCACCATATAGGGTTTCATCACCATATCAGGTTTGAGGTGTATGTGTGCTCACCATATCACCCTTGAGGTGTATGTGTGCTTACCATATCGACCTTGACGTGTATGTGTGCTTACCATATCGCCCTAGAGGTGTCTGTGTGCTTACCATATCACCCTTGAGGTGTATGTGTACTTCCATATCAAGCTTGAGGTGTAAGGGTGCTTCCATACAAACCTTGAGGTGTATGGGTGCTTCCATATCGCCCTTGAGGTGTATGGGTGCTTCCATATCGCCCATGAGGTGTATGTGTACTAACCATATCACCTTGGAGGTGTATAGGTTCTCACCATATTGATCTTGAGGTGTATGGGTGCTTACCATATCCCCCTTGAGGTGTATCTTGCTCACCATCTAGGGTTTCAACATCATATCGGGCAAGAGGTGTATCCTTTAACACCATATCATGCATGAGGTGTATCCTTCAACACCATATCGTGCATGAGGTTTATACTTCAACATCATATCATGCATGAGGTATATCTTCATCACCATATCATTCTAGAGGTGTATAACCATCACCATCTAGGGTTTCAACATAATATCTTGCAAGAGGTGTGTGTGTATCACCATATCGGGTTAGATGTGTGTGTGTGTGATTGACACCATATCGTGCATAAGGTATATACTTGACCTCATATTGTGCAAGTGTTGTATCTCCTATCACCATATCATGCATGAGGTATATTTTCATCACCATATCATGCAAGAAGTGTTTGCTTATGTCACCATATCGGGTTATCTAAAAATTAGGGTTGCATATCAAATTAGAGGTGCGTACTTGACATTATATTGTGCATGGGGTGTTTGCTTGACCTCATATCGTGCAAGAGGTGTATGCTTGATACCATATCGTGCACAAGGTGTGTACTTCATCACCATATCGTACAAAGTGGTATATACTATATACTCATCACCATATCATGCTAATGGTGTGTGTTCATCACCATATCAGGTTAGAGGTGCTTCAACCCGATATCAGCTTGTGCCAAGATGATGTCATCATCTTCAAGCTCTAGACCTTCATTCTTACTATTGTAGTACATGGACAATAGTCCTATGCAACTATTAGAACTCATGGATTCAGCAATTATTCAAGGATACTCGAAATTGCAAGTAGATCAACACGTATAGCAAGATTGAAGGAGAACAATAACATGATTGGGTTCAAGTTATATAACTCACCGCAATAACAACTTCAAATCTCCAAGCTCCAAAGCTTCATGTTCCCAAGGTTGAAGATGAACCTATCACAGGTCCAAGACTCGTTCCCAACTCCGATGCATGTAAGGAATCACCATAGATAATCACTTGGTGAAGAAGAAAAGAAGTAAAGAATCACAACATGATATCATGCTTGAACCAAGGTTGAAGATGACCATAGCTTCACCTTAAGCTTAAATCATGAGCTCCTCCTTTCTACTTACTATGGTGCACGATACCAAAGAGAAATGGAGGGATAGGGGTTGAAAAATTTCACTAGAAGGTGAAAGGAAGGGTATATATCCTTGAGGCTCATGGGAGAGAGTGTAAGAGGTGCCATCACCTTACTACTACTAGGTGCCACATGGCCATGCATGGGTTGACACATGTACTTGCATGCACTCCATATTTATCTCCACAACCAAATAAAAACTTGAGGATAATTCTAGGGATATGATGAATGCATATTCATCATAGTTTTAGTCACCACTTTTAGCCCAGTATTGCACTGAAAGCTCTCATATAAACCCTGAATATGCTCATATACAATTTTCCTTAGTTTCAAATCATTATTTAGAGTTTTCATCACATCAATTCATCTCCATTTTAGGATTAAACATCACACTATGTGTGTCAGTGCAGGAGGTGTAGGGGACGGTGGTCCCGCTAGTCACAGGATTCATCGTTGTACCCTTTTTTTGATAATTTGCACCCATTTTTTGATGGTCAGTTCCTTCATTGGAAAGCATCCTCATCAGTCAGAGGATTCATCAATGCAGGCCAATCGACCCATATAAATACCCCCCGGGTGGGTTTGTTTCATGAGGTCATGACCGCAGCCAAGGAGGCAACGATCGCGACCACGGCCAAGCAAAGAAGGACCGTGACCACAACCTCAAGGAAGGACCACGACCACGACCTTAAGGAAAGACCATGACTGCGGCCTCAAAGAAGGACTGCGACCTATGACAAAGAACTAGGAACACTGTGACTGTAGCCCAGTAAAGGATGACCACGACCGCGGCCAAGCACTAAGCCAGGCCGTGACCGCGGGCAACCCATGCACCGCGACTGTGGGTGATCCAAGGATCGTGACCGCAGACAAATATGAAGCACGCCTCGACCTCAAAGCACTGCAACCGTGGTTGCAAAGAAGCACCGCGACCGTGGCCTGTACTGTGACTGCGGCACTAGGTCGGTAATCTGCACCTATAAATAGCAGACCTCCAGGTCCATTTGAAGCATCTATTCCATGATGCTGAGAGGATGCAGCTCTGTGCCCAGCCCTAAGGAAGATGATCTCTGCTGCCATCCAGATCAACTCCGCCATCAGACACCTACCACTCCATCTTTTGGAGCAAGAGTACGCGACGAGAAGGAAGAAGGAGGGAGAAGATCTGCCTTGACTGCCTTGGTGTTCTTCCCCTCCTTGTTCCAGATCTGCCCTGACATTGTGTAGAGGACCATTTCTCCACTGAGCTTCGGCCACCTCCTTCACCATGACCATGGTAGAATCTTCCCTCTCTCTTATTTTTCTTGTTTCCATCATGAGGAGCGAGTAGTATTTTTCGTTGGGGTGCGGGGACCAGCCCCGCTGCCCATGCTTCCATGTTCATCTTAAAACATTCCATGGCTTGTATATAACTTTCCCTTTCCTTATTAATCGTTTAATGCAAATACATTTTTGGTTGTTTGATCACATCGCCTTTCTTTATCTATCAGTTTCCTTTGTTGCGAGAGCTTCAATACTTAGGTTTTGAATATCGATTAACATGGTTGATACCCAGACGAGAACTTCTGAAAGGATACCTCTAGAGTGATTCCCGAACAAGAACTTCTGAAGAGATATCTCTGGAGTATCGATCACCCGTCTTGCATGTTCTATTATATTCCTTTGTTGTGAGAATTTCAATACTTAGGTTTTGAATATCGATTAACATGGTTGATGCCTTGACGAGAACTTCTGAAAGATATCTTTGGAGTAGTAAGTGCGTGATCTGGTTGGTGATGAGACATCTAATGCCTATAGTGATGCTTACACACCAACTTCATTTCATGTCCTAGGACCGCGACCCGTGGTACTAGTAGACTGTGGTACTAGTAGACCACGGTACTGGTAGACCGCAACCCGTGGAACAAGGAAGACCGCGACCGTGGTGGTTCCGGTGGATGATGATTGGATACTCTATTTGGATGGTTCTATCTTGTCGGGATGTGTTTTGAATATGTTTGCATGTGTAGTGGTGGTGAAAACCGATTCCACCCTAGTGATTCCATCATTAATCTAGACTCTGTTTTAATCTTGCTCTTTACTTTCCTTGCATTTAGTTTAATTAAACCCAATCAACTCTTATTCTAAATATTAGTCATACTTGGAATGGATCCGACTAGAAAGATTCTTAAAAACATTGTCCTTTTGTATTCGATCCTTCACTATACTGCGATAGGACCCGTCCACTTGCGGGTGGTATTATTGCATGAGGTTTTGGTAAAAACTCAGGGATTTCATCCTGTTATGACCCCACCTCCCGATAACCCCCAATTAAGGGAGACCAAGAGGTCGAAGCCGCACCCATAACTTCCAGATCAAAGGTTCGGCAATTAACCAAGAATAATTATCAAATTTTAACAGACTATACTGAAAAGCTGTAAGAAAATAAATTTTTGCATACCTTTATGAAAACGTGGATCTCTAAACTTCGATCCACTTAAGGATTCTACTCTAGCTAACCCTCCTTGTATTTTACTTCATGTATTACACAGTATGACAATTTACTATTTGTCCTTTTGGCTTGTACCTAAAACGCTGACAAACAAAACGTCGGTCAACCGAAGCTGGTATGTGGGGGAAACAAATCATGTAAATACGTTAACAATGTAATCATTCAATTAATCATTTAATCAACCAAGATTACATTTTAGATATAACTCCGCGATTCAAGAGTACCCTATCCTCTATGTTGTCCCCATTAAACCCCTCATGATCCACCTATAAGTGAACCAATTTCTAGGGTTGAGTCACATGACACTACTCATAAGTAGCCCACTCCTTAACTCATGGCAGGCTAATGAGTCTCATGGCACTACACGTAGGTAGCCCAGTTTCTAACTCTCGGTAACCTAGACCTTGCTCTAGGATTACCCCTTTTTTTCTTAGAATTTTCAAAGCAATAGAGGTGGACCCAGATCTAGTCAGTTATATATGCATATTTAAAGTGATAATCATAGTCACTTTATAGTTGCATGAAATAAATAAACATCCAACAGTTATTTTCAAGCAACTGATTAAAACTTCGGGAACCCCATGAAACTAGGACGATTATTCATAAGCGTAACCACATACCTGATTTGATGAGTCATGCAGATTATTCAACATATACTTCATGTATATATAATCAAGCCAATCAACATATCCAAGCAAGTAATTCATTCATCACATAATTCCTGAAAAGAATATGTACTCTATTTATTACACACTTTATCAAGAATCTAATTTATTGACTTGGATTCTCTTTCTAGGGTTTCTAATCCGCATTAAGGTTTCATTAATATTCATTAGGGTTTCTTAGATCAATTTCTCAAACTTTATCCCTTTTAGGTTAACAAACCCTAAAATACTCTCTTCCAATTATATGAACCTTAATTGCTGAACTATCCATTTTAATAGTCTTTTATACCCAAAATGACTTAGGATCATCACATCCCTATTTATTCATGGATTTGAACAATTAAACCAATTAAAAGACGTATTCTCTTAAATTAGGGTTTTCAAGCTCATTAATACCTAATCATGCACGAAACCCTATATTAAGCCAATTACATAAAAAGATCATCTTTTCAGATCCTATTTTCACTTTTATTAACAACAGGTTAATATCAGCTTGAATTATCCATTGAACAACATTAAATCCATCTATCATCAAATCTAAGGGGTTTTCCTTAATTAAATAATTCAAGATGATAACTTTATGTCCTTTTCAAATTTCAAGCATATTTATGCACATAAACTCTAAATTAGACTAATCACGTGTAAAGGTATTCCTTTTTGAACATAATGTACCTATTTACATTTAACAGGCTAACATCAACTCTAATGATCCATTAAACCCTATTAAACACTTAATTCATTTCAAAATAGGGATTCTTAATCTTTAATTCATTAAAGATGAGAATTTACACTACTTTTCGAATAGAAAGAGGAATTAGCTTCTAACTATATTTTTATTGGATTCCCCTCATTTTTCTGAGCAATTTGATATATAGTTTCACTATATTCCGAGTTAATAATAAAGAGATATGATTTTTGTAAAATCAACTTACCCAGACCAATCGGAGGATGCCACATCATCAGGCTCATGCAACGTTGGCTTGTCTAAAAACATAACTGAATTACGATATCACCCCTGGTTAAGTGAACTGCTCCTTAGCCCTGCAGAGGGCAGAATTGTCCAACGTCCTTCCTTCATCTTCAAGCTCGAGAACGGCCACCGCAGCAGCCCTAGATGCGGCTTGCGGTCCTTCTCCACCCTCTCCTAGACCCCGAAGACCACAGGGAAAGGTCCCTCCACCTCCGGAACTCCATGGCGCTCCACTGGATACCCAAAATGCACGGCCAAAGCCGCCGACCTGGGCGGGCCAGGTCCTCCTATGCGGTCGACCATGCAGCACATCCAGTTCTCTTGCGTCCAAGTTAGAGTGGAGAAATGATCGCCAAGTTACCCTGAAGCTACGTGGGTACGTCGAGCCTCCAACCAGATCAAACCAGAACCCTCAAACGTTCCAGAAATAGATCTATACCCTCAACTAGGTTTTATACGTAAGGAACAAGGGAAAAGGAGAGAGTTGTGTGAGATTCCATCTTTGAACTCGAACTAAGGTCGCTACCCTATATATAGGGTGGAGTATGAAGCCCTAAGGTGTGCCTCATGAGGACTCAAGTCCCAACTCGAAAGGAAATACACTTTCCTTGGTTGTGAAGCAACCATCTCTCTCTTTCTTCATTAACTTTTATTTCCTTGATATTCCTTGTTGCATGGATATTTAGGAATTCAAAATTCCTCTTTCTTATTCTCTTTAAACTTGCCTTTTAGTTATTTGTCACGAAATCATACTTCCTTTTAATAGAAAATACCACCTTTTAAAAAACAACACAAAATTCATTAATGATGTATTACATTATCCTCTTATTTTGAAATTTTTGGTATTTCTCTTTCCTCTTCCTTCATTGGGGCTCCTTGTACCCCAAGAAACTATATTATTTCGAAATTACTTTTTAAGGATACTTATTATCCTTCTAGATGCATCTATATGCATTATTTCACATTATCTTGTTTATTTGTTATTAAAATAATTCTTTTTGAGGATTTCTCTTTATTTCTCTTTTATTTTCCTCATTAGCCTTTCTTTTAATATTAGCAACCTCATGGATATGAAACTTCACCAAGAAATATCATTTATACCTCTTTCCATTCATTTTCCCCATTTTAACATTGTTTTCATTTTCTTTCTTAATAAAGAAAGACATAATTAATCTTTTCTTTTCTTATTGCTTTCTTTTTACAACTTTGGACTCCTTGGAACCCAAGGAACCCAAGAGGCACGAAATCCTCTTTGGATTTGCCTTCTAGAGGTTTCCACATTATTCTTTTCTCAAATATTCAATTATTCATTACTAATTGAATTTTCTTTGTTATTTGGGCCCAATAGCCAATAAAGCCCACAACACAGACAACAAGGCTATTGTAAACAAAATCCATGTATTCAAAAAAAATTATACCATTCTTTTTTTAATTATCCTTAATATGAGAAATTGCATTTCTCACCAATTGAACCCAAAAAAATTGGGGTTGTAATATCCTTCCCCTCTTATAGGAATTTTGTCCTCAAAATTCAAACAAGCAAACAAACAATTCAGGACAAGATTTTTCCATGTCCATCTTTGGCCCCTATTTGGATTTACCCTACACATGGAACTTCCAAAGAACCTTTATCATACTTATTCTTTTCTCTGAGTTCTTTCACTCTGGCGTCTATAAACTACACAGGTGACTCAGGTCATTTCAGCCTCCCTTGGGGCTCACTAGGTTCATTGCTCAGCACATGGTCGGGGTACCTCGCATAGTGCTCTAAATTGGACACATGGAACTCATCACACATTACTTTATCCCGAGGGGTAAGGTCAATCTTAACCTTCTCCACCAAACCATATCAAAAGAACCCATGCATCGGGGACTCAGCTCTCTTAGCTATAACTTAGAGGGGTCGGATTTTCACATATTCTTCCACAGTAACTTGTATGTCAGTCTACGTTGCATCTGCTCACGACTCTCATCGTCTCTAGGCTCCTTTCAGCCCTTGCACAATCAAAGTGACTTCATTTACACGCACTGTGGTCCCTTTTTCTAACCATCATGTGGTCCTTTTCTAACCATCATGTGGTCCTTTTCTAACCATCACGTGGCCCTTTTCTAACCATCATGTGGTCCTTTCACCAACATCACCTTACTAAAGTGGTGACCGACACAACCTCCCTTACAGAGCTTCTTTAAATCTTGATACTGGCTATGGTGGTCCTCATCACATCTTTCGTAGGACAAAAATTGTCTCTAGCTATCACCCAGATCGAGCACATATGCTCTCATCACACCCTTTAGTCTGGATCATACTAACCATAGTTAGGGGTGATAAACTATACTAACATTGAGTTCTTCATGTACCTATTTCCACTTTATGGAAGTGAACCTCTAGGTCAAACTCAAGAACCTTTGAACTCACATCATGGTGTAGTTGAACCATCTCTCTCATGGGTAGTTCAACCAGATCTGTCCCTTGACAAAACTCTTTCTTTCTCATGTCATCTAGGAAAGGCGATCTACCATAACCCATATTGCATCTCGACCTTCCTTGGTCCTGAGGATACTTACATCATCCATAGAGATGAACTCCCCTTCCCTTTCGGGGACTCTTTATCCTTTATGTCAATGCACTGGGTTACTGGTGCTCATCCTTCACCTCCTATCATGCATGGCAACATACCACGTGCAACCTCATCTTAGACATCTAAAGTACTACTGTCACTCATTATCTTGGTAGTACCACGGTGTACGGTGACCTTGAAATCATGATCTCCTGTATGTCATTATTCAAGATCAATACCTTAAAAACCCTAAACCATTTTATTGGGGTTTCATCACTTTCTTTTCCAAAGAAGTGCACTTGAGGTTCTACCACCATCCTTTCATCGTATCAAGGACTAGACTGGCTAACCAAACAACCCTTAACTTTTCAACGTATCTTGTTACATCTGAGTGTTGTCCAAACACCTCTCCTTTCCAAACTTAGGGTTAGCCAACCAACCTCTTCTAGCTTCTAGTCCAACAAGTCAGATGTATCTCAACCAGAGCATCCATTACCACTTCACATTCTTAGGTATTAGGTAACATTGAAGACATACACTTCCATGTATTTCACTTATCATCTCACCTCAAATTCTATGTCTATTTTCATTAAGAACACCCTCTGATTTCATCATCATGGTGATCAAATTCAACCTGGTATAACTAGTAAGTTCCACATAGCTCATGATAAAAACATCCTCATAAGGTGACTACCTCATTCCTCTTAGTGTTTACAAACCATCCATGTATCATTCACTTTACCAGGGTAGGTTATCTTCTCTATCCCCATTTCTCGTGGCAACGTTCCAACCTACATCATCTCTTATCCTTGGTGTGTGGCATGCGTAATGTCCTATCTCTCACCCCCATAACAAGAGGAAATAAGCATTTGGCTGCAGTCCAAATATAGAGTTCACCCTGTTCCAAGAGTAGAGATGGTACATCCCACCTTGCCAATACACCTTTACATCTAAGTTGCAACATGCCAAATATGTCTCTACGTCACAGACATCATGATATCAAACTAGTCTTGAATCTACTGAGGTTTATATCCTTGGTCATCTCTTCTAGGTCTATAGGGTGCCGACTCTTTTGTGGTCATCCCTCTTCCCTCATGCATCAAGAGAGTGCCCTACTCATCTGCCCTTTGGGTCCTACGAGTTCATGAAGGTGATCAATCTCCTAACTCATGGCCCTCAGACAATGATAGTTGTTACCTCCCGACCCTATGGTCATGTGCAACTGGGGAATTAGGCAACTCCTACTTCCATCGGTCTTATCCTTACCTGACCCTAGGATAGACTTAGGATTCTCCATTTATAGTACATGTCCAACTTAGAACCTTGCCCAAGCCTTCATCACCTCTCTTTGTATACATGGGCTGACATCCATCCTTTCATAGGGGTCATGGTGACCTGCCTACCTTGGTCAGGCCCCCCCTTAGCAGTTACCTCGATGGTAACGCATCCACATGCACTTAGAGATGGATATCTATGGGTCTACAGGTTCATTCTCATACCATGTACTTTTCACTTAGCTTCTCAAGATCCTATGAGTCCTCTTTAGGTTACTTAAACCAACAAACTAATATACACCCTGCCAAAGGGGTCCCTCTCCCAGGATGTGAGGAAAACTATCTCTTGACAACAAGGTTACAAAAGCTCTTAGGCCTAGGGTTTACATCCACATGAGCCTACTCAACCCTAGTAAGCTATTAAGGCACAAGTAGACCACTAACCAGGCTAGGTCATCCGGCTTCTTATTCCTCAACATTAGATCAAGATCATACCTTCCCATGTCATCAACTTAGCTGTGAGGGGTTCACCAAACATACTTTAAACTTAAGGGGCTTCCCTTTTCCTCTATACACGAGGAGTACCATGCTCGCTTCTATAGGAACTCAACTTCTCATCATGAGCATTAGGTACACCACTTCCCCTCTTAGGCCTAGGAACCCTATGTTCACTTTTAGGTGTCCAACTGCATGCTCTGTCTCTTAACTATGAACCAAGCATGCAAAAGGCATGACATGCACTCCTTGTCATCCTTCAACTTGAGAAACACTTAGAGTTGGCTCCTTCTTAAGGACAACCAACAAGGTACAAGGCATCATAACCCGTTACAAAACCTTTCTAGGTCTAAGGAACTCTTCTTCCTACTTCAGAAGGTAAACACCTATACCGTAGGCACATAGGTACCAGAATCTTCATCTTCTCTCTCTAAGGTCTAGTCCCTCTAAAGGCAACCAAGATCGATCATGAGGCAACCACTATCATCCATTATTCCTCCTATCTCAGGGTTTTAGGCTTCCAACCTTCTTGATGGGTTTCCTGCTCTCTCTAGAGCTAACCCTATATCCAACCTCACCATCAGAGGTTCTCTTCTTCATGAAGGATTAACCTCAAAAGCATGCCCAACATGGGTGAAGCCTAGGTTCGAACTTATGTTTGATCAAGATCATCCATAACCCTTTGTGCTCCATCATGATTCCTTATCTAGGGTTTCATCCTACTGTCAGCACTATGACGTGCCCTAGGTACCAGCTATACCCTACTTGCACAAGCCCATAGGGTTTCTATGGTCCTTCACTAACATCATCATCTAAGGAGCTATCCTTAACCCCTAACATGCATGACCCCTTTCCAAGGTTGGGTTGCCAAAGGTGCTAGGTCACCCATGGATCATATGGCATCTCAAAGGCATGTCCTTTCAAACACCTGGCCTAACTCATCTTTCTCTAACCTTCACTTAGGGTTGGGGTTAGCATCATCCTCAGAGGATGTGCCAGGTCTCTACTTGCAATGGAGATTTCTATCTCCAAGACTAACTTATCCTCCTGACAAGAAGGTCTAGCCTCATGTTTCTTCTGAGGACATGACAACTTATGTCATACGACCTAAGCATGTATCTATTCTTTAGTTTGTGCTTAATCTATTAAGCTTATGTCCATGACATCTTATTTACATGCCTTTCATTAATTTGGTGTAGGATTCCTTAACTTTTATTAACCTTACCCATACCTCAAGAGGGTGAGGAGAAGAAAGAAAACCCTAATCCTTTAGGTCCTTATCAGAATTTTGTGATGAGAAGGGATGAATAAGATGAGAAGTCCTAAAGGTATCTTATTTCGATTCATACCCTAAGACTTTGGCCAGGAAGTCACAAAGATCTGGGAGTCCTCGTATTCTGACTAGCGGTGCGGAGGAAAATATTGCCAGCCCCCGATCGTGATCCATTTCTAGACACCTCTGTCTTTCGGATAAACCTCTAATAACTCCCTTGGGTTCTAAGGAGTTTGTAAAATTTAATAATTATTAATGGTTAACTGAGGAACCTAAGCTCTGATACCAAATGTTATGACCCCACCTCCCGATAACCCCCAATTAAGGGAGACCGAGAGGTCGAAGCCGCACCCATAACTTCCAGATCAAAGGTTCGGCAATTAACCAAGAATAATTATCAAATTTTAACAGACTATACTGAAAAGCTGTAAGAAAATAAATTTTTGCATACCTTTTTGAAAACTTGGATCTCTAAACTTCTATCCACCTAAGGATTCTACTCTAACTAATCCTCCTTGTATTTTACTTCATGTATTACATAGTATGACAATTTACTGTTTGTCCTTTTGGCTTGTACCTAAAATGCCGACAAACAAAACGTCGGTCAGCCGAAGCTGGTATGTGGGGGAAACAATAATCATGTAAATACATTAACAATGTAATCATTCAATTAATCATTTAATCAACCAAGATTACATTTTAGATATAACTCTGTGATCCAAGAGTACCCTATCCTCTATGTTGTCCCCATTAAACCCCTCATGATCCACCTATAAGTGAACCAATTTCTAGGGTTGAGTCACATGGCACTACTCGTAAGTAGCCCACTCCTTAACTCATGGCAGGCTAATGAGTCTCATGGCACTACACGTAGGTAGCCCAGTTTCTAACTCTCAGTAACCTAGACCTTGCTCTAGGATTACCCCTTTTTTCTTAGCCTTTTTAAAGCAATAGAAGTGGACCCGAATCTAGTCAGTTATATACACATATTTAAAATGATAATCATAGTCACTTTATAGTTGCATGAAATAAATAAACATCCAACAGTTATTTTCAAGCAACCGATTAAAACTTCGGGAACCACCATGAAA
This sequence comes from Alisma plantago-aquatica, assembly GCA_963693085.1. Taxonomy (NCBI): domain Eukaryota; kingdom Viridiplantae; phylum Streptophyta; class Magnoliopsida; order Alismatales; family Alismataceae; genus Alisma; species Alisma plantago-aquatica. Next base: position 1,535,243 of record OY856413.1, read on the forward strand.
CTAGGAAGATTATTCATAAGCGTAACCACATACCTAATTTGATGAGTCATGCAGATTATTCAACATATACTTCATGTATATATAATCAAGCCAATCAACAGATCCAAGCAAGTAATTCAATCATCACATAATTCCTGAAAAGAATATGTACTCGATTTATTACACACTTTATCAAGAATCTACTTTATTGACTTGGATTCTCTTTCTAGGGTTTCTAATCCACATTAAGGTTTCATTAATATTCATTAGGGTTTCTTAGATCAATTTCTCAAACTTTATCCCTTTTAGGTTAACAAACCCTAAAATACTCTTTTCCATTTATATGAACCTTAATTGCTCAACTATCCATTTTAATAGTCTTTTATACCCAAAATGACATAGGATCATCACATCCCTATTTATTCACAGATTTGAACAATTAAACCAATTAAAAGACGTATTCTCTTAAATTAGGGTTTTCAAGATCATTAATGCCTAATCATGCACGAAACCCTAAATTAAGCCAATTACATAAAAAGATCATCTTTTCAGATCCTATTTTCACTTTTATTAACAACAGGTTAATATCAGCTTGAATTATCCATTGAACAACATTAAATCCATCTATCATCAAATCTAAGGGTTTTTCCTTAATTAAATCATTAAAGATGATAACTTTATGTCCTTTTCAAATTTCAAGCATATTTATGCACATAAACTCTAAATTAGACTAATCACATGTAAAGTTATTCCTTTCTAAACATAATGTACATGTTTACATTTAACAGGCTAACATCAACTCTAATGATCCATTAAACCCTATTAAACACTTTATTCATTTCAAAATAGGGATTCTTAATCTTTAATTCATTAAAGATGAGAATTTACACTACTTTTCGAATAGAAAGAGGAATTAGCTTCTAACTATATTTTTATTGGACTCCCCTCGTTTTTCTGAGCAATTTGATATATAGTTTCACTATATTCCGAGTTACTAATAAAGAGATATGAGTTTTGTAAAATCAACTTACCCGGACCAATCGGAGGATGCCACGTCATCAGGCTCATGCAACGTTGGCTTGTCTAAAAACATAACCGAATTACGATATCACCCCTGGTTAAGTGAATTTCTCCTTAGCCCCGCAGAGGGCAGAATTTTCCAACGTCCTTCCTTCATCTTCAAGCTCGAGAACGGTCGCCACAGCAGCCCTAGCTACGGCTTGCGGTCCTTCTCCACCCTCTCCTAGACCCCGAAGACCACAGGGAAAGGTCCCTCCACCTCCAGCACTCCATGGCGCTCCACTGGATACCCAAAACGCACGGCCAAAGCCGCCGACCTGCGCGGGCCAGGTCCCCCTATGCGGCCGACCATGCAACACATCTAGTGCTCTTGCGTCCACGTTAGAGCGGAGAAACGATCGCCAAGTTACTCTGCAGCTACGTGGGTACTTCGAGCCTCCAACCAGATCAAACCAGAACCATCAAACATTCCAGAAATAGAGCTATACCCTCGACTAGGGTTTATGCGTAAGGAACAAGGAAAAAGGAGAGAGTTGCATGAGATTCCATCTTTAAACTCGAACTAAGGTCACTACCCTATATATAGGGTGGAGTATGAAGCCCTAAGGCATGCCTCATGAGGACTCAAGTCCCAACTCGAAAGGAAATACACTTTCCTTGGTTGTGAAGCAACCATCTCTCTCTTTCTTCATTAACTTTTATTTCCTTGATATTCCTTGTTGCATGGATATTTAGGAATTCGAAATTCCTCTTTCTTATTCTCTTTAAACTTGCCTTTTAGTTATTTTTCACGAAATCATACTTCCTTTTAATAGAAAATACCACCTTTTCAAAAACAACACAAAATTCATTAATAATGTATTACATTATCCTCTTATTTTACAATTTTTGGTATTTTCTCTCTCCTCTTCCTTCATTGGGGCTCCTTGTACCCCAAGAAACTATATTATTTCGAAATTACTTTTTAAAGATACTTATTATCCTTCTAGATGCATCTATATGCATTATTTCACATTATCTTGTTTATTTGTTATTAAAATAATTCTTTTTGAGGATTTCTCTTTATTTCTCTTTTATTTTCCTCATTAGCCTTTCTTTTAATATTAGCAACCTCATGGATGTGAAACTTCACCAAGAAATCTCATTTATACCTCTTTCCATTCATTTTCCCCATTTTAACATTGTTTTTATTTTCTTTCTTAATAAAGAAAGACATAATTAATCTTTTCTTTTCTTATTCCTTTCTTTTTACAACTTTGGACTCCTTGGAACCCAAGGAACCCAAGAGGCACGAAATCCTCTTTCGATTTGCCTTCTAGAGGTTTCCACATTATTCTTTTCTCAAATATTCAATTATTCAGTACTAATTGAATTTTCTATGTTATTTGGGCCCAATAGCCAATAAAGCCCACAACACAGACATCAAGGCTATTGTAAACAAAATCCATGTAAACAAAACAAATTATACCATTCTTTGTTTAATTATCCTTAATATGAGAAATTGCATTTCTCACCAATTGAACCCAAAAAAATTGGGGTTGTAACACAACCCTAGATGAATTTGTTAGTGTAGTAAAAACCACGTCAGGATAAGGGTCGGCCCCTTAGTTATCTTATAGAGTAAGATATTTCCACTCACATTATTATATTCACAATCCAACACAACCTTTCCCAAGGAAAGTTGCACGCTGATATTCATTTCTTTATTCAGGTGCTTAGCTCGTTTGGCAAAGGCAAAGAGTCAACAAAATGATATGGGGGCCTCCTATATGGCTCCTTGGCCAAGAGGCACTCCCATTTAACTCTAGAACCCGATACAACCCAATACAAGCTCAATTAGGGTTTCATTTATACATCTCTTCTTTGTCTTTTCATCACCAAGAATACTACCACTCAAATTCGATTCAAACAGGGTTCCTTTGTAACACCCACCATGTCACTGATAACGGGGTTACACAAAACATGCGGAAATTAAAACTATAAACATTGGATTATAAAAAGCATGTAAAAACTAAAACCGATTTTGGAAACATCATTCAAAAAGGAACTATTGCACATATGTTCATAACCTGCAAGAAATATATTATATATATAAACAAGATGACTATTTACCAGCACATGATATCCATCTGTTCCATATACATCAAGGATGCTTTACTTGTTCATATATATACATCAATCCTATCTTAAGGCAACATTATCAAGATACAGAAGAAACCATGATACAAAAAATTTCTTCACAAAACATCATCAAAACACCTCCAAGGACCTGAGAGTACAGGGGAGACTCTAGGACTCTACTATAAGACCAACAACAATAGCATATCCTTCCTTGCCATCTACGGTTCTTCTTGCTGCTCAACCGCAACACCACAACCCCTACCGTGTCTATCTCTATCACCGAAAAAGGTTGTAACCAACAAGGTGAGACACACAATCCCATCAAGAAACATAACTCCTTGTTAAACTATTATCTCACAGAAAGCTAGAGCAGATGAAGCATAACAGATAAGGCATATTAAATATTCATCTAATAAATACGAAGTAAGCACTGATAAGGACAAAACTATATAACAACTTACCATAACTTTTAAGAAGAATATTATCATCTTAGAAGGAATGCGAAGAGCACATATATGAAAAATTACTTGAGACTATAAAACATACAAGGCCTCAATCAATGTTTCATATTTGCCCTAAGAAAAATATACTATACGGCTGGATTACAAATTATTATGTCCTACGGAAGTGAGTCGTACCACTCAGATCCAACCGACTATAGAGACTGCAGTCAATCTGTAAAGTGACTTGTAGTCACAAGGTTTGGCTCATGCATGGACACCCAAATAACACTTAGCCCTCCTTGATACAAGTCACGACACTATAAGAATCGGCTCACGCATGGCCATTCATATCACAAGGAGATCAACTAATATAGGGTTGTCTCATATCTCTAAGTCTACGACTTGAACCGCTTTCATACTCAAGCCAGGATATGGTGTGAGACCATTCCTCAGGTTTAAGGAAACAAGGGGGATCAACTCACACATGGCCGTCCTAATCCATGTTCCCCGCATATTCAAAATATGTGCTCCGAGCTTCCCTCAAGAATTACTCATTTCCCCATCCAGCAGATAACTGACGCTGGAATGGATCTATGGCATAGGGAAACTACATAATAAGGTCCCACTTTGATTATTTAGATCAATTAGAGTGGATTTTAGCATCAAACAACTTGTAACACATTAATCATAAGGAGAAACTAAAAAAGAAAGGTACGTCTCCATTACTAGATCTAGAAGAAACAATACATGATGTCATCATTATCACATATCTCACCTCTCATCATAGGCCCATACAAGGGTCATACATTCTAGGGATTTAATCGCATGAGATCAACATTAAGCACATGTTACCATTCACTAGGCAACATCAACCATTGTAGTTCATCAGACCATCATATAACATTGTGCTTCACATTATCCCAATATTAAAGAATATCACCATTATCAGGTAATTATGCAGACCATATGCCAACAAGGCTCAACATATACAAGTATCATAGCTCTTACCTTGCTATAAATTCAACTAGTCACACCTGAATGGTTAGTATTATCATGAGTAGATAATTAATCATTCATAAACTATGACATGCTCCTTTTGTCATTAAGTTTTATTGTTTTGGAGTAACAACCTACATGTAGTCTTTATCATTATATAAGCACATAGAACATAATATTTGAAGTACTTTATTGAACATTCCACTTTACTATGAAGGACATAAGATACAACTAAACTAAACAACATAGCTCATTACATCTATGAAACCATATATAAAGCTTATATCATTAAAACAAATCTTCATCATCAAGATGCAAGGATACAACACCCTTCAAAGGATTGGCCCAAGGTATCATTAAAGCATAACAGGTTAGGGCATGACCCTCACCAAAGGCAAACAGTGACCAAACAAACCCTCACTAGAAGCTGTACTGGGCAAAACTCTAGACAAACCCTAAACCTAATCACGGTATCAGGCAAGACCTACAAGCTCCACCTATACATGATATCAGGCAAAATGCCTATCGGGCAAGAACACAACCCAACCTCTGCATGGTACCAGGCAAAACTCTCCTGAGGGTATCTGGCATAGTACTCAAACCCCAAACCTACCAAGATAATAGGTACACTCAATAAGGCATATCGTGCAACCCTCTCAAGGCATGTCGGGTAGACCAACCTTGAGACATATCGTGCAGAAGTGCCACTAAGGCTATATCGCCCAAACACAACATGGCCAAGAGATCATCCTCAAGGGTATCAAGCAACATGACTCAAGCTCAACCAAGGTATGGTATCGGGCAACACTACTCTAGGGTATCAGTTAACCAGATGATAAAGCCTATCGGGTTCCCTACACAAAACATGATACATCCAACCTCATATCGCCCAAAGGATCACCAACACCATATCGTTCAAAGGTTCATGAAGAATATCAGGTAGAGCACAAGGGCATATCATGCACAAAAATCATCAAGGGATCCACAACTGTATCATCCAAGATCAACCCTACGAGTATCCGGTAAAGCTCACAACTCTACAAGGATGTCATATCGGGTGACTAGGGTTAGGTCATCCTATTGGGTTCCACACTAAGATCAGAACTCTATCGGCCAAACCAACCACCATGTCACCCAAGAGAGTTGGCTCACCTCTCAAAAGAATAAGCTTAGAGAGGGGTTTTGCACAACTCATCTCAAGAACACAACTCGGGTAAGGGGTAGAGTTCTTAGGCTCACCTCTCAAAAGAATAAGCTTAGAGAGGGGTTTTACCCAAGACTCACCACAACACACCTCTCAGGTTAGAGGATCCCAAGCTCACCTCTCAAAAGACTAAGCTTAGAGAGGGTTTTTTCTCAAGACCCTCCAACCAAAGCACATAGAAAAACATCTTCACAAACTAAAGCATAACTACTTCTGAAAAGATAGATGACCGAAACAAGATATTTCAGAAAGATCTAAACATGTAAGCAAGATAATAGCTAGGTTTATAAGTTATGTAACCTTCCTCAAGCAACAACACTCCAAGCTCCAAGAGGAGAGAGGAACCTCCTTCAAGCTTCGGCCAAGTCTCTTCCTTCTTCTTCTTCTCGGCCACCAAGGGAGAGCGGGAGAGCAAGAAACTAGAGAGCTAAAGAGACTACTAGAAAGCAAGGAGGGAGGTATATATATATGAGGGTAAGGGGTAGAGCAAGGCAAGGTGGCTTCCACCAAGACCCACTTGTCCAAGAGACAAGCCACATGCTAGCACCCCAACTCCACTTGTCCAAGACCTTTCCACTTGCTAGCATCAAGCACCATATATCCAAGGGAGGGTGACACAAATGATGCTCGGTGGAGGGGGTGTGTACCGCCCAACAAGGCCACCAACAACCCAATACACCACCAAGAGGCCCTTGGCTGACACACCTCAACAAGGAGCCTCTTCCCAGTACACTACTCCACCAACAGCCCTTGGCCGATACAACTCTCCACAAGGACCTCCTACCCGACACACCATCTGTAACGACCCCGCCTCCCGATAACCCCCAATTAAGGGAGACCCGAAGGACAGAGTCGTTATTCAATTACAGGATCAAAGGTTCGACAAATAATCAATAACAATTAATAAACTTTACCAACTAAACCGAAAACTGGTATAAAATAAAACTTCTCTTACCTTGGAAAAAGCAGGATTTCTAAACTTCTATCCATGAAGATGCTAAACTAACTAATCCTCCTGTACACGTTATTTCTCATTTAATTTCACATCTTCCACTTTACTGTTTGTTCTTTTCATTTGTACCTAAAACGCCGACAAACAAAACGTCGGTCAGCAAGAAGCTGGTATGTGGGGGAAACAATAATCATGCAACTACAATAACAAAGTAATCAACCAATTATCATTTAACAGCCAAGATTACATTTTAAACCATACTACTCAATCCTTTCCTATCCCCTATCTATGTGCTGTCCCTACATCGGACTGAGATACTACCTCTCTCTAGGTAGATCCTTATTAGACCCCGCATGATCCTACCTAACAGGTAGATCAATATCTAGGGTTGAGTCACATGGAACTACCCATAGGTAGTCCAATCTCTAACTCAATGTGACTTGATGGACCTACCCCATTGGTAGCCATTTACTAAGTCATTCAATGACCTGATGGGCCTACCCCTTTGGTAGACATTTACTAGATCGACCCATTAAGCTACAGAGGGGACTAGGATCTGAGCTAGTAGGCATATTACTTATGTGATAGTCATATTCACATTATACTTTGCATGAATTAAATACATCCAACAGTTTAATTCAAGACATGATGGAAACATCGATAAAAATCCCGAAAAACTAATTCGGGTAGTCATAAGCGTAACCACATACCTGATTTGATGATTTCAGAAGCATTAAGTGAATCCAACCAAGCATGCAATCCAAGTAATTCAACAATCACATAATTCCTAAAAAGAATATGTACTCTATTTATTACACACTTTATCAAGAACCTACTTTATTATCTTGGATTCACTTTGTAGGGTTTCTATATTCATTTTAGGGTTTTATTAGGGTTTTATCCATCATAACACTGTTATCATATTTAATGCCTTCTTATTTCATGAACCATAATTTCAACATCATAGGCACATTTAAAGTCCATTATTTCTCTTTTATACTAAAACTACCATCTTTCTCCTTTTAAGTTATTTCAAGATCAATGGACTCAATTGCCACCTTTAGTTTCCTTCGAATTGACAATTCACACTTCATTATGATTTAATTTCATAATTATATTCCATTAATATTAATTCCTCATTTATCCATTAGAAAACCCTAATCACCAACTTGAGGGTATTATATCATGAAAACTCAATTCTATAATTATATTTTCATATTTAACCCATTAAAATCCATATTTTCTCAATTTAGGGTTTCTAAACATAATTATGTGCATAAAAACCCTAAAACAAGCATGAAACTACCTTTTTCAAAATTAACTCTCCCTTTTACTCTTACTAGGTTAGTATTTCTCAGAATTAGGGTTCCAAACCAAATTAACCCAAAAGAGTTATTAATTCCGAGTTCCATATCAAATTAGGGTTTTACCATAATATAATACACCAAAGGTGATAACTTTGTGTACCTCTTTAATTGCAAGCAATATCAGGTTCCAATTATATTTTTATTGGATTCTTCACATTTTTCTAATCAACTTTCATGTATAACATATCCTTATTTGACCTACCAATTATTTACTATGAATTTAGCAAATTAGTTACCTTTTGGCCAATCGATGGCTGCCACGTCAGCCCTTTTATTTTTCTTTTCTGCTAGCAAGGCGGCTATTCAGCTGATTGTACAAATTTACCCCTTCGTCCATTCCTTGAAGTCGCCCGCGCCTAGGGGCAAGGAGGTAACTTCCTCCTTTCTTCTTCAACCTTCGTGTGTTGCTCTGCTTTGCGAAGCAGGTCCCTGGCTCGGTCAACCAGATGTTTGACTTCAAGTTTCTAACCATCCCAGCGTCAACGGAGGGTACCTTCACCTCCGCAGCCCTGCTCCGAACTCATAGAGAAACTTAATTTCTCGAGTAGCTACTGGAGAAGATGGGTCATGGTTTAAATTCTTTCGGCGAAGAGGCAGATGGGATTGAAGTGAAAACATCGTCCAAGGGGAAAATTGAGGGAGGAAGATTATTCGGGGGTCTCGGCCGCAGGTCTAGGTTTATTTTTTTGCCTTTGCAGTGGGTCTAAGGACCCCTATATATACTTGCCTATGGTGGCAAGATTCTTGGAGATTGGGAGAATCTCCTAGAAACCACAAACCTAGGTGAAATCTAGGGTGGGTGTGGTCGGCTCGATCTCCCGGATCCAATGGAAGTATTTACTAAGTGCTCGTGCAGATTTCATCTAGGAAATTGCTCCCGAAAAACGCTGGTCTCATGTTCCCACTTTCCTAACTGATCGTGAGCTAGGAGATAAAGGGATCGTCGTTGGATCTGAATCCAACGACCCACAACGCGCATGACATGCGCATGGGCTGGGCCCAAGATTCCTATTCCAATTATAAATGTGACATTTTCCATAATTACAACACATTAGGGAATCTTGTAAAAGCCATAACTCCCAAACCGAAAATCCAATTTCTCCCAAATTCTGAGGGAAGGTTAATAATAACTTTATCTACCTCTCTACCAAAATTGGGCTCATTATCTAAAATAAAACGTGTCTTTTCTTTAAGTGCAAGATATTACTAAATTATGAATATTTCTCATCTATTTTCTCTTTCCTTTGCTATAGAATTATTATTCTGAGTTCCTTGAACCTCAAGGAACCTTAATGGCTCGATTTCCCCTATTGGGAATATTTATTTAGCCTCTTTCCTTATCTTTCATCCTTTTTCTTATTATCTTACTTGTTCTTTATTAAAATATCTCTTTTTGAGGATTTCTCTTTATTTTCCTCATTGGCATTCCTTTCATCAATAGGAATCCTTGGAATACGAAATTCCACCAAGGATAACTTAAGTATACCTATTTTTACTTATTTTCCACATTTCATCAATATTTTCAATTTCTTTCTTAATAAAGAAATACTTAATCGATCTTTTCTTTTCTTATTGCACTCTTTATGCAACTTTGGACTCCTTGGAACCCAAGGAACCCAAGAGGCACGAAATCCATTCTTGGATTACATTCCTTTGCCTTATAGAGGTTTCCACACCTTTCTTTTTTCAAAAACTCAATTATTCATTTACTAATTGAATTTCCTTGTTATTGGGCCCAATAGCCATTAAAGCCCACAAATCAAACAACAAGGCTATTTTAAACGAAATCCATTTATTCACAAAAAAAATTATATCATTATTTGTCCAAATATCTTTAATATGAGAAATTACATTTCTCACCAAAGGAACCCAAAATTTGGGATTGTAACACCATCTCAAAAGGGCCACTTTCATGACACAAGTCTCAACTTGATACAAGGCATAAAGGCAACCACAAGGTCCAACCTCTTGGCCGGCAAGGCCCAAACAAAGCCCAACAAGCTCAAACAAGCTCAAACTGGACCCAACAAAGGTGCCCAACCCATCCTCTCACCTCTAGAGGATGCATGGAGAGAGAAAGAGTTCTCTCAAGGCGACAAACTTGCACATAAACCCTAGAACTGGGTAAATTGTAGTTTGCACCAAAATCCCCACAACAAAGCACAAAAAACCCGAATTACACCTTAGGTGATTAAGCAAGCCTCTAACCATCATGTTTCGGCAAAACAAACAGGGTAAGCCCAAAATGAAGGTCAGAGTCCTTCCAAGCCATAAAACCCTACAAAAGATTTCTCCCCCGAAATTCTAAGAGAAAATCAAGGGATACTTCCTCCTCGTCTCTTCCTCAAGCTCCCACATGCTTCCTCAATACCACAGTGATGCCAAAGAACCTTCACAAGAACTAGGTCCTTCTTCTTCAACTTCTTCACTCATATGTCAAGAATCAACACTGGTCCTTCCTCGTAGGTGACATCTTCATCAACCTCTACCTCAACTGGTCGCAAAACTGCCTCTGTCCTGGAATGATTTATCTTCAGCATACTGACATGGAACTTTGGGAGCAACCTGTGCAACTCTAGCGGCAACTCCAACTTGTATGCTACCTTTCCAACACGTGCTATCACTGGATAAGGTCACATATACCTGGGATCCAACTTGCCTTTCATTCCAAACCTTAGAACGCCCTTCTAGGGAGAGACTTTGAGATACACATTGTCTCCTACCTAGAATTCTAGAGGTCGATGATGATTATCTGCATAAGACTTTTTCCTGTCCTGTGCCGCTTTCAACTATTGATGTATCACCTTGATCTTCTTTGTTGTCTATTGTACTAACTCTGGACCCAAAAGCTGATACTCACCAGACTCATACCAACACAAAGGAGATATGTATCTTCTTCCATATAGCGCTTCATCTGGTGCCATGTCGATGCTTTGCTGGTAAGTGTTGTTGTAGGCAAACTCTATCAAACTAAGATGTATGTCCCAACTTCCTAGGAATTACAGAACACATGCTCTCAGAAGATCTTCCAAAGTTTGAACAGTCCTTTCAGACTGTCCATTGGTCTGTGGGTGGAAGGAAATACTGAACCTCAACTGCATTTCCAAAGCTGTATGCAATCTCTCCTAGAAATGACTCATGAACTAAGGACATCTGTCAAAAACTATCGTCGCTGGTACACCATGAAAATGAACTATTTAATCAACATAAACTTGTGCAAGTTTTTCTGTCATGTATGTTGTCTTCACCTATATGAAATGTGTTGACTTGGTCAACCTGTCAACTATTACGCAGATAGAATCATGATTCCTACTGGTCCTTGGCAGACCAACTATGAAATCCATGGTTATATGATCCCACTTCCACTGTGGTATCGGAATGGGTTGTAATGTTCCTGTAGGATTCTGATGTTCTTCTTGAACTTGCTGACATACTACACACTTTTCCATGAACTCAGATACATCCTTGTTCAGATCGGGCCACCAATACATATCCTTCAAGTTATGATACATTTTGGTGACACCTGGATTCATAGCATACATTGACGTGTGCACTTCCTCCAGCACTAACTTCCTTAGATTATCTGCGTAGGGAACCATCATTCTGTTATGGTAGCAAACTAGTCCATCTTTGGACTCATGGAAGCCATCATGCTTCTCGCTGTCGAACTCTGATCTGATCAACTAAACTATAGCACCTACTTGTTGTGCTTCTTTGATATGTTGTCTCAGGATAGACTTTACTTGCATCTATGCCATCAATCCTGCTAGCATAGAGATTCCCAACTAAACATTCATCTGACACAAAGACACGGACATGTCCTATTTGTAGCATATTAATGAGCTCAACTGAGCTTTTTCTGTGGAAAGTGTTGAAGACTTTTTGCTAAGCGCATCTGCCACCACATTTGCCTTACCTGGATGATAATCAATTGTGTAGTCATAATCCTTGATTAACTCCATCCAGCGTCGCTATCGCATGTTCAACTCATGTTGCGAGAAGATATACTTCAAGTTCTTGTGATTTGTGAACATTTGACACGTCTCCCCATAAAGATAGTGTCTCCATATCTTCAACGTGTGGACCACTGTAGCTAACTCCAAATCATGTGTTGGATAGCTCTCCTCATGTTTCTTAAGCTGTCGGGAAGCCAAAGAAACTATGTCATCCTCCTACATCAGAACACAACCTAAACAATTCTTGGATGCATCATAGAAAACTATGTAACCTTTCCCTTGCTCGGGCAGCACTAACACTGGTGCACTGATCAACCTTTCCTTCAGAGTCTAAAAAGATTGTTGACATCGATCATCCCTAACAAATGGTACACCCTTCTTTGTTAACCTTGTCAGAGGCAAAGCTATCATGTTAAAACTTTTGATGAACCACCGGTAGTATCCTACTAAACCCAAAAAATTACGAGCTTCTATCGGCGTCTTCGGTTGTTCCCATTCTGTCATAGACTCCACCTTCTTGGAATCAACACATATCCCTTCCACAGAGATCACGTGACCTAGAAAAGTCACCTCCTTTGACTAAAAGTCACATTTTCTAAACTTGGCATACAACTGATGTTGCCTGAGAAGATTCAACGCCCTTCGAAGATGCTTCTCATGCTATTGATTGTCACTATTGTAGATCAAGATGTCATCTATGAAGACTACCATAAACTGATCTAAGAACGGAAGAAACACTTTATTCATCAGATCCATGAATACTACTGGTGCATTGGTTTGCCCGAACGGCATAACCACGAACTCATAGTGTCCATACCTCTTCCTAAAAGCTGACTTTGGTATATCATCCTCCTTGATCCTGTGCTGGTGATATCTGGACCGCAGATCGATCTTTAAAAACACTATCACACCTCGCAATTGGTAAAAAAATCATCTATCCTCGGTAAAGGATACTTGCTCTTGATTGTAACCTTGTTCAACTGCCGATAATCTATGCACAGTTGCATAGATCCATCCTTCTTCTTCACAAAGAGAACTGGAGCTCCCCATGGCAATGTGCTCGGTCAGATGAAACCTTTATCAAGCAACTCTTGCAACTATTTCTTCATCTCTTCCATCTCTATTGGAGCCATTCTATATGGTGCTTGTGCTACTGGCTATGTACCTGGTACTAGATTGATTTCAAAATCAATCTATCTGGGTGGGGGAACACCTGGAAACTCATCTGGGAACACATCTTCAAACTCGCGAACAACTGACACTTCCTGAAGACTAGGACCTCTTGCCTTAGTATCAACAACATGAGCCAAGAACGCTCTACAACCTTACCACAACATCTTTTCTGCCACCATAGCTGACACCAAATATGTCAGAAGAATCTTCCTATCTCCTTGGAAGATTCACCTCTCACTGCCATTTTCAAACAATGCATGCTTGGAACCACAGTCGAAAACAACCTTATACTTTTCCAAAGTATCCATCCCAAGGATCACATCGAATCTGTGCATATGAAGTGGAATGAGGTCCATTTGTATGTTGTGTCCTGAAAAAGAAAGAACTCTAGATGGACACGCCTCCCACCACTCAAAAGGTCCAACAAGAGGGGCTTCCAACAACATGCTATCTTTCTTACGATTAGCAAGCAAAAGACAACTATCAAGCATACTACGTGTGATAAAAGAGTGCATAGCACCTGGGTCAACCAAAAAAGATATAAAGCAAGAAGAAGACAAATCAAAATGAAATAACTCCATCTGACCTGGAACTACTCGTGGGTTGAGTATCACCTTCGACTGACTCATAGCATAGAATCGAGATGTTGCTTGTTGTTGCCCATGTCCTCTGCTACCCTGAGCAGAAGATCCGACCTGTGACACTTGACCACATCCTCATCCTCTAGTGTTGTTGAACTATTGTCTTTCTAAATCTTGCTGGATCTGCCTCGGTTGTTGGATTACTTCAACTTCTCTCATTGGGCAAAATGGTCTGGTATGCCCTATTTGTCCACACTTAAAACACATCTTTTCTTCAAACCATGGCCTCGATGGTCCTGTCACAGTTACTGAGGCTGAGCTCGGTGCTCCAGTTGGTGGAAAACCACGTCATCTTCCCTTACTAGGTGCCCATTGCAATGGTGCGCTAGAACCTTGCATCGTAGACGGTGCAGAAAACCTCAGCTTCTTGAAGCTTCCATATATCTCTCTTTGAAACTGAGCAGGCCTTTTCTTTACCATAGCCTCTCTCTTTGCCATGACTGACCTTTCAATCCTCCAAACTAACTCCACAAACATGGCAAACCTTTCTCTGTTCTCTAAAGTAGCAGCTGGTGTAGACAACTTGACTCTCAAACCTTTCTCAAAATGCTTGATCCTCTCGTCATCTATCGCAGCCATGTGAGGATAAAACCTCAACAACTCCATAAACTTAGCTTTGTACTCAATGATGTTCAAATATCCTGGTTGTAGACGCTTGAACTAACTGATCTTCTTGTCCAGATATGTCCTCAGGAAGTATCGATTAATGAACTCCCATCGGAAAACATCCCAACTAATCACCTCACCAGGCCGCTTCTCCTCTTCTATGGCCCACCAATGACTATCACTACCTTTCAAAAGGTAGAAAGCATGCTTAACTTTGTCTGCCTTAGGGATGTCGAGGATCCGAAAGGCCTTTTCAAGACCTATCAGCCACATATCTACATCCGCTGGATCACTCGTTCGAGCATATTCTGAAGCTCACACTCGGCGAAGCCACTCAAAGGTCTTTACAACACCCGAAGATTCATCTTGGGGAACTGGTGCCCTAGGTTGAGGCACAGGTAATCTCTCCACCATGTGATTCATCTTAGCCATTAGTTGCCCCATAAGGTGTTGATAGGCAGGATTTTCGAGAATGGTTGGGTCAAATTGGGGAACCACAGGCACCCGATCTTCATGTGCATGCACTCTGGCTCCATCAACTGATGCAGCCGCACTGCTTTCAACAACATGTTCTTCATGATTTCCAGACATCTTAAATCTTTAAATATTCTATTGTGGGCAGAAGTCACTATAAGATAACTGGAAAAATCATAAGAATAGACACAAGCCTTGTACTAGATCCCTGTAAACTCAGCGAACCTAGAGCTCTGATACCAACAAATGTAACACCCGCCATGTCACTGATAACGGGGTTACACAAAACATGCAGAAATTAAAACCATAAACAGTGGATTATCAAAAATACATAAAAACTAAAACCAATTGTGGAAGCATCATACAAAAAGGAACTATTGCACATAGGTCCATAACTTGTAAGATATATATTATATATATAAACAAGATGACTATTTACTAGCACATGATATCCATCTGTTGCATATACATCAAGGATGCTTTACCTATTCATATATATACATCAAGCCTATCTTAAGGCAACATTATCAAGATACAGAAGAAACCATGATACAAAACATATCTTCAAAAAATATTATCAAAACACCTATGAGGACCTGAGAGTATAGGGGAGACTCTAGGACTCCACTACAAGACCAAAAATAGTAGCATATCCATCCTTGCCTTCTACGGTTCTTCTGGCTGCTCAGCCACAACACCACGACCCCTACCGCATCTAGCTCGATCACCTAAAAAGGTTGTAACCAATGGGGTGAGACACACAGTCCCAATGAGAAACATAACTCCCCGTCGAACTATTATCTCACGGAAAGCTAGAGCAGATAAAGCATAATAGATAAGGCAGATTAAATATTCATCTATCAGATATAAAGTAAGCACTGATAAGGACAGAACTATATAGAAAATTACCATAACTTTTAAGAAGCATATTATCATCTTAGAAGGAATGTGAAGAGCACATATATGAAAAATTACTTTATACCATATAACATACATGGCCTCAATCAATGTTTCATATTTGCCCTAAGCAAAATATACTATACGGATGGATTACAGATTATTATGCCCTGAGGAAGTGAGTCGTATCACTCAGATCCAACTGACCACTGCTAAGTCAAAATCGGTGCTATACAAGGTCTAGTGGAAGAGTCGGAATCCATGACCTCTCCTCACAACTCGTGGTCAGTACACGAGACACCATAGAGACCGCAATCAATCTACAAAGTGACTTGTAGTCACAAGGGTTGGCTAATGCATGGCCACCCAGATAACACTTAGCCCGCCTCGGTACAGGTCACGACGCTATAAGAATCGGCTCACGCATGGTCGTTCATATCACAAGGAGACCATATAATATAGGGATGTCTCATATCTCTGAGTCTATGACTTGAACCACTATCATACTCAAGCCAAGATATGGTGTGAGACCATTCCTTAGGTTTAAGGAAACAAGGGGGATCAACTCACACATGGTCATCCTAATCCATGTTCCCGATATATTCAAAATATGCGCTCTGAGCTTCCCTCAGGAATTACTCGTTTCACCATCCAACAAATAACTGATGCTGGAATGGATCTATGGCACATGGAAACTACATAATAAAGTTCCACTTTGATTATTTAGATCAATTAGAGTGGATTTTAGCATCAAACAAGTTGTAACGTATTAATCATAAGGAGAAACTACAAAAGAAAGGTACATCTCCATTACTAGATCCAGAAGAAACATATACATGATGCCATCAATATCACATATCTCACTGGCCACATGCCTCTCAACATAGGCCCATACAAGGGTCATACATTCCAGGGATTTAATCCCATGACATCAACATTGAGCACATGTTACCATTCACTAGGAAACATCAATCATTCTAGATCATCAGATCATCAGACCATCATATAAAATTGTGTGTCACATTATCTCAATATTAAAGAATGTCACCATTATCAGGTAATTATGCAGACCATATGCCAACAAGGCTCAACATATACAAACATCATAGCTCTTACCTTGTTATAAATTCAGCTGGTCACACCTGCATGGTTAGTATAATCATGAGAAGATAATTAATCATTCATAAACTATGACATGCTCCTTTTGTCATTAAGTTTTACTATTTTGGAGTAACAACCAACCTGCTCTCTTCATCATTATATGAGCACATAGAGAATAATATTTGAAGTACTTTATTGAGCATTCCACCTTACTATGAAGGGCATAAGATACAACTAAATAAAACAACATAGCTCATTACATCTATGCAACCATATATAAAGCTTATATCATAACAACAAATCCTCATCATCAAGATTCAAGGATACAAAACCCTTCAAAGGATCAGCCCAAGGTATCATTAAAGCATAACGTGTTAGGGCACAACCCTCACCAAAGGCAAACAGTGACCAAACAAACCCTCACTAGAAGTTGTACCAGGAAAAACTCTAGACAAACCCTAAACCTAAGCATGGTATTGGGCAAGACCTATAAGCTCCACCTGTACATGATATCGGGAAAAGCCCATATTGGGTAAAACTCCTATTGGCCAAGCACACAACCCAACCTCTGCATGGTACCAGGAAAAACTATCCTGAGGGTATCATGCATGGCACTCAAACCCCAAACCTACCAAGATATCGGGTACACTCAAAAAGGCATATAGTGCAACCCTCCCAAGGCATGTCGGGTAGACCAACCTTGAGACATCGTGAAGAAGTGCGACCAAGGCTATATCGCCCAAACACAACATGGCCAAGAGATCATCCTCAATGGTATTGGGTAACCAAAGGATAAAGCCTATCGGGTTCCCTACTCAGAACATGATACATCCAACCTCATATCGCCCAAAGGCTCGCCAACACCATATCATTTAAAGGTTCACTAGGGGTATCGGGTAGAGCACAAGGGCATATCGTGCAAAAAACTCATCAAGGCTTCCACAATTGTATCGTCCAAGATCAACCCTAGGGGTATCGGGTAAAGCTCACAACTCTACAAGGATATCATATCGGATGACTAGGGTCAGGTCATCCTCTCAGGTTCTACACTAAGATCAACAGTCTATCGGCCAAACGAACCACCATGTCACCCAAGAGAGTTGGCTCACCTCTCAAAAGACTAAGCTTAGAGAGGGTTTTTGCACAACTCATCTCAAGAACACAACTCGGGTAAGGGGTAGAGTTCTTAGGCACACCTCTCAAAAGAATAAGCTTAGAGAGGGGTTTTGCCCAAGACTCACCACAAGACACTTCTCGGGTTAGAGGATCCCAAGCTCACCTCTTAAAATACTAAGCTTAGATAGTGGTTTTGCTCAAGACCCTGCAACCAAAGCACATAGAAAAACATCTCCACAAACTAAAGCATAACTACTTCTAGCAAGATAGATGACTAAAACAAGATATCATAGCAAGATTTAAACATGCAAGCAAGATAATAGCTAGGTTTATAAGTTATGTAACCCCACTCAAGCCACAACGCTCCATGCTCCAAGCTCCAAGAGGGGAGAGGAACCTCCTTCAAGCTTCGAATAACTCTCTTCTTTCTTCTTCTTCTTGTCCACCAAGGGAGAGAGGGAGAGCAAGCAACTAGAGAGCTAAAGAGACTACTAGCAAGCAAGGAGGGAGGTATATATACAAGAGGGTAAGGGGTAGATCAAGGCAAGGTGGCATCCACTAAGACCCACTTGTCCAAGAGCATGGCCTCATGCTAGCACCCCAACTCCACTTGTCCAAGACCTTGCCACTTGCTAGCATCAAACACCGTGTGTCCAAGGGAGGGTGACACAAATGATGCTCGGTGGAGGGGGTGTGTATTGCCCAACAAGGCCACCAAAAACCTGATACACCACCAAGAGGCCCTTGACTGACACACCTCAACAAGGAGCCTCTGCCCGGTACACTAATCCACCAAGAGCCCTTGGCCAATACAACTCTCTACAAAGACCTCCTTCCCAACACACCATCTAAAAAGGGCTACTTGCCCAACACAAGACACAATTCCAAGAGGCTCAACCCGATACAAGGCACAAAGGCAACCACAAGGTCCAACCTCTTGGTCGATAAGGCCCAAACAAGGCCCAACAAGCTCAAACAAGCTCAAAATGGCCCAACATAGCCACCCAACCCGTCCTCTCACCTCTAGAGTATGCAAAGAGAGAGAAAGAGTTCTCTCAAGGTAACAAACTTGCACATGAACCCTAGAACTAGGTAAATTGCAGTTTGCACCAAAAGCCCCACAACAAAGCACAATAAACGCTAATCACACCTCAGGTGATTAACCAAGCCTCTAAACATCATGTTTAGGCAAAACAAATAGGGTAAGCCCAAAACGAAGGTCAGGGTCCTTACAGAGGTGATCACTCAAAAACCCTGGTATACTGAGACATGGACTATATCCATATTCTGAGGGTGATCACAAGGCAACCCTCCTCGAGAATAAGGTTATATGTTTGTCCTTCACCCCCACATATTCAAAAACATGCGCTCCAAGTTAAACTTGTTTCACCATCCAACAAATTCCAACACTGAATGGATCTATGGCTAGGGAAACTACATGATGATGTTCCACTTGATTAATTAGGTGTATTATAGTATCTTTTGGCATCAACCAAGTTACAAATAAGAATTATAATAGATGCTATAAAGAAAGGTGTAATACATTTATCAAATACTTTCATAATCTTTGGAACACATTGAAAGCATAACTCTCGGGATCTCAGTCCCTTATCACATCACTAGGAATTATCATCCCTTATCTTTATTAGCATCATGATTGCTAGATCTGGGTATTCAAACCCTTTGAATGCATATCACTCGGGGTCTCAGTCCCTTATCACATTACTGGGAATTCTCATCCCTTAGCATCATCATCATTATGATTGCTAGATCTAGGTATTCAAACCCTTTTCATGCATATCACTTGAGATCTCAGTCCCTTATCACAATACTAGGAATTCTCATCCCTTAACATTATCATTATGGGATATCAATCCCTTAAACTCATTAATGAATACCAAATCACCCTACTAGGCATTATGCCTCAGCTAGGTCATCAGACCTATTCACATCCTTTATGTGATACAAGTATTTCTCATGCCTTATTTAGTATATTCAATACACTATAGCCCTCATTTGGCAATAACCATGATGTATGTATGATCAAGATTTGTTTATTATTATTATAACCATTAATTATTATTATTATGTTACATGATTTCCATTCCCTTAGTTTATTTTGAACAATGCCACCTCTCCCAACGATCTCTAGGTCATGAGACCTACATAAACATCTTGTCACCTCTTACTAGGCAACAACCATCTCTAGATCATAAGACCTGTATAAACATCTTGTCACCTCTTACTAGGCAACAACCATTTCTTATCAAGTAATTATTACCTCTAGATTCTCAGACCCAGGTATACATTATACTTATTTCACAAGTATATCACATGGCTCACAAGGACCATTAAATTGTATTATATGAAACATCATAGCTCATACCTAGCTATGCTCATCATCTCATGATTCCTTCATGGTTAGTATTTCACATTATCAATTACATATCTTGACCGTGCAATACAAGAGGAATACAACCTACCCATTATTAGGGTTAGGGTTTCCCTTTTTCAACCAATTAGGGTTAGGGTTCATATTATCAATAATAAAAAATTAAATTACATTATCAAGGATCAAAACCTTGATTCATAGCTTCACACATATCGTAGTATCAATGTATGTTCATTGAATGATTATCTTATAAAGTATGAGTCTCGTTTTCATCCTCATTGGGATATTAATTACATCTAGGGTCTCCCTTTCAACTAATTGTTAGGGTTTCCCCTTTCAACCATTAAGGGTTAGGGTTTCCCCTTTCAACCAATTAGGGTTAGGGCTTCCCCTTTAGCAGATTAGGGTTTCAAGTTCATATTATCAAGAATCCCAACCCTAATTCATAGCCTCAAGAATAAAAAACCCTAGCCCTACACATATAGGGGTATTAGCATATACTTATTAGATAATCATTACTCAAAGTATGAGTTTCTCTCTCATCCTCACTAGGATATTGATTACATCATACTTATTAAGTTGGCTAAATCCTTCTCTCAAGGTACATTGGCCTACATTTATCAAATGCATTCAACTCGATACATCTTAATGTATCATTTGACATAATAGACTTCATGTGTTATTGAATTAAGTGCATTGGAGTTGAGGTGCTTCCACCATATCGGGTTAGAGGTGTGTGCTTGCTTCTATATCGTGAAATAGGTGTGTGCATGCTCACCATATCGGGCAAGATGTGTAAGCTTGCTTCCATATCCCCCTTGAGGTGTATGTGTGCTTACCATATCGCCCTTGAGGTGTATGTGTGCTTACCATATCACCCTTGAGGTGTATGTGTGCTTACCATATCGGGCAGGAGGTGTATGTGTGCTTACCATATCGCCCTTGAGGTGTATGTGTGCTTACCATATCGGGCATGAGGTGTATCTCAACCACCATCTAGGTTTTCAACATCATATTGGGTTAGAGGTGTATGCTTTCTCACCATATCGACCTTCAGGTGTATGTGTGCTTACCATATCACCCTTGAGGTGTATGTGTGCTTACCATATCGGGCATGAGGTGTATGACCATCACCATCTAGGGTTTCAACACCATATTGGGTTAGAGGTGTATGTGTGCTCACCATATCGACCTTGAGGTGTATGTGTTCTTACCATATCACCCTTTATGTGTATGTATGCTTACCATATCGGTCATGAGGTGTATGACCATCACCATCTCGGGTTTCAACACCATATTGTGTTAGAGGTGTATGTGTGCTCACCATATCGACCTTGAGGTGTATGTGTGCTTACCATATTTCCCTTGATGTGTATGTATGCTTACCATATCACCCTTGAGGTGTATGCGTGCTTACCATATCGGGCATGAGCTGTATGACCATCACCATCTAGGGTTTCAACACCATATCGGGTTAGAGGTGTATGTGTGCTCACCATATCAACCTTGAGGTGAATGTGTGCTTACAATATCGACCTTGAGGTGTATGTGTTCTTACCATATCTCCCTTGATATGTATGTATGCTTACCATATTGCCCTTGAGGTGTATGTGTGCTTACCATATCGGGCATGAGGTGTATGACCATCACCATATAGGGTTTCAACACCATATCGGGTTAGAGGTGTATGTGTGTGTCACCATATCATGCATGAGGTGTATCTTGATCACCATATCATTCATGAGGTGTGTGTATGTGTCACCATATCGTGCATAAGGTGCATACTCATCACCATATCATTCTAGAGGTGTATAACCTTCACCAACTAGGGTTTCAACATCATATTGGTCAAGAGGTGTGTCCTTCAACATAATATCGGGCAAGAGGCGTATCCTTCAACACCATATCGTGCATGAGGTGTATCCTTCAACACCATATCATGCATGAGGTGTATCCTCATCGCCATATCATTCTAGAGGTGTGTATACATCACCATATAGGGTTTCAACATCATATCTTGCAAGAGGTGTGTGTGTATCTGAGATGACCCAACACTAGATCAAACCGTCATAGTGTAATTACTTGCGGAATTAAATATAAGCAGCGGAATTACTGAAAATCACTAAAAATTAAAACCATTTACAAAAAGATACAAACACAGGAAAACTCTTTTATCAAGAACCAATGTATTTCATTTACATCCTGGTTCATAAGTACATATCATGTACTGTCCCTTCTCGAGGATTACAAACATCAACCACCTTGTTAAAATTATTCAGACAACATAAAAACCTCAAAGCATCAAGCCAAAATCTCAGATCGATTCATTAAAAGTACTAACTACTAACTCCAAGGACCTGAGAGTATAGAGACGACACATAGAACTCTCTATACAAAACATGACAACCAGTGCCTCCACCTAGATTATCACTACTGTCCCTGTTGCTGCTGCTCTTCCCCTGCTATAGGGTTTTTGCCTTTTCTTCTGCGTCTACCTAAAAATTTGGATCCCACGGGGTTGAGACAATTGAAATTGTCCCAACGAGAGATATAACTCTCCACCAGAAATATTATTATTGTAGTTTAATAGGATAAAACTAAGTAGAGGAATCATATATAATCAACAACAGATAAATCAATGTCTAAACAGATTAGAGCAATACTCTTATTCAAATCATTCATCTATAACTTGATAAAGTAGCATGTCACTTATCCAATAAGGAATTGAAGAACATGTATAGCATTTATCCATCTAAGACATGCAATGCAAGGTCACATCAACCAATGATTCTCGTAATTCAACCTTAAGCAAATATGCTACACGACTGATTTCATTTTACAATTATACTTAAGCCCTAAGGAGATGAGGTATACCTCTCATACTCCAACCGACCATGATTTTGTAAAGCATTGGTACCATACATAGGTTAAGGAAGAGATATATTTCCATAACCTCCCTTGTCTTGGTCAGTACGAGATCTTATGCAGGACATCTCGTGTCTCTACTAAGTAGCTTTCCAGGGTATACTGGTAACTTCGCTATAGAGTTATAGCCTGTAGCATATACTCTCTTCAGGATATGGCCCTTAGCCAATGCCTGGTATTATGGAGTTATGGCCCATAGCCGTACTCTTATTGGGATATGGTCCATAACCATTCATGTGCATAGGATATGGCCCGCAGTAATTCCTATGAGGTGTAAGGATATTTTTGCCCATCACCCTCACATATTCAAAAATATGCATTCCAGGAATTCCCATAGGAAAACTTATTTCTCCATCACCAATTACTGACGATGATGGATCTATGGTCAGCGCTTTACATGATAAGATTTCACTTGATTAATTAAGTGTATTACATATTCTTTTAGCATCAGACAAGTTTCCAAACATCAATTATTATGACATAAGCTACAAAGAATGTGTAACACTTCTATCAAGTACTTTTCAAAACTTTATAGCACATTGGGATCTCAATCCCTTATCTCATCATGGGCATTCTCATCACTTAACATCTCATCAAAATGATTATGAAATATGGGTATTCAAACCCTCAGTTCATCAAAGAACATTTGTTACCACTTATCAGGTAACTAAACACCTTTAGGTCATCTGACCAAGGTAAACATGATACTTGCTAGACAAGCATCTCACATGGATCTCAAAGCCCATTTAATCTCTTGTTACCTCTTACTAGGAAACAAACATATAATGGCTCACAAGGCCCATAAAACAATTTCAAGTAAATAACACATCATAGCTCATACCTGGCTATGCTCATCATCTCATGATATCTGTAGGGTTAGTACACATGATAAAAATTATATCAATTACATATCAGCACTAAGCAACGTAAGAGTAGCATCACTAATCCCTTATTAGGGTTAGGATTTCCAAACTTCATATCAATTAGGGATACTCATCCCATTACCCAAAATTAGGGTTATATCTTATCATCATATTTCCCAGGATTAGGGCTTCATGCATTCTTTCCCCAAAATTAGGGTTTCACATACCTTCACCCTATATTAGGGTTAGGATTTCATATAGCCTTTCATAGCATAACCATGGATTAGGGTTTCACATGGCATCATTATCTTGAATTAAGATTCCTTATGACTTTTCCCTAGATTAGGGTTTCATGTAGCTTAACCCGAAATTAGGGTTTTTCATTATATTACCTTGAATTGGGATTTCTCATATCATCACCCTAAATTAGGGTTACACCATTACCCTAGATTAGTGTTTCATGTAGCATTGCCCTAAATTAGGGTTAGGGTTAGGGTTCATCAACCTTCTCAATTAGGGTTTCATGATCTCTTTATCAAGGATCATACCCTAATTACATATTATTTTCATGTTGAGAGTGTTGGGGCTTAATCACTACATGCTTATTATACATGTATGAATTCCTATCTCTCTCTCATCCTCTCTAGGATGTTGATTACTTCAAGCTTGATTAGATTAGGTCAACCCTTCATTCAAGTGCATACATCTATGGTTACCATAGTGTTTTGAGTTACTTCTTTCATAAGCATCAAAGGTTAATCACTCAAAAGGTACTAATCAGTTAAGTGCCTTAAAGGTACAACCATTGTAATTATCTTTGATATACATCATTAAAAATCATGGGTTTTAATAGTACTTACATGGTTTGAGTCAATTAGACCTTCAAAGGGTCTTGAAGTATTTTGACCTTCAAACGGTCTTTGAATCAATTGCACTTCCAAACGGTCTGAAGACCGTTAGACCTTAAACGGTCTTGAAGTGCTTGACCTCCAAACTATCTTGGTATATACCTTCAATCGGTCTTAAGACCATTAGACCATCAAATGGTCTTGATCTCAAAAACTCTAAACGGTTTGAGACCGTTTGAATTAAAAATTAATGAACTCCAAACGGTTTGAAACTGCATGAGCAACTCATCATTGAAACCGATTGAACATCAAACGGTTTGAGATTGTTTGCTCTCCAAATGGTCTGAAGACCATTTGATCCCAAACGGTCCCAAGACCGTTTGGTCCAAACCACCTTGAAACTGAAAGGTTCATCTAGGGTTTCCTTCAATCAATCAATTGATTTTAGGGTTTGCACTCATTGAACCATCCAACATTGGGACCATTGAAAGTACATAAAATTATAACCCTTGGATCTCCAATCATCCATCACAGCCTTTAAACTCCAAACGGTCTTGAGACCGTTTGGTCTCAAACGGTCTTGAGATCGTTTGGTCTCAATCGGTCTTGAGACCGTTTGAGCCGTTCAACATAGAAATCAACCCAATCAAATTAGGGTTTCAACCAATCAACTCGATTAGGGTTTGTAATAAATGGATCAACCATTCTTGAATCCATTATAATTAAATCAATTGGAACCATTGGATCTTCAATCATTCACATCAGCAATTGACCCCAAACGGTCTTGAAACCGTTTGATCACCAAACGGTCTTGAGACCGTTTGGTCATCAAATTGCAAACCGTTTACTCAAGATATTAATTGAGGTGTGTGCTAAGATGACATCATCATCTTCAATCTACAAAACTTCGAAATTTTCTGTGATTCTTATGGTGATTTCATCAACTAATAGAAAGGAAATTCAGAATTGAAAAAGGAATCAACATATGATGAAGAAATGAAGTCAATAATGATATTTAAGGGTTCAAGTTATATAACACATCTTCGAAGTTGAATCCAAGCTTCAAGCTTCACGTCCTAAATGGTGAATGAAGCTTTCTCAACTGTCCAACGCCCGTTCTCAAGTCTTTGGATGAAAAGAATGGCTAAAGTTGAAGATTGAATGGAGAAAAGAAGAAAATAAGCATTGAATTTCGATTTTCACCATGAAATCAAGGTTGAAGATGATTATGGAGCTTACCTACAGGTTGGGGTACGTCCTCCTGTTCCTCCTAAGCTCCCTTGTGTTCAGCCAAATCAAAGAAAGAAAGTGGATTCGAAAAAGAGTCTTTCAAGTGAGTGGAAAATGGGATATATGTATGTGAATTTTCAAGAGAGAGAAAGCAATAGGAAATTCCTTCAACTCCCAAAATTGGTGCCACTTATCCCCCTCACTTCATTGCATATGAAGCCATCATCCTTTCCTTCAAAAACCTCTCGTTTATCCTTGAATTAAAAGCAACCACTTTAAGCACCTTAATCATTATAATATTATTATCCATTTTTAGTGGACAATTCTTTCTAATTAACAAATGCAAGTGGATTTCTTCACCTACTTAAGATATTTTGGTGCATTGCACGACACAAGGACGTTCACACTTATACAAATTCAACCATCACATTTTTGGTTGAAGGGAACTCCCATTAATATAATTATTTTTGCATTAAATTGAATTAAGGTTTCAATTATGCTTAAATCTTGATTATTTTAATATCAAGATTCTCTCTCCTCCAAAGAGATTCAAATGAGACGCCCCTATGATTTTCTTGTCTCTAAATGATACCAAGAAACATTAGTGACTCTCTAGAAGTGGTATTTTTCATATTGAACCCTAGGTTTTCGGTAAATTGAACATTACACCAAAACTAGGTTTTAATGCACAAACATTGCTAAACAAGCTCTTTCTTGGTGCCCAGGCTTTCACAAACCATACCTCTACATTATTCTCATTCTTATGTTGCTTCAACACTTGAGGAACATTTTACCATGTAAAATTTGCAAGTTAACCCCTCAACTTGGGTAATTTGCATATTAGTCCAAACCTTGCAAAACATTGTTTTCAACATGATTCAAAAAGGACTAAAATTGAAACATAAGCTCCTCTTGAGCCTTAATTACTTTTCAAAAGATAAGAGCAAGCATATAATTATCTTTCTTAATCAAAACATCTGAGGTTAGAGCATAACCCAGGTTAGGGATGTTACAAATTATTCACCCCTAACAGGGATTTCGTCCTCAAAATCTTCAAGAGAAAAGAGAAGGGTACTTCCTCCTCATCTCTTCCTCTAGATCCCACGTAGCTTCTTCAATGCCACATGGATGCTAGAGAACTTTCACAAGACATGCCTTTCTTTTTCAGCTTTTTAATTCTTTTATCAAGGATCATCACAGGTCCTTCAACATATGATATATCATCATTTAATTCTACCTCCACCGGTTGCAAAACTAACTCTGTGTCAAGATGATACTTTCTCAGCATGGAGATATGGAATACTGGATGCAACTTATGCAGCTCAGGTGGCAACTCTAGCTTATAGGATACCTTTCCAATTAGTTCAGTGATTGGATAAGGCCCCATAAATCTAGGAGCTAACTTTGCCTTCTTTCCAAATCTAAGAACACCTTTCCAAGGTGAGACCTTGAGATATACTTTGTCTCCAACTTGGAATTCTAAAGGTCTTCATCATTTGTCGACGTACGACTTCTGTCTATCCTGTGTAGTCTTTAATTGTTGTTGTATTACTTTTATCTTCTTAGTTATCTGTTGCATAAGTTCAGGACCCAGAAGTTGATATTCTTCGGTTTCATACCAACATAAAGGAAATCTACAACGTCTAGCATATAAGGCTTGATATGGTGCCGTATCAATACTGTGTTGATAGCTATTATTGTAAGCAAAATCTATCAAGCTCAGGTGTAGATCCCAACTCCCTACAAACTGAAGGATACATTCCCTAAGCAAATCTTCCAAGGTTTGTATGGTCCACTCAGACTGTCCATCTGTTTGTGGGTGAAAGGCAATACTAAACCATAACTGCGTACCCAAAGCTTTATGTAGTCATTCCCAAAAATGACTCGTAACTAGGGACCTCTATTAGAAACAATAGAAGCTGGAACCCCGTGCAACCACACTATCTCATCTATATATATCTGTGCAAGCTTCTTAGCACTGTAGGTTGTTTTGACAGGAAGGAAATGTGTTGTCTTAGTCAACCTATCAACTATCACCCATATGGAATCATGACCTTTGGTTGTTCTAGGAAAACCAACCATAAAGTCTATGGTCACATGATCCCATTTCCACTGCGGTATAGGCAAAGGTTGCATTGTTCCTGTGGGATTTTGATGTTCAGCTTTAACCTGCTGACACACCGGACACCGCATAACAAACTCAGCTACATCCTTCTTCAAACCAAGCCACCAAATACATATCCTTCAAGTTACGATACATTTTGGTGCTCCCTGGATGCATTGAATACATCGAAGAATGAGCTTCCTCCAAGATTAACTTCCTTAAGTCATTGGCATCAGGTACTGCCATCCTACCATGGTAATAGACTACCTGATCTTCTGACTTATGAAAGCCATCCTGTTTCTCACTACCATACTCTGACCTGATCTTCTGAATCACATGATCAGCCTGATGTGCTTCTTTAATCTATTGTCTCAGAGTAGGTTTCACTTGCATATCAGCTAACAGCTCGGCTAACAATGATACCTTAAGCTGTATATTGTTTTGCCTCAAGGAGATAAGCATATCTCTTTTAAAGCACACTAAGGAGTTCAACTGTGTTTTATCTAAGGTTGGTGATGATGATTTCCTACTTAGTGCATCAACCACTATAGTAGCCTTCCCTGGATGATAATCAACTGTACAATCGTAGTCTTTGATTAACTCCATCCAGCGGCGTTGTCTCATTTTCAACTCATGTTGTGAGAAGATATATTTTAGATTCTTATGGTTTGTGAAAATCTGAAATGTTTCTCCATAAAGATAATGTCTCCAAATTTTCAAAGCATGGACCACATCAGCTAGCTCTAAATCATGTGTTGGATAATTCTCCTCGTGTTTCTTAAGCTGTCGAGAGGCAAAAGAAATCACTTGATTATTCTGCATCAACACACATCCTAGACCGTTCTTAGATGCATCACAGAAAACTATGTACCCCTTGAAAAAACACTAGAGGGGGGTGAATAGAGTTTTAAAACAATTTTAACAATTATTTAACTCAAACAACCAACCACAAAATATTGGACAAGGGGACAAGGATTTAGAGTGGTTCCAACTTTAGCAAATACTAAAGTTGTCAGTCCACTACCCGGTTGCTTACCCAACCAGGATTTGGAAAGAATTTAATTTTATTACCTCGCAAGGACTTTACATAAAATTATAATTCTCTCCCTAAACCCTTCAAGCAGCCTTCACCTAGAAGTAATCACACCAACCTTGAAGCAGCCTTCACCTAGAAGTAATTGCACCAACCTTGAAGCAGCCTTCCTCCTGAAGTAGCTTCCCGTTGCAATAGCCTTCTTGAAGTAGCTTCCCGTTGCGATAGCCTTCTTGAAGTAGCTTGAAGTCCACCTTCTCCTCCGAGAAGAACCTTCTCCAATACGCAGCCTCCAACCCTAGGAGTAGCAAGGAGAATACAAAGAATAAAAGGAACAAGAAGGAAAATAGAAATTACAACTTATCCTTTTAAGCACAAGGCTTGATTTTCCTATATCAAGCGTATTGATCTCCTAACCAATGAGTGTAGAAGTGTAAGTGCTGTGGAAAGGAGATGTTAGCCTATAGGACACGAAATTAGAGCAATGGGAATGAATAGCCAATGTTGGAATTGCTCTATTGCTCAAAACATATTGCCAATGAGTATTCAAGCTCAAGTGTAGCACAACTGTAGCTTAGGTATTTTTAGGTGTCCTAAGGCATGTACTATTTATAGGAATGACCTACAAGTGCTTAAGGACGTTCTAGACACTTTCTAGGGGGTTCTAAGTGCTTAACTAGCCGTTAGGTATAAGTTAGGTGCATTAGTAACGGCTAGTTGCTTTATTCTGTAGTTGCTGTCAGAGTCCATCTCGGTCGACAAATTGTCGACCGAGATACCTACTCAGTCGAAGTTTTGTCGACCGACAGGCTCTCTGGATCAACGTTCATTTGCAACTGCCAACTACCTTGTCAGCTGTGTCTAACGGCTACTTGGGTCTTTCTCGGTCGAGAAGTTTGTCGACCGAGAGTGTCTCGGTCAAGGAATTTGTCGACCGAGATTGACCCTGTTTCAATCTTTCAATTAAGGCACTAAGTGTGTGTATGAGTGTGCATATGTGACACTATTGAAGGGGATGACCTAACTAAGTGTGGTGTTTAGCTAGGGAAGATCTAACGCTTGATTTACATGAAGTCTAAGTACTTGTACATTATATATTTGTACAAGTTTACAATTGATTACATTTCATGACATTTACAATCATTCAAGCATATAGATTCCCTAGAGCTTTGTCATCCACCTTATTCCTGCAACACTCAAGTAGCACGTTAGATCAACAAGAATGAAATGTTTGTCATCATCGAAACAAAGGGATTTATCATAATGTCCAATTTATCCAACAATCTCCCCCTTTTTGAAGATGACAAACATTTCCTAAATATGAAATAAGGAAGTATAAAGCATGTGAGTTTCATACCTGAAGATTACCTTTTGTAGCCATTCTTGTTTTGCAAGTGAGTGCTGGCCAAGATGTTATGAAACTCATTTATATTTTTGATTTTATATTCTTTCTCCCCCTTTGTCATTTCAAAAAGATATCAATGTTGAATATTTTATATTTCTTCTCCCCCTTAATTTTATACTATGATCCCCCTTATATAGATATTCTATTAAGAACATAGATTTAATATCATTTTTGTCTAATTTAGCCACAATTTGTTTCTCAATCATTTGCAAATGATGTTAAGCCTTGAAATGATATGAGATTCCCTTAAGCTTATATATTGATTTCTCATCTATCAAGGGATGTTAAGCCCTAAAAGTCATATGAAAAAAAATGTCTCCATCCAAATGCAAGGGATGTTAATCCCGATTTTTTTAGAGAGTTCCTTTAAGATATATCATTTTTATGAAATTCATAGATGTCTTCATAACCAAGAGTAAAAATACTAAGGTCGTAACAAGCTTCAAAATCTTTTTAATCAAATAATCAAATTTGTTTGTATGAGCTCCCCCTTAATCTTACCATTAAAGCAATTTAAAGCTTCTAAGGTCACAAATGATTTTAAATTTTGATTTTGACCTTTATCAAAAGTATACTAAGATTAAGTATAATAAAATGATGTACAAATAAGAATTTTGTCAAAGCTTATTTTAGGTCGTCCTTGACTACGACCATAGCGCCCCTTGGCTAAATTTTATGTCAACCAAGAGGCAGAATCTGCAGATTTCACATGTGAAGTATAAATTTTGCAGGTACCTTAAAGAGATATCAATTCCTTTGAATAAAACCTATTATGAATGATGTCCTTTTTACTATGAGTGCATAAATCAAGTCCTATTTCTGTTCATATTAATCATGTGATTCTTCAAGAAAAGACATATATCCTTGAAGGCATGAAAGATATCTCAATTTCTTATAGATACCAATTGAGAAATTCTTTATTTTATTTTTTGCAAACCTTAAAGTTCTTTTTCTAAGCAACAAAACACCAATGAATCATTTTTCTTGCCTATGTCTCATCAAGGATTCATGCATACAATAATCATTATCTATTTGTTCTATGTAACATAGCATCATCTTTATGAGCTGAATGATAAAGTAGTGAAAGCATATCCATGATGTAATGATAGAACACTAAAATGATAATTTCATGAAATACAGTGATTGTGATCATTTAAACTAAATGTCATAACACATGATTTCTATATAGATAGACCAGGATATGCTTTTATTAGAAAATAGTGATTTCTAAACATGATTTTCAGTTTTACCTTATTTAGAGGATCAATCGAAATGATATCATTTATTTTCAAAATTGATCTTCAACTTGTTTTGCATGTAAAACAGTCATTAACAGCAAATAGATAGCCACTTGATCAATCAAATTATTCAGCAATTTTACTGCAGACTGAAATCAGTGACCTGTTCGGTCGAAGATTTCTCGACCGACTGACTGCTCGGTTGAAGATTTCTCGACCGACAAGGTTTCTGTATTATCTTCAGAACTTTTGATTCCAAGTAAAATATAGACTATATTTAATTCAATTATGCAATTTAAAAATTAGTTTTAGTTGAGATAAAGCATATGAATGTCAAAGTAACATTTAGATCAAATCTCAACTAATCATATTCAAATCTTTAAGTTTTGAGGACCTTAATTGAGATAAATTTTCAAGTTAGAAATTTTAGTTACTTGAATCATTTTGTATCTCTTTATGTTAAGTTGAGATAGACATAAAGATATGCAATTTTAAGTCTTCGGTCATATCTCAACTTAGTCTAATCAATTCAATTTGGGGGTTTTGGAACCCATACCAACTCAACATTCTTTTTCTTGTATGGGCATGAAAAAGAGTAGTGTCCAAGACGTAAGCAATAATGGCAACATATAGAATCAACCTCAAGTCGTTTTCTATGGTTTTGTTCTAGGTTGTTCTTTGGTACAAATGTATTTGTTCCTTTAGGTACATATATAGATTGATGTTCTCGTGTCTTTCTCCAACTAGGTTGTTGATAAGATTTCCCCTTAGGCTTGTAACCTAGTCCTCTTCTCCCAATTTGATGATAGGAATCATCCAATATTTTATCAAGGATTCCATTGTTGCTTAACCTACTAACTTCTTGGTGCAACTTAGCAATCTCATCCATTCTTTTCATAATATCTAGTTTTGCTTGATCTAGATTAGATGATAAAGAATTCCTTTCTTTCACTATATTATCATAATCTAGATGTGTACACAAGACAGGTTGTTTTTGAAGATCATTTAATTTTGCAAGTAATCCAACCTTTTCTTGAGATAGAAGATCATAATTTGTTTCTAGAGTAAAAATCTTCACATTACTACTACTTAGAGATGATTTCAAAGTATGATTTTCAGAAATAATGCTATCTTTTTCAAAACCAAGATCATTTAATTTAGCATATAAATCTTCATTTTCAGATGTAAGAGCAAGAAGTCTAGCATTTAACTCATCATTTGTTTTATTAGATTTCTTTAATTTCTTCTTGCACTCAATATACTTGTTATGTGTTTCTTCAAGACTAGAAATTAGCTCTTCTTTTGATAAATCAAGAAGGCTTACCTCCTCTTCTTCTTCATCATTGGTTGTAGCAATGAGACAATTTTTGTGGACCTCTTTCTTCTTTTCTCTCCATGGAAAACCGATTGTTGTGTGGTTTGTTCCTAAACACCAATTGCAACATGTTGTAGATTTATCCAGGCAGCACCTTTTGTTGCGGTTGTAATCACCATCACCCTCCATTCTTCAAGACCTGGTTAGGGTTCCTTGAAGCCTGCTCTGATACCAATTGAAAAAAACACTAGAGGGGGGGTGAATAGAGTTTTAAAACAATTTTAACAATTATTGAACTCAAACAACCAACCACAAAATATTGGACAAGGGGACAAGGATTTAGAGTGGTTCCAACTTTAGCAAATACTAAAGTTGTCAGTCCACTACCCGGTTGCTTACCCAACCGGAATTTGGAAAGAATTTAATTTTATTACCTCGCAAGGACTTTACATAAAATTACAATTCTCTCCCTAAACCCTTCAAGCAGCCTTCACCTAGAAGTAATCACACCAACCTTGAAGCAGCCTTCACCTAGAAGTAATTGCACCAACCTTGAAGCAGCCTACCTCCTGAAGTAGCTTCCCGTTGCAATAGCCTTCTTGAAGTAGCTTCCCGTTGCGATAGCCTTCTTGAAGTAGCTTGAAGTCCACCTTCTCCTCCGAGAAGAACCTTCTCCAATCCGCAGCCTCCAACCCTAGGAGTAGCAAGGATAATACAAAGAATAAAAGGAACAAGAAGGAAAACAGAAATTACAACTTATCCTTTTAAGCACAAGGCTTGATTTGCCTATATCAAGCGTATTGATCTCCTAACCAATGAGTGTAGAAGTGTAAGTGCTGTGGAAAGGAGATGCTAGCCTATAGGACACGAAATTAGAGCAATGGGAATGAATAGCCAATGTTGGAATTGCTCTATTGCTCAAAACAGATTGCCAATGAGTATTCAAGCTCAAGTGTAGCACAAGTGTAGCTTAGGTATTTTTAGGTGTCCTAAGGCATGTCCTATTTATAGGAATGACCTACAAGTGCTTAAGGACGTTCTAGACACTTTCTAGGGGGTTCTAAGTGCTTAACTAGCAGTTAGGTATAAGTTAGGTGCATTAGTAACAGCTAGTTGCTTTATTCTGTAGTTGCTGTCAGAGTCCATCTCGGTCGACAAATTGTCGACCGAGATACCTACTCGGTCGAAGTTTTGTCGACCGACAGGCTCTCTGGATCAACGTTCATTTACAACTGCCAACTACCTTGTCAGCTGTGTCTAACGGCTACTTGGGTCTTTCTCGGTCGAGAAGTTTGTCGACCGAGAGTGTCTCGGTCGAGGAATTTGTCGACTGAGATTGACCCTGTTTCAATCTTTCAATTAAGGCACTAAGTGTGTGTATGAGTGTGCATATGTGACACTATTGAAGGGGATGACCTAACTAAGTGTGGTGTTTAGCTAGGGAAGATCTAACGCTTGATTTACATGAAGTCTAAGTACTTGTACATTATATATTTGTACAAGTTTACAATTGATTACATTTCATGACATTTACAATCATTCAAGCATATAGATTCCCTAGAGCTTTGTCATCCACCTTATTCTTGCAACACTCAAGTAGCACGTTAGATCAACAAGAATGAAATGTTTGTCATCATCGAAACAAAGGGATTTATCATAATGTCCAATTTATCCAACACCCATTCCCTTGCTCAGGTAACACCAGCACAGGTGCACATGTTAACCTTTCTTTCAACAGTTGGAAAGAATGTTGACACTTGTCATTCCAGACAAAAGGAACCTCCTTCCTGGTCAACTTGGTTAGGGGTAAAGCTATAGAACTGAAGTTCTTAATGAACCTCCTGTAATAGCCTGCCAGTCTTAGGAAACTGTGTATCTTCGTTGGTGTCTTTGGATGTTCCCATTGCAGGACAAATTCTACCTTCTTAGGATCAACACAGATACCTGAGGCAGATATTACGTGCCCTAGAAAAGAAACTTCTGGTAACCAGAACTCGCATTTGCTAAACTTAGCATACATCTTATGCTTTCTTAGCAAAGTTAAAGCCTAACGGAGGTGTTGCTCATGCTGTTGAGCACCTCTACTGTATACCAAGATGTCATCTATGAAGACTACTATGAATTGATTAAGAAAAGGCTGAAAGATTCTATTCATGAGTTCCATGAATGCAGTTGGTGAATTAGTTAGTCCAAACGACATAACTATGAGCTCATAGTGACCATACCTTGTCCTAAAAGTAGACTTAGGTATTTCACTCTCCTTGATACGCAACTGATGATATCCTGACTTCAGATCTATCTTAGAGAAGATAGTAGCACCACAAAACTGATCAAATGGGTCATCGATCCATAGCAGTGGATACTTATTCTTTATGGTTACTTTATTCAATTGTCTATAATCAATGCACAACCGCATCGATCCGTCCTTCTTCTTAACAAAGAGAACCGGAGCACCCCATGGTGAAGTACTCGGTCGGATAAAACCTTTCTCAAGCAACTCTTGCAACTATTTCTTGAGCTCTGCCATCTCAATATGTGTCATTCTATACGGTGTTTGTGCTATTGGTTGTGTGCCCGGGAGTAGATTAATCTCAAAATCAATCTCTCAGGGCAGAGAAACACCTGGAAGTTCCTCAGGGAACACATCTTCAAACTCCCTAACTATCGGAACTTCAGAAAGATTAGAACTCTCTATTGTGGTGTCTACCACATGTGCCAAGAATGCAAAGCATCCTTGTCGCATCAGCTTCTCAGCTACCATGGCCGACACTAGACAAGTTGGAAGAATCTTTCTATCTCCCTGAAAGATCCATGTGTCACCATCATCAGTGAACACAGCTTGCTTGGACTCACAATCCAAGACAACCCTATACTTTCCTAGGGTGTCCATCCCAAGAATTATATCAAACCCATGAATCACAAGTGGTATAAGACACACCTGAATGCGATGTTTAGAGAAAGAACGAATGCAGGGAGAACACACCTCCCGCAACACTGCATGTCCCAACATAGGGGTTTCTAATAATAGACTATATGTTCTATGACTGACAGTCATGTTGCTGTCATGAATCACTCTTCGAGTGATAAAGGAATACGTAGTACCCAGATCAATTAAAACAGATACGAAGCAGGATGAAAACAAATCAGAATGAAATAGTTCCATCTGACCTGTCACAACTCGAGGGTTGACTACTGCTTCGGGTTGATTCATCGCATAGAATCTCATTGTTGCTTGTTGTTGACCCTACGCTCGGTTGTTGGGTGCCGACGAACCAGCTTGAGATGCTTGTCCACATCCTCTAGCACCACTCGAAATCTTTTTCCTCTGAAGACCTTGTTGACTCTGCCTCAGTGGTTGGGTTATCATTGTGTTTCCAACTGGACAATCCCTTGCTAGATGTCCTACCTGTCTGAACTGATGACAGGTTCTATTCTCTTGATATGGTCTAAAAGGTCCAGTTGTTGACGTTGATGTTGTACTGGGGGCTCTATTTGGAGGAAAACTATGGCCCCTACCCCTACTTGACGTCCATTGCATCTGGGTATTGAACCTCGGTGGTGCTGCTGGTGCAGAAAACCTCAGTTTCTTAAAACTCTCAGACATCTGTCCTTGGAATTGAGTATACACCTTCTTACTCTTAGTATGACGCTTCTCAATCACTGACCTTTCTATCCGTCTCATGGACTCCACAAAGGTGTCGAACCTCTCCCTGTTCTCTAAAGCAGACAGATGAGTAGTCAATTCAACATTCAACCCCTTCTCAAAATGTTGAATGCTCTCTTCATCAGAAGCTGCCATATGCAGAAAATACCGCAAAAGCTCCATGAACTTAGCTTCATACTCGCTAATGTTCATTAGTCCTTGCCTTAACCTCTCAAACTGAGAGATCTTCTCATCTAGAAACATCTTGGGGAAATTTCTACTGACAAATTCTCATCGGAATTCTTCCCATCCGATTTCAACACCTGGCCTCTTGCCCACTTCTATTGTCCACCAGTGGCCAGCATTCCCTTTTAGAAGGTATATTGCATGCCTCACCTTCTCTGCTTCAGGGATATTGAGGATTCTAAGGCCTTCTCCAACTCAGTCAGCCACAAGTCAGCATATGCTGGGTCAGCCGTACCAACATAATCTATGGCTCCAACCCGGCGAAGTCGTTCGAAATTCTTGCTGACTCCCTATCCTCATTATGAGATGGTGCCCTAGGTGCAGGTGGAGGCATCCTATCCGCCATATGCGTCATGGTTGCCACGAACTGCCCAAACAGATCATGGAAAGATGGATTTTCTATTGCAGCTTGGTTAAGCTGGGGATGTTCAGGTACTGGTTCCTTCCTATCCCGATCCCTTGCACCTCTTCCTAGTGCAGTAATGCTTCTCTCAGCAACATGTTCCTCATGTGATCTAGACATCTTTAAGTTCTTCTCCTCCTCCTATATGAGCAGAAGACACTGTCAGATAACTGGAAGACACTAGAACAAACTCAACAACCTTAATCCTATGTCTCTGTAGACTCAGCGAACCTAGAGCTCTAATACCAACTATACTGAGATGACCCAACACTAGATCAGACCATCACAGTGTAATTAATTGCGGAATTAAATATAAGTAGCAGAATTACTAAAAATCACTAAAAATTAAAACCATTTACAAAGATATCCAAACACAGGAAAACTCTTTTATCAAGAACTAATGTATTTCATTTACATCCTAGTTCATAAGTACATATCCTGTACCGTCCCTTCTCGAGGATTTCAAGCATCAACCGCCTTGTTAAAACTATTCACAGACAACATAAAAACCTCAAAGCATCAAGCCAAAATATCAGACTGATTCATTAAAAGTACTAACTACTAACTCTGAGGACCTGAGAGTATAGAGATGACACATAGGACTCTCTATACAAAACATGATAGCCAGTGCCTCCACCTGGATTATGACTAGTGTCCATGTTGTTGTCACTGCTGCTCTTCCCCTACTATAGGGTTTTTGCCTTTTCTTCCACATCTACCTAAAAAGTTGGATTCCACGGGGGTGAGACAATTGAAATTGTCCCAGAGAGAGATATAACTCTCCACCAGAAACATTATTATTGCAGTTTAATAGGATAAAACTGAGCAGAGGAATCATATATAATCAATAGCAGATAAATCAATGTCTAAACAGATTAGAGCAATACTCTTATTCAAATCATTCAACTATAACTTGATAAAGTAGCATATCACTTATCCAACAAGGAATTTAAGAACATGTATAGCATTTATCAATCTAAGACATTCTATGCAAGGTAACATCAACCAATTATTCTCATAATTCAACCTTAAGCAAATATGCTACACGACTGATTTCATTTTACAATTATACTTAAGCCCTGAGGAGATGAGGTATACCACTAATACTCCAACCGACCATGATTATGTAAAGCATAGGTACCATACATAGGTTAAGGAAGAGCCATATTTCCATAACCTCCCTTGTCTTAGTCAGTACGAGATCTTATGCAGGACATCTTGTGTCTCTACTAAATAGCTTTTCAGGGTATACTGGTAACTTCACTATAGAGTTATAGCCTGTAGCATATACTCTCTTCAGGATATGGCCCTTAACCAATGCCTGGTATTGTGGAGTTATGGCCCATTACCATACTCTTATTGGGATATGGTACATAACCATTCCTGTGCATAGGATATGGCCCAGAGTAATTCCTATGAGGCGTAAGGATATTTTTTCCCATTACCCTCACATATTCAAAAATATGCATTTCAGGAATTCCCATAGGAAAACTTGTTTCTCCATCACCAATTACTGACGATGATGGATCTATGGTCAAGGCTCTACATGATAATATTTCACTTGATTAATTAAGTGTATTACATATTCTTTTAGCATCAGACAAGTTTCCAAACATCAATTATTATGACATAAGCTACAAAGAATGTGTAACACTTCTATCAAGTACCTTTCAAAACTTTATAGCACATTGGGATCTCAATCCCTTATCTCATCATGGGCATTCTCATCACTTACCATCTCATCAAAATGATTATGAAATATGGGTATTCAAACCCTCAGTTCATCAAAGAACACTTGTTACCACTTATCAGGTAACTAAACACCTTCAGGTCATCTGACCAAGGTAAACATGATACTTGCTACACAAGCATCTCACATGGCTCTCAAAGCCCATTTAATCTCTTGTTACCTCTTACTAGGCAACAAACATATAATGGCTCACAAGGCCCATAAAATAATTTCAAGTAAATAACACATCATAGCTCATATCTGGATGTGCTCATCATCTCATGATATCTGTAGGGTTAGTACACATGATAACAGTTATATCAATTACATATCAGCACTAAGCAATGTAAGAGTAGCATCACTAATCCCTTATTAGGGTTAGGATTTCCAAACTTCATATCAATTAGGGATACTCATCCCATTACCCAAAATTAGGGTTATAGCTTATCATCATATTGCCCAGGATTAGGGCTTCATGCATTCTTTCCCCAAAATTAGGGTTTCACATACCTTCACCCTATATTAGGGTTAGGATTTCATATAGCCTTTCATAGCATCACCCTGGATTAGGGTTTCACATGGCATCATTATCTTGAATTAAGATTCCTTATGACTTTTCCCTAGATTAGGGTTTCGTGTAGCTTAACCCGAAATTAGGGTTTTTTATTATGTTACCATGAATTGGGATTTCTCATATCATCACCCTAAATTAGGGTTACACCATTACCCTAGATTAGGGTTTCATGTAGCATTGCCCTAAATTAGGGTTAGGGTTCATCAACCTTCTCAATTAGGGTTTCATGATCTCTTTATCAAGGATCATACCCTAATTACATATTATTTTCATGTTGAGAGTGTTGAGGCTTAATCACTACATGCTTATTATACATGTATGAATTCTTCTCTCTCTCTCTCTCTCATCCTCTCTAGGATGTTGATTACTTCAAGCTTGATTAGATTAGGTCAACCCTTCATTCAAGTACATACATCTATGGTTACCATAGTGTATTGAGTTACTTCTTTCATAAGCATCAAAGGTTAACCACTCAAAAGGTACTAATCACTTAAGTACCTTAAAAGTACAACAATTGTAATTATCTTTGATATACATCATTAAAAATCATGGGGTTTAATAGTACTTACATGGTTTGAGTCAATTAGACCTTCAAACGGTCTTGAAGTATTTTGACCTTCAAACGGTCTTTGAATCAATTGCACTTCCAAACGGTCTGAAGACCGTTAGACCTTAAACGGTCTTCAAGTGCTTGACCTCCAAACAGTCTTGGTATATACCTTCAATCAGTCTTAAGACCGTTAGACCATCAAACGGTCTTGATCTCAAAAACTCTAAATGGTGTGAGACCGTTTGAATTAAAAATTAATTAACTCCAAACGGTTTGAAACAGCATGAGCAACTCATCATTGAAACCGATTGAACATCAAACGGTTTGAGATCGTTTTCTCTCCAAATGGTTTGAAGACCATTTGATCCCAAAAGGTCTCAAGACCATTTGGACTCAAACGGTCCCAAGACCGTTTGGTCCAAACCACCTTGAAACCGAAAGGGTCGTCTAGGGTTTTCTTCAATCAATCAATTGATTTTAGGGTTTGCACTCATTGAACCATCCAACATTGGGACCATTGAAAGTACATCAAATTATAACCCTTCGATCTCCAATCATCCTTCACAGCCTTCAAACTCCAAATGGTCTTGAGACCGTTTGGTCTCAAATGGTCTTGAGACTGTTTGGTCTCAATCGGTCTTCAGACCGTTTGAGCCATTTGATGGAGCTTCCACTTACGTGGAATTGCATGCACCAACTAAAAATCCTAAAGATGGTAAGTCTTTAGGATTAGCCTTGCTTATACTAGATAGAGAACTCCACCCACGTATGCTAAGATACGTGGAAGTCTTATCGCAGTATAGTTAAGGGTCGAATCCACGGGACAACGGTCTTGTTGTGAGCAACAAGATGGAAAACGTCAGAATTTCACTTAATCACTTGATAATTGGTGTTTAGATCAAAGGGTTGATTTGGTTGTTTTAAACTAAATGCAAGTAAAGGCAAGAAAGTAAACTTAGGTTGTTAACAATGATTAATGAATCACTAGGGTGTGATCGGTTTTCACCACCACTACACATGGATCAACACATGCAACATAAAAGCATAACCTGCAATAAGAGTTAGATCAGTTAGTATCTTTGTAGACTTAGCTTCCTTTCGAATGACTAACTATGAGGAGTGTGGGAATGTTGTAACGCCAACCATCCATGTAGGTATGGTCACTTACTTTACAACATTCCCTCTGCAAAGTGTGTTCCTCGACTCATCAAGGTTGTACTTTCATACATCAACTGATTCCATTTCATAGCATGAAAGTACAACGATGGGAGTGAGTATACTCCACTTCTAGGAAGGCACTCCTAGATACCGAAATAGATGCACGGTGGATACATGCACCTGAAACCAACATGCAAACGAGTTTCAGATCTAATAGCACAAACGTAGACAATTCATACTAAAAGATAAAGGATAACACAAGTTGGTGATCAAGCAACAAGCATTCATTAAACGTTTGATGTTGAACTGAAAAGATATGAACTCTATATTACAACTTATGGATTACATTTGCATGATATGAAAACATGGGTAGTGGGGCTACTCCCCGCACCCTAGTGAGAGAGACTACTCACTCATGACTAGGACAAAGAAGGAGGCAAGAAGAGAGAGTGAGCGTCATCCCCACAAAGGAGGGAGGAAAGTCAACCCTTTGGAGAGAGAGAAATGATCCACCAGCTTCAAAGGTTGCTTGATGACAAGATCTCCCTCTTCCCACCTTCTTTGGCGGGGAGAGAGAAAGCAGCTTCGGGATGGAGTATGGGTTTCAGACCGGTAGCCCCTGGGCGGAGGATGGAAGTCGGATTTGCTCTGGAGTGATTGAGGTAGCCTTTGGACGTCTGAAACTTGATATCTCGTGATGGACCCTTGGGGTCTTATTTATAGGCCTTAAGTGAAGTCCAAACGGTTTGGAGATCGTTTAGACCTTAGGACCGTTTGGACCTTGAGACTGTTTGGACTTTGAGACCGTTTGGACCTTGAGATCGTTTGGACCTTGAGACCGTTTGGACTTCAAGACCGTTTGGACCTTGAGACTGTTTGGACCTCAAGACCGTTTGGACCTCAAGACCATTTGGACATCAAGACCGTTTGGATCTTGAGACCATTTGGCTTCATGCGGTCTCAGGACCGGTTGGCTTCATGCGGTCTTGAGACCGTGTGACTCCATGCGGTCTCGGGATCGATTGACTCCATGCGGTCTCAGGATCGATTGACTCCATGCGGTCTCGGGATCGATTGACTCCATGCGGTCTCGGGATCGATTGACTCCATGCGGTCTCGGGACCGTTTGACTCCATGCGGTCTCGGGACCGTTTGACTCCATGCGGTCTCGGGACCGTTTGGCTTCATGCGGTCTTGGGACCGTTTGAGTCCATGCGGTCTTGAGGTTGATTTAGTCTTTTATGATTTTTTTATGTATTTTTCTGCAGATATAAAGAGGAAAAGTTAGTCTGATGGTATATTTACAATAAGAGGGAATATTTAGGGATTAAGGCTAATTTTAATTGAGAAATAGTATGGAAAACTAAAGAAAAGACTAAGGTAAACATCCAAAATTGGAGGTTATCACCCCCCCTAACTTAGAGTCTAATTGTCCTCAAGTTAGATAGAGCTGAGACATGTAATGGCGAGGTGATTTTATTTAGTTAGGATTTCCATACTCTTGCTTCAATTCTTAACCTGAGTTTTCCTAAGGTCATATCAGGTCTTATTGCTTGCCATGACTCTTTCAGGTTTCGAGAGTTGCTTGGGTCTCAGGTTTCTTCCGTATCTCATAGCTCGCGTTGGGACCACCTTTATTCTGTGCATGTTGTTGACTCTAATCAGCTTTATACCTATCTGAAGGACCTACTGGAAACTAGAGGGGGTATGAGGGTTGGCTAAAGTCTTGAAGTGTAACTCCCCCTTCAAGTGGGGGAGGGGTTGTCTATGCTTTTTAGGATCTCACTACCGGGCACGACACATCTGCCTTTATGAGGGCAGCTGAATGTACCGCTTGGGCGAGTACTTTATAAGCCTTTCATATATTTGGATACCTTAGGGTTTCACTACCGGGCACGACACATCTGCCTTTGTGAGGGCAGCTGAATGTGTCGGCCGGGTGAGACCTTCATCGGTTCTTTATATAGATCCTTATTCATGGCACAACTCTCATAATTTTATTCGACTCTCTGGCTTTTATTCGAAAACTCATAGGCTTAGGTTTTGGGGTTTTGTTTGGGAAATTATTTTGGGCATCCAAGCCTCTTTTATTTTGACGAGAGGAAAGTTGTTCTTAGAGTTTTTCAACATGCACTTATTTGGTTTGTGGTCCACTTGCAGAACTTCTTGATTTGGAAGTTGCCTGATGCCCCTCTCATCCTTGAGAGCCTGGCTTATTTCTGCCTTGATATTGACCTGTGGAGAGTCAGATAAAGAAGTGAAGCAAAAGCATGAAAATCAATAGTGGAGGTATATTATTAGATCGCCATTAAATGTCTAAGTGCTATTTACTTTTGGGAACTAACATGATTCTAAAGTTAACTGAGGGTGAATTTATTCAAAAGATTTATTGTTGGATGAGTTATTTAAAATGGAAGCTAAATGTGTAGAGAAAACTAAGAAAAATTGTACAAAAAATGAAGGAGGACATGGAAAAGGAGGGATATAGAAATGATACCTCGCCCTTGTCTAGTGTACCCCCCCCAACTTATCACACACTCTGTCCTCAAAGTGGCAAAGTGATAGGTTGAGAAGTACAAAGGCAAGGGCTTCAGGTTTACATTAATCCTGAGTTTGCTCCTTGGGATTGAAGTAGGTTGGCTGCGAATTGTCCGCGTAGAGTGTGGTAATCCACGTCAATCATATCCTCTACTAGTTTTTGAAGGGCGATGGTGGTATACATCCAGTAGAGGACGTGGAAGCCGCAGTCATTTGATTGTCGGATTTGTTGGGGACATTTGTGGCAGAAGGAAGGGCGATGAAAATGCTCTTTGTCATAAGCCCTTGTGTGCTGACTGAGAAGGGCGATTAATTTGTCAGCGCAGTCCTTCGCCACTACCTCTGTTGGCATCCTTGGTGTCACGACATAGTTCTTCTATCGTGGGTTGTACTGGCTGTCGGAACTGTTATATATTGTGGTTGTTCCATCTGGTAGGTTTGTTGCCAGGAGCATCCAGTGCTCATGATAGAGGAAGGGTAACATGATGAACTTCGACATTGTGTGTTGTAGAAAGGAGATCAGTGCTGCAGTTGTGCCGAAGTTCTTGAGCTTTAAAAGATCATCCTTCATGTATGGGGATGCCATATATGTAGTGGGGTTGTGTTGGCCGAGTAGAGACTGGTAAGCGCTCATTAGGCTG
Organism: Alisma plantago-aquatica; assembly: GCA_963693085.1. NCBI lineage: Eukaryota > Viridiplantae > Streptophyta > Magnoliopsida > Alismatales > Alismataceae > Alisma > Alisma plantago-aquatica. The sequence goes on from OY856413.1 coordinate 1,580,124, forward strand.
ACAGAGAGGGATCCTTTAATCTCTAAAGTCTCTCGAATCGTGTCTGCCATAACTAAAATGTCCCCAGACATGAATACGAGCTCATCCTTCTCGGCTGAAAGCCACGCCATAATGAGTCGTAGTTTGATGTCGTTGAGACCTTTGCAAGCACTGTGATCAAAGTCAGGAAAGGTTGGTTCTATGGCAGACAAAGGATCGATGTCTCCTTTACTTTGCTTGGTAGCTAAGGCCGGTTCCTTTGATTTCTCTGACTCCTTCAGAGTTTGTTAGAAGGGTCACCACTGTGGTCGCTGGATAGTTGAGAAGAGGTAGCGAGGGACATCATCTGGTGCCATTGTCGGGTCCTTGAAGAACCGTCTATCACAGATGAGCTCCATAGCATAACGCCCTCGCAAGGAATGAAAATCTTCAGCAACCAGATCAGAAAATGGGATTTCCTGGTTCAGCGCTTGGATGTGACGTATGGTGCAGAAAGCGCAATCCCCAGATTCCTCGGTAGCTTGAACTTGAGGGTTTATTATTTTGAACCAAGACTGGCTCCAGTCTTGGCGGAGAGATGGGCGTGCAGCCCAAATTAACTTCAGCAGCCGGAAGGGTATACACCGCGCTTCTCCTGCTGCTTTACCGACGAAATTTATTGTACCGGTGGGTAGCTCAGCGCCGCAAAAATTATAGACCTTGGCATCCTGAGCTTCGGTGTCGACGATCATAAATAGCCAATGATCTGAGATTTGAAAGGGCACGGTGAGATAACGTGCCCGTCGTGCTAAACCAGCACACAGCCGCTCGATTGATTTCGCTCTTATGTCTTTGTATAAAAGGCCAATAGACAGAGCAGGCGAGGCATTGAAGACTGGTTGTTGCCTCTTAGAACTTCTGTATGTTTCTACACAGTTGGTGAGAAGGACACGGAAGATTGCCATCGTCATCGTGGACCGAGGTCGCAGGATGTGGCGGAAGTCTTCTTGTGTCATCTTGTGCCTAGTTTTGGTGTTATTGTAGATGATGTCTTCCCCTGCCTTTGCATCGTCCACAATAGTGTTCAGTATAAAAATGTCCTGAGAATCTAATGTGGAGATGGCCGCCAGATCAAGATCATGCATTTTGTGCGGTAGAGGTGGTGGCGGGGGAAGTTCTTGCGGAAGGGGGGAAGAAGGTTGTTCCAGGACTTCTGCATAGTCCTGCAGCTCATCATCCGAATCTGAAGCAGAATCGAGTTCTTCATATGTATCTAAGATGACTCGTTCTGACTCGTCCGGGTCTTGGGGGGAAGGCATTGACATGCCAAGCGCGGGGGAAGGTTGAGCGGTTGTTGTTGGCGGGCTTGCGCTGGTTCCTAATATACATTGGTGTAACTCAGCGAATGCTGCATTTTTTGCAGACTCCCTGATGGATCCCAAAGCAGAATAATCCAGGAATTGGTCCCCATATGACATGTTGACATTTTCGTTGTGGGGGGACCTGGGGTCTTTATCAGCTCCTCGGCTTGTGCCCTCCCCAGCATTGCCTGGGTCGCCAGATTTGTCCTCTGAGGAGGTGCTATTATTGGAATTAGCCGAGGAGTCAGAGTCCTCATCATCATCTTCTTCGTCCTCATCTTTGTCAGCCGATGCCTGTTCTGCTGGCTTCTTGTGTGCGGTCTGTTTACACCGCCGATGGACGGCTTGCAACTCATCGAACGCCACTTGTACATGCTCGTGTGTTTCGAGCAGTGCGTCGTGTGTTTCTTTTAGGTCTGAGTAACGTCCCTCGGCGGAGAGGAGTCGTGCTGTAAGATCTATAACTTGAGCATGTAATTGTTGGATTTCATTGTTAGTGGACTCCTCTTGGCGATTGTTTAGCTGTGTGAGGGTGCTACTGATGGTGTCCAAGTGCGTGCTAAGAGCCGCTTGTTGCTGCTTGAGCTCGCAGAGAGTCTCGCGTAGAGGTTGGGTCTACGTAGAGATCTCATCGACTTGCTTAGCCGTCGCTTCTTGCTGGCGCGTCGCTCTAAGGACCAACTCGGGCAAGTTGTTGTAGTGGTTGTTGATGTGCTCAACTTGCTTAGCCACCTCATCTTGTCTTTGCTGGAAACCTTGGAGGATGCTGGGCAAAGCGCGGTTCTGTTGGTCGATCATGGCCACCTGCTTGGATAATCCATGCACACAAGAAAAAATAGAATATAAAATGTTAGAAGGATTGGTGAGGAGGTTTCGGATGTCGTCGAATTGACGTCTGAATTCTTCACCGATTTTGGAAAAGGGGACCCTAGAGGTGGGAGGGTGGGGTGGCTGGGGTCTATGAGGGAGGGTGGTAGTGCCTTGCGGAAGAGACACTGATGATGGTCCCGCGAACTACGTGGTGACTGTAGATGGGGTCACCAACTGTGTCGGGGTGGCGGTGGATGTGAAAGGTGGTGGTGTTGATAGTGATGGGGTAGAGACTGTGGAGGTGGATGGGAAAGTGGTAAAGTCGGACATAGGGATGGAGAAGGGGGAGTCTGAAGGGGAAAGGGGTGAAGAAGAGGATGTGTGTGGTAGCGTGGTTGTGGGGAAAGAAGAAAGGGTGGTGGGTGTTGGGAAGGTGGAAGGGAGTGAGGTGGTGGCGGTTAGTTCAGCATGTAGACTCATAATGAAAGAGTCTAAAGACGAGGTGGTGATGTGCTCGTTGAGGAGGGGGTTGTCTTCTGGGTGTGGCTTTGATGTCGGTGTCCCCGACAGCTGTTGTGCCTTCAATTGCCTTCTGGAAGGTCGTTTGACAGGTATTTTTGATGGTCGAGCTGTCGGGGCTATGATACTTAACTCCGTCTGTCCCGCAGTTGCTTTCTTTTTGGCTGCTTTAACCGAAGCTAAGATTTGTGAAAGCTCCTCATCAGAGAAGAGGAGCTTGTCTGTGTCATAGTTTGCGAGCTCCGGAAGCGGGAGGAGTGTTCTTGATGACTTGACCATAGGGCAGAAGACATAATATAATTTCCCATCCTTTTCCTTAATGATGAAGGAGTTCTTCAAAGATTGTTCATTGGTAAGGATGTCGCCTTTTAGTTGCGTGCAGCGAGGTAGGGGTCTGTCCATCTTGAGGTATTTTATAATGGATGTGACATGACCCCCATGCAGATTTCCTTCCCCAGGGCGAAGGCGGATAATTTCTAGATCATTTGTCGTCCAATGTTAACTGGCTTTTCGTTCAGAATGGACCAGAGGACAAAGAGATCTAAGATTGTAACGTTCCCTCCTTCTGTCCTGGGGAAGAGTGCGCCAACAAGAATTTTGTGTAGGGTGCGCACAAAACCAGAGTGTATGTTCGATGCTTTGCATGTCTTAGCATCATAGGTGGGGAGCCCAGTTAAAGATTTCCAGAATATGTGTCTGTTGAACTCAGAGTGCTCGGTTCCCACCGTCTTGGCATTTTGCAGCTGCTGCTGATTGTCAATGAAAACTTCGTTCCACATGTTTTCTGTTAAGACCACCTTGTTGCCGAAAATTTTGGTGACCATCCTTCTGTCACCTCCATCCCGTGATTTATCCATGATATCTACGGGTTCTTTTGTAAGAAAGGTGAAGAATTTAGTGGTGGGCTCAGAGTATGAGATCTCGGGTACTAGACATAGCCTTGCAAGGTTGGCTTTGTCTAGTGTGTTGAAGAGTCAGTCATGGATCCCCATCTTCAGCAGTACGCTTGAGCAGACGTACTTTGTAGGTTTCAGGATTTTGTCGATGGATTGGATGGTGTGGATGTAGAGGTTTTCAGGTGGGGGTGCGGTGGTGGTGAGAATTGAGAAGGTGGGGGTGGTGGCAGGAATGGTGGTGGTAGGTGTTGGAAAGGGTTGGTCCATAGTAGAGGCAGGGCGAACTTGTTTTCTTGCCCGTTTCCTGGAAGGTTGTCCGAGTGCAGATTCATGGACCTTACGTTTCCCCTTTTGCTCTTCGGTTGGGGATTCCTCCTTGGGATTTGGCTCGTATTCTGAGACTTCATCGTCATCAGAAGAGATGTCTTCCACTTCTTCTTCAGGTGCCTCTGCTAGGCACTTTTCGATTCGGTCAAGGTCGCACAGGACTTGCATCATCTTGACATTTGGTGGCGCCTTTCCGGTCCTGTTGAAGTCATCTCTGATCTTCTGGAGCTTAGATTGTTCTATCATCAGTTGCTCCGTTGTCCAGATTGCAGTGTCTTCAAATCTGGTAGCCTCCTTTGCTGGTGATGCCATGGCTGAAAAATGGGAGATCAAGAGTTAGAAAATCATATTAGAAAAAAAGATGTTATTTGTATTTATGTGTTTTTGTGATTTTATGAAAGTTAAATGAAATTTAAAGGCCAAACGGTTTGAAAATTATTTGGTTCCAAATGGTTTCAGGACCATTTGGTCTTAAACGGTTTCAAGACTGTTTGATCCCAAATGGTTTCAAGACCGTTTGGTCCCAAATGGTTTCAAGACCGTTTGATCCCAAATGGTTTCAAGATCGTTTGGTCCCAAACAGTTTCAAGACCGTTTGATCCCAAACGGTTTCAAGACCGTTTGGAAAGCGAAGCGTCGTGCAACCGCCGACGAAGACAAAATGGCGAATGGAGGGCGGAAGCGCTGGCAATGAAGGCGAAGGCAGCGGCGAAGGCGCCGACGATGATGGTGACGATGGAGGAGGCCGACGACGATAAAGACGTAGGAAAAGAAGACAGCGGTGAGGCTGGCGGTGGTAAAGACGAAGGCGGTGATGGAAAAGGTGGGGCCGACGGCGATAGAGGCAAAGCTGACGGTGGAAACGATGGAGTTGCCGGCGAAGAAGAGGGAACGAAGGCATTGGCTAAGGTGGAAACGGTGGTTGCGGGAGAAGGCGACTGCTGTGGCCGGACTACCTTGCTGCTGTGAGCAGGGGAGACGACGGTGAGGGCGCTGGAGACGGAGGTCGCGCGGGAGCAGGGGAAGCAGAGGTCGACATAGGCGAGAGCAATGGAACAACACTTCGAGAGTTTCAGATGGCTCGGGAGTCGAAAGAAAGAAAAATGAGGGGGTAGGGTTTATATTTATAGGAAATGGGGGGTTGACCTGACAAAAACCCTAAGTCAAACGGTTTAGCGACCGTTTGGACTCCAAATGGTTTCAGGACCGTTTGGCTCCAAACGGTTTCGAGACCGTTTGGTCCCAAACGGTTTCGAGACCGTTTGGTCCCAAACGGTTTGAAGATCGTTTGGCTCCAAACGGTTTGAAGATCGTTTGGCTCCAAACGGTTTCAGGACCGTTTGGGAGGGTTAAGGTCGAACGTATTTTTATATTTTTATGTTTGTTTTAGTTATATGAATTTTTTTTGTATATTTTCATTTTGTTATTTTTATGTTTGTTTTGGTTATATAATTTTTTGTATTTTCATAAAATAAACCTAAGGTAAAGAGAATGGGAAATAAAGGAAGAAACTGAAATCTTGGGTTGCCTCCCAAGTAGCGTCTGGGTTTTACGTCGTTGGCTCGACGAAGCTGTAATATAGTTATGTTGTTGGTATAGCACCTTTGATTTCGATGGTTTGTCTTGGCATTTTGTCTTCCAGAGTGTAGTATCTTTTTAAACGGTGACCGTTGACCGTCCTTTCTCCTCCGTTGTTGTCTATGATAATGGCAGCTCCAGTTGGGTAAATATGTTTTATAGTGAAGGGCCCGAACCATTTTGTTCTAAGTTTTCCGGGAAACAACTTGAGCCTGGAATTGAAAAGGAGCACTTTGTCGCCAACGACGATGTCTTTCCTTTTAAGATGACCGTCGTGCCACATTTTTGTCTGCTCCTTATAGATTTTGGCACTCTGATAGGCGGTCATACGGAGCTCTTCTAGCTCTTGTAGCTGAAGTTGCCTATTCTCTCCCACACTTTTAAGATCGAAATTTAGTTGTTTGATGGCCCACCAGGCTTTATGTTCCAGCTCTACTGGAAGATGACAAGACTTCCCGTACACCAAACAGAACGGGGTTGTTCTGATTGGTATTTTATAAGCTGTTCGATATGCCCAAAGGGCATCAGGAAGTTTGGTGGACCAATCAGAGTGGTTTCTGTTCACCGTTTTTTCAAGAATCGCCTTCAATTGTCTATTTGATACCTCTACCTGACCACTAGTCTGTGGATGGTAGGGCGTGGTGACTTTGTGATTGACTCCGTACTTTTTTAGTAAGGCTTCAAAACTTTTTTCCAAGAAATGGGTCCCGCCATCTGATATGACAGTTCTTGGAACTCCAAATCTTGGGAAAATAATATCTTTAAACAATTTAATAACAGGCTTGGAATCGCTGGACACAGTGGGTACAACTTCGACCCACTTTGAGACATAGTCCACCGCGACCAATATGTAAGAGAAGCCATAGGATGAAGGGAAAGGGCCCATGTAGTCTACCCCCCACACATCGAAAAGCTCAATTTCTTGCCACATTGTGAGGGGCATCTCGTCTCTTTTTGATATGTTGCCCGAAAATTGGCATTTGTTGCAGGATTTCACAAAATCGTATGAATCCTTTGATATGGTGGGCCAGAAAAAACCAGATTGTAAAACTTTTATAGCTGTTTTCTTAGCACTCATGTGCCCCCCTGTGGGTCCTGAATGGCAATGCTCTAGGACCGGGGTTATTTCTTCTTCCGGCAAGCAACGACGGAAAAGTCCGTCAGCACAAAGGTGAAACAGGTAGGGTTCATCCCAATAATATTGTTTTATGTCATGAAGGAACTTCCTTTTGTCATGATAGGAAGCAGAGGGGTGGATAATCCCTGTGGCTAGATAATTGACGATATCTGCATACCAAGGGAAACCATGGGTGGCCTTCATAAGCTGATCGTCAGGAAGAGAATCCCGGATAGGGATTTTATCTTCTTCTTCTACCTCGATCCGGCTGAGGTGATCAGCCACAACGTTCTCCACTCCACTTTTATCTTTAATCTCCAAGTCGAATTCCTGAAGCATTAGCACCCAGCAGATAAGCCTGGGTTTGGCATCCTGCTTCTGAATTAGGTATCGAATGGCAAAATGGTCGGTATAAACAATGACTTTGGAACCAATCAAATAGGAGCGGAATTTTTCAAACACATAGATGACAACCAAAAATTCTTTCTCCGTGGTAGTGTAGTTTTTCTGTGCTTCGTCTAGCGTTTTGGATGCGTAGTAGATAACATAGGGTTTCTTGTCAATCTGCTGTCCTAAAACAGCCCCTATGGCGTAATCACTTGCGTCGCACATGATTTCAAAAGGTTGCGACCAATCTGGGGCTCTCAGAATAGGTGCGGAAATTAACGCATTCTTGAGGGTGGAGAAACTTTGCATACATTCTTGATTGAATATGAACTCAGCATCTTTAGTTAGGAGTTGAGTCATGGGTTTAGCTATCCTTGAGAAATCTTTGATGAATCTTCTGTAGAATCCTGCATGACCCAGGAAAGCTCAAACCCCTCTTATGTCCTTTGGAGGTGACAATTTTGAGATAACATCGATTTTTGCTTTATCAACCTCGATTCCTTTGTCACTTACCCTATGTCCGAGAATGACACCTTCCGTTACCATGAAATGGCATTTCTCCCAATTTAGGATAAGGTTCATTTCGTCGCAGCGCTGTAGAACTTGTCCAAGCTTGATTAAACAGTTATCGAAGGAATCTCCGTAAACTGAGAAATCGTCCATAAACACTTCCATGACGGATTCAGTTAAACCAGTGAAGATGGCCGACATACATCGTTGGAAAGTAGCGGGTGCGTTACACAACCTAAACGACATTCTTCTAAAGGCGTATGTCCCAAAAGGACAGGTGAAGGTAGTTTTTTCCTGATCCTCCGGGTGTATGGGTATTTGATAGAACCCGGAGTAACCGTCAAGATAGAAAAAATATTTCTGATGAGCTAAACGCTCCAGGACTTCATCGAGGAAGGGTAGAGGGCAGTGGTCCTTCCTCGTGGCTTTGTTCAGCTTTCTATAGTCAATACACATCCGCCACCCTGTTACAGTCCTGGTGGGTACTAACTCATTTTTGTCATTAAGCACTATGGTAGTGCCTCCCTTTTTTGGAACAACCTAGATGGGGCTGTCCCACTGGGAGTCAGAGATAGGGTAGATTATGCCAGCTTTGAGTAATTTGAGGACCTCCAGGCGAACCACCTCCTTGAGATTCAGATTCAATTTTCTTTGATGTTCGCGGGTTGGCTTTAATTCTTCAACCATAGGAAGTCTATGCATACACAGGGCTGGATTTATGCCTGTTAGGTCAGTTATCTTATATCCAATGACCTTTTTATACTTCTTCAGCTCGTCCATAAGTTTTTCTTCCTGATCTTCTGTAAGGGTAGAGCTGATGATGACCGGGCATAGCTTTTCCTTATATAAGAAAACATGTTTAAGCCCTGTGGGTAAAGTCTTCATTTTGGGGGCTTTTGGTGGCTCAATTGCTTCTATAATGGTAATAGCTTTAAGTTCTTCAAAAGAAACCGTTGATGCTTCCTCGGCCTTTTCTAAATGTTGCAGACATTGTTGAACTATAGTTCATTTGCAGAGAATTCGACATCCGGGTTGATTAGGACATTCTCTAATTCGTCAACTGGCTTGGATATTTCTAACTGAGACATTTGTTGTATTGCGTCAAGAAGGAAAACCTCCTCTTGAATACTGGGGCCTTTCATGCTATTAAGGACTCGGAATTGAATTGCTTCTTTTTCGAGCCTAAGAATGATGGTGCCAGCTTCGACGTCAATAAGCGCCCTTGCAGTAGCGAGGAAAGGCCTGTTGAAGATAATCAGGTATCTCAAATCTTCTTTAATATCCATGATAATGAAGTCTCATGGGACGTAGGAATCCTTGCCTATCCTTACTGGGATATCTTCAATGATCCCCAGAGGTGCGGTTATGGTGGTATCAGCTAATTGAATAGTCATTGCTGTAGGTAGCAATTCGGTGAAACCCAGACGTTTGCACATGGAATAAGGCATGATGGATAGACAACAATGACACATCAAGACTAGAGTGTGTGTTGGTTGATGACAATGTCTCATTAGTCATGATATATGACATCAAACCAAGCACATAGATACATCTTAGAGAATAATGTATCAGATAGACCCACCATGAGAGTGATACATGGAACCATGACATGGTATTCAAAGTCATCTCTCATAGTTATGGTGGTGATTGTGATTCTTAGACCTAAAATCATTGCACTCATCAAATTTGATTGGGTACACTTTGACATCATTAAACGCAGTCCTAAAACATGGGTTGTTATAGAGGTGATGATTAGGTGGTTTTGACGCATGAGATAGACTGTGAGTGATAGATATGGGATTTGTCCCCCCTAAGGGATTATGATGTCCAGGCCACTTGATAAGCGAAACTGAGAAAGGCATGTGCATGCACATATGAATCAATATATGATATTGATGTCACACATATCTCAGATAGTCTGCTCTTGTTCAAGAAACATGAATGAACGTTGAAAGGATGAAAACTCCATGCGTTGAGTTCATTTAGGATATCAGAGACAAAGGAATTATATATTCATTGGAACACCAAATACAAACTGTATGATTGAAAGTTGTTCTCCAAATTTCCTTTTCACTTGGGTAGCACTGATGTGCAACTAGGCATTGCTCTTTGCTTGTGATGCCATAAGCTAGTTATGGACATTCACTGCCAACGTGAAATGGTACATATAGGGTCACACACAATGGATTAACCTGGAAGAGGAGTTTATCCATGAATGATGTTTGGATTGATTACTAATGTGTTAAGGTACTCAATCAAACATTCAATCAATAGACTTGACTCAGAATCATCAAGTTCAAGTGTTGAACAAACTGATTAGAGTGTCAGATTGATTGAGAACCGCATTGACTGTGTTCTGCACAATCTGGACCACCAACCGACCGGTTCATAGGGTGAACCAATCGGCTCATGGTCAGTGGGATGACCGGTTCAACTAGACCAAACGAGCATGGTTGGGTTGTCCTGGTTTGTGAGAAAAAGTTTTCCATTTCACTTGATCAATTCAATTGGGACAAGAATTAATCTTTACATTAGTTGGAAATGAAATGTGAAAGTCAATTGCAGGTGAGTCAGGAATGTGAAACGATTGCTTTATTGGGTGAACCGACCGGTTTACACTCCCAACTGACCGGTTCACCTATGAAATGACCGGTTCGCCTGCCGCAGTGCAAATTATTCATGGAAATTATGGACCCTTCTACTCCCGCACAGACTGGGAACCCTGACTGTGCCCTCTAATATAAATAGAGGGGTACATGGGGCTTCTCCAAACTCAAAAGACAACTTAGAACATTAGTTGCTCTACAAAGTTGTTGTCCTCTCTATTTGTGGTAACCGAGAGAGCCCGAGCAAGTGCCGCTTGATAGGGAGGAGGCATAGTGAGGGAAAGACAACTGCAGGAAAACAATTGGTTGTGGGAGAGTGTGTCGGTGACTAGTACGTTGACAGAATGGGATGACTCTTTCTAGTATGTCCTTGAAGACAACTCGAGTTCCAAGTGGTCCGTGTGGACTATCTATAGAGGTGGGAGGTTTCTTCCGCTCAGGAGTATGACATTCAACCACAGTCTGGGTCAAGACCAGGAGCTGCATAGATGTCGTTGAAGACTAGTTGGTTGAAGAATGCACTAGATGTGAGCTATTGTTGTTGAGCAAGCCTCAGGACCAGGTACACCTCGCTAAAACCATCCTTCCTATTACGTAGTTGTTGATGCGATCTACTTGTTATGGGTTTGTGGTTAGATAATGTTTTTGTTTCCGCTGCCTGTTTTGTCCCACAAAACCCAAAAATTGAGACATATCTACATGTTCCTTGATTAAATTATGGATTTTTATGTATCATGCCAATTTGATTATGATTTTTACTTTGAATGTGTATTATGTTATTAATTGATTATGAGGTTCCCTCTATCATCTATTTGAGGGGGAGTAACTCCTTAAGGGGGATTTTGATGTGTATGCTTGCCTTTTGGACTTTGAAAAAGGGTGAGAAAATTTATGAGATAAATTTTGTTTATTCCATAGCAAATCAAATGTACAATGCTCTTAATTTGGCTATCAAACTTATCGTATGCAAATATTTTTCATCTTTAAGAAGGTGGAGATTGTTGACTTTTTGGATATACCACACTCTAATTTTGATGACCAAATCATTTTCCATTTGTTTTATAATGTGTGCATTATGTATTATACCTGATCAAGAAACTTATAAAAGATCCAATACCACAAAATGCAAAATCATATGTGTCTTTGGATACTTGTATATTAAGTTGTACCTAGATGATGCTTTGTATAAGTGCAAATTATACAATTTGATAGGAATGATGTAAGAACAAGTGATAATCATCTCAAAACCATACTAAACCTATTTTTGTACTTTTCTAAACCCTTTAGGACAGGTAGATAGATTTACCATGGTCATTTGAGTCATTTTTTAAAATTAAGGATTTATTAAGACAAAGTGAATCTAAGTCAAACTTTTTTCAAATGAAATAGATTCTGTTCAAACTTTAGGTCGATCACGACATCATTGTTAGACCAAATAAGGTGTCATAAGTATTATGATATAAACATCTTTTTGACCAAGATGCATCTCTATTGAACTTATTTTCAAGCAAGGACAATTCTATAGTAAAAATCAGAAAGTGTGCAATTAGCCATTTCTAATCCCATTATCTATCCTATAAATGGTAAATTTCCCACTAAACTCATCCTAAATACTCTAAATACTTCCAAAGAATATATTAAATATGTCTAGGTGGTCTCATATATATAGGGGTAATATATGGACAATCAAACCACACTTGATAAAGCCAACTACATGTTATGCTTCCAAGTTTAGATTATCATATTGTTATATCCAACCGCCTTCAAGCTAGGAAAATATTTAACTCACCCTTAGTCTTCTACTCCACCACAAATAGCCTTCCCAAAACCAATTTGAAGATGACCATCACTTACTCATTAGTTGTCAATTGTATATCTTGTGAGATTTTGTTGTAATTTCCTTCTATCCTTCTTATTCCCTGTTTAGTTTGATTCTTTGTTCTACTTCTTGCTAGAAGGCTCATGTATGTTCTTTAAAGATATTTTTTTATGAAAAGGTTGTGTTTGAAGGTGGTGGAGGTAAATTATGATCTTATCCAAAGAGGATGGTGTTACATAACCCCACAAAATAGATGATAGTTATCCTTGAGCTGAAAGGGAGGTTGGTATTAAGCCACAAAAGGCATAGATAACTGAATTTTGTAACAATATAGCTAAGGTAAAAATTAGAGGTTGGGAAATTTTGGTTCAAAAAACTAGGTATGTGGATTGATGACATTTTGGTTGGAACCACTCTACATCTTGTGTCTTGTGTGGTTACCAATCTTGCACATTACTTACTTTACTCTTTCTGTTGCACGATCAATTTAAGAAAGTTACAATTAATAAACCTTGTGTTTTAAGTTGCATAAAGTAGGATTTAGTCTGTTCATCCCAACCCCTTTAGAGAATTAAATGTGGAGCAGCATAAAGGACACCTTCTTCAAGATATAACAAGACATAATATAGTTACATCTATTGTTCCCATGTATAAGCACTTCCCTAACATATGTGTGGGTATTTGATGAGTTATATGGTAAGTTTCTGTACCAGTTGTTTTCTTGGAATTACATGTTTTAACTTGATTTGGACAGTTTATTATTGTATCTTTATGGATATAGATAATTGTGTAATTCTATATTTATTAAGTTACTAAAGGGATTTAGTAACGGACAAAACACTCTATTCATCGGATCCATGAACGTTGTTGGTGCATTGGTTAGCCTGAACAGCATAACCACAAACTCATAATGCCCATACCTCATCCTGAAAGATGACATTGGTATATCATCCTCCTTGATCCTGAGCTGGTGATATCCCGACCACAAATCGATCTTCAAAAACACTATCACACCATGCAACTTATCAAACAGATCGTCTATCCTCGATAAATGATACTTGTTCTTGATCGTAACCTTGTTCAATTAGCAATAATCTATGCACAACCGCATAGATCCATCCTTCTTCTTCACGAACAAAATTGGAGTACCCCATGGCGATGTGCTCGGTCTCATGAAACCTTTATCAAGCAGATCTTACAATTGTTTCTTTAGCTCTGCCATCTCTGTTGGAGCCATCCTGTGTGGCATTTGTGCTACTAGTTGTGTACCTGGTACTAGATTGATTTCAAAATCAATCTCTCTGGGTAGGGGAACACCCAAAAACTCTTCTAGGAACATGTCTTCAAACTCTCAGACAACTGGCACTTTTTGAGTACTAGGACCTTTTTCCTTAGTATCTGCAACATGAGCCAAGAACGCTCTACAACCTTGCCGTAATAGCTTCTCTTCCACCATAGATGACACTAGACATGTCAAAAGAATCTTCCTGTCTCCTTGGAAGATCCACTTCTCACCACCATCTGCAAACACTGCCTGCTTGGAACCGCAGTCCAAAACAACCTTATACTTCTCTAAAGTATCCATCCCAAGGATCACATCAAATTCTTACATATCAAGTGGTATGAGGTCCACTTGTATGTTGTGTCCTGAGAAAGAAAGAACACAAGATGGACACACCTCCCACAACTCAGAAGGTCCAACAAGAGGGGTTTCTAACAACAGGCTATCTTTCTTACAACTAACAAGCAGAAAATAGCTATCAAGCATATTACGTGCGATGAAGGAGTGTGTAACACTCAGGTCAACCAGAACATATATAAAGCAAGAAGTAGACAAATCAAAATGAAATAACTCCATCTGACCTGCAACTACTCGTGGGTTGACTATCGCCTCCGGCTGACTCATAGCATAGAATTGAGTCATTGCTTGTTGTCACCCACGTCCTCTGCTACCCGATCTGGCATGTGACGCTTGGCCACGTCCTCATCCTCTGATGTTACTAAAGTGTTGTCTCTCTGATCCCAACTGACTCTACCTTGGTTGTTGTATCACTTCGACTTCTTTCATTGGGCATTCCCACTTAAGATGCCCCATCTGTACACATCGATAGTAAGCTCCGCTCCCATACTGTGGCCTAGATGGCCCTATCACAGCCACTACAGCTGTATTGTGAGCTCTGGATGGTGGAAGACCACATCCTCTTCCCCTACTAGGCAACTATTGTGATGGTGTTCTAGAACCTTGCATCACTGACGATGCAGAAAACCTCAGTTTCTTGAAGCCTCTAGATGACTGTCCCTAAAACTGAGCATGCATTTTTCTTGCCATAGCCTCTCTCTTCTCCCCGACTGACCTTTTGATCCTTCGAACCAACTCCACAAACGTGGCAAACCTCTCTCTGTTCTCTAAAGTTGCAGATATCGACAACTCCACACTCAGAACCTATTTGAAATGTCTAATCCTCTCATCTTCTGTCGCATCCATATGAGGACAAAACCTCAACAACTCCATAAACTTGGCTTTGTACTCAGTGATGTTCAAGGATCCTTGCTGCAGATGCTCAAACTAGCTGATCTTCTCATCCAGATACATCCTCAGGAAGTATCAATTAACGAACTCCCGTCGGAAAACCTCCCAACTGATCACCTCACCAGGACGCTTCTCTTCTTCTATGGCCCACCAGTGGCCAACACTACCTTTCAAAAGGTAGACAACATGCTTGACTTTGTCTGCCCCAGGGATGTCAAGGATCCAGAAGGCCTTCTCAAGACCTGTCAACCACATATCTACATCCGATGGATCAGTCGTTCCAACATATTCTGAAGCTCCGACTCGGCAAAGCCGCTCAAAGATCTTTCCAGCACCCGAAGATTCACCGTGGGGAACCAGTGCTCTTGGCTGAGGCATAAGTAATCTCTCCACCATGTGATTCATTGTAGCCATCAGCTGCCCCATAAGGTGTTGATAGGTAGGATTTTCAAGAATGGTTGGGTCAAACTAGGGGACCTCAGGCACCCGATCTTCATGTGCTTGCACTCTGGCTCCATCAATTGATGCAACCGCACTGCTCTCAGTAGCATGTTCTTCATGATTTCCAAACATCTTTAAGCTTTACTCTTCTACTGTGGGTAGAAGTCACTATAAGATAATTGGAAAAATCACAAGAACAAACACAAGCCTAATCCTAGATCCCTATAGACTCAGTGAACCTAAAGCTCTAATACCAAAACAAATGTAACACCTGCCATTACACTGATAATGGGGTTACACAAAACATACGAAAACTAAAACCATAAACAATGGATTATCAAAACATGTAAAAATTAAAACCAATTGCGGAAACATTATATAAAAGGAACTATTGCACATAGATCAATAACCCGCAAGACATATATGTTATATATACAAGATGATTGTTCATCGGCACATGGTATCCATTTGTTTCATATACAAAGGGTACTTCACCTATTTATATATACATCAAGCATATCCAAGGCAACATCAAGATACAAAGGAAGCCATGATACAAAAAATATCTTTGTAAAACATCATCAAACACCTCTGAGGACTTGAGAGTATAGGGAAGACTCTAGGACTCTACTACAAGACCAACAACAGAAGCATATCCATCCTTGCCTTCTATTGATCTTCTTGCTTCTTAGCCACAACAACACGACCTCTACTGTGTCTAGCTCGATCACCTAAAAAGGTTGTAACCGATGGGGTGAGACATACAGTCCCAGCGAGAAACATAACCTCCCGTTGAACTATTATCTCACGAAAAGCTAGAGAAGATAAAGCATAACAGATATAGAAGATTAAACATATTAAATACCCGCCTAAGAGATATGAAGTAAGCACTAATAAAGAACAAACTGCATATTGACTTACCACGATATCCCTAAGCATATCATCATCTTAGAAGGAATACGAAGAGCAAATATATGAAAAACTAATTGAGACTATATACATACAAGGCCTCAATCAATGTTTCATATTTTCCCTAAACAAATATACTATATGACTTGATTACGAATTATTATGCCCTGAGGAAGTGAGTTGTACCACTCAAATCCAACTAGTCACTGCGAAGTCCATACCGATGCCATACAAGGTCTAATGGAAGAGTCGGAATCCACGACCTACATACCCTCATGGTTAGTACACGAGAAACCATAGCAAGACCTCAGTCAACTGCTTAAGTGACCTCAATCATAGGGTTAGCTTCCGCAGGTTACCCTTCTTCTAGCCCGCCTTGGTACAGGTCTCAGTGCTAGTATATTAAGTCATAGGTATGTACTCAGCTTCCCCGTGCTTTGAGTTATGGGCCTGTACATGACATCACCATACTATGAGTCGTGGGCATGTACACATCATCACCATGCTTTAAATCTTTCTGAGCCACGGTCCTGTTCACTATTCTCTAACATTATGGACATAAACGCCCCACATATTCAACAATATGCGCTTCGGGTAATCTTGTGGGAAACCTGTTTCACCATTCAGCAAATTCTGACGTTGATGGATCTATGGCCAGGGCAACTACATGATAAGGTTATACTTTGATTAATTAAGCCAATTAGAGTGATTTTAGCATCGACCAAGTTATAACGCATTAAACATAAAAATAAACTTCAAAAGAATGGTACATAGCCATACTAGATCCAGGAGAAACATGTACATGATGGCATCCTCATTTTATTATCACATATATCACTGGTCACATGCCTTTCATCATAGGCCCATACAAAGGGTCAGGGATAAAATCCCATGAGATCAATATTGAGCACATGTTACCATTCACTAGGCAACATTAACCATTCTGGGTCATCAGACCAACATATTACATTATGCTTCACATTACCTCAACATTAAAGAATGTCACCATTATCAGGTAATTATACAGACCACGTGCCAACAAGGCTCAACATATACAAGCATCATAGCTCTTACCTTGCTATGAATTCAACTGGTCATACCTGCATGGTTAGTATAATCATAAGAAGATAATTATACAATCATTCATAAATCGTGATATGCTAATTTCATCATTAGGTTCACTGTTTTGAAGTAATAACCAACCTATTCTCTTCATCAATATGTGAGCACATAGAACATAACATTTGCAGTACTTTATTGAGCATACCACCTTACTATGAAGAACATAAGATGCAACTAAATAAAACAACATAGCTCTTTACATCTATGCAACCATATATAAGGTTTACATCATGACTTCAAACCCTCACCATCAAGATGCAAGGATACAACACCCTTCAAAAGATCGGCCCAAGGTATCACTAAAGCATATCAAGTTAGGGCACAACCCTCACTAAAAGCATATCGGCTTAGGGCACAACCCTCACCAAAGGTTGTAGCAACCAACCCAACCCACACTAAAAGCTATACCAGGCAAAGCACTAGGTAAACCCTAAACCTAAGCATGGTATTAGGCAAGACCTATAAGCTCATCTTGTACATGATATCAGGCAAAGCCCATATCGGGTAAAGACCCTCAAACCAACCTCTTCATGGTACTGGGAAAAACTTCTCCTTAGGGTATCGTGCATAGCACTCAAACCCTAAACCTACCAAGATATCGGGTACACTCACAAGGCATATCATGCAACCTTCTCAAGGCATGTCGGGTAAACCATACTTGAGACATATCGTGCAGAAGTGCCACCAAGACCATATCGCCCAACATCTCAAGACCAAGAGAGAACATCTAAGGTATCGGGCAACCAAAGGACTAGCCTATCGGGTTACCAACTCAAGCAAGATACAACCAATGACCTCTCAGGTTAGGCTACTTCTACCCCATATCGGTTAAGACAAGATCCTCAAACCTAACTTACACATGGTTTTGGGTAACACCACTTCAAAAGGTATCGATCAAGGGTTCAACCAACATATCGTGCATCCAGTCCAAGGTATATCATGCACCCACCTCAAGGCATATCATGCAAGATGCCAACATGGCTATATCGCCCATCATACAACACCTCGTCATGGGTAAGAGGTCACTCTCTAGGGTATCAGGCAACTCAAACACTATGCATCTCGGGTTCCAACATTAGAACAAGATGCACCAACACTATCTCGGGTAAACAACTCTATCCATAATGCCCAAGCATACCAAGGTGTTACTCACTGTATCGCTCATGACCTAACCCAAGTCTCAAACCTATGGGTATCGGGAAACACTACCCAAGCTCAACCAGGGTATGGTATCGGGAAACACCACTCTTAAGGGTATCAGACAGAGCTCACACCTTCAGAGAAGTAGCATATCGGGCAACAAAGGGTAAGGTACCATCTCGGGTTCAACTTCTCAGAACATACCCTATCGGTCAGACAAACCACCATGTCACCTAAGAGAGTTGGCTCACCTCTCAAAAGACTAAGCTTAGAGAGGGGTTTTGCACAACTCATCTCAAGAACACATCTCAGGTAAGAGTACTTAGGCTCACCTCTCAAAAGAAAGCTTAGAGAGGGGTATTGCCCAAGACTCACCATAACAACATCTCTCGGGTTAAAGGATCCCAAGCTCACCTCTCAAAAGACTAATCTTAGAGAGGGGTTTTGCTCAAGACCCTCCAACCAAAGGGATCAACCAAACACCTACACACATCCTGGGTTCACTACTCAAGACCCATATCACCCAAGGACTAACTATGTTGAGTTCGTCCTTCACAACACTCATATTGCCAAAGGAACAACCAAGGGTATATCGGGCAAAGTCCTCACAAGAAGACCCATATCGGGTAGGTCATCTTCAGCCTCCAACCTTAGCACATAGAAAACACCTCCACAAACTAAAGCATAACTACTTCTAGTAAGATGGATGACCTAAACAAGATATCATAGCAAGATCTAAACATTCATGCAAGATAATAGCTTGGTTAGAAGTTATGTAACCTGCCTCAAGCCACAACAACTCCAAGCTCCAAGCTCCAAGGAGAAAGGAAGAGAGAAAGCAAGAAACCACAAGATCGACCACCACTCCTCCTTCTTCTTCTACTACTCGGCCACCAAGGGAGAAAGGGGGAGAAAGCAACTAGAGGAACTAAAGAGATCACAAGTAAGAGAGGAAGGTGGTATATATACAAGAGGGTAAGGGGTAGGGCAAAGCAAGGTGGCGTCTACTAGAAAGACACCTTCCCCAAGGACCAAGACACATGCCAACACTTCCAGATCCACTTGTCCAAGCCCTTGCCACTTGCTAGCACCAAGAACCATGTGTCCAAGGGAAGGTGATACAAATGATGCTAGGGTGGAGAGGGTGTGTGTCGCCCAACAAGGTAAGGCACAACCCGATACACCACCCCAAGGAGCCTCTGCCTGATACACCTCAACAACCCAACGCAACCCTCAACAAGGAGCCTCTTCCCGATACACTATCTCAAAAGGTCACTTGCCCGACACAAGGCAGACCTCCAAGAGGCTCAACCTGACACAAGACACAAGGCCAACACTCTACAACACAAAAGAGCACAAGGCCCAACCACTTGGCCAATAAGGCCCAAGCAAAGCCAAACAAACTCAAACAAGCTCAAACTTGGCCCAACAAAGGTGCCCAACCCATCCTCTCTACTCTACAGGATGACAAGAGAGATAAAGAGTTCTCTCAAGGTGACAAACTTGCACATGAACCCTAGAATAGGGTAAATTTTAGTTTGCACCAAAAACCCCAAAACAAAGCACAACAAACCCTAATCACATCTTAGGTGATTAAGCAAGCCTCTAAACATCATGTTTAGGAAAAACAAATAGGTTAGGCCCAAAACGAAGGTCATGGTCCTTACACTCTACCCCCACTGTCAGGCTATCTCAAAATACTAACAGATTTCTAAATCTTAACCATATGATTCCCTACCTCATATATACATAGATTGTGGATAGAGCATGAGGTTAGCCTAAGTAGAATCACCCTTTAGCATTTATTGCCACCCACTATTACATTGATTGAGCTCGCACCTACTCTTACCGACTCCCACTCCATTTCCACCTTTACCTACCTAAAAACCATTGTTTTCTATGGTTTTGGCTACTTCAATCAATACTTCCATGTCGTCCAACCACTAAGGAGGGAGAACGAAGAGGTGTTGCTTCAAGGAGTTGAAGAAGGAGGAGTCTTTACAAAGCGTCGTGGTTGCTCACTTGCCTACTCCATGTTTCTCCCTTTATTTTTTCCTTACTAGCTAATCCCCTTAGGTAGAGCAAAGCCCTTAGGTGGGCTGTTTGGGTTAATTATGTGACTTTAAAACCATGTTTGAGGAAATGATATGTAACATTATATATGAATTTTTACAATTATAATCTTCTTCTTATATCTCATTTCCCATATCTTATCTTGTGATTTGTTCTTGAAAACATAGATTATCTTGTGATTTATTCCAGAAAACTTCTAAGTCTAAGAGAAAGTGGCATGCATGTGGCTATCTTGGGATTTGATCCTAGGTCCAAGTAGTGGATACCTAGATATCCCCCCCATATTCCTACATACATATCCTCTCTCTTACTCCTACGTGATATCTAAGTATCTAGGCTGTAGGCACTCAGATCAACTGGTTTGGAGCTACTTAAAGGCTATATGGTAGGTATATGGGGTGAAATCCCTCATTTCCACCTTCAAATAATACCCTTAACCCCCAATTTCCCTAGGGGTTTCTACCCAAGAAACTTAGACTTGTTAGGTCTTAATATAATTTCACATAAAACCTAATTCATATGATCCTCATAAGGTTGGATAGGAGGTGATAGGGACTAGTTCTCCATGCACACCCTATTCCATCGATGGCCAATTAGTATATTAGGGCTATTCAAGAGAGAATAATTTTTTAAACTTTTTGACAATCTAAATGGATGGGTAATTCTTGCATGTTATAAACCCCATCCTACTTTATAGTCACATCATTCCAAACAAAATACACCTCCACTAATTGCATTTAAACCCTAATTGATTTCTTGCTAGTTAATGTTTACTTATTTAGTTGATTTCACTTGCTTTCTTAGTTAATTCTCTTGTTCATGATAGTCAAGCCTTCGTAGTGTAGTCAGTGTTACCTTGATTGATTTAGCTAGTTATTTGATAACTTAGTCTTTTACTTGACCTAGTTGCTAGCTGTTATTCTATCATAGTCTCTTTCTTAGTTCAACTAGTTTCTCTATATAGGTTGTTAAGTATAATTGCACCATCAATTTAATGATTAGTGTTAAGCTTGCCTTTATTTCCTTAGTTTCAATTACTCTCTATTGCCTAGTTTCCTCTCTTACTAAGTTGAATTACTTGTCTAGGTCTACAATATGATTTGAATTCTTGTTCACTTGAATTTATTTCTCAACCATTAGTGTAATCAACCCAAATCAACCCTTGAAAAGACTACACTGCATAATATGAACGTAGCATTAACATAATAAGCTCTTCCATTTAAGTCCCTTGGGTTCAACCCGAATATCACTTTTATATTGCTCCCGAGCCCATGCGCTTGCGGATTTGCTTAAGAGTGTGCATGTCAGGTCAATATAAATTTGAAATAACATGTTGTGTTCCCAAAGGCACATCCAATCAAACTTAATTGATTTGGATGTATGGGAGGCACATCAAGCTTTCTGGTGCCACTACGAGGGACAAAAAGCATCATAGTTACATACTAGTTGGGGTGTGACCTCTACCCTTAAGAACCATCTTTTATTAGCTTTATTGGTTGTGTTTGAAACACATGTCAACCTTTCTAGCATCATTTCCAGGGTGATATGAACATGGCCTAGCTAGTTTGTTTGTCTTTGATCTTTTCCTGCTACTCTTATCATTTCTATTCATTATTGTTTGTGTTACTTCTTGAAAAATTGCTTACTAACTGGGCTTCTTTTGCTTTGTCATGTTTTGTGCATGTGAAATCATTGTGTGTTTGGATGATGATATATTTCTTTAACCTCATTCCTAAAAGATCCTTAGATAGGAATGATAATGTGTAAAAACCAACACAACCAACACCAAGAGGTTGATATAGATAATAGGGATGTTGGAAACCATGAGGAGGAATCTATCCCTCCTCCTCTAGTCAACAAGCTACTTCATGATTACATTATTCCTGGGAATTACACATTACACCGACTGCGACTAGAGTGGATCTAATACTGGGCTAGAAATTATCCATTCCACTAGATATTCTTAGACTTATCTGAACATTCTATGGGTTTGAAAATGAAAATTGATACAAGCACATTGATGCCTACAACCACTAACAATTCTATCCGGTTCACCTTGTTCCCTTTTTCTTTCAAGGACGAAGCAAGGAAGAGGTATTCTTTAGAGAATAGGGTTTCACTTGGGAAGCAATGAAGAATCAATTTTAAAAAAAGTTATATCGTATTGCCAAGTTGACTGAGATGAGGAGGTACATTACCTCATTAATCTAAAGAAGCATGAGAAATTCCATGAGACTTGGGATAAATTAAAGTTGTTGTAGGATTTTCATCAGCATGAACTACCAATACATCAATTGGTTCAATCTTTCTACATGGGACTTTCTACAATGGGTCAAACAATTGTTGACTCATCTTGTGGTGTAAAATTTATGGCCAAACATCTTGAAGAGTCTTATCTTGTTTTTGAGCACTTGTCTAAAATCTCAAGAAATTGAGCCTCTAGATTGGGTCCTCATTATGATAGAAACTATAAAATTGATCCCCCCTTAAGCCAAGGATGATACAAACCCTCAAATGGTGAAATTCTTGGTAAACATGACGAATCTTATAAAGACCCAAGTAGGAGGCTCCTCTAGCCAATTTGCCCTTTCAGTGAAGATTCTTTCTAAGAAGTTGCAAGCAATCTAATAAAATGGAAACCACAACAATCAAGGTCCTATGTCCAACTCCTATACTCTGGAATGGTGGAATGACAACAATCAAGGTCCTATGTCCAACTCCTATACTCTGGAATGGAGGAATAATAAAAAAAAATTCATCAAAGTAACAAGGGGACCAAGAAAAAAAGGAACAACTCTTTATTTGAAGAAGAAGTGATAGGAAGGTTGAGAAATTTGGATGAGGTCAATAAAGATGTGTTCACTAATGGAAAATTCATAACTCATCTTGACCAAAGATTGGACTAATTTTCTATATCAAATGATCTTCTTGACAATGGGAGACTCCCTTCCCAAACCATGACCAACCCAAACAATGATAGTGATTCCATGGGTGCTCCTGAAGGAACCTATTCTCCACCACAAGGGCAAATACTAACCTTGAAACAATATAAAGGGCCTCCCAACTCTTATTCTCCACCACCACCTCAACCTCCATACAATTTCTAATACACCTCACAACCACCACCTCAATAAAAACCACCACCACCACAATAACAACCACCTTCCCAACAACCTCCACAACAACCACCCTACATCCTCCAGAATCCATACCCACCACATTAAAGGGTGAAAACACCACTACCACCATTAGGAGCTCCCCACCCTCCTCGTGAGAAAGTGAATATGGTGAAAGTCTAGAGGTGTGACAAGGTTGTTGAGAAGCCCAAAAAGGGAAAGAACCAACTTGAAAAGATCATGATGAAGTACCATTGCCGAAAAGTCCTTGTGGAAAAGCCAATAACACTAAGAATTCTTTTGTCCTACCTTCTTATGAAAGTATCCCACCTTTTTGTGAGATAATAACACCAAGTGTCCCACTACCTTGTGAGAGTGCCAAGTGCACAAGAAATTTTTCCGTACCACCTTCTTGTGAGAGTGCCAAGTGCACTAAGCATTCTGCAGTCCCACTGGCTTTTGAGAAGATAATACCATGTGTCCCACCTTTTTTTCAGATAAGACCAAGTGGCCCACCATTGTTGGAAATGATACTACCAAGTACCCCAACTGATGATCCATGACATCCTGATGTGATCTTTCAATGTTCCCTAGTTTTCAATATAATTACCCCCCTCTTTGTGATGCCCTACAAGAACCCTTCCTCAAGGAAACACAAAAGTATAGCATGAAAATTTTGAAGTTCTTGAGTAGGATGAAGGTAATCACCTCATTTCTTGACATCATCAAGAAAATTCCAACTTAAGTAAGAGGGACACTACTCAAGAGGACCATGCTGATAGATATGAAAGTTTTCATTGATGAGGACCATTTTTGTGAGATCTATGATGATGATCCCGATGGAGATGAAGAACATGTAGTGAATGCTTTTGAGAGACTACCTATGATGAAAATGGGAGCACTTTTCTTGCGGTAACTTGATGATGGAAGAACACCAAGCCTGGATAAAGGCAATAACATAGCGCTAGTGGAAGGCAACCCACCTTATTTGAGAATACTGCTCTCAAAATCCCTTTCTTGTTATACTTTGTTTTTCTAAAAACCACACATACACGTGATACTTGATATTTTTTTATGTTTTTGAATCATGTTAGAAAATGTACATTTATGGAAGAACGATGCATAGAGAGGTTAGATAAGAAGAAGATTAAAAATTTGAGAAATGGTGAATTGAGTTGAATAAAAAATCTATAGGAAAGCAACCACCACTACTATTCCATACAACATAGCTATGGTGCCAAGCAATCCAACATGATCATTTTGTCTAGAATGGTTGTGTTGTCCACACCCTACCTACTAAAAAATATATGATACCCCCTGTCATTATGTACCACAACTCCATTCCCTCTACCCTACTATTTTAAAATTCTATTTCATGTTGAGACAATATCGTTTAAGAGTTTTGGTGGTAAAGTTGTAAGCCCTTGTTTTACCTCACATTCCTATATGTTCCTTGCTCTAAATTTTTGTTCAAGGTGATCAAATGTTTTGAGATTCCTTTATACTTTCCTATCCATAATTTTTCTACTTGTTTTGCATACATGCATAAATTTAGCTATTTCTTGGATATTAGTGTAATGTTTCAAAAACTTTGTTTTCATGCCACTTCATTACATGCATTTCATTTCATGTGGGATTTTAGAAATTTTTGATGTGTTTTTAGATAGGATTTTCTTACTTGTTGCTTTTTGTTCCTTAATGTAAGTCTAGATGTGATTGGATGTGAATTAGCAGCAATATTGACCAATTTTGCCCATGCTTGAATCTACCTGCCTAATAGTGTGTCTCAAGTGAATTTCTATTTGTCATTATGTGAATAATTATAATTAGGATTATCCATACCATTGATGATGTTTTTTTTATCGAAATGACCCCCATGATGGAATTTCACATGTGCTCCAAGACTCTTGCAAGCAAGTTTCTTTTTTGGTAAAATTTGGTTCATGCAAGCCTTGAATTCTTGGGATTATTCATTCTTTGTAGAAAGAGTGTCATCTACCATATTGTTCACTTTATGCATGGTTTGTTTTTGTGGTGAATGTTGTATGGATTATCTTGATTTAATGAAGTCATACATGCATAGTTATCATTTAGGACCCCTCCTTGACCAATCATTTCTTCTATCATTTTCTTACCCTTCTGCCTCAAGAAAAGATACCAAACATCATATATTAGCTTTATCCACCCTCCAAAAGTTTTGGGTGGCCATACCATATCCCCTCGCTTCACTCCTATCTTCATGTTCTCTAACTACGTTAAAGGTAAGAAAAAAGATAAAAGAAAATGCAAAAATAAAAATAAAAGATGATCATATGTAATAGCATCAAAATAAAGAAAACATGGGTGACCCTATGCAATAGAACTCTATCCCTTCCATACCCTTTCTTCTCTTTGTACACCTAATAGGTCTAGGTTGAACCAACTCAAGTCCTCACATCCCTACACAGGCAAAGTGGGTCATGAGAGGTGAAGTGAAATGTATGATGGAGTTCTAGAAAGTGAATCAACAATTCTAATCATTTAGATGTATGTCATGCATCATACAACCTACCCAGAGCACTATGAAAATTGCATCACTTACATGTGTGATTGGTATTTCATAGTTCTTGTGATTTGTGAAGGAATCACATTGAAAAATACATAAAATGAATAGAGATTAGTGGACGACATGCTTAATTACTCATGTGAACTTAGTTTAGCCAATGGACATGATCATGATTGCATTCTCTTAAGTTTCTCTTGAATGAAATGAAAATAAGATTGAGTTAGAGCATACTTGAGGACAAGTATGCTTTAAGTTTGGGTTGGTGATGAAGCCCTGTGTTATGGATTCATCTTGTTCCTTAATCACATCTTAACTTAGTAGAATGCATGTTATTTCCCCCAATAAATGGCTTACTATCAAATGCAATAATAGATGTTATATACATGATTTTATGGGACTTTGACCATGATTTGGATGGATGGGAGATAATGAGAAGAATACAAGGGTTTATTTACCCTTAAAGGATCCTAAAGAGAGCCCAAGATGTTCCCCAACCTACCCCAAGTGTTTAAGTATCAACCTAAAGCAATGAACATCAAAGATGCAAAAATTGAAGATCAAAGTGCAAGGAAAAGCACCCAACACGGACATGGTGAACAAAATGTTTGTGTTGCCCAAGATAAAATCACTGGGGGGTCACAAACTTCAAGTGCCTAGGACAAGCTCAGCATCACGGCTATGCAGACCAACATGGTCGTGCCCTAAAGACACCAACACAGCTGTGCCAGCCAAAATGGTTGTGCTTCCAAGAGGTAAAGATGCTTCTAGTGTGAAGAATAACCAAGCCCCAACCCAGCCAGGACTGTTTTAGTGCCCACCAAGGTAGTGCTACCACTTAGACACCATGATCATGGTGCCTACCACAATTGTGGTGCCCACCACGGTCATGCTACCAATCTTTCAAAAAACCAATTCAATCTGACATATCCATCTTCATCATTATGACCATTCCATCCTACCAGGTCCATTCTACCCTCTACCCTTAGCGGTTCTGGTAGCCACCCAGTCGTGCTACCTCAAAATTATAACACATTTCTTTAATATTTTTTCCCATTCTACCCCCGCTTATCCCCATGCTTCCCTATCCCCTATATATACATAAGTGGCAGTTGGATCATGAGGTTAGCCACCCTTTAGCATTTATTTCCACCCATTCTTGCATTAATAGAGCCCATACCTACTTTCACCTACTCCCACTCAATTTTCACCTTGTCCTGCCTCAAATCATTGTTTTCTAGGGTTTGGCTACTTCCATCCATACCTTCATGCCATCCAACCACCAAGGAGGGAGAAGGATGAGTTGTTGCTGCTAGGAGGTTACGCAGCAGGGGTGTTCATCATGCTTCATGGCTACTCACTTCTCACTCCTGATTGTTTCTCCCTTTCTATTGTCATGACTAGCTAAGCCCCTTTGGTGGGCTGTTTGGTGTAGATATGCAACTTTGATACCATGTTGGGGGGTAAATGATATCTAGACATTAAAAATCCATTTGTGAATGGTAGTATTCTACTTGTATGTCATTTACCATATCTTATCTTGTAATTTGTGCTTGTAAACATGGAATAATGTGAATTATGTTAGAAAGCATCTATGTTTTGGAGAAAGTGGCATGCATGTGGCTATCTTGGGATTGGATCCTAGGTCCAAATAGTGGATCCCTAGCTATCTGCCCATATTCCTACACACATACCCTCTCTCTTACACCTAGACGTGAAATCTAAGTAGCTTGGTTAGGCGCACTTAGTGTAATTCGTTTGGATCTACTTAAAGGCTAGACGATACATCATGTGGGATGAAATACCCTCATTTATGCCTTGTATTACTATCCTTAGACCTCAAATTTGTAAGAACTATCTACCCTAAAAATTTAGAATTGTTAGGTCCTATTACAATTTCACCTAAGCCCTAATCCAAATGAGCCTTGTAAGTACAAATAGGAGGTGATAGGGACTCATTCCCCTATACACACATCCATGGACAATTAGTAATTTAAGGCTATTCTATTACATCTAAGTTGTTATTTGGTTTGAAAATAGAAATGGATGAGTTTTTCATGCATGTTATAACCCCCAACGTAGGTTCTAGTCGCATCACCACAAACACCCCACACCTCCATTAATTGCATTTGAACCCTAATTGCTTTCTTTCTAGTTAATGCTTACTTAGTTAGTTGATTTCACTTGATTTCTTAGTTAAATATCTTGTGCATGGTAGTTAGGCCTTGATAGTGTAATTAGTGTTACCTTTTCTTGATTTACCTAGTTAGTTACTAACCCTGTCTTTTACTTGCTCTAGTTGCTAATTTCTAGTTTACTATAGTCTCTTAGTTAGTTCAAGTAGTTTCTCGCTCTAGGATTTTAAGTACTTTTACTTTGTTAGTTTGGTGATTAGTGTTAAACTTTCCCTGCTTTCCTTAGTATCAACTACTCTCTATTTTCCTAGTTCCATCTCTTGCTACATAGAATTACTTATCTAGGTTTAGAATAGGTTTTGATTGCTTGTGGGCTTTAATTGCTTGCTCAACCATTAGTAAAATCAAACAACCAAAATCAAACTGTGAAAACCCTACACTTCACAATAGGAACCTAGTATAAACAAACTAAGCTCTAGTTCCCCCTGATTCCCATGGGTTCAAACCCGACTTACCTCTGCCATACTACTCCTTAGCATGTGCACTAGTTGATCTATTTAAGATTGTGTCCATTGGGTCCATAAAAATTCAAAAGACCTTGTTGTTTTCCCAAAGGCACAACCATTTAAACAAAATTTATTTAAATGTATCTACGAAAGACACATAAAGCTATGTGACACTATTACTGGGATTAGAAAGCATCATAGCTCCTTAGTAGGTTTGGTCTGATCTCTCCCTTTAAGCACTGTAACATCCCTTACCTTGGTTATGAGATAACCCTAGGTGTTTTGCCTAATTATGTAATTAAGATACTTGCGATTATCTTTTGCCATGTAATTAAATCTCTTGAGGAACATATTTTTATATTTCTGTCCTTTTTAAACAATGTTTTAGTATTGTTTTGTAACACAGGGACCTATGTGCAAATTACCCAGTTAAGGGGTTTAACTTGCAAAATTCACATTTTAAGATGTTCCTTTGATGATGAGACATCATATGAGTGAATATGATGAGGTATGATGGATTCTCCAAGCTTGGGCACCAAGGTGCAGCTTGTAGAGCAGTCCTTGTGCTTAAAACCCTGATTTTGGTATAAAGTGCAATTTACCCAAATGAGGAGTGCAACTTGTAAAATACACCTTCCATAATATATTTTATAACTTTTGACATCAATTATAGAAGAAATGATGAAAGGGGCGTTTCAATTAAATAATTAGATAAGAAAAATGACCTTTATAGTGAAATCAGCTAGTATGAGTAAGGAGACCCTTCATATATGTGTACCTTAGTTTGCATGTTGGTTTTCTTTACCCTTAGATCTTGATTTTTGATGGACTTTGCTTAAGTTATGATGGTTTGGACGTGCCTTAGAAAGAAGGAGGGACTAAGATGAGAAATCTATGAACTAAAGGTCCTTATGGTGGAAATTAGCCTAAACTATATAAGCTTATTCCTTTACAAACCAAGTAAATGTATCCTTTATCCTCTTCACTTCTCATCTTTCTCACAAATGGCCAAGGAAAATCTCTGGAGTTTAGGGAGACAACCAAGTAGTGCGAAGGTGAGAAGGAACCATCTTCTAGCTCGGATTATTGGATGAATTCATCATAAAAGGTTGGTTCTATGGTTAACTCACTTAGGTTCTTTGTTCTAGCCGACCATCCCCATCTTTTCCTTGGAGAATCACCTCTGTCCAAGTTGTGGAGCTCAAGACGCCATTAGAGACTTGAATCCTGGAAGCTTGGAGCTCTAGGAACAACGTTTGAGGCAGGTTTTATAACTCTAAACTTCTTTCTTTATTATGCATATCTATGTTCTTGTAATTATGCTTAGTCCTTCTTCTACCTTCCTTCTTCCTTGCCCTTTTGCAAGAAAAACCGTGGTATAACCGACCTAAACAGAGGTTGAAGATGATGGGCGTGGATTCCTAGGCAACGTTATCAACCGAACTTGGACCCTTTTGGTCCAAACGGTTGCAAACCGTTTAAGGTCAAACGGTCTCAAACCGTTTGATCTCAAACGATCTTGCAAGACCGTTTGGATCAAAATGGTCTCCAGACCATTTGATAGGGTTGACCAAGGGACGACCATTTGAGGGTCTGTTGGTAATATATTAAATTTCATTCCTACAAAGAATCATAATTTAATTCTTAACCAATTGAGAGTTGAAGGTACTTCAATACCCTAACCCTAATCGGGTTGAAATTGCTGTTTTTAAGTATAGATCTTGTTGAGTTTTGGGTTGAAGGACTCAAACGGTCTTAAGACCGTTTGGGGGTTCATCCAAACGGTCTCAAGACCGTTTGGACACAACCCAAGACCGTTTGGAGGTCTAGGTTTGAGGTAATTTGATGGTTTGAGGGTTCAATTGTAATAAGCTGATGAATTGATAAAATTGCTGATTTTAGACCTAATTAGGGTTCAACCTTTATCCAACCGACTTGGTTTTTGGTCAAACTTTGGGCAAACGGTCTCAAGACCATTTGGAGGATGTACAAACGATCTCAAGACCGTTTGGGCCAAGATTGGGCCCAATTGGAGGTCAATTGATAGGTTCAACCTTGATTTGATTCACATGGTTGAACATTGATGATTATCGGATTGAAACCCTAATTGAGATAGACTAATCCCTAATTGGCTTTCAATTGAGGGTCAATTTGATGTCCAAGTGGTTAATGCTAACCCTAATTGACTCAATTTATAAGTGGTTAACATGGTTATGACCAATTGGAGGCTTCAACATAGATAACCATAATCAATCATAACCTTTGATGGACTTTTGAGGTCCAAACGGTTTGAGCCCATTTGGACCAAACGCTCTCAAGACCGTTTGGATCCAAACGGTCTCAAGACCATTTGGGGCCAAATGGGGTCAAGACCGTTTGGGCTCAAACGATCTCAAGGTCGTTTTGTCCAATCAATCCCAAGATCATTTCAATTCAAACGGTTTCAAACCGAATAAGCTCAAACGGTTTGGAGGTCAACTCTCCCCAAACGGTCAACACACCCAAACAGTCATAAGACCGTTTGAGGGAAAATGACCTTGGCTGTCATGCGGTCTTGGAGTCAAACCTAGCAAATGGTCAACACATCCAAACGATTTCAAACCGTTTGGAGGTTGAATATGTGTAACTGATTGGAGACTTTCAAGGTTGTTTATACTTGATCAATTGAAAGTGTATTTGGTTCAATGATGATCTGATCTAAACCCTAATGATAACCTAGGACATTAAGGGACTAAGTGACTAATGAATGGACCTATGATGATGATCAATAGTGTAATTTACCAAAATGCCCTTGAAGGGTTAAATCAAAGGATACCTTGTTTTAATCAAACCCTAATCACATGATAGTGATGATTTGACTTATGATAGTCAATGAGGACTTAATCCAACCTAATATAGAGTGTTGTAATCACCATCTACTAGTAAGAGGAGAGAGAAAGTACCATTTATGGTTGAAATTCAAGTAAAATACCTTCAATGTACATGAATATGCATGATTAGGGTATGATCCACCTATGTGAGATCATGGAAACCCTAATTATAATAGTTGATGAATCTTAATCTAATCTGAGGATATCAATGATGATGTTTCTCATACATGATGATGTTATGAGTTCAATTCACCATGAAGTGAACAGTAAAGCCTAATTCTAGGGTGATAACATGTATTGTGAATAGTAAACCCTATTTGATGGGAATCAGGGAATCTATCCCTTGTAAGAGTATGAAAGAACAAATCTTGAAATGAATTGTTTACTATTATTAGTTAGTTTAACCATGCAGGTTCTCATATATAAAGATGATCATATCCAGGTAAGGATTATGATATCATATTCACTGAAAGCATGTTATTAGCTTTATGAATAGTGAAATACCCAGTTGCCTAGTAAGTGGCATCTTATGAGACTGATAGGCTGTGAGAGCCATGAGTATCATCAAGGTCATGCTTAATAGATGACTTGTGATGAGATGATTGAGAAATGATAATTGATGTGAGTTAGAATTGTTACATTTAGTATTCTTCTTTCATTGCTGCTATGCTAATGATTAAATGTTTGAGAACATGTATGATATTAAAAGAATACTGAAATGTACCTAACTAATCAAGTATAATCATACCATGTAGAGCCCTAATCATAGATCCATCATTGTCAGAAACTAAATGATGGTGAAACAGGTTTTCCTAAGGGAACTCCTGGAGCACATACTTTTGAGTATGTGGGGGAATATGGATGTGTATATCCTTACATCCTAGTGTAGGAATTGATGTAGATATATCTTAATCTATCAATCCTTCACTATATGTTTATGTCAGGGTGATGTAGCACTAATCTCCTGAGGAAATCTTTTATACCGCATCGATGAAAGATAAACAAGAAATCCTTCGATGACGAAGAGAGTACAGAATGCCACTGTGACTCTAATAGCGAAGTACCAGAGTACCCTGGTGAGCTATAATAGCAGAGACACTAGATGTCCTGCATGTTGATCCTCACTCTGGTTGAGGAAGATGAGGTCATAAGAATCCGGCTCTTTTGATGACCTAGGTATGATACCGATGTGACTTAATAGTGATCGGTTGGAGTATGAGCGGTATACCTCATCTCCGTAGGGCATAATGATGTTTGTAAAACTTCCTCGGTTTCCACCATGCTGCCGTCCCCGTTTCTCTAGAAGGATCACGCGGCAGAGTGCTCAGGCCATGAGGGCCCAGCAAGTGGTCCAAGATAGACGCCAAGGGTTCGCGGCCCTCGCCACACCGATTGACGAGATTATCCAAGATGTTAGGACTATCGTGGGATCGCCGACACATCGACCGTCTGATAATGATCTGCAGACTGATCTGATTGCTCCTGATGACGAGCTGCTAAACCCTAACGACCCTCCGTTGGAGATGAATAGCGTTGGACAGAACCATACCGAAAATCCAGAGGCCTTAGTTGATGGACACCATGATGATGTCCCTCCCTCGATCCATGATAGGGCCCCGCCGACTTTTGTGAACTCTACGAACCATGAAGATGTACCTGCTCGTCTTGGAGGATCTCTCGGAGATTATAACACGGAGCGGCCTCTTGCGGTGGAGAAGAACCCTAGGAGTCAAGATGCCAGAAGAATCGAGCACAGGAATTATCAGCAGATTCCACAGGATCAGCCTGTGAGAACCCCTTCGCGCCAGCCATGGATGATGGACATCCCTACTGAAACTTGTTATCGTTGTCTTGGCAAGGGACACTGGCAATATCAATGTCGACGTGCCGTCGTTTGCTACAAGTGCCATGCACCAGGCCATGTAGCGAGGAGATGCCTTGTCAGAACTAGTGCTCCCCCGCCTGATATTTGCTCTTATACTGAATTCCCGGTGATGAGACCTGCCGTTCCTGCTCGTGGTGGTCAGATGCATATCCCCAAACGCATAGCTGTTGATTTGGGTCCGGACACGGAGGAAAGAAGAAGCAAGACACAGGCGCTGGCTCGAGCGGTGGAAGTTTCTTGGCCGTCACGTTTGGCTTGGGAGGTGCTTTGCCCTGAGCTCAAGAGAAGGTGGCCGCATGCTACTGATATCTATCGACACTCCAAGAGAAAAGCTGTTGCTTTCTTTGCTAGACAGGAGGAAGCGCGTCAGGCTATTGTTGATCCGTCCTTTGTGATTAGAGATACGATCATTAACCTTAAATCCCTGGAGGAAGGTGAGTCCTGCTCCCGCAAACAAGCTGTTTGGTTTTGGATCGCGGACCTCCCGATTGTTTGTCGTGATGATGATGCCATAGACAGCTTAGTGAATAGCTTTGGGAAGCTTATCATTGTATCTGGATGGATACATAATCCTGATGACATCTCAGGAATCCTAGTGCTTGTGGAGACATTTAATGAGGATATCCCACAGTATGTTTCACTGACTTATGGGGACAGAAGATCTGATGTGCACTTGTACATTGTTGCCCGAGGGAAACCAGGTTCTAATCTATTCTCTCGAACGGAGATCGGTGAAGAGCTATGCATTCTGATGGAAGCCTTTGCTACTCATAGTTCTGCTGCTACAGAATTACCTGTGAAGGATATGATGATCCATGTAGATTCTTCACCTGCTGATATGCCCGTGTTGGATAACCACAATCATGATGCTATAGAGCCCCAACCCGACGTAGTTTCACAGCTGCAAGACGACAACAGACCTCGTAGGTTTGTTTTTGATGATGAAGGCAACAGAAGACCGCTTCATTGGCAATGCCTTACTGATTTTATCCCTTCAACAGAGCAGCTGTACAACTCGCGCCGCAAGAGAGGCACCCAACATCCTTCGTCCAGTAGGCAGTACGAGGACGACGCATCCCTCACCCAGCCTGCTTCTCAGCCCGTCGGCCACAGGAACTATGCCCATAGAAGGAGGCTTTCGGATGGACAAACCCCTTTTTCTGATGATGAATGGGACTATGGAGGTCATGAGCGCTTCTAACTGGAGCCGTTGTCTTTGAGAGCTCAGTCTCTAACCTAATGGATTCCAACTTTCTTTTCTGGAATATTAGGGGAGCGGCCAACAATAAAACCAGGAGAGTGCTTGGTCGTTTATGTAGAAGACATAAACCCATGGTTGTTTGCTTGTTCGAGCCTTTCTTACATGTTGTCTCAGCCGATGAGTTACTGGACATCGTTAGATTAGACTGGTCAGTTACCAACTATGAGGAGTCTGGAAAGATTTGGCTATATGTGGATAACTCGCTTCACCTGTCTGTGATGAGAATACACAATCAGCATATCACGATTAAGCTCAGGGATGTTGATGACATGGTTTTCTACATTACCGCGGTCTATGCGAGCTGTAGTGCTTCTCAGAGAAGATCTTTATGGGAGGACGTTGCTGACTTATCCGCTCACATTGGCGATGCTTGCTGGCTCGTAGCAGGAGATTTCAACATCATCAAGCATCATTCTGAAAAAAGGGGTGGGCTCGACAGACCTTATCAGGAGATCTTGGATTTCAATTCCTTTATGCATGACGTTAACCTGAGAGAGGCCCGTTTTCTTGGCAGCAAGTACACCTGGGTTGACAAGCAATACAATACTCCCACCATTTGGGAGAGGCTAGATAGAATCCTTCTTAGTGAATCATGGGGTCTGAAGAGACCAAATGCGGTTGCCTCACATCTCACAAGATATCGGGTTTCTGATCACTGCCCGATCTTGTATCTACCTGGTTGCTTGAGGATGTTCAATAGCAGGAGACCCTTTTCTTTCTCACAGGTATGGCTTGAATACGAAGATTGTCGGCATATCATTGATGATATTTGGGCACAGGATTTCTCTGGCTCTCCTTCTTTTATCTTCTACTCCAAGTTGAAGATGGTTAGAGATGCTCTAAAGTCTTGGAGCAGAGATACCTTTGGTGACACTAGACAGCGGATTAAAGACCTTGAGGATGAGGTTTATACAACACAAATGGCATATGATGAAAATCCCACCCTGGCCAATGAGATGAACCTCAAGATTGCTGAGAATGAGCTCCAACAACTTCTTGATATTGAGGAGAAGGTTTGGAGAGAACGATCCCGCATTGACTGGCTTCACGATGGTGAGAGGAATACTAAATTCGACCATGCGGTAGTGAGGTCGAGGAGAAAGGTCAACTGTGTTGTTCACCTTCAGTTGAGTGATGGAATGAGGATAGAGGATCCGATGGCCATCGCTCATCATGTTGCTGCCTATTACGCAAATTTCTACAAGGAGGATCCTGGTTATGATGATGGCCTGCTAGATGATATGCTGACGTCTATTCCTGGCATGGTTACCCTCGATGATGATGCTTCCTTGACGGCCATTCCAAATGAAGAGGAGGTACGTATGGCTCTAGATCAGATGGACAAACATTCTGCACCTGGACCGGATGGATTCACGGTGCATTTCTTTTGTAATCTCTGGAACACGATTAAGGATGATTTCATGAAGATGACGAGATCCTTCTTTAGTGGGCAACCATGCCACCGTAGTCTGTTTTGCTGTAATATTCTTCTTATTCCCAAGGTTGAGAACCCCTCTGACATTAGTAAGGATTTCCGACCTATCTCTATTGAGAATGTGGCCCTGCGTATCTTGGCCAGAGTCATGAGTAACCGCATGAAGACCCTTATGCCTAAACTCATTTCTGATAACCAGGCAGCCTACGTCCAAGGAAGAGAGATTACACACCACATTAGATTGGTCAAAGAATTGGTTCATGATCTCTATCATGGAGACGAGTTCCCGAATTTGATGGTCAAGATTGATATGTTGAAGGCGTTTGATCGTATCAACTGGGAGGTCCTCAAGAAGATCATGTTGAGTTTTGGTTTCTCGAAGGGTTTCATTAAAACTGTGTTGCGTTTTTTCATAGACACCTGGGCTACGGTCTCTATTGGAGATGCTTCTGATGGTTTCTTTCCTATGAAACGGGGCCTGAAGCAGGGTAACGCGATCTCGCCCCTCTTGTTCATCATCTTCGAAGAACTGCTATCCAGACACATCCTTAGAGTGGATCTTCAGATGCACCTTGCGAGATTGTATACTCGTGGTCATGGAGTTGCTCCTTTACATCTGTTATATGCGGACGATATTATGCTCTTCCTCAATGCTAATCCGTCCACGCTGGCCTTTGTTAAGCAGATCCTCATGAACTATGAGCAAGCTACGGTACAGATGATCAATCGAAACAAGTCACAGTGTGTTGTGGGTAGTAAATGCACTGCGATCTCTAGTGATGTTGCTGCGGCCCTTGATATTGATAGTACAGTGGAGACGCTCATTTACCTTGGTGTTCCGATCAAGTTTGGTAGGAGCACGCTGAATGACTTTGATTACCTGATACAGAAGATTAACCAGAAGATTGCCTCCTGGAAGTCGAGGCTCCTTTCCTTCTCTGGCCGTAAGATGTTAATCGCTCATGTCCTCTCGTCCACCACCGTGTACACTACTGCTGCCATTGGTATTCCTCGTGGGACGATTGACCGCATTGATTGCATGCTCAAGAAGTTTCTCTGGGCGGATCGGGATAATAATCATAGAAAAGCTTGGGTGAGTTGGTCCAAGGTGGCCAAGCCGCTCGAGCATGGAGGTCTGAACCTGCCGAATATTCGTGTCACTGTTGACGCCTTTGTGACCAAAGCCTGCTGGGAGCTAATTGCTATGGATTCGTTGTGGGCCAGGTTCTGTAATGCAAAGTACTCCATACGTGTGCCTAGTAGGGAGGCCAATTATCCTAATCATGTCCAATATAGATCTACAGCCTCTCCATACTGGAAACAACTATGGAACGGCTTCCCATCCGTGGTCCCATGGTGTAGGTGGATTCTTGGCAGAGGTATGATCCCGTTCTGGGAAGCTATATGGTGTGAGGTTAGGCTATTCGACTATGCGAGATTTCACAGTGACAGAAACCACGCCTTCTTTGTCCGAGACTTCTGGATTGACGATGAAGGGTGGGACTGGTTGGCTCTCCGGCAGGTCCTTACTGATGATGGCGTTGAGCTGGTCAAGCAAGCAAGGCAATAAATGCCATGTTCAGTTGGCATCTAGATGTGAGTGCTGCGTTGAGCGCTGCACGGAGGACATCGATCATGTCATTTTCTTTGGAAAGATGGCGTCCAGATTCTGGGAGGTGTTCGAATCGATTACAGACATGACGAGGCCGCTGAGTAGAGCCGATCTTGTAACCCTTTGCGCCTATGGCAGATCTGCCGACGTGCTCAAATGGACAGCGGCCTGTTTAGCGACCCTCATCCCATACTGTTTGTGGAAATGGAGATGCAGAGCTAGATTTGATGGTATAGCTAGACCCTTTGAGAATGTGATCTGTTTGATGACTGACCAGCTGAATATCATGCTTAAGAAGAAGACCTTTCGTGCCTTCGCTGACCCTGAGGTTCATCTCAGATTTCATGAATACGGTGTGGCCGATCCTAGATATGTGATCAAGGAGATTGCTCTTCTGAGATGGAACAAGCCAGACATTCACAGCCTTAAGCTAAATATAACAGTTGGGAAAGATAGAGATCCGGTTGGAAGTAAGAGATGGTGGATGGCCAGCGTTATTAGAAATCATCACGCGAAGGTCTATCAAGTCACTAGGTCTTGGCTTACGGCTGAAGACCTTGACAATGCTTTGCTTCAAGCTATTGTGGTTAGTCTCAGATTCGCTGAGTCTCAGAATTTGAGGATTACTACTGTTGAGGTTGACAATGCTCTTCTCTTCGATCTTGTGTGGGGCACACATCCCATCCCTTGGAGGTTGGCTTCTGTGGTAGAGGAGATCAGAAGTTACGTTGAGGAGGAAGGCATCCTGGGTTCCCTTGTGCACAGATCTCTGAACTCGATACCCAGAGTTATTGGTAAATGGGGTAATCGTCACTATGAACCGATTGTAATCTCTGATCCGAGAAGATTGCCCCCTAGGATTAGGGGTATGCTTAACCTTGAGAAGAAAGAGACCCCCTATGTGGTGTTGAGATATACCTGATTGATCTTTCTTGTTTTTTCTAGGTGTGTTTTGTTTGCCTTGGTGGGCTGTCCTTTGTGTTGTTCGGGTCATCACCTGCATCTTATAAGCAGGAGCTGTACTTTTTGATCTTTGTGCTCACACGAGGAGGGTGAGGTGAATAGATGACATCCTGGCTTGTACAAAAAAAAATGTTATACTGCATAGTACATATGTCCTTCATATTTCTTATATGTTGTTATTCTGTTTAAATGTTAATCTACTGTTGATTGCCTTAAAAGCTTGTACTTCTTATGTAGTTCTTTGATGCTATAATAAAGCTTCTGGCGAAGAGTTATAACTCTCGCTGGGACAATTATTTAAATAATTGTCTCACTCTGTAGGTTTCTAACTTTTAGGTGGACGTCGAGGATGAAGAAACCAATCCGAGGGTGAGCAGTATCAGCAGCAGCAACACCAGGGGCAGCCGTGAATCTCAGGTGGAGATACTGACTGCTGTGTCATGTAGTTAGTTGGTCCTATGTCGTCTCTGTACTCTCAGGTCCTTGGAGTTTGTTAATCTGAGATTTTGTATTTTGTTGTATGTAATCACTTAAGAAGTGGTTTAACAGAGATGTAAACTGTTTACCTTGCTTTTATGAAAGAAGTTTCATGTCTTCAAGATCTTGTCTCGAAAAGTTTTAATTTTTCGTGAATTTTCGTATTCCGTTGTTAATCGAATGCTTCCGCTGAGTTTATATCGTGTTTTAGAGATCGGAGCCCACAATTAAGTGGTATCAGAGCTCTAGGTTCGCTGAGTCTACAGAGACATAGGACTTAGGATGTCGAGTCTATCCTTAGTGTTTCTTTCCTATCTAATAGAGTCTTCTGCTCCTCAGGAGAAGAAGCTATATATAAGGATGGCAGAGCCACATGAGGAGTACGTGGCCGAGAGTAGCGTAGCTGCACCCCGAGGAGGTGCAAGAAACCTAGAGATAGAGCAACCTGTACCTGAGCCACCTCAGTTTGACCCAGCTGACATGGGTAACCCAGCTGTCCAGACTATGTTCGGGCAGTTTATGACTGCCATGACACACATCACCGACAGGATGCCCATGCCTGCACCTAGGGCACCTGTCCAATCTGAAGGACAAGGTATTGGTAAGACGTTCGAGCGACTTCGTCGTGTAGGAGCTACCGAATACTTTGGGACAGCTAACCCCGTAGATGTCGATCTGTGGTTAACCGAGTTAGAGAAAGCTTTCAGAATCTTGAACATCCCAGAAGCTGAGAAGGTTAGACATGTTGTCTATCTTCTCAAAGGAAGTAATGGTCATTGGTGGACCATGGAAGAGTAGAAGAGGCCTGGTGTGGAGATTGCCTGGGAAGTGTTCCAACGGGAATTTATCCATAGATATTTTCCAAAGACCTTCCTGGATGAGAAAATCTCTCAGTTTGAGAGATTGAAACAAGGCATGATGAACATTAGCGAGTATGAAGCTAAGTTTATGGAGTTGCTGTGGTTTTGTCCACATATTGCTGCTACAGATGAAGAAAGGATCAGAAGGTTCGAGAAGGGATTAAACGCCGACATGACTACTCTCGTGTCTGCCCTAGAGAATTGGGAAAGGTTTGCTACCCTCGTTGAGTCAGCCCGAAGGATAGAAAGGTCCGTAGTAGAGAAGAGACAAACCCATAAGAGATATTCTCAGTTCCAGAGATCTTCATCTAGAGACTTTAAGAAGTCTAGGTTTTCTACACCGACACCACCACCACCTAGACCTAGTGCTCAGACACAGTGGACACCAAGTAGAGGTAGAGGATGAAGCCTACCACTACAAGAGACTCGCAGTTCAGCATCCATGTCAGTCACAGGACCACCAAGACCACAACAACTGGAGAGAAGCGGCTACAACTGTGGTAAGGTGGGACACCTGATGAAGGACTGTAGAGCTAGGCCTGTCAGTGTGACACAGCCTCAGAGACAGAGTCAACAGGGATCACAAAGAAGACAGTTTCAAGGAGCAGCTAGAGGACGTGGACAAGCATCTCAAGCTAGATCATCAGCACCGGCTCAACCTCAGGCGACAACAAGATTCTATGCAATGAACCCACCTGATGCAGTGATCAACCCACGGGTTGTGGAAGGTCAGATGGAGTTGTTATATTCTGATATGTCTATCTCCTGTGTTGTATCTGTTTTAATTGACCCGGGTGCTACACACTCTTTTATCACTCGAAGAGTGATTCATAAATGTAATATGACAGTCAGTCATAGGGCAGATAGCTTGTTGCTGGAGACTCCGTTGAGAGGGTCTGCTGTCTTGCAGGAGGTATGCTCTCCCTGCATCCTCTTCTTTTCTGATCATCGCATTCAAGTGGATTTAATACCACTTGAGATGCAAGGATTTGGTATAATCCTTGGGATGGATACCTTGGAAAGGTATAAGGTTGTCTTGGATTGTGAATCCAAATAGGCTGTGTTTGCTGATGAAAGAAACACATGGATCTTTCAAGGAGAGAGAAAGATTCTACCCACCTGTCTTGTGTCAGTTATGGTTGTTGATAAATTGATGAGGCAAGGATGTTATGCATTCTTAGCCCATGTGGTAGATACTACCATGGAGAGTCCCAACCCTGCTAAAGTTCCTATAGTCAGGGAATTTGAAGATGTATTTCCTGAAGAACTTCCAGGTGTGCCACCACCTCGGGAAATTGATTTTGAAATCAATTTGATCCCAGACACCCAACCTATAGCACAGACACCGTATAGGATGGCGCGTGCTGAGATGGCAGAACTCAAGAAACAACTACAAGAGTTGCTTGAGAAGGGTTTCATCCGACCGAGCACTTCACCTTGGGGTGCTCCGGTCTTGTTTGTTAAAAAGAAAAATTGATCAATGCGATTGTGCATTGATTACAGACAACTAAACAAAGTAACAATAAAGAATAAGTACCCTCTGCCGAGGATTGATGATCTCTTTGACGAGTTGCGTGGTGCAACTGTCTTCTCAAAGATAGACCTAAGGTCGGGGTATCATCAACTCCTTATTAAGGACAATGACATATCCAAGTCTGCTTTTAGGACAAGATATGGTCACTATGAGTTCACAGTTATGTCGTTTGGACTAACTAATGCACCACCTGCATTTATGGAACTCATGAATAGGATCTTCCAACCTTTCCTCGATCAGTGTGTTGTTGTCTTTATAGATGACATTCTGATCTATAGTAAGGACGCTCAACAACATGAACATCATCTTCGCCAAGATTTGACCTTGCTAAGAGAACATAAGCTATATGCCAAGTTTAGCAAGTGTGAGTTCTGGTTGGCGGAAGTATCTTTCCTTGGACATGTGATATCTGCCTCGGGTATTCGTGTTGACCCTAAAAAGGTAGAATCTGTTCTACAGTGGGAACAACCGAAGATGCTGACAGAAATCCGTAGTTTCTTAGGATTGGCTGGCTACTACCGAAGGTTCATTAAGAACTTCAGTTCTATAGCCTTACCCTTAACCAAGTTAACCCAGAAGGATGTTCCTTTCGCCTGGAGTGATAAGTGTCAATAGTCTTTTCAACTGTTGAAAGAGAGGTTGACGAGTGCACCTGTTCTTGTGCTACCTGATCAAGGGAAAGGATATGTAGTCCTCTGTGATGCCTCCAAGAATGGACTTGGATGTGTGTTGATGCAGGATAAGCAAGTGATTTCTTTCGCTTCCCGACAGCTTAAGAAACACGAGGAGAATTATCCGACACACGATCTGGAGTTAGCTGCTGTGGTTCATGCCTTGAAGATCTGGAGACATTACCTCTACGGAGAAACATTCTAGATTTTCACAGACCACAAGAATATTAAGTATATCTTCTCTCAGCAGGAGCTTAATATGAGGCAACGTCGCTGGATGGAGTTAATCAAGGACTACGACTGTACAATTGATTACCATCCGGGCAAGGCCAATGTGGTTGCAGATGCCTTGAGTAGAAAATCAGCAACATCAACCATGGATAGGGCACAATTAAACTCTTTAGTATGCTCTAGGAGAGATATGCTTATCTCCTTAAGACAAGCCAATGTACAGTTGAAAGTGTCGTTATTAACTGGAT
Organism: Alisma plantago-aquatica; assembly: GCA_963693085.1. Classification (NCBI taxonomy): domain Eukaryota; kingdom Viridiplantae; phylum Streptophyta; class Magnoliopsida; order Alismatales; family Alismataceae; genus Alisma; species Alisma plantago-aquatica. The sequence continues at coordinate 1,622,573 of OY856413.1, forward strand.
TGTTAGCTGAGATGCATATAAAACCTACCCTAAGAGAGCAGATTAAGGAGGCACAACATGTTGATGCTACAGTTCAACATATCAGATCGGAGTATGGTGATGAGAAATGAGATGGTTTCCATGACTCAGATGATCAAGTGGCATGTTATCATGGGAGGATGATAGTACCGGATGTGGATAACTTGAGAAAGTTAGTCCTGGAAGAAGCTCATTCTTCGATGTATGCTATGCATCCAGGGAGCACCAAGATGTATCGAAACTTGAAAGATATGTATTGGTGGCCTGGGATGAAGAAAGATGTTGCAGAGTTTGTGATGAGGTGTCCTGTGTGTCAGCAAGTTAAAGCTGAACACCAGAAGCCTGCAGGAACAATGCAACCTTTACCCATACCACAGTGGAAGTGGGACCATGTGACCATGGACTTTGTTGTTGGCCTACCTAGGACAAACAAGGGACATGATTCCATTTGGGTAATAGTTGATAGGTTGACAAAGACAGCTCATTTCTTGCCTGTCAAAACAACCTATTCTGCCGAGAAATTAGCACAGCCGTATGTTTAAGAGATAGTGCGACTGCACGGAGTTCCTGTCACTATAGTTTCTGACAGAGGTCCCCAGTTTACAAGTCGTTTTTGGGAGCAGTTGCACAGAGCTTTAGGCACCCAGTTAAGGTTTAGTACAGCCTTTCACCCACAGATTGATGGACTGTCAGAAAGGACTATACAGACCTTGGAAGACTTGTTGAGAGCATGTGTTCTCCAGTTTTTAGGAAGTTGGGATCTACACTTAAGTTTGATAGAGTTTTCCTATAACAATAGCTATCAACATAGTATTGATATGGCACCTTATGAAGCGTTGTATGGTAGACGTTGTAGATCACCCTTGTGTTGGTATGAGACTAGTGAACGTCAGTTGTTAGGTCCTGATCTTGTGCAGAAAACCATAGAGAAGATTAAAGTAACACAACAACAGATTAAGACTGCACAGGATAGGCAGAAGTCATATGCTGATAGACGTCGTAGACCCTTAGAATTCCAGGTTGGAGACAAAGTGTATCTCAAGGTCTCGCCTTGGAAGGGAGTTCTAAGATTTGGAAGGAAAGGGAAGTTAGCTCCTAGGTTTATAGGGCCTTATCCAATCATGGAATGGGTTGGAAAGGTAGCCTATAGACTATAGTTACCACCAGAGTTACAGAAGTTACACCCTGTGTTTCACATTTCTATGCTGAGAAAGTGTCATCCTGATACAGAGTCAGTTCTACAGCCTATGGAGGTAGAATTGAATGAAGATATATCTTATGAGGAAGGACCAGTGTCAATCCTTGATAACAGAATTAAAAAGCTAAAGAAGAAAGATATAAGTCTTGTGAAAGTCCTCTGGAATCACCGTGGTGCTGAAGAATCCACATGGGAACTAGAGCAAGAGATGAGAAGGAAATACCCTGCTCTGTTCTCTTAATATATGTTTTGTTGATTTCGGGGACGAAATCCTTATAAGGGGTGGATAATTTGTAACATCCCTGACCTGGGTAATGAGATAACCCTAGGTGTTTTGCCTAATTATGTAATTAAGATACTTGTGATTATCTTTTGCCATGTAATTAAAGCTCTTGAGGAACATATGTTTATATTTCTGTCCTTTTTAAACAATGTTTTAGTATTGTTTTGTAACACAGGGACCTATGTGCAAATTACCCAGTTAAGGGGTTTAACTTGCAAAATTCACATGTTAAGATGTTCCTTTGATGATGAGACATCATATGAGTGAATATGATGAGGTATGATGGATTCTCCAAGCTTGGGCACCAAGGTGCAGCTTGTAGAGCAGTCCTTGTGCTTAAAACCCTTATTTTGGTATAAAGTGCAATTTACCCAAATGAGGAGTGCAACTTGTAAAATACACCTTCCATAATATCTTTTATAACTGTTGACATCAATTAGAGAAGAAATGATGAAAGGGGCGTTTCAATTAAATAATTAGATAAGAAAAATGACCTTTATAGTGAAATCACCTAGTATGAGTAAGGAGACCCTTCATATGTGTACCTTAGTTTGCATGTTGGTTTTCTTTACCCTTAGATCTTGAGTTTTGATGGACTTTGCTTAAGTTATGATGGTTTGGACGTGACTTAGAAAGAAGGAGGGACCAAGATGAGAAATCTATGAACTAAAGGTCCTTATGGTGGAAATTAGCCTAAACTATATAAGCCTATTCCTTTACAAACCAAGTAAACGTATCCTTTATCCTCTTCACTTCTCATATTTCTCAAAAACGGCCAAGGAAAAGCTCTAGAGTTCAGGGAGACGACCAAGTAGTGCTAAGGTGAGAAGGAACCATCTTCTAGCTCGGATTCTTGGATGAATTCATCATAAAAGGTTGGTTCTATGGTTAACTCACTTAGGTTCTTTGTTCTAGCCGACCATCCCCATCTTTTCCTTGGAGAATCACCTCTGGACGAGTTGTGGAGCTCAAGACGCCATTATAGACTTGAATCCTGGAAGCTTGGAGCTCTAGGAACAACGTTTGAGGTGGGTTTTATAACTCTAAACTTCTTGCTTTATTATGCATATCTATGTTCTTGTAATTATGCTTAGTCCTTCTTCTACCTTCCTTCTTCCTTGCCCTTTTGCAAGCAAAACCGTGGTATAACCGACCTGAACAGAGGTTGAAGATGATGGTCGTGGATTCCTAGGCAACTTTATCAACCAAACTTGGACTCTTTTGGTCCAAACGGTTGCAAACCGTTTAAGGTCAAACGGTCTCAAACCGTTTGATCTCAAACGATCTTGCAAGACCGTTTGGATCAAAATGGTCTCAAGACCATTTGATAGGGTTGACCAAGGGACGACCATTTGAGGGTATGTTGGTAATATATTGACTTTCATTCCTACAAAAAATCATAATTTAATTCTTAACCAATTGAGAGTTGAAGGTACTTCAATGCCCTAACCCTAATCGGGTTGAAATTGCTGTTTTTAAGTATAGATCTTGTTGAGTTTTGGGTTGAAGGACTCAAACGGTCTTAAGACCGTTTGGGGGTTCATCCAAACGGTCTCAAGACCGTTTTGACACAACCCAAGACCGTTTGGAGGTCTAGGTTTGAGGTAATTTTATGGTTTGAGGGTTCAATTGTAATAAGATGATGAATTGATAAAATTGCTGATTTTAGACCTAATTAGGGTTCAACCTTTATCCAACCGACTTGGTTTTTGGTCAAACTTTGGGTAAATGGTCTCAAGACCGTTTGGAGGATGTACAAACGATCTCAAGACCGTTTGGGCCAAGATTGGGCCCAATTGGAGGTCAATTGATAGGTTCAACCTTGATTTGATTCACATGGTTGAACATTGATGATTATCCGATTGAAACCCTAATTGAGATAGACTAATCCCTAATTGGCTTTCAATTGAGGGTCAATTTGATGTCCAAGTGGTTACGGCTAACCCTAATTGACTCAATTTATAAGTGGTTAACATGGTTATGACCAATTGGAGGCTTCAACATAGATAACCATAATCAATCATAACCTTTGATGGACTTTTGAGGTCCAAACGGTTTGAGCCCATTTGGACCAAACGGTCTCAAGACCGTTTGGATCCAAATGGTCTCAAGACCATTTGAGGCCAAACGGTCTCAAGACTATTTGGGCTCAAACGATCTCAAGGTCGTTTGGTCCAATCGATCCCAAGATCGTTTCAATTCAAACAGTTTCAAACCGAATAAGCTCAAACGGTTTGGAGGTCAACTCTCCCCAAACGGTCAACACACCCAAACGGTCTTAGGACCGTTTGCGGGCAAATGACCTTGGGTGTCATGCGGTCTTGGAGTCAAACCTAGAAAACGGTCAACACATCCAAACGGTTTCAAACCATTTGGAGGTTGAATATGTGTAACCGATTGGAGACTTTCAAGGTTGTTTATACTTAATCAATTGAAAGTGTATTTGGTTCAATGATGATCTGATCTAAACCCTAATGATAACCTAGGACATTAAGGGACTAAGTGAATAATGAATGAACCTATGATGATGATCAATAGTGTAATTTACCAAAATGCCCTTGAAGGGTTAAATCAAAGGATACCTTGTTTTAATCAAACCCTAATCACATGATAGTGATGATTTGACTTATGATAGTCAATGAGGACTTAACCCAACCTAATATAGAGTGGTGTAATCACCATCTACTAGTAAGAGGAGAGAGAAAGTACCATTTATGGTTGAAATTCAAGTAAAATACCTTCAATGTACATGAATATGCATGATTAGGGTATGATCCACCTATGTGAGATCATAGAAACCCTAATTATAATAGTTGATGAATCTTAATCTAATATGAGGATACCAATGATGATGTTTCTCATACATGATGATGTTATGAGTTCAATTCACCATGAAGTGAACACTAAACCCTAATTCTAGGGTGATAACATGTATTGTGAATAGTAAACCCTATTTGATGGGAATTAGGGAATCTATCCCTTGTAAGAGTATGAAAGAACAAATCTTGAAATGAATTGTTTACTATTATTAGTTAGTTTAACCATGCAGGTTCTCATATATAAAGATGATCATATCCAGGTAAGGATTATGATATCATATTCACTGAAAGCATGTTATTAGCTTTATGAATAGTGAAATACCCTGTTGCCTAGTAAGTGGCATCTTATGAGACTGATAGGCTGTGAGAGCCATGAGTATCATCAAGGTCATGCTTAATAGATGACTTGTGATGAGATGATTGAGAAATGATAATTGATGTGAGTTAGACTTGTTACATTTAGTATTCTTCTTTCATAGCTTCTATGCTAATGATTAAATGTTTGAGAACATGTATGATATTAAAAGAATACTGAAATGTACCTAACTAACCAAGTATAATCATACCATGTAGAGCCCTGATCATAGATCCATCATTGTCAGAAACTAAATGATGGTGAAACAGGTTTTCCTAAGGGAACTCCTGGAGCACATACTTTTGAGTATGTGGGGGAATAGGGATGTGTATATCCTTACATCCTAGTGTAGGAATTGATGTAGATATATCTTAATCTATCAATCCTTCACTATATGTTTATGTCAGGGTGATGTAGCACTAATCTCCTGAGGAAATCTTTTATACCGCATCGATGAAAGATAAACAAGAAATCCTTCGATGACGAAGAGAGTACAGAATGCCACTATGACTCTAATAGCGAAGTACCAGAGTACCCTGGTGAGCTATAATAGCAGAGACACTAGATGTCCTGCATGTTGATCCTCACTCTGGCTGAGGAAGATGAGGTCATAAGAATTCGGCTCTTTTGATGACCTATGTATGATACCGATGCGACTTAATAGTGATCGGTTGGAGTATGAGCGGTATACCTCATCTCCGCAGGGCATAATGATGTTTGTAAAACATAATCAACCGTGTAGTATATCTGTTTAGGTTGAACTACGAGATACATGAATGATGTTATACTGCATAGTACATATGTCCTTCATATTTCTTATATGTTGTTATTCTGTTTAAATGTTAATCTGCTGTTGATTGCCTTAAAAGCTTGTACTGCTTATGTAGTTCTTTGATGCTATAATAAAGCTTCTGGCGAAGAGTTATAACTCTCGCTGGGACAATTATTTAAATAGTTGTCTCACTCCTTAGGTTTCTAACTTTTAGGTGGACGTCGAGGACGAAGAAACCAATCCGAGGGTGAGCAGTATGAGCAGCAACAACACCAGGGGTAGTAGTGAATCTCAGGTGGAGATACTGACTGCTGTGTCATGTAGTTAGTTGGTCCTATGTCGTCTCTGTACTCTCAGGTCCTTGGAGTTTGTTAATCTGATATTTTGTATTTTGTTGTATGTAATCACTTAAGAAGTGGTTTAACAGAGATGTAAACTGTTTACCTTGCTTTTATGAAAGAAGTTTCATGTCTTCAAGATCTTGTCTCAAAAAGTTTTAATTTTTCGTGAATTTTTGTATTCCGCTGTTAATCGAATGCTTCCGCTGAGTTTATATCGTGTTTTAGAGATCGGAGCCCACAAGCACCATCTTATTCCAGCTTTCTTGCTTGCATTTGACAATCACATTAAGGACCAAGAACCCTGAAAACTATGTTTGAATTACATTTATATGTGAATCTCTAGGTTGGTTTTCTACAACACTTTTTGTCTCAAGTTGTTGTACTAGTTGTCATATCCTATTTTATCGCATGTGGCGATTATGATAGTATATGATACACACAATAATATATATGTCATGGTGATTGATTATGAATGGATATATAGAAAGACCTCAATGTAATATAAATGTTAAATACTCCTCCCAAGTCTATTACACATAAAAACCTTGTTCGACTAAGTTTTGGCACGCCAAGCAGGTGCATCATATACCTAGGGGAAGTGTAATAAAATGTATGTGGCTCTACCAAGAAAGGTGTATATCTTATTGTATTTGTCTTAAATTGGACTTGACTAGGTGATATTAATGGCATTAGAACCTATAGGCAAAACGATGACATATAGTTCATATTATGAATTATTGGTAGAAACTCGTGCAACCATCTATCTAATAATTGCAAATGATGCAACTAGTAAATTGTTATCTACCTTAATTATTAAGCTATGAGTGCCAAAATTGACTGAGCAACGACTTAATGTATTCCGGATTTTGGGTCAATAGATATTTCTTTCTATAATATTATGAACATATAAATTGGTCTATTAATTTGAATAAGATAGTGGGAGGGTAATTAGTTGAAGTCCAAATTAAGTTTGTTAAATCAGATTTATTTTGAAATTAAATTAATTTTCAAATAAGTTGACTCTTGCAATATATCTTCTATGTAGATCAATGGAAAACACCAGAAACAGTCCATTTTCTTTGAATAGTCCTTAAGAAAGAGAAGCTTTGTGGGAATAAATTTAACAAATACTTTAGCACATTGAGAATTTTTCCAAAAAATGAGGGTAAGTTTTACGACCTGGACACACCGATACCTAATGAACCCACTCTAAATGCTCCTATAGAGGAAAAGGTTGCTTACAAGAAGCATTTTGTTGATGTTTTGGACATCACAATACCTAATTCTTCACTCGATGAATCATGAGCTTCAGAAGCAACATGAGAAAATGCATGCTATTGAGATGATAACACAACTCTAGATATATATAAAGAACAAGAAAGGAAAGAGAGGTATGATGTCTCCAAGGCCATATTTAAGTGAAAATTGTAGAAGGTGATCTAGTGGACCCCACGCAATAAAGTTAATTGGTTATGTGGAAAGTCTGGAAAGACTGGGATTTTCTTTCGGTCAAGAGTTGGCCACATATGTAACCCTACATTTTTATTGGATTCATACAATAAATTTATCATGTATTACAAAATGAACAATTATGATAAGCCATCGATTGATATACTTGGCATGTTGATAACTACTGAGTGGAAAATGAAATACAAGCCCAGAACTGTGTTGATGGTCGTCTAAGGAAAAGGAAAATCTAAGGGAAAAGGCAAAGCTAAGAAAGATTCTAAATTTAGACAAAAGTATCCTATACTTAAAGTGAGGATATTGATGTCATTGTCACTAGGCTGGACATTGGAAGAGAAATTTCCATCACTACCTAGAGAAAGTAAGGAACAAGAAGCAAGGGAGTCAAATACCCACATCATGTGTATATGTTATTGAAATAAACTTATATATACATATACATCATTTGTAACACCCCACTTTTAACATCATATAAATATCACTAAGCAGAAGCATCCTCACTCAAGGGGGTGTCACAAAATGTTATTCTTTGCAATTAAAGTAAATGAAACACTTTGCATTTGCTAAAAACTTATTCATACATAGTTCTTGGCATAAAGGAAACAAAATCACATTTATCTATAAGATCTAGTCTACTTGGTACCATAACCAAACATAATGGAAATACCATATAAACTCTAGATTGACTTGGTAAATGGCTCCCCACCAGGCTAAGCTTGAGGATCTACAAGTCAATTATTATCCTCCTTTTCCTTCACTTGCTCCAAATCATGCAGACATCACATCCTCATCCATGAAAAAAAAACAACACATCAGTATGTGATATTTAGCACTTTATATATCAAGAAAAAATAATTTAACATGTGTAATCTTGACATGAAATAATTTACATATATATAACATGGATTCTCAAGCATTCATTGGATAACTTTAAACACAATGAATTGGTAAAGTAGATATATTCCACCTCTCTTAATGCTCCATAGGAGCCCATGATTTCTATGAAAGCCCATAATGCAAGGAAAGCCCATAACGACGTCTTGAGGTTCATAAACAAGGAACATACAATAACTTAGCCAATTCCAAATTTTTTGTTGACCTAGAGGTTATACCTTGTTCATATTTTGATAATGACTTAACCATTCCATTCATATGTATCTAATATGTGTATTCAAGATTGATTTCAGGTGTTAGGTACATGAAAAGTATCAAAAATCAAAAGCCCTAATTTGCTACAGTTCAAGCCAAAAGCTATACAAGCGTGTAATTTTGGAAATCCATGTAAACGACCTTAGAATATTTTTCTAATCACTTGTATTGATGTATTGGCTTGTAACTAAGATGAGAAAATTGATTGGGACATTGAACACCAAGTTTTAATCACTTTTGATGCACTTTAGAAAATTAATCACAGGCAATCAATCGATTGAGTTCCAATCTCGACCGATCCTCTTAGATCAATTCTTTGAAGAGTGCATTGGTTGAGTTGTGTTTTCATAGAACTTGACCGATGGGGTTACTGACCAAACACAACTTTCATTGGTCGGTCGAGTTTCCCCAGGACAAACTCGACCGATGGTTTGAAATTTGGTTTTATCTTTTACCCTATTGATCGAGTTACCTTTACTGAAACTCGACTGATTGCACTGTATGAAATTTGCAGAAAAAGTGATTGTGACCGTTTGTAACATCCTAAAATTTTGAACCTTATAAAATGACCCCAATTTGAAACCCTAATTGGGGTTGCTTAGAAATTGATGATTAAAACATATAATAATGTCATGATGGTTCCCAAATATGTTACATAAAGCAAATTCAATAATTTTTGAACTTAACTAAAATTCAATATCATCAATTCAGCCCTAATTAATGAATAAGTGACATTTAGCGTTAACATGAAATTTACCTAGTAAAAGTTCTTGTTTGGCCTAATAATTTTACCATAAGTTGATGTTGATAATTTAATGATTTACCCAAATTTCTATCCTCAAATTCATTTTAAGTCATCCCATATGATTAATTAAACATTTATGCTAAAAAGAGAAATATAATAAGCTAAGATGGTCAAATTAGGAAAATAACTATATTTTTGGGTTCCTTGTGTCCCAATTAAGTAACACATGAAGTTTTACAAGATTTGGATCCTCCTAGCTAATACAATTGAACTTAATAAGAAAATAACCAAAATTTAATATATATAACCCTAATATATCTATTTTGATATGGACTTTGCTCCAACGCTTTTTTTAGGGTCACGCTGAACCAGCTGGGCCGGACTCTCGTGGATCCAGCCGCATGTGGGGAAACCGTCTCCTCCACCCGAGTCTCACGCAGAGCAGACTCCTTAGTAGCGGCTCTCCTCCGTGATCGCAATCTCCCACGCCGCTCTACCTCAGTACAAAATAGTTGGCTTTTCACGATCCTTGAACCGAGCTGAACTCCCTCATACTGATTTTGTTCGGGTTTCATCTAGTAGATCTCCCACTTGATGAGAACTCCCCCTCTCTTCCCCTGTTTCCCGCTCCGGTTGGGTTTCTAGCTTGCCCAGACCACCGCCTATATATATCCAACCACGAAAACGTTCAATGGCAATCAGGGAACCGTTCTCCTCAGACCTTTTTCTCCCCCGTGCCCTCTCTCATACTCAATTTTCAATGACGACTAAGCATGGGATCATCGCCGGACTGTAGGCCATCGGGATAACTCTAGGCACTTGAGAAAGCTTGCTCGGGCCGCTAGGAAGCTTTGTGGATCATCAATTTTGTCTATCTTCTGGTGAGCACTGGTTTCCTTCTTTTTGTTGTTGCTTGCGCCGACCAGCGATTCTCAGGCATCTCTTCACTATTTGCCCAATTTTTTCTACCTTTAGTTCCAGTTCATGATGATGAGTAGAACAACACCATCAGTTTTACCGTGTTTTGCTCTTTTCTGATTTTCAATCGAAGGCTTGAGGACCCAGCCATGGCGAGCCGTTGGTTTTCACACCTGATCATCACCCAGCCCGAGTCAGGGATTGTTGGCTTCGTCCGACGATGGGGAACTTGTCCCTGGCCTTAGTGTCTCACGGGGAGCTCATTTGATCGGTGTGCGGTCAATGCTCCCACTGGGTTGTTCCTCCTGTTCGCAGATGAATCAATGGAAGAACAAACTCAGTTAAGTTTTCCCAGTTTTGCCCCCTATCGGATTCCAACTTGTCAGGTTATGCATTGGGTATTTTGGGATTTTTGCTCATCTTCCTATCTCTCACACGCACAAAGAAGAACTGGAACCAGGTCCAGCTTGGCCAGTGCAGATTCGTTCACCTCAGCGTGGGCCATGCACTGGGTGGGCAGTGACAATGTCTTTTTCTCAAATTTCTATTGATCAACATTTACAAAATTCATATCTTTTTATTGGTACATCGTATGGGGTCAAGTTATATATGTATTTTGCTTAGTTTTTCAAGATCTACAAGACGAAATAACCTTTAGAGCCTGTTTTGATGCCGATTTTCTCTGTTTTCATCAAGAATCCCAAAACCCTAGAAATTAGGTTGAATATTAATTATTAATGGATGATAATTGCTTTAATAGGGTATTTAGGGTTTCTTAACCCCAAGAACGTGTTTAGGGTTTCATAAACCTAAGAAGAGCATCTAGGTCTTCTCTAAGAGAGAGGTAAGTGGTCCATGCACTTTGAACATAAGTATTTGATTGATTGTATATATGTATGCATAAGAATTGTTGAATGTATTATATATTGTTTTAATTGTTAAAAATCATTGAATTTATACTGAACTGAATGTCATGATTAATGTCAATATTATTGTAGCATTTCATGCACATTAAGAGTAAATTTAAGTTAAGTTTTAATAGCAAAGTAAGAGTTTTAAGAGAAAGATAATGATTAAAAGATAACTTATATAAGATCCTCACTAAGAGGCTCCTCAGAGCAAAACTAAGAGGCACTTAGGTGCATAAGAGAAGAGGCACTCCAGTGCAACCCAATAGGCACTTCGGTGCATAAGAGAAGAGGCACTTCAGTCCAAAACTCGAGGATTCTTATATAGGTCAAGATAAAAGACTTAATTTAAAAGCAATTGTGTTTTCTTTTCAATGTCTAATGTTTAAAGTTTATTTCCAGTTTACATGTTTTCTTTAAGATATAATATGTTCAATTCCACTTACCATTTTGTTTGTTGCATGGCTGGGGGTGTGATGCCCGTAGGAAAGGAGCAACGTCAAGGACAAAGCTAGCTGAGGACCAGTTGAAGAAGGAGCTCTAGGACATCTGAGACCAGACCTGGTGGGGTGCCAACTATCCATAGATTAGATTTCCTTTATGTTTATGAATCGTGTGTTTTAGTTTAGTGTGTTTTATGAGAAAGTGTAGAATGGTTAAAAGTAAACATGTTTCGTTATATTCATGTATGAGTTATGTGGGTGACTTGAGTACGAGAATTGTTATTTTATCCTGTGTTGGTATTTATGAACTTTAGTTTTATGCAATGATAATCATGTTTGTGACATACCAATGAGATATATGCTTCCGCTTAGTGTTTTGTATGTTTTATAAATTTGGGTGTTACAATATGGTATCAGAGTGAAAAATATAGTTGGCCACCAGGCTTTTCTCAAAATCTCATACAATTCATGTTCCCTTTTGTAGATGGCTCCCAAGAAGAGATCTGATAAGGGTAATGAGCACGTTGATGGAGAGGTAAGCTCTTCCAATGGAGAAAGTGATCATAGTGCTTCTGGAGTGGCTAACCCTAATGGTAACCCTAATGCACCTCTAGAAGTGCTTATCAAGGCTCTGACTGATGCTATCACTGGACAACAAGGAAGACCACATCAACTGAGGAACCAGGAGTTGACCTTAGTTGACTTCTTAAAGATCAAGCCTGATTCTTTTGTTGGAGAGGAAGAGCTGGATGTGGTGGGCAGAGCAGAAAGCTGGTTGCAGAACATGGAGCATTGTTTTCGTGACCTAGATTGCCCTAACCCATCTAGGGTTCATTTTGGGACTCACATGCTCAAAGGTGTTGCTAGGACTTGGTGGGAGAACTTGCTAGGTTCTCATGAAGTTGATGCTCCTCCATTCACATGGGAGGAATTCACAGAAGCCTTTAAAGACCATCACATATCTGAGGCCATGATAGATAAGAAAGAAGAGGAGTTTCGCAACCTTCGTCAACGTGGTGATATGACAGTCACACAATACACCATGAAGTTTAGGATCTTACAGAAGTATGGATATGATTATGATGAGCGACACAAGGCGAAGAAGTTCATTAGAGGTCTCAAGGAGGATCTTAGCTTTGCTTTGTCTGGATGAGGACACTGCACCATGGAAGGTGCCCTAGATGTTGTCCTTGAACTAGAAGACCACCCAAGAAGATCATGGAAGAAGGACAACCACTCATACAATAGAAACCACCATAATGACAAGAAGAGGAAGGCTCCGGCTGAGGTTGTTGTAAATCAACCTGCCAAAACCCAATGTGCCAAGTGCTCCAAGTATCATCTAGGAGAATGCAGGTTTGGAACCGGAGTGTGTTATACATGTGGTGAAGCAGACCACATTATACCCAACTGCCCCAAGTTTCAAAAGAAAGAACCCAAGGTCATTGAAGCACCTAGAGAGAAGCGACATGCTAGAATCTTCACCATGGTGGATGACGATGAAGATGATAAGAATGAACAAGGTATGGTTTAAGTTATTAAATCTCTTTGAGGTTATAGTTGTAGTTAGACTTATCTTATGTATGAACATGTGTAGAATTAAAAGTTAAACCTTTTCATGTTAAGGATAAAGAAAACCCTAAGCTGGGTAGTACCCTAAAAATTTCGAGGACGAAATTTTTATAAGGTGGATAGAATTGTAACATCCTAAAATTTTGAACCTTATAAAATGACCCCAATTTGAAACCCTAATTTGGGTTGCTTCGAAATTGATGATTAAAACATATAATAATGTCATGATGGTTCCCAAATATGTTACATAAAGCAAATTCAATAATTTTTGAACTTAACTAAAATTCAATATCATCAATTTAGCCCTAATTAATGAATAAGTGACATTTAGGGTTAACATGAAATTTACCCAGTAAAAGTTCTTGTTTGGCCTAATAATTTTACCATAAGTTGATGTTGATAATTTAATGATTTACCCAAATTTCTATCCTCAAATTCATTTTAAGTCATCCCATATGATTAATTAAACATTTATGCTAAAAAGAGAAATATAATAAGCTAAGATGGTCAAATTAGGAAAATAACTATATTTTTGGGTTCCTTGTATCCCAATTAAGTAACACATGAAGTTTTATAAGATTTGGAGCCTCCTAGCTAATCCAATTGAACTTAATAAGCAAATAACCAAAATTTAATATATATAACCCTAATATATCTATTTTGATATGGACTTTGCTCCAACACTTTTTTTAGGGTCACACTGACCCAGCTAGGCCGGACTCTCGTAGATCCAGCCACACGTGGGGAGACCGTCTCCTCCACCCGAGTCCTGTGCAGAGCGGACTCCTCAGTAGCGGCTCTCCTCCGTGATCGCGATCTCCCACGCCTCTTTACCTCAGTATGAAATAGTTGGCTTTTCACGATCCTTGAACCAAGTCGAACTCCCTCATACCGATTGTTTTGGGTTTCATCCAATAGATCTCCCACTTGATGAGAACTCCCCCTCTCTTCCCCTGTTTCCCACTCCGGTTGGGTTTCTAGCTTGCCCAGACCACCGCCTATATAAGTCCAACCACGAAAACGTTCAATGGCAATCAAGGAACCGTTCTCCTCTGACCTTTTTCTCCCTCATTCCCTCGCTCATTGTTCCCTACTCGGTTTTCACTGACGACCAAGCCTGGGATCATCGCTGGACTGTAGGCCATCAGGATAACTCTAGGTGCTTGAGAAAGCTTGCTCGGGCTGCCAGGAAGCTTTGTGGATCATCAATTTTGTCCATCTTCTAGTGAGCATCGGTTTCCTTCTTTTTGCTGTTGCTTGCGCCGGCCAACGATTCTCAAGCATCTCTACTATTTGCCCAATTTGTTCTACCTTTAGTTCCAGTTCGTGATGATGAGTTGAACGGCACCATCGGTTTTACCATGTTTTTCTCTTTTCTGATTTTCAATCGAAGGCTTGAGGACCCAGCCATGGCGAGTCATTGGTTTTCACACCTGATCATCACCCAACCCGAGTCGGGGCTTGTTGGCTTCATCCGACAATGGGGAACTTGTCCCTATACTTAGTGTCTCGTAGGGATCTCGTTTGATCGGTCTGCGGTCATTGCTCCCACTGGGTTGTTCATCCTATTCACAGATGAATCAACGGAAGAACAAACTCAGTTAAGTTTTCCCAATTTTGCCCCCTATCAAATTCCAACTTGTCAGGCTATGCAGTGGGTATTTTGGGATTTTTGATCATCTTCTTGTCTCTCACATGCACAAAGAAGAACTGGAACCAGGTCCAGCTTGGCTAGTACGGATTCGTCCACCTTAGCGTGGGCCATGCGCTGGGTGGGCAGTGACAATGACTTTTTCTCAAATTTCTATTGATCAACATTTACAAAATTCATATCTTTTTATTGGTACATCCTATGGGGTCAAGTTATATATGTATTTTGCTCAATTTTTTGAGATATACAAGATGAAATAACTTTTAGAGCCTGTTTTGATGCTGATTTTCTCTATTTTCATCAAGAACCCCAAAACCCTAGAAATCAGGTTGAATATTAATTATTAATGGATGATAATTGCTTTAATAGGGTAATTAGGGTTTCTTAACCCCAAGAACGTGTTTAGGGTTTCATAAACCTAAGAAGAGCATCTAGGTCTTCTCTAAGAGAGAGGTAAGTGGTCCATGCACTTTGAACATAAATATTTGATTGATTGTATATATGTATGCATAAGAATTGTTGAATGTATTATTTACTGTTTTAATTGTTAAAAATCATTGAATATATACTGAACTGAATGTCATGATTAATGTCAATATTATTGTATCATTTTCATGCACATTAAGAGTAAATTTAAAGTTAATTTTTAAGAGCAAAGTAAGAGTTTCAAGAGAAAGATAATGATTAAAAGATAACTTATATAAGATCCTCACTAAGAGGCTCCTCAGAGCAAAACTAAGAGGCACTTAGGTGCATAAGAGAAGAGGCACTCCGGTGCAACCCAATAGGCACTTTGGTGCATAAGAGAAGAGGCACTTCGGTGCAAAACTCGAGGATTCTTATATAGGTAAAGATAAAAGACTTAATTTAAAAGCAATTGTGTTTTCTTTTCAATGTCTAATGTTTAAAGTTTATTTCCAGTTTACATGTTTTCTTTAAGATAAAATATGTTCAATTCCACTTACCATTTTGTTTGATGCATGGCTGGGGGCGTGATGCCCGTAGGAAAGGAGAAACGTCAAGGTCAAAGCTAGATGAGGACCAGTTGAAGAAGGATCTCTAGGACATCTGAGACCAGACCTGGTGGGGTGCCAACTATCCATAGATTAGGTTTCCTTTATGTTTATGAATCATGTGTTTTAGTTTAGTGTGAGTTTTATGAGAAAGTGTAGAATGGTTAAAATTAAACATGTTTAGTTATATTCATGTTTGAGTTATGTGGGTGACTTGAGTATGAGAATTTTTATTTTATCCTGTGTTGGTATATATGAACTTTATTTTTATGCAATGATAATCATGTTTGTGACATCCCAATGAGATATATGCTTCCGCTTTGTGTTTTGTATGTTTTAGAAATTGGGTTGTTACACCATTGGTTTATTTTTTGATCGAAGATAGAGTCGTTGCTTTGAGCAAAAATGGCTATATTTCATCCCTAAGTGTCCCAAAACTCAAAGGGGCACCCTCGCTTGGAGTTCAATCCAAGGTTGATCATTCACTACATGCTTGGTCCTAGCTTAGTTGAGAGTTTTCTAACCCTTTGATCCCCCTTTCTCTCTCTACCTTCAAGTCAAATTCGTGAGTATGAGTGAGATAGGTTCCCTTGTATGAGAGATACTCCCTGCATTGATGTAAAGCTCTCCACCACCATCTTCCTACCCACTTTCCTTATGTAAGAAAAGGCTGAAGATCTTCTCTGAGTGAAGGAGAAGGAGTTGTTGTTCTTCAAGGTTGAAGAAAGCATGGTGTTCTAGATCTCCAAGAGAAGGAGATAGGCAAGGCGGACGCTCAAGAAGGATAGGTAATTCCTTGAAGGATAATGACTTGTAGAAGTATTGGGTAAGTCCATGTTGATGGCTGAAGACTCCATGGTTAGAGTAGGTAAGATCCTTCTATAGGATGAAGATCCTTGCTTGAGGTACTAAGCCCTTGGATGAATGTGATTTTGTCTTGCAATATTATGATGGAATATAAGAGTACCAAGATTGCAAAGTCCTAGAGCCTAACCACCTCTAGGTAGTGGACTCACTCACTTCAAGTTTGAAGTGTGGAACCACTCTAAACCACTTTGTCTAAGTGTATGTTCTTCCATGTCTCTCACCCTTGCTATGCATGTTAGTTAGGATCTCAAATTGGATGAATGTTTAAGTTTCTACACTTAATATAATTTGGTGGTCTAATTTGTCTTGTGAGATTTGTGAAGCTCTATTCACCCCACCCTCTAGAGCCCTTGATCCAACAAGTGGTATTAGAGCATGTATTCTCCAAGCTACTTCCAAACATAGGAGAAGATGGGCGATTTAGCACTTGGATATCTCAACTGGGAGGGAAGCTTCTCCATGCGACCTCCGGTCTTCAACGACACCAACTTCCTCTATTAGAAGAGAAGAATGCAGTTCTATCTCCAAGGAGTAAGCTATGAGATGTGGAAGGTGGTGCATGTAAAGTATGAAGATCAAAAGGGGGAAATCTCCACATGGACGAAAGCCCAAATGAAGCAAGCTCAACTCAATGCCAAAGAAGTGAGCATCATCTATGCATCCCTCACCCCATGTGAGTTCAAACGGATCTCCTCTTGGGACACCACACTTGAAATTTGGAACAAGCTATGTGTCACCTATGAAGGAACGGAACAAGTGAAGGAAGCCAAGATCTACATGCTTGGTGGTCTAATTGAGAACTTCAATATGGGTATGAATGAAAGAGTGGCGGATATGTACACAAGGCTGAATGTGATCATCAATGGATTGGCAACCCTTGATAGTGTGATGGAAAAAGGCACTATAAATTCCAAGATCTTAAGATCTCTTCCAAAGAGATGGGAGACCAAGGTTACATCCATTAAAGAAGTGTACAAGCTTAGTGAATTGTCAACCGAGGAGCTAGTTGGAAACCTTCAAGCTCATGAACCAAGGCTGGATAAGCAAGAAGAAGAAGAAAAGAGAGAAGAGAAGGAGTCCAAGAAGATCAAGGAAATAACCTTCAAAGCTCAAATTGAAGAGATGGTTCGGCAGCAGCAACAACTTGCTCTCAGGTCCCCTACTCCTTCCTCAAGTGAAGATGAAGGCCCAAATGAGCATGAAGCTAACTATTCCAAGGGCAAACACTTCAAGGGGAAGACTTCTTCATCAACCCCTAGATGCTATGAATGTGGCCAAAAAGGCCATTAAAAGAGTGACTGCCCCAAGGCCAAGAAGAGCCATCACAAGAGCAGCCACAAGAAGGACAAGGAGTACAAGAGAGAAGGCAAATATAAGAGAAAGGAGAAGAAAGAAAGAAGAAGTAAAGATGCAGCTCATGCAACTTGGGAGGAGTCTTTCTCAAGCTCTTCAAGCTCTGAAGATGGAAAATGCCACCTTGCTCTCATGGCCTCTACAAGTGAAGATGTAGGTGAGGTCAAAAGAAGGTGGATTGTTGATAGTGGCTGCTCAAAACACATGACAGGTGAAATCTACCATTTCAACAAATTCATGAAGAAGAAAGGAGGATCGGTGACCTTCGGGGACAACAAAAAAGATAAGGTAATAGGTGAGGGTGATGTAGGCAATGTGCTTAGTATCAAAAATGTTTTTCTTGTTGATGGCCTACATCACAACTTGATAAGTGTAAGCCAACTCTGTGATAATGGATATCTTGTTTTGTTTACTTCTTTAGAATGTTTGCTTCTAGATTCCCTCACTTACAATGTCATATATAAGGGAACTAGAAATGGTAATCTTTATGTTATTGTGCTTGATGCTCTAAATCTCATACTTTATAGATGATTGGTTGTGGATAAAAGTCACATTTATCTTTGGCATCACCGGTTGGGTCATGTGAATATGCATAAAATGAAGAAATTGAGAAAATAGGAATTGGTTCAGGGACTTCCCAAATTGGATTTTGAAAAGGATGAGGAATGCCAACTTTTTACACAAGGCAAGGAAACCATTCCCTCCTTCAAATCCAAAGAAGTCCTTAGTACCAAAAGAGCTCTTTGGCTTCTTCATATTGATCTATTCAGACCTATGAGAACTCAAACGCTTTGTGGTTCCAAGTATTGTCTTGTGATTGTCAACGATTTTTCTCACTATACTTGGACCTTCTTTCTAATTTCTAAAAGTGATACTCTTGATGTTTTCTCGAGCTTTTGTAAATGAGTTGAAAATGAAGTTTCTTTTGGATTGTTTCTATCCATAGTGACCATGGGGAGAGTTTGAAAATGATCTTTTTGAGCATTTTTGTGAAAAATCTGGTTACTCGCACAATTTCTCTTCTCCTCGTACACCTCAACAAAATGGGGTAGTAGAGAGAAAGAATGGATCGCTACAAGAGATGGCTAGGGCCATGTTTTTTGAATATGACATTCCTAAGAAGTTTTGGGTCGAAGCCGTTAGCACCACTTGTTTTGTGCAGAATTGAGTTTTTACGCATCCTTCTTTGAAGAAAATCCCCTATGAGTTATGGCGTGGTAGTGTAAACTACTAGAGGGGGGGTGAATAGAGTTTTATAAATAATTTAACAATTATTGAACTTAAGTAACCACAATGTAAATATTTGGACAAGGAGACGCAAGGTTTAGAGTGGTTCCAACTATAGCAAATACTATAGCTGTCAGTCCACTACCCGGTTGCTTACCCAACCGGGATTTGAAAAGAAATTTATTTTATTACCTCTTCAAGGAATTTACATAAAATACAATCTCTTTTCCTAAACCCTTCAAGCAGCCTTCACCTAGAAGTAATCGCCAACCTTGAAGCAGCCTTCCCTTGAAGTAGATGCACCAACTCCCATTGCACCAGCCTTCTGAAGTAGCTTCCCTTGCGATAGCCTTCTTGAAGTAGCTTGAAGTCCCCTTCTCCACCTGAGAAGTCAACCCTCTCCAATCCGCAGCCTCCAACCTTAGGAGTAGCAAGGAGAGTACAAAAGATAAACAGGAACAAGAAAGGAAAACAGAAATAACAACTTATCCTTTAAGCCCAAGGCTTGATATGCCTAGATCAAGCGTAAGATCTCCTAGCCAAGTATGTGAACTTGTGATTGCTGTGGGTAGGAGAATCTAGCCTATAGGACACGAGATTGAGCTAAGGAGAATGTAGGCCAATGATCACAGTGCTCAAATTGCTTGCAAAAGATTGCTCAAGTATGCTCAAGTATATTCTCAAGTGTAACAAGTGAGTTCTAGTGTCCTATGGCTTGTCCTATTTATAGGAATGGCCTAAGTATGCTTAAGGACGTTCTAGACAACTTCTAGGGGTTTCTAAGTGCTTAACTAGCCGTTAGGTACAAAGTTGTTGCTTTAACAACGGCTAATTAATTTATTCTGCAGTTCCTGTCAGAGACCATCTCGGTCGAGGAATGGTCGACCGAGACACCTACTCGGTCGAAGTTTTGTCGACCGACAGGCTCTCTGGATTAACGTTCATTTGCAACTGCCAACTACTTTGTCTGTTGTGTCTAACGGCTACTTTGGATCTTTCTCGGTCGAGGAGTTTGTCGACCGAGAGTGTCTCGGTCGAGGAGTTTGTCGACCGAGAATGATCCTGTTTCAAGGTTTCAATTTAAACATTAATTATATGTGTGAGTGTGCAAAGGTGATCCAAAATAAATGGGATGACATGTCTAACTATGGTGTTTGGCTAGGGAAAATCTAACGCTTGATTTACATGCAATTCTAAGTACTTGTACATTATATATTTGTACAAGTTTTACAACATTGATTACATTGCATGAAAATATAACTAAGTAAGCTCTTGGATTTTCCCTTGCTACTTTGTCATCCTGCTTAGTCCTGCACACTTAAGTAGCTAGTTAGATTAATAAGAATGAAATGTTTGTCATCATCGAAACAAAGGGATTTATCATAATATCCAATTTATCCAACAGGTAGAAAGCCATCCATCGACTTCTTTCACGTTTTTGGATGTCCTTGTTTTTTTTAAACATGAAGGATTCTCTCGACAAGTTTGATCTGAAATCTTACAAGGCATTCTTCCTAGGCTATAGCACTACAAGCAGGGCTTATAGAGTTTTCAATATTGAACTGTCTAAAATTGAAGAATCTATTAATGTCAAGTCTATTGAAACTAACCTTGTTGTTGGCAAGAATGTTGTTGATAATGATGGTGTAGATGACTTAATTCCTATATTGAAAGACCTCAAAATCGAAAACAAAGGTAAGCAGGTGGTTGAAGCAGAAGATGAAGAGAAGAAGGATCTCACTCCTTACTTTGTGAAGAATCATCCCAAAGAGCTAATCATTGGCAACCCATTTGAGAGAGTGAAGACGCGAGCTTCCTACAACAAAGAACAAGCAGACAGTGCCTTCATCTCACAGCTGGAGCCAAAGAACATCAAAGAAGCTCTTGGAGATGATGAGTGGATGCTTGCCATGCAAGAGGAATTAGAGCAATTCGAGAAGAATTGTGTGTGGATTCTAGTGCCAAGACCAAGTGATAGAAAAATCATTGGCACCAAGTGGGTCTACCGCAACAAGCTTGATGAAAAAGGTAAAGGGGTAAGGAACAAAGCAAGGTTAGTGGCACAAGGTTACAATCAGTAGGAAGGTATTGATTTTGATGAAACTTATGCTCCTATTTCTAGACTTGAATCTATTAGAATGCTACTTGCCTTTTCTAGTTATAAAAATCTCTTGCTTTATCAAATGGATGTTAAAAGTACATTTTTGAATGGTACAATCGAGGAGGAAGTATTTGTTGCTCAACCTCTGGGCTTTCAAAATGACAAGCTACCTAATCATGCTTACTTGTTATAAAATGCTCTCTATGGACTCAAACAAGCACCTTGAGCTTGGTATGAGAAATTAAAGAACTTTTTGTTACACAATGGGTATGTCATGGGAAAAGTCGATTCTACTTTATTTCTAAAACACACTTCTAGCATTTTTTTATCATTCAAATTTATATTGATGATATCATATTTGGCATAACTGATCTTGATCTTTGAAAGGATTTTAGTTCTCTTATGTAGAGTGAGTTTGAGATGAGAATGATGGGTGAGCTTACTTTCTTCCTCGGCTTCCAAATCAAGAAAACCAAAGATGGAAACTTCATCAACCAAGGAAAGTACACCAATGAACTACTCAAACACTTTGGGATGGAGAACATGAAGTCGATGGACACAACCATGTCCAATACTGCCAAACTTGATAGAGATGAAGAAGGCGAGAAGGTAGATGAGAAGCTCTATAGAGGTATGGTTGGAAGTTTACTTTATTTAACTGCCTCTAGACCTGATATTATGTTTAGTGTTGGCTTGTGTGGTCACTTTCAATCAAGCCCTAGGAAATCACATCTTATTGTTTTTAAGAGGATTTTGAGGTACTTAGTCAAAACTCAAAATTTTGAACTATGGTATCCTAAGTCAAGGGACGTTACTCTTATAGCATATAGTGATGCAGATTACATGGACTGTTTGGTTGATAAGAAGTGCACAAGTGGCACTAGCTTCCTTCTAGGACCATGCTTGGTGTCTTGGTTCTCCAAGAAATAGAGCATCGTGGCATTATCAACTACCGAGGCTGAATACATTGTAGCCGGAAGTTGTTGTGCCCAGGTCCTATGGATGAAGAAAATGCTCCAAGACTTTAACATACATTTTGATGCTTCTCCTATCTATTGTGATAATACTAGTTCACTATATCTTTCTTATAATCCTATATTGCATAGTAGAGCTAAACATATAGAGGTTTGCCATCATTTTCTTCGTGATCACATTGCAAAGAAGGATATTTATATCACGCATGTGGACACAGAAAATCAGTTGGCAGCCATTTTCACTAAACCTCTAGCTAGAGAGAAATTTAATTTTATTAGATCTAAACTGCTTATTGTTGCTTTGGATGATATAGAAATTCTATCTAGCTAGTTGTTTTTATCCTATATGTGTTTCTCATGCTTTAATCACCTTGCTTGCTTAAAATTGCTAAACTGTGCTTGTTGACATGCTTAGTTTCACTTGTTTTTGGGAATTTCTCTAATTTCTTAGTTTAATCGCTAAATAGTACCCAATGATGAGTGATATGTGCCTAAGTATGTTCAATATATATAATAGACTCAAAAAATGAATTTAATTAGCATTCATATGGCTAGAAATTAAGTTTGATGGTTTTAGGTCAGGTTGACCATCGGTCGAGTTTCCCCAGGACAAACTCGACCGATCAGTGGCCGAGAGCTATTCTTGAAAGGACTGATCAGTCAATTTTCTGACTCTCAGGACTCGACCAATCTGCGGGTTGAAGCAAACTTAATTTTGGTTTGGCCGAGAATTCTCCCTCTCAACTAGAGAATAGCCGACCAATTCCTCTTCGTCTAGCCCTAAGCTCTCTACCCTAGCCCAAACTTTCCCTATCCTAGCCCTTTCCTGACCTAGATAGGTTGACCTAGACCTCCCCGGTTACTCCTTGGTGGTGTTTGGATGGTTTTTGAGGTTTGTTTGGTGTGTTTGTTTGTTTCTCCTCTTCTTTTTTGCCTCCATGGCTTCACATAGGAGTAAATGACCCGCCCCTAGCAATGCTCCTTCATCTTCTTCATCTAATCACTTGATTCCTTTTGACGACACCTCCTTTGTCTCAATAGAGGTGGTTAATAGGTATAAGGACCTTCTTCCTAGGATTCCTTTCCCTTTTCGCACTTTGTTTGAGCCAAGCCCTAGGCGTCAAGCAGTTATAGACCAAGTAGCCAAGCTTTTAGTCGTTCACTACCTCTCTGCCTTGGCTTTCGAACGTGATTTCTTTTTCAACTCGATGACTAGCTTCAAAGCAGTTCACAAGTTCTATGCTAACTTGCATTGGAACTACGACACCCTTGTACCCCTACCAAATACTCAAGTAATCCTAACCTCTATGATTGTCAGTAACCATTTTCAAATCTCTGAGGATATCTTAAATGTCTTCTTTTCTGGAGATGACCAAAATGATACCTCGTGCAAGGATTATGGTGAGTACTTCGATCTTTTAGTTCCCGAAGGTTTCTACAAGAAGAATGAACTTACTCTCCCTGACATTCATTGCTACTTGAAGAAACCTGACGCTCCATATAAGAAGAAGAGAACCCTACCTTCCTCCTCCCTTGATCTCAGGAAGTGCATTTTGGCTTTAGTGATCAACTGCAACATCCATATGAAGAAAAACCAAATGGATATTTCTAAGAACACTACAGTCATCATGTACTGCATCCTCGAGAATATTGATGTCAAGTGGTCCCGATACATTCTACACCACATGACTTGCTTTGACACCGATAAGAACACCCGTGGCACCCATCCCCCATACCCAACCCTGATCTGTGGTTTGTTTCAGTTTGCTAATGAGAAATCACTCTTTTCTGACCTTCATTATAAGATACCCAGGAAGGGTGTATGTATCAATGAAACCTTAATTCAGAAGTCTATGCATGTGTTTGCCTCCACCACCCCTGGTGCTTCTCCCTCTGCCTCTTCCCCTACATCCCCTACCTCCTCTACTCGAGCTCCACCTCCTGGTGGTAAAGGGTTACACTGATGCAAGCTTCCAAACTGATCAACATGATTATAAATCACAATCAGGATTCGTGTTTTACCTAAACAATAGAGCTATAAGCCGGAAGAGTTCCAAGCAAGAGACATTTGTAGATTCTAAAATAGAGGTTGAGTATATTACTGCCTCAAATGTAGCAAAGGAGGTTGTATGGATCAAGAAGTTCATTATAGAACTTAGGGTTGTTCCAAGCATCATCAACGCAATCGAGCTATATTGTGACAACAATGGAGCTATTGCACAAGCTAAGGAACCTAGATCTTATCAGTGCTCAAAGAATATATAAATATGGTTCCATCTCATATGAGAGATTGTATAGCGAGGATATGTAAAGATTTTCAAAGTGCCAACTAAGAACAATGTTGTCGACCCCTTGAAAAAGGCACTTTCACAAAAAAAACATGATGCTCATGTTAGATCACTTGCAATATGATTCGTGGGTGATTAGATCTAAGTGCAAGTGGGAGTTCGTTGGTATGTATGCCTAGAGAGTCAATCATGTGATGATTGTAATGACTTAACTTGTAAAAATGATTTGATTATTAATAAAAGGGCAAGATTCCAATTTATTCTATTTAATTTAGTTATGAGATTATGATGTAACATTATAAATGTCTAGAGAATAATATTACTCGATGATGTATGTCTTCAAGTATGTGACTTGGGAGAAATGAGATCATATGGATGTTAAGAGTAAATATACATATTCTCACTATGTCCCTGATTGGTTGTTATTGTGGAAGGTTGATAGACAACAATGACACATAAGATCAGAGTGTGAGTTGGTTGATGATAGAGCCTCATTAGTTATGATATGGCAATATCAAACCAATCACATAAATACATGTAGAGAACAATGTACTAGACAGACCCACCGTGAGACTGACACATGGAAGCCATCATCATGGAAGTCATAGTCAGCTCTCACAGCGATGGTGGTGGTTGTGGTTCTTAGACTTGAAATCATTACACTCATCACATGTCGTTGGGTATGCTTTGACATCATCAAACATAGTCCTAAAACATGGGTTGTTATAAAGGTGATGATTGGGTGAATTTGACACTTGCGGATGGATTGTGAATGATAGAAACTAGATTTGTCCCTCCTATAGGAGTTTGATGTTCTAGGACTATTGATTAGAGAGACTGAGAAATGCATGGCCATGCACATATGAGTCAATATGTGATATTAAGCATATATATATCTCACACAGTCTGCTCTTGGTTCAACAAATAAGATTGAATAATGAAGAGGATGACTACTCCATGCCTTGAGTTCAATCTAAACATCAGTGACAAAGGAACTATTTAAACTCTCCAACACCATGCACAAAATGTAGTTTGAAGTTGTTCTTCAACTTTCCATTTACTTGGGTAGCATTGATGTGCGACTAGGCACCACTCACTATTTGTGATGTCATAAGTTGTTATGGACATTCACTACTAAGGTAATATGGGTCCTATAGGGTCACACACATAGGTCTAGACCTAGAAGAGTAGTTTGATCTTAAATGATAGATGAATTAATTGCTAAAATGTTTAGGTAATTGATTCACATAGCAAGAAGCCTGACTGTACTGCCAAATGCCCGTCTCATGGCATGAAACAACTGTCTAGAGTGCCAAATGGTCGTCTCAAGCATTGAAATGGGCATTTAGAGTGTCAGACTGATTTGAGATGAAATTGGCTATGGATTGAACTGACCAGCTCAACTTAGCTCACCAGACGTCCTTCTGGGTGAGTGAGATGGCCGTCTCGCATGGGTGAGATGGCCAAGTTCATCCGAGGGAGGATTCTAGATATTTCTAAGATCTTCCTAGTTGCACATTACTTGTTCTTTAAGGAATGAATATGTAATATTAATTAGAAATGAATTGCCAATTTTGTGTGTTAATGGGAAAGCTCCAGACAACCGTCTACACCAGATGACCATATGGACTAAGCCAGATGACCATTTGGCATGCGATTCGACCATCTGGCATGTCCGACGTCCGTTTCAACTACCACTGACTGCAAAAGTTCCAGAATTGTTGCAAAAATTTGAGATCTTCCAGTCCCTCCCACTCCCGCATAGATTGGGAACCCTGGCGGAAACCCCAACTATAAATAGAGGGGTATTGGGGGCCACCCAAAACACAACACAAACAATTGAGAATCGGTTACTCTGCCAAATGTTGTCCTCTCTGGTTGTGAAAACCTAGAGAGACCAAGCAAGTCCTACCCAAATATGGAAGGATATCAAGGGAGAGAATAACTGAAATCATTATTCTGGTAGACAAAACTGGTGATTAGTATGCCAACAGTATGAACAACTCCTTCCTATCCCTTCTAGCAGGACACCATGAGTTCTGGGAAGTTTGTGTGGACTTCTCTAGAGGCGGGAGGCCGTTGTCTGCCACTAGGAGTGCATCATCAACCAGAAGTCTGTGAAGAGAGGAGCTTCTATAGAAGACGACATACGAGTCTAATGTCCATGGAGGAGCATTCAGACAAGTCCCAGTGCAACTAGGAGTCAGAGTTTCACAACTACAATGATGAGGATTGTTGCTGGATATGCTTTCGGACCAAGTATGTCCTCGAAACCATACTTTCCATCTTATAGTTAGGGATCCGCTGGTTATGGGGAGTATGGTAGCTAAAAAAATTTCTATTGCCTACTCTATAGCCATATTTCCTTATAGAACCACCTTACATGTATATCGCCAACTTTTAAAAAATAAATACTTAACAATTTTGGGTTTAATCCTAATAGATCAAAGCATTAGGAACTTATAAATGACAATAGCATGACCAAATGCATTACTACTATGTAACCATCGCCTGCTTACTCTCTAAGTGTATTGCAAGATCTAAACATATCTCATCTAGAAAAAAAGTTTCTCATCTATCTTTGGGTCTCATGGTTACTACCTATCCCATGTGTGTAGAAACATCTAGTATTTTTGTATATTTTATACTATATTATTATATAGTTTTTGTCCAACAAACATATCATGAGAAAACCTCAAATTTTGTAGTTTAGTTGGAATTTGAAACCAAAACTAAACCTTGAAACTGAGTGTGCAACATAGGATAGGCTATAACCATGTGCCATCCTAAGGATATGATTTAGAAACTCTCTACTTGTGATATCTAACAAAAAATATAATACATGGACTTTCACCTAGGGTTTTTCTTCCTTATTAAGCTAGATTCATATGCCTCACATGACATGCATCTAATTTGGTGATTGGTCACACTACTTTTACCAAAGACTCATCCCCCTTAGTCATTGCATTACCCATACAGTGGACTTTCTAGAAGAAGTAGAGGAGAAGGACACAAGGAGGTGCACAAAGAACTGTCCAGATATAGAACATTTGGATGTGCTTACTCTTAGGTTTCGTAAAGGAATATTAGTAGGATTTGTATGTTCTAGTGAGTTTAAGACTTAGATTTCAATGACTTCATTTGAAAGAAATCACTTTTTAATTCTTGGATACCAACTATAAGTGACATTACTTTCACATCCAATTTGAACTATCAATGGATATCCAATTTATCAACAAAATAGGACCCACTCAGCCAAAATTTGAGTTAGTTTGGGAAGTAAACCTAGCTATATCATATACATACCAAGTAGGTTTACATAAACCATGAATCCTATAATTTTTGTATTTCATATACTAAAATCACAAATTGAATTTCAACTTTACATTATACGCACTAATGCCTTGTTGCATCAACCAAGATAACAACATGGAAGAGAAGGTCATGAATACACTCTTGGATGTGATATCCAGATCCAGTGGGCAATGGGAGGAGAATAAGGTGATGCAAACTTATAACTTTTCTTATATCATGTGAGGAATGTGATGATGCAACTCCTTGCTAGGTAAGGTGGAAAGTCAGGAAGGAATACATGGTGGTGTTAGGCTTCTCGGTGGCCATAGTTATAGTGTTATATGGTTCGTGCAACATAAGCTAAGGAGAAGGATAAGTATTGACAATATCAAATTCGATTGTATTCTCATATTTATTTCTAACATAGGTGAGGATGAGGATGCATTGGTTCATTTGCATGTTGTTATACCCAGATTATTGTTTGGCCTTGGTATGAGAAAAGGAATATTGAGGAGGGAGGAGAAGACATGTTTCTATTATGTTTGGTGGAGGGTGTTGCAATGAGGGTGAATATTGGGTGAAGATGAGAGGAAGCATAAGAGGGTGGGATATAGATGGTAGATGAGGAGTTGATAGAGGTGAGTGGTGTTTCTTCACCTTCACCAATATGTCCCCCTCCTTCCTTCTTCATTTGCCCATAATAGATGGAACTCCAAGATGAAATTGTTTACTCCAATACCTTCCTCTATTTTACTCATTCACTTCCACAAACTATTTACATCCAATCTTAGCCTAATGCCAATTTTTTCATTCTTCATAATACCTTCTAGTTGTATCCCCTACCCCCATCTTCAAATGAGGCTTTTACACCAAGCATCCATACCACATGAATTTAATATAAAACTCTATGGTATAGAAGTAAGATATACTATGTTAATGCACTAAATGCAATACAAGATTATCCAAGCCTGTGAGATATAATTTTGAAAAGTTTTAGTCCCAAGAAACTTTCTAATCACAAATCTGATGTATAAGATTTTACATAACCATATTTTGGATCTCAAAAAACTTTCACGTCAACCTATAGATGAAGGCATTGTCTTCCCTACAACTTATCCTAAGAGATAACACATTCTCTTTGTCGATAGAAAGATGGATTGCATATATTTTTATATGATCAACAAACCCACTATCAATATGAAATACAAACCTACCTATAATGAAGACATTTATATAAACTTAGAGATATAATTGTGTTATGCATGATTTTCCTAAATCGGAGTATCTGTAATTGAAGGTGAAAGAGCGTCATATTCCTAAGAAAATTTTAACAATATTCAGGAATTATATGTTCCTAGTAATTGCCTTATGTCTTGACTAGTGACCCATGAGTTTTTGTAAATATGACAAACAGTGTACTAACACCCTTCCTTGATTACTTTTTTAGTATTTATATAAGACACACCAATACAATATGATTCCTTGACCTACCACTATGAACACTTACAAACAATCCTTAATATCCTAAGAATAGGATAGTTATACGCGAAGTCTAAAATGTGAGTTTTAGATACAAATGATAGTGTTTCTAGGTCATGCTATGCTTGTGGGAATGATATATTATGATACATCCAAAAGTCTTGTCATTCCTTGATTTGAAATATCCTACGAATGCATACAAAATTAAAATTTTCTTTCATCTTGCAATTATAACAATTTTGATTCAAAATTTAGAAAATAGAACTATGTATACTAAAAATTACTACAAAGAATGAAGACTTATTTGTCCCCTCAATGTGACGCAATCTTCCAAGAAATAAAATTTCATCTTGACTTTCACCCATGTCCTTACACCTTCCTTTTGGAAATGATGTATTTGAAATCTACCTAGATGCATAATAGACAAGTTTTGGTTGTATCTTAGTGAAATATGTAAAGGTTGTATCTTACGCATTCCAAAAAAAATGATCTAATGAAGTTAGTTACCGAACTCATGATGTGTAACTATAAGTCTCATATTATTCTCTTATATTCTAGAGGAAGTTTCTATATGGAGCCGCTTTTATATATTTATAGATCTCAAACTAAAATACATGGTTCTCCATGCATATCTACTATAAAAAATGAATAGTATAATGTCTTTTAGGACTATGACTTCATCATTATTGATCATTCTAGAAAGGCATGTTGATCACTTAGGAAAGGCAAATTTTATAGAAGAATCCTTTA
Organism: Alisma plantago-aquatica; assembly: GCA_963693085.1. Lineage (NCBI taxonomy): Eukaryota > Viridiplantae > Streptophyta > Magnoliopsida > Alismatales > Alismataceae > Alisma > Alisma plantago-aquatica. The sequence goes on from OY856413.1 coordinate 1,652,558, forward strand.
GCTGAGAGAAGGTTGTAGGTGTATAGATTCTTGAATCTAAATAGAAGAATTTAGACACCTTAACTAATTGGAAATTGTGTATTTATGAAGACAATATTAAGTTAGTAAACATCAATATAATTGTAGGACTTCTTTCTCAACTCCTTTAAGCACAAAAGAGTAGTCTTGGCTTATTATACAAGATGGTTAGTGTATTAGGAAATTCCATATATACTCTTGCATTAGGGATATATGGAGGAATGTGATACAAAGACCATGTATGGGTACTTGAAGAGTCTAAATTAAGAATAACAATTCTATAGAAGGAACTGATAAATGTGTATTTATCACGTTTTTTACATCTTCTAGATATCTTTTTAAGCATGTTTTGTTGTTTATATTCTTAGTTTTATAATTAAGTGTACTATTTTAGAGTTCCTCTCTTTATTTGGAGTTTTAATTGTATTTGGTTAGATTTTGGTAGGAAAATGGCCTAATCACTCCAATCATTAATTTCTCTAAGAAGATATTTTACACAATTCCCGCAGTTCCTGAATTTCTATATATAAGACACCAAAACAGTCATAACTCCCACATACAAATTTTAAATTTTGAATTTAGATATGTTTTGAAAATATAATTTCAATTTATACAGGAAAAACATATTTTATGACGACTTTGGTAGTAATTTAACTATCTTCCCAACCAGTGAGTGTGTCTATTCATTTTACCGCAGTGCCTGATTTTAGTATATATCTTGCATCAAAATTGGCATAACTCTCACATCTCAATGAATAATTTAATGTTCAAATATGAGCTAGAAAGGAAATTCAAATGCCTATAGGAAAAATTATATTTTCGGGAATGATTTAAAGCTTTTGATCAGCCGAACTTTTCACAAAACTTGGGGAACGGGAATTCGTAGATACATAGTCAGAATTTGAAGGGTCAAAAGAAGGCAATCAATGATGTTCTCTATTGCATATTGAGGAAGAGAAAATTCTTGACCAAGACATATAATAGCCGTCTCTTTCACTTCCTTCTCCTCCCTTTCAGGGTTTTCACCCCTCCTTCCCTTTAAAAAGAGGGGGGACTCCACAAGAAAAAGATCATCGAGTCTTAATTATAATAGAGTCTTAATTTATGGTCTCAAATTTTGTATGCAATTAGTAGAGAAATTCTATCATTTTCCTTCTAAGTGTAATTTTACTTTCAAGAGCAATAACTTTGGCTCTTTTATTCTACATCTGGATCTTTCGTTCTCTGGTTCTCCTTCTCACTTTTTCTTCTTGGAGCAGGAGGAAAAGAAAACAAGCCATTTAATCATCACCACCTTGGACTCTATAGAGATCCAGAATTATGGTCTATGGCTCTCTTGCTTTCTTTCCTTGTTTCTCCCATCCTCACCATGAGTAGCGAGTAGTTTTCTTATCGATGTGAGGGGAATATCCCCTTAGCCATGAGTTAATCGGATTGAGCCTTTACACGACTATTTAGATGGACAGTTTTTAGTTTAGAAATCACAGATTAATTAATCAGTTTTATCGCTTGTTAATCCTGATGGATGTGATCGTAGAAATCAGGATTTAGAACGCCCAAACCAATTTCATGAGGATTTAGATGCAACCATGGAAAATCTTTTTTAGGATGAAGAACAAGGATACTTGAACACCAGGACCAATGGGTTCACGTGTAGTTCCTCTTTTCTATTTTATTTACAAATAAAGCGCATATCTGCTTCTTTCTTGTTTGTCATGTGTTGCTCAATTTTATTTTCATAAGAGCTAAGGCAGTGACACCCCTAAGCCTCGATGTCTTCCTTCTTGAGTTTAAACCATTCTTAAACATTTGCTTTCAATTCACCTTATATATTTTAGCATTTTACTTTTATTTAGGTAATTTTTTGTGCTAACAATTTTCTTCTTTTACTCTATATTATCTTAGAATAATTTTTTTCTTCCTTTGCATTAGTATAATATTTTATTCTTCTTGAACTTTACTTTCTTGCATTAGTTTAATCAAACCCCTCAAATTGAACTTTATTTTCTATCAGTCTTACAAAAATACCAAAACAAAATGATTTCAAAAATCAATCGGGTTTAAAAGAAAATGAATCTTAAAAATGTTGTCATTCAAGATTGATCCTTCTATACTAGTCTTAACTGGAAAGTAAAAAATGATTAACTGCTAGGATAATTATTCTAGTGAATTGGTGTGCTCTTTAACGCATATCAATTTTGGCACAGTTATCGGGGACAACAAATCATTTTCTCGAACCTTGAATTTTTTTTAATTTTTTATGCCTTCCAAGTAATATTGTTATGACCCACTCCGAGTTTAACTAGTAAGTATAGTGATTAGTGCATCACCATGTTGATTAAGCTAAGATAAATGTTCAAGATACGATTAGTGCTTTGATTAAGTTGAGTCAATCTAGTTAGCATGTTTTCCTGCTTTGAGGTTGTAGTGGATCTCACGCTTGAAAGTTTGCAAAAGAAATCACTTGAATCGGACCTTCGAGGCAAAAGTTATGATATTTTCAAGTTTCTTGGGTTGAAGCTGCAACTTACCAATTAATAGATCTATTAACCCCCTTTCCCTTATCTCTTACCTCCTGATCGGTGCAGGGCATCGCTTGAAGTGGGCGAACACAACAGTAGGCCGATCGGCCAACAGAGGGAGATGGGTGGGGTGATTTAGGGCCCGAGAGAGAGAGAGCCAGTAATCGAGCTTCTTCCTCTTCCTTTCCCCCTCTCTTCCTCGCCCCAACCACCCACGGCCTCGACCTGCTTGAGCAATGCTGACTAGCAGTAGTTACAGCTGTGCGGCGCCGGCCAAGGGCCCATTTTGGCGCAGCAAAGCACCTCGAATCGACCTCATCGACTCCGTCCTTGAGGCCTAAGTTCGAATCCACATCTCCCAGCCGCGATTAGCACCTAGCCGGGCCACTTTCCTCAACTTGTGCATGAGGTGGAGTTGCTGCTTGCAGCATGTCCGATCCAGGGTAGTACAGAGGTTGAAGACGACCCCACAGATTCCTAGAAGCAGGCTTTGGATAAATTTCCAGTTGATTTTGGCCATCTCGATCCTATGTGAGTAGAATCTCACTCACTAAGCAATACTTACTCCATGAAACAGACGATTTCGGTTAGATTTGTGTTTTTTTCATGGGTAACAGTGATTACCCAAGTGTCGTGTAGTCTTGGCATCGCCTGACTTTTTATTGCACGTTTCTCTTGTTCACGCTTTGCATGATCCTAGTTTATTAACTAATTTGTATGATTTGGATTATTGAAATTTACATGGTTGATAAAATTCTAATTTGCTCAGTTTAAGAGATTGAAGATAGTGGCACGACTTGCTTTGTGCATGACCCCAGGGTTACAGTAGTTGTACGGTTTGGGTATAAACTCAGGCTGTACGATTCTAGTAATTTACTAGTTGCACATTTTCAAAAAAAAAAAGATGATGACCTACAATGTTTCATTGGAAACCTGTTTGCATGCTCCCTGTTTTAGTTAATGTGTGTGGTTTAGTATTAACACGAATTGGCACGTTTTTCAAAGATATCATTAGAAATTCTCAGTTATTATTAATAATTCTTGCCATGATAAGTAATTAACTCTTAATTAAGTTATGTGATGCACAACTCAGGATTAGGGTTGATGTGCACGTTTTCCAAAAAAGCACAAATAATTGACAGGTGCAAATGATGATTACTCGTATGTCAAGTAATTAACTCTTATCAGTATATCAAGAAGTTCAATTGCATGATTCTAGTATATAAGTGCTAAATTGACATATATTCTGTTTAGTTAAGAATTTTAGTCTGCCTGCATGTATAGTATGTTGATTACTCAGTATATTACAGTGTTTTGAATATACTAATCTGCCAAGTTTAGAATGATATACATGTTGTATTATAAACTTGAAATAAATAGATGCGGTACCATAGAGATACCAGAGGCAAGTATAAGTAAGAGAAAGATACAATATAGTAAGAGTTTTCCAAGAATAATAAAATAATAGACTTAGGAGCCGTGAACACTGTAGATTCCCTATGAGAGGTTTGCGTCATAGGAATGAAATGACCTAACCCTGGTAGTGTCCAGTATACGGGGGTCAGGACGTACTAACATGTGGTACGGGGGATGAAGCCCTAGTGGAAGTCTCCTTAAAATACAACATGTAGTGTCCAACATCAACTAGAGGTCCTAGTGGCACTAGAGTAGAGAAAAGCCAATAGGTGGCTTGACTCTCCGCCTGTGTGCTCAGGTCAGAGGAGGAGTCCAGCTTTATGGCCCATAGGTGTGCCGAGGCCAGAGGGCCATTTTCTTGTTGCAGACCAGCGACATTGTCAGGCTTAGCATCCCGGGTGTGTCAGCTAAGTCTTGTACAGTGAGATCGTATTTCGTTACGGTACTTCATATGTAGAGTACACTGCATATGATCAGGGCATAAGATAAAATATGATAATATAAGTTTTAAAGAGTTTCTTATTAGTAAGAAAGGCTAAGAAAGATTCTGAGTACAGTTTCACAGCAGTTGTTCTTTAAATGTAATTTTTGCATTCTATGTTATTTAACTATATTGTTTTAGATCTGCTCAGTGTAGTAATTCCTGTATTTTATTTCAGTATAATAAACATAAAATGAGTTATTTGCAATGGTTGGATGAAATTCTATTCACTGAGCCAGTAGCTCACCAACTTACTGAAAATGTTTTTCAGGTCAACATCAGCACGAGGAAGCTGAAGGATCTTATCACCCAGGCTCTTAGAAGGTAGTTCATAGTTAGAATAGAGGTCTCTCAGTCCTTTCCCCTTGGTCCTTGGGGCATTTGGTGTGGTAGAGAGAGAATATAATGTAATATGTAGTTTAGTTTTAAGTTATCTGTTGTGCTTTATTTTCCGCATGAAAAATGTAATATGTTGTGTAAATCAGCTTTACCTACCTAGTAAAGTAAATAGTAGTTGCTTCCGCAGTTTAGTAAGATTTCAGTTTATTCCAAGTTATAAGATTTACTTTAGGTTAATTTTAATTGATTAAGAAAAGAAAAAGTTAAGGGTGGTTTACCAAGGTTGACTCTCCAGTCTTCGGGGTCATTAGAGATGGCACGGGGATCTGGGGGTAACAGCGATTGGTATCAGAGCCTAGGTTGAGTATGTAGTTACTTTAAGTCAAGGTCAGGGGACGATAAGAGACCAATAGGATTAGGACTTAGGTGTTTTCCTTCTAACTGCAATTTTCTAACAGGAAGTGTTCTGTTATACTATTGCAGATGACAGGAAGAGGACGTGGTCATGAGGACCAAGATGAGAGCCACATTGGACATGATCCTCAGGTGATGGGTCTAGGTGGTGGAGATGATGTGAATGAGGCATCAAGAATGTACATGATGTTTCTTAAGACTAGGGAAAAGTATAATATGGAGAGGCAAGCTTCTATCTCGAGCAGCAAGGATCTGATGAGATCATATGAATTGGTTAAGAAGCTTGGAGGTACCGAGTTTGTTGGAACTACAGACCCTGTAGTGGTAGATGAAAGGCTGAGATAGTTAGAGAAAGTGTTCCATCTGATGGAGCTGTCTGAGGAAAGACTAATCAATCAAGCAGTTCATTTGCTTAAAGGTGATGCAGAGCTCTGGTGGCGTGGAGTGGAAGATGAAAGGAGGAACACGGTATTGACTTGGAAGGATTTTGTTGATGAATTCCATCTTAAGTGCTACCCACCTACCTTTCTGAATGAGAAGATAAGACAACTGTAGAACATCAGACACGGGAATATGTCAGTGGGAGAGTATGAGGCATATTTCACCAGGTTGGTAAATTTCTGCCCGCAGCTCATCCCAAACAATGTGGAGAAGTGTAGAAGATTCCAGGATGGATTGAGGCCTGAAATCCGACATAGTATATCTGCAGTTGGTCGAAGAGAAATATAGAACTTCAGAGAGTTTTTTGAGGTAGCAAGACGTGTAGAGGAGTCTGTGAATGCTGATAAGCACTATGAGAATAGAAAGAGATATGGATACTTCGGAAGAGGACAAGCTAGTAGTGGACACTGAGGAGGTGGTGGTGGTTTCTTCTCAAAGCTTGGATGTGGATTTGGCTGTTACAGTAAACAAGGATCTAAAGATGTGATATCTTGTCAGAGTAGGGGAAGATCCAGTCCAGGGAGATGGAACAGTGCATCAAGAGGAAGGTCTTCTGGATCATCGACCTCAGTGATAGGTCCTCCAAGGAGAGAGATATCGATGTGTGATATCTATGGAAATCCACACTCCGATCAGTGTTGGGGTGCAGATTTTCAGGGTTGTCACATCTGCGGACAGGTGGGACACTTCAGAAGGCAATGTCCCCAGTTTCAGCAAGTGGCAACACAGGGTTCCCAGTCACAATACCAGAATGTTCCGAGACAGGCTCCAGCTAGAGAAGTGAGTATTTTAGTAGCTTCAGGTTCCTGAGGAGGAGGAGCACCCAGTGGAAGGGAAGGACAATGAGGAAATCATGGGATAGGAAGAGCTTCAGGATGCTTCTTCTCTCTGACACAACAAGAAGGTATTGTTTCTTCCTGAGTAATTATAGGAGAAATGCTTTTCTTTAATAGCATTTCAGTTACAGTTTTGATAGATCTGGGTGCTACTCACTCATTTATACAGAGTTCTATAGCTTGTGAGCTTAACCTATTAACCCAGGAGTTACCATTTCAGTTGTTATTGAGGATTCCGTTAGGTGAACCGACAATGTTGATGGAGTTTTGTCCCGGATGTTTGTTGACTTTTGGTAGTTACACCATTGCGGTTAACCTTATACCCCTAGATGTTAACTCTTTTCAAGTTATCTTGGGTATGGATTTCCTAGAGACGTATCGAGTTCAACTCGACTGTTGGAAGGAGGAGGCTGTCTTTCAATAGGGTGGATTTTCTTGTGTCTTTTCTGAAGATAGGAAAGTTTTGCCTATGTGTATCATATCAGCCGCTGTAGCTGATAAGATGTTGCAGAAAGGTTGTGAAGTGTTCTTGGCACATGTAGTAGATACTAGAGCAGAGAAGAACACAATCAGCCTATGGGATGTGCCAGTGGTGTGTGAGTTCCCAGATGTTTTCCCAGATGAGTTGCCAGGTCTACCTCCTAAAAGAGAGATAGAATTTGAGATCCAGGTGTTGCCAGGTAGTCACCCTGTAGTGCTTCCAGCCTACAAAATGGCACCTGCAGAGTTGAAGGAACTGAAGATCTAATTACAGGAGTTACTGGATAAGGGTTTCATTCGACTTAGTTCTTCTCCATGAGGAGCTCCAGTCTTGTTTGTGAAAAAGAAAGATGGTACTATGAGGTTATGTATAGACTACAGATAATTGAATAAGATCACCATCAAGAATAAGTATCTATTGCCAAGGATAGATGATTTGTTTGATCAGTTGTGTGGAGCGACGATCTTTTCTAAGATAGACTTGAGATCTGGATATCATCAATCAAGGATAAAGGCTTCAGATATTCCTAAGTTGGCTTTCTGAACAAGATATTGGCATTATGAGTTTCTGGTCATGTTATTTGGACTGACTAATGCCCCAAGAGCTTTCATGGATATGATGAACTGGATTTTCAAGCCGTTCTTGGATCAGTTCATAGTGGTTTTCATAGATGACATTCTGATTTATTCCAGAGATGATGAGCAGCATGAACAACATCGGAGGATAGTGTTACAGTTGTTGAGACAACACCAGTTATATGCTAAGTTCAGTAAGTGTGAGTTCTGGTTAGCTGAGGGGTCTTTTCTTGGCCATGTCATATCAGGAGATGGAGTAAGTATTGACCCTAAGAAAGTCTAGTATGTTCTACAGTGGGAGCAGCCTAAAACTCCTACTATGATCAGAAGCTTCTTAGGATTGGTAGGTTACTAAAGGAGGTTAATCCAAAACTTTAGTGTTGTAGCGTCACCTCTAACACACTTAACGAGAAAGTATGCACCGTTTGTCTGGTCAGACAACTGTGAGAAGAGTTTTCATATCTTGAAGAAGAGGTTGACTACATCACCAGTGTTGATCCTGCCTGAGGAAGATAAAGGCTACATAGTGTTTTGTGATGCTTCAAGGAGAGGTTTAGGCTGTGTGTTGATGCAGGAAGGCAAAGTAGTAGCTTATGCATCTAGACAAATTAAGAAGAATAAGAAGAATTACCTGACACATGATCTGGAGTTAGCTATAGTAGATCATGCTCTTAAGACATAGTGCCACTATCTTTATGGTGAGGTGTTCCAAGTGTTTACGGATCATAAGAGCTTGAAATATATCTTCACGTAGAAGGATCTGAATCTAAGATAGTGGAGATGGTTAGAATTGATCAAGGTTTATGAAGTTATGATAGATTATCATCCTAGAAAGGCGAATGTGGTAGCAGATGCCCTAAGAAGGAAGTCAAGTTCAATAGCTGATGTATTCTCTGTGGCATGTTTCAGGAGAGATCTTCTAGTAGAGATGTGGAAGTTGAACTTAGACTTAGGGGTGGCAGAATAGAGTGGGTTGATTACACAGATGCAAGTCAAGCCTACTTTTTATGATCATATCAAAGAACTACAACAGAGTGATAGTGAGTTACAACAGATCATGCAGGACATGACAGAGGGAAAAAGACCAGAGTTCAGGTTTTTAGATGATGGTTTGTTGTATCAGCATGACAGGTTGTGTGTACCTGGAGATAGTGATTTGAAAGAACATATTCTTGAGGAAGTGCATGCATCAATGTACACTATGCATCCAGGCAACACTAAGATATAAAGGAATCTTAAGGAGTTGTAATGCTGGTCAGGTATGAAGAAGGATGTAGCTGAGTATGTGGCTAGGTGCAGTGTGTGCCAGTACGTTAAGGCTAAGCATCAGAAACATGCATGTACCTTGCAATCTCTCCCTATACTAGAGTGGATGTGGGAACATATCACAATGGATTTTGTGGTAGGGTTGCCCAGGTCATCTAGAGGTTGTGACTCGATATGGGTGATTGCGGATAGACTGACTAAGTCTACTCACTTTCTTCCTGTCAAGTCAACCTTTGATGTCCCAAAATTGGCTAAGATATATGTGGATGAGATATTCAGGTTGCATGGTATCCCAGTTTCAATAATATCAGATAGAGATCCTAAGTTCACATCCAGGTTTTAGAATCAGTTGCATCATGCTTTAGGCACAAAGTTGAGATTCATTACATCTTTTCACCCGCAGACGGATGGTCAGTCAAAGAGGACCATTCAGACTCTTGAGGACATGTTGAGAGCATGTGTCCTACATTTCAGAGGAAGTTGGGAAGAACATTTGAGCCTTATAGAGTTTTCATACAACAATAGTGACCATTCCAGTCTTGGTATGGCTCTGTATGAAGCTCTGTATGGTAGAAAGTGTAGATCACCCGTATGTTGGTATGAGGTGGGTGAAAAAGAGATTCTTGGACCAGAGATAGTGAATTTGACTACAGAAAAGATTACAGTGATCAGAGAACAATTGAAAGATGCACATGACAGGCAGAAGAGTTACGCTGAGAAGAGGCGTAGACCTCTTGAGTTTGAGGTTGGTGATGAAGTGTATCTAAAAGTTTCACCATTGAAATGAGTGTTGAGGTTTGGCAAGAGAGGCAAACTGGCTCCTAGGTTTATGGGCCCATATCCTGTCATTGAGAGGATTGGACCTGTAGCTTACATGTTGGATTTTCCATCCAAGTTAGCTAATTTACATGATGTGTTTCATGTATCGATGCTGAAGAAGTGTTACCCTAGTACAAAGAAGATAGTGGACCCAGAACCTGCATAGCTCAGAAAATATGTGTCTTATGTTGAAGGACCAATACAAATAGTTGATCAGAGAATTAAGAAGCTCAAGAATCGAGAGATACCATTAGTGAAAGTTATGTGGAGGAATCACAACCTAGAGGAAGCCACGTGGGAGCTTGAGTCAGAGATGCATAACAAGTTTCCTTTTCTCTTTTAGGAATTTTGAGATGAAATTCTTTTAAGGGAGGGATATTGTTATGACCCACTCAGAGTTTAACTAGTAAGTACAGTGATTAGTACATCACCATGTTGATTAAGCGAAGATAAGTGTTCAAGATGTGATTAGTGCTTTTATTATGTTGATTCAATCTATTAGTATGTTTTCATGCTTTTAGGTTGTAGCAGATCTCTCACTTGAAAGTTTGCAAAAGAAATCACTTGAATCGGACCTTCGAGGCAAAAGTTATGATATTTTCAAGTTTCTTGGGTTGAAGTTGCAATTTACCCATTAATAGATCTATTAACCCACTTTCCCTTATCTCTTACCTCCCAATCGGTGCAGGGTGCCATTTGAAGTGGGCACACACAGCAGCAGGCCAATCGGCCAATAGAGGGAGATGGGCGGGGTGATTTAGGGCTCACGAGAGAGAGAGAGAGAGAGAGCCAACAACCGAGCTTCTTCCTCTTCCTTTCCCCCTCTCTTCCTCACCCCAACCACCCGCGGCCTCGACCTGCTTGAGCAACGCCGACCAGCAGCAGTTACAGCTGCGTGGTTTCGGCCAGGGGCCCGTTCTGGCATAGCAAAGCACCTCGAATCGACCTCATCGACTCTGGCCTTGAGGCCTAAGTTCGAATCTACAGCTCCCAGTTGCGATTAGCACCTAGACAAGCCCCTTTCCTCAACTTGTGTGTGAATTGGAGCTGCTGCTTGCAGCAGGTCCGATCCAGGGTAGTACAAAGGTCGAAGGAAACCCCGCGAATGCCTGGAAGCAGGCTTTGGATGAATTTCTAGTTGATTTCGGCCATCTCGATCCTCTGTGAGTAGAATCTCACTCACTAAGCAATACAAACTCCATGAAACAGATGATATCGGTTAGATTTGTAATTTTTTTGTGGGTAACAGCGATTACCCAAGTGTCATGCAGTCTTGGCATCGCCTGACTTTTTATCGCATGTTTCTCTTCTTCACGCTTTGCATGATCCTAGTTTATTAACTGATTTGTATGATTTGGATTGTTGAAATTTACACGGTTGATAAAATCCTAATTTGCTCAGTTTAAGAGATTGAAGACAGTGGCATGACTTACTTTGTGCACGACCCCACGGTTAGAGTAGTTGTATGGTTTGGGTATAAACTCAGGTTGTATGATTCTAGTAATTTACTAATTGCGCGTTTTCAAAGAAAAAGATGATGACCTGCAATGTTTCAATGGAAACCTATTTGCACGCTCCCTGTTTTAGTTAATGTGTGTGGTTTAGTGTTAACATGAATTGACATGTTTTTCAAAGATATCATTAGAAATTCTTAGGTATTATTAATAATTCTTGCCATGATAAGTAATTAACTCTTAATTAAGCTATGTGATGCTCAACTCAGGATTAGGATTGATGTGCACATTTTCCAAGAAAGCACAAATAATTTATAGGTGTAAATGACGATTACTCGTATGTCAAGTAATTAACTCTTATCAGTATATTAAGAAGTTCAATTGCTTCATTCTAGTGTATAAGTGACTAATGGACATGTATTCTGTTTAGTTAAGAATTTTAGTTTGCCTGCATGTATAGTATGTTGATTACTCAATATATTATAGTGTTTTGAATATACTGCTCTTCCAAGTTTAGAATGATATACATGTTATATTATAAACTTCAAATAAATAAATGTGGTACCATAGAGATACAAGAGACAAGTATAAGTAAGAGAAAGATACAATATAGTAAGATCTTCCAAGAATAATAAAATAATAGACTTAGGAGCCTTGAACACGGTAGATTCCCTATGAGAGGTCTGCGTCGTAGGGATGAAACAACCTAACCCTGGAAATGTCTAGTATACGTGGGTGGAATGTACTAACAGGTGGTATGGGGGACAAAGCCCTAGTGGAAGTATCCTTAAAATACAGCATGTAGTAGCCAACATCAACTAGAGGTCCTGGTGGCACTAGAGTACAGAAAATCCAATAGGTGGCTTGACTCTCCGCCTGTATGCTCAGGTCAGAGGAGGAGTCCAGTTTTATAGCCCATAGGTGTGCCGAGGCTAGAGAGCCATTTTCTTATTGCAGACCAGCGACGTTGTCAGGCTTAGCATCTAGGGTGTATCAGCTAAGTCTTGTACGGTGAGATCATATTTTGTTATGATTCTTCATATGTAGAGTACACTGCATATGATCAGGGCATAATCTAAAATATGATAATATAAGTTTTAAAGGGTTTCTTATAAGTAAGAAAGGCTAAGAAAGATTCGAGTATAGTTTCACAGTAGTTGTTCTTTAAATGTAATTTTGGCATTCTATGTTATTTAATTGTATTGTTTTAGATCTTCTCAGTGTAGTAATTCATGTATTTTATTTCAGTTTAATAAACATAAAATGAGTTATTTGTGATGGTTGGGTGAAATTATATTCACTGAGCCAGTAGCTCACCAACTTACTAAAAATGTTTTTCAGGTCAACGTCAACATGAGGAAGCTAAAGGATCTTATCACCTAGGCTCTTAGAAGGTAGTTCATAGTTAGAATAGAGGTCTCTTAGTCCTTTCCCCTTGATCCTTGGGACATGTGGTGTGGTAGAGAGAGAATGTAATGTAATATGTAGTTTAGTTTTAAGTTATCTATTGTGCTTTATTTTCCGCATGAAAAATGTAATATGTTGTGTAAATCAGCTTTACCTACCTAGTAAAGTAAATAGTAGTTGCTTCCACAGTTTAGTAAGATTTCAGTTTATTCAAAGTTATAAGATTTTCCTTTGGTTAATTTTAAGTGATTAAGAAAAAAAAGTTAAGGGTGGTTTACCAAGGTTGACTCTCCGGTCTTCGGGGTCATTAGAGATGGCACGGGGATCGGGGGTAACAAATATTCTGGAAGTTCTATCTTCTCTTTCTATTGAGTTTCCATTCCAGCAATATATTTTTCTACACTCAATATTCACTGTCATATTAATTGTGCATGTGACACTCACCGAGTGCCGATTCCACGTTGCTGTTTTTTAATTTGGAACCAGTGAAAATAAGGATTATTTTAATTGATGATGATGATGATGATGATGATAATAGCATATTCAATCAAGTAAAAACAACTCCACTACCTGAAGCTCCACTAAATACTTCCATTGTGGATGTTAAGCTAGTTGTTGTTAATGACCAATCTGCTTCCATTGAACCTTTTCTAGATAATGAACTGTCACCCTTGGAAGAATTCCAACGTGAAGTAGTAAAGATTCCATACAGCCTTGATCGGGAGATGGACAAGTGTTCTAAAGATGTTAAGGTTGCTATGAATGAAGAACTTTTTTTAGCTAGGGTTGCAGCTGTATGGGGCCCCGATTATCCATATAAGTAAGAAAAGGAGTGGATGGATGCCTATGCAGATAAATTCATGAATCAAGAATCTTTTAACAAAAAGGTTAAATACTGGTGGGCTTAAAGAACGTCCCAACAACCTAGGGCTCCACCACCCTTCTCGGTTGTAGGACTAGATTGGAGTGCTTACAATAATCATCCCATCTTGCTTGAGCCTATTGTGACCAATGTATCATCACCTCCCCAGGATGCACTGATGGATTCTTTTGAAAGTCGTCTTCATCAAGAGCACTATGCCCTCACTCAACCACCTCTTTTTCCACATCAAGTTGAACCTAGTGAGGTGATTTCACCACAAGAACCTTACATTCCATTATTATTTTGTGAGGCGATCCCTTCTGAGCCCATTGAGTTGGGAACATGTCTTATAAAGGAATAATATCTCCCCTTTAGCATAGTAAAGGATCTTGATGACTCTATAGACATCCATGTTGATGGGATCTATTATGAAGAATAGATGGAGAACTCCCCAATAGAGATGGAACAACCTGGCTTGATCATTTTTGATAATTATGATGACAATTAGACCATATGTGAGTCGTCAACACAAAATCCACTGGCTTCCGTCTATGGGGCAAAGGATTCGGATGCACCATGTTGCATAATCCACCAGGAAGACATACAACCCCATGTGATTGTTTACTCAGCTAACAAACCAGTTCTTCCAATACCAGCACCCTCTCCACTACATGTAGATCCAGGCAGCAAAAAGATACTCGAGTTAGAACCTCCGCTTGATCTTCCACAACACTACATTTGTTACCCAACATGCACTCACCAATCTCCCCCATCCACATTCATCTCCAACACTACTTTCCCTACTGAAGGAAGATATGTGGATCCTACTTGAAGGACTACGAGGTGATAAGCAACATCATTCTGAAAACCCCTTTAAGCTTCCACGACCACCCATCCATTGGGTGTATCATGAAGCTCCTCTATTCAAAGCACTAGCCATCATCGACATTCCCTTCAGATGAACCTTTTTTGAGCTACCAGGGCCTCGTGGTGAACCCAACAATTTTCTTCCCTCCATCTCAGGTTTGGGTCTTGCTCGGGAGCAAAATTCTAAGTCTGGGGTAGAGGTGAGTGGTATGTTTCTACTCCACCCCCCTTATCTTTCTTTTTTCTGCTTCTTGTTTTCCCTTGTTTTGCGTATAGTTTCTTTTATAATTTTTTCTTTTATGGCCATTATCTAGTAGGACATGTTTTTAATTCTTTTTTTGCAAAAAGGCCATTATCTAGTTGGTCATCATTTTCTATTTTATTTAGTTGTAAAGATCATTATCTAGTAGTCCATTGAATAGTCATATATCATTGTACCCCCTTGAATTCAGTGAAACTTTTTGTAAAATCTATTACAAATTGCCATGTCTGAAACTTTTATGTCACCTAGGATCCCTAATGACATCACTCCTTGGAATAGTTGGCAAGTCATATGGAATTGATCAAAACCAAGCATAATATTTTCTTTTTATATACAAATAGATTATCTTTTTATAAAACTTATATGGTGTTCATTACAGAAATATTCTAACTTGAGCAATGTCACTCTCTGAAAAATAAATATAGTTAAATGGTGAAAGCATAAGAACATTTCTTTTATCCCTCTATATTTTCTTCTAAAAAAGAGAAACACAGAATCACCATCAGATAAAAATCAAGTTCGGGGTGGCATGCTTCCCAAAAATAAAATTACATACCCCACAAAGGGGCATACCAAAAACAAGATGCCAAAGTGTACAAGAAAAAAAATGTGACCAATGTAGCCACAACTCTACAAAATCAAAATCTGAGTCAAATAGAGGAGGTATCAAAAAAATTTGTTGTTACTTCCTCCTTTGTTCACACCCCTCCTTCAACCTATTCTTGTGCAAATTACTAAAAAAAGTTCAGAAATTTAGTGTCAAAGCAACAGTAAGAGGAAGCCTATTTTCCTACAAATTCTCATTTCAAAAACAAGATTTGAAATTTGATCTTGATAGGGAACATAAAATTTTTTGCTATGTGGTTCTAAGATATTGGGTCACTTGGCCAAAATTTGGAGGTGAAGACTATAGTGATGTTATTAAGGTGAGAATGGGATTTTATAAGTATAAATTTGAATTTGTTTGTAATTTAATTTGCTTTGGCCACAGGAGGGTGCGACTCCTTCCGATTCCTTATGGGATAAGGAGATCGGAGTTCCAGGCAGTCTGTGTGGATGACTATAGAGGCGGGAGACTTCTACCGCTTGGAGGACAACTGTCAATCCCGACAGTCCCGATGAGACCAGGAGCTGCACAGACATCATCCGAGATCGGAGGTGAAGACCGCGCAAGCCGTGAGGTAACATCGTCGAGCAAGCCTCGGGACAAGGTACGCCTCTACAAACCATCCTTCCTATTGTATAGACGTTGGCACGATTCCTTTATTTTGGGTTTGGGAGAAGAATTTTTTTTTGTTTCCACTACCTCTGTCTCCTCTATAACCCAACAATCTTGTTAATGTCTTCTTGGGTGGGCTGCAATTTGTGGGCGTCATAATATGCCATCTCTGGGAGGGGAAGGAGTTTTTTTAGATGTTCTGCTTATAGTATAATTTATCTCCTTTCTGAGCTAGTATTCCTACATGGACGAGAGACTTGATGTCGATCTTTGTCTGTCCCTCTATTACTTTATATTTCTTCAACACTTCTGCATTCATAAAATGGTAGGCTATCTTTGTTATCTGGCCTCCCATGTATAAATCCTGGTTCCGCTTGGACTCCCTTCTCATAGCTTCTGACAACCTTTCAATTAGTATCTTCCCTATGTTCACATGCTTCCTTTTCAACATCAACCAAATTATGAACACATCTCCCTTTGTTACTCCCCTTGTCTCTGACCTCGTATATATCATGTTAGCTGTTATCTTTTGTATCATTTTGATAAAGCATGAGGTGATCAGGGTAGCCTTTGAGTTCTTGGAGTTATGTTTGTCTTCTCCTGTCAGGTCTTCCCACATCTTGTGGCTATCATATCCGATGGTCTCCTTCTCTCCCAGGGTGGTGGAGCAAGCTTGGGCTTCTGTTGTTGTCTTTGTGAAGATAGTATTCAGCATCGCTTATGTGATTGTGTGAGACTTTCCCCTAGTCTCACCTCCATATTGTAGTCTCCGCCCCCTTTTTGCATTCTTCTTCATCCATTGGGACCTTCTCCATGGAAGACATGAATTCGATCGTCAACTCCTTTGAGGACAGGGATTTAGAGGTGCATAGGGTGCACATGTTTTCTCCCTCTAAGAACTTGATGACCCTATCATAGACTCCCATCTTTTTAAAGTCGTCTACATCTAGGTACCTTGTGGGCCTGAAGATCTTGACCTGGGACATCCATTCGTATTGTGACTGGTGTACAACATCTTTTGGTACAAAGATAGGCCCGCTCTACTCTAGGGCTACCTTTTTAGTATCTTTTCCCTTCTTGTGGGCCATCTCTACCTCTTGCCCTTTTGTCTTTTTAGCAGCTATCACCTTTACCTTTTTGCTTCTTCTGGTCACCTTGGGCTCAACGTTCCTCTTGCCCAGACTCCCTAGTTCAAACTCTATGGGATGGTATTTTGAGGTTCATGTATGTGTTGCAATCTATGCAGTCTTTGACCCTTCTGGTGTCTGGTGACCCAGAATGTTCTGATTCATAGCTGTAGTTGTAGCCTCCTAGATGGTGGCAGGCTTGTATTGGTCTCCAAGGCCTTTGCTAGCTTCTCTACAATCATCTCTATCTCCTTCAATGAGATTGCCCTCCTTGCCAGTGAGTCATTGGTTGAAGCAGACATCTTAAAAATTTTCAAATTGATTTTATAATTAATTTATATCTTTAAATTCATTAGTGATTCTATTTAACTTTTCTCATATGTACATGTATGTTGTATATTTTCAGTCATTTCCCTAAGACCGCAGCCCTTAGTCATTACTCATGAAATGAAGAAAATCGCGACCACGATCCAAGATGATGAAAGTGAAGTGGTCGTGGTCGAAAGGAAACAACCAAGGGAGACCGTAACTCAAGGTCCCCACCGCAACCGCGGTTTAAAATACTTGATTTTTAGTTATTCATGAGCATTGTGACCCACATGAGAAAACTGGTGTCGCGACTCATGGTCAAGGTTCTTTTACCGTAGCCACGAAGTTGGGGGTTGACCTGTTCCATTAGGAACGATGGTCTGGCGGAGGGTCGAGGCTTTGATTGGAAGATTGTTGGAGGTAGCTGAAATGTCGATGCCCTTGAGATTGAAACATGCTCAAAAATGCCGCCCTAGGGCGGGCAGGGGTGCCCTGAAAACAACCAGCGAGAGGGAGGCGAAAAGATGATCGATGGAGTCATTGATGACACAACAAAGCCCAGACCAGTAGAAGGGGTAAAGGCATGTGAAAATGTCATTCAAAAAACAAACTAGGTTCGACGATCACTGCTGTAGAGTGAATCAGAAAACTATAAAATGTTCTTTAAAAGATTACCTTGGTTGTGGGAAATCGGAGAAATTTGGGGGTGAATGTTGGTATGTATGCCCTGAGAGCCAATCATGGGATGATTGGTGGGATACAATAAGATTGATTTGATAAACATCAAAGGCGAGCTTCCAATTCTTTCTGGTTCAGTCATATGAGATAGTGATAGAACAGATTGAATGTCTAAAGAATGACAGTACTCAATGATGTATGCTTTCAGGTTGAGGACCTGAACGATGAGATCATACGGATGCTAAGAGTTTGTACATTCTTGTTATGTACCTAGTCGGATGTCATTGTGGAAGGTAGATAGACAACAATGACACACAAGACTAGATTGTGGTGTTGGTTGATGACAGAATCTCATTAGTCATGATATAGAGATATCAAACCAAACACATAGGTACTTGTTAGAGAACAAGTGTACCGGACAGACCCACCGTGAGTTTGACACATGGAACCATGAGATGGTAGTCACAGTCAGTACTCACAGTGATGGTGGTGAGTGTGATTCTTAAACCTGAAATCACTGCACTCAACACATTTTGTTGGGCACACTTTGACATCATCAAACGCAATCCTGAAACATGGGTTGTTATAAAGGTGATGATTGGGTGGCTTTGACACATGGGGATTTTGAGGGGTGAGTGATAGATATGGGATTTGTCCCTCCTGAGGGAGTTTGATATCCATGGCCACTTGATGAGTAGGATTGAGAAAGGCGTGCATGCATGTGTGAATCAGTATATGATATTGATGTCATACATATCTCTTCCAGTCTACTCTGAGATCAAGGAAGTGAATGAACGTTGACAGGATGACTGTTCCATGCCTCGAGTTCATTCGGGATATCAGTGACAAAGGAATTATACATTCGCTCTAACACCATTCACGGATTTTAGGATGAAAGTTGTTCTCCAACTTTCTACTTTCACTTGGGTAGCACTGATGTGTGACTAGGCACCGCTCTTTGCTTGTGAAGTCATAAGTGTTATGGACTTTCACTGCCAACGTGAAATGGACCTGCAGGGTCACACACATAGGACTTAACCTGGAAGAGGAGTTTTGTCCACAAAGCAATGTTTAGATTGATTACTAAAGGAGTTTAGTAGTTCAATTAAACACTCAATCAGTCGATGGCTCAATATCGTATGGTTCAAGGTGTTGGACGCATTGATTGGAGTATCAGATTGATTGAAATTTCAATTGACTAATTTTGCCCAACCTGTGCTCCCAACCGATCGGTTCATGTGATGAACCGGTCGGCTGAGGTTGCTGAACCGGTCGGCTGGAGTGTCCAGGCCGATCGGCTCATGCCCAGGTTGAAATGACCGGTTCAAGGGTTGAACCGATCGGCTCAACTGGTGCAACCGACCAGTTGGGAAAAGTCATGTCGGCAAGAATTTTCCTTTGGTTTCAAATTGCCCAATTCGATTGGGAATAATATTGGTATTCGATACCAATTGGGAAAGAAACAAGGAAAGTCTTTTTGAGCCAGATTAGGACCATGAGCCGATCGGTTCAGGGCACCAACCGATCAGTTGGAGTGCCCCAAATGATCGGCTCAGGTCCAACCGATCGGCTCAATGGCCGAACCGATCGGTTCAGTTGTGAACCGATCATTTCAAGTTGCGAACCGGTTGCTTTTTGTGGAAAATTCTCAAACCCTTCTACTCCTGCTTTAGTCCCGCTTTGCCCGGGATGGAGAACCCTATCCCATGAATCTCCTATATATATAGGCGTATTGGGGGCTTCTCAAAGTACAGCTCAGTGCAACCAGTTGCTCTGTAAGTTGTCGTTCTCTCTGGTTTTGGTAACCGTGAGAGAGCCCGAGCAAGTGCTTCCCGCAAAAGGGAGGTGCAATAAGGGAAGGACAACTGCAGTTGCAACAGGAGGCAGGAGAGCGTGTTGGCGACTAGTACGTCAACAGGAGGGTGCGACTCCATCCACTTCCTTGTGGGACAAGGAGTGTGGAGTTCCAGGTGGTCCGTGTGGACTACTACAGAGGCGGGAGGACACTGCCGCTTAGGAGGACAACTGTCATCCGACAGTCCGGTTCGAGTAGGAGTTGTCAGTCCCGGTGCGACCAGGAGCTGCACAGACACCGTCGAAGTCTGGAGTTGAAGACCGCGCATTGCACGAGGTATTGTCGCCGAGCAAGCCTCGGGACAAGGTATGATTCCGCAAACCATCCTTTCCTATTATATAGACGTTGACGCGTTTCCTCGGTATGGGTTGGGGAGAAATTTTTTGTTTCCGCTGCCTTCTCTATCTCCCATAAAACCCAACAGTGGTATCAGAGCCACGTCAACTGCTCTATATTTTAGGAATATCGATATGATCGATTTTAGTTTGTCGCCTTTATTTATTGCGTACGATGCGAATAATATTGGCTTTATGCATGTCCAATCCTAAATCCACAAATCCCAAATTACATATATGATATGTATTATTAATGCACTCAATACGCGTCGCCCTTAAACGAGTTTTGTGGTGGATGTGTGTAGCGTGATTATGGCCTATAAACCCCTATCTATGATTGGTTGTGTGTGGTTGCTTGCATCTCGGTCTGCGCACCGATCTTCCCTCTCTTATTCCTGATGTAACTCGAAATAATTCGAGATCTTTCCTACCTTTGCTCCCCCGAATGTAACTCGGGGTTTCCCTTTTTAAAGCAATGTAATAAATAGGATAGATTTTATTTCCTGTTATGTCAAAGACCGGTGGACATCAAGACGACTGCTCAGACGGTCGGTTCAAGGCATGAACCGATCGGTTGACCTTCAAGACGGTCGGTTCAAGGAGTGAACCGATCGGTTGATGACCGGTTCGAGGAGCGAGATGAGCGGGTGGCGGACATGACGAGATGCACGACGACCAGGCGAACCGATCGGTTGGAGGAGCCAACCGATCGGCTGGTGGTACCCAGACGACCGGCTGGAGAGTACAGATCATTCATGGGATGAGTTGATCAACTCGGAAGGCAAGGCACAAAGTTCATCTTGTACAGGTTGCATGTGATGTTGACCTAGATGACCATGATTCCTCTTGGCTCGAGGAATCACATTAGGATGGCCATAATCATCGCTTTTATCGTTTTGTGCATGTTTTAAGTGGGATATAGTATGTATATGATACATACTATGTATTGTGGTGATTGGATATGTATATGTATATAAAACCAAATCCCTCATTAAAATATTAAGTTTTAGATGCCTTCCAAATGTGACACACGTGAAAAGCTTGATCGACCAAGTGTGGGCACGCCCTAGCGTGGTGCACCGTCTATCTCGTGGAAGCGTGAAGGATGAATGTGTGGGTCTGCCCTAGCAGGGTGCATATTCATCGTGTTTGCTTTGGGTCGGACTTAACAAGGTGATCTAGATGGGATCTAGTACCTTGAGGCATGGAGATGATCATTGCAAGGAGTTGTATATGACATCTTATCAAGAGTTTCATATGATGCAATTGGCAAAAGTTGCCTACCTGAGAGATCTATGTTGTGGGTGACAGCCCTAGCTGGTCCATGACTTAGAGGATTTCAGGATCTTGCCCACTAGAAGGTTGTACGCTGCAATATTCCAAATTGATGGTGAGGGCTATCAATTTGAAGTAAAATAGTGGGAGTGATAATTAATTAAAGGCCTAATTATATCGTCAAATTTTCAAATCAATCAAATAAGTCAAAAATGAGTTTTGGACTAAAATTGCATATTTTCCTTTTGTAGTTCAAATGGCAACAAACAACAACAACTTTTCTTTGCGATCGGTCCTTGACAAGGACAAGCTAAATGGGACAAACTTCCACGACTGATATCGGACATTGAGAATTGTTCTCACTCAAGAGCACAAGCTCTATGTCCTGGATACTCCAATTCCAGAGGAACCCGCTCCTAATGCACCAAAGGCAGAAAGGGATGCTTACAAGAAGCATTCTGATGATGCCATTGATGCAAAGTGCTTGATGCTATGTTCAATGAACCATGAGTTGCAGAGGCAACATGAGAATATGGGTGTCATAGAGATGATTCTGCATCTCAGAAACATGTATGAAGATCAGGCACGGCAAGAGAGGTACAATGTTTCTAGGGCGTTGTTCAAGTGCGTCATGACAGAAGGAGATCCAGTTGATCCTCACACACTCAAGATGATTGGGTATGTAGAGAACCTGCAGAGACTGGGATTTCCACTGAGCCAAGAGTTGGCTACTGACGTGATACTGCAATCGTTGCCAGAATCTTACAGTCAGTTTGTGATGAACTACAACATGAACAACTTTGATAGGCCACTGTCAGAGTTGTTGGGCATGTTGAGGACAACCGAGTTACAGATGAAGAAGGACAAGCCTAAGTCCATGATGGTGATCACGAGCAAGAAAGGCAAGTCCAAGCGCAAGGGCAAGGGCAAAGCTAAGAAAGGTTCTGAAGCTAGCCAGGAGTCCAAGCCATCTTCAGCTCTCAAGGCCAAGGGAGGCGTGACCAAGAAAGGAAATTGCCACCATTGTCAAAAGCCAGGACATTGGAAAAGGAATTGTCCTCTCTACCTGGAAGAACAAAAGAAGAAGGAGGCGACTGAAACCTCTACTTAAAGGTGTCATGAAAGTAAACTTGTAACACTTTTGAGATATATGATATCAAGATGTAAAGTGTAAAGCATTCTTACTTGGGGCAAGTGTTTCCTTTATAGATAGGAATACTTTAGTTTATTTTCAGCCAATAAGGCATGTAATACAGTTATGAACTGCTATTTCATACTTGCCAATAGATAGAAACACTTTATTTTTGCATATTGTATGACAATGATGGAAATTAATAAAGAGATGTTTCAATTTATAAAGATGTGATCTTTGTGGCAATGCCTTATTTATCTTGTGATATTTGATATGCATGAGATAAGACAATACCTAAAAGTTATAGATAACTCAAACATTTTTTAATTAGCATTAATCATGAGAAATTCATTTCTAGTTTCCATGTGATGGATAAAACTAGACTCTTTTGGTTAGAGAACCAGTAAGGGACATTAATATCTTGGACATGATTAATCAATCTTCACTAATGTAGTGGGATAATGATTATCCTATTAGGTATAATACATGTGATGTATTTGCATACCTATTGGAATAAATGCTAATACTTCAAATGGTGTTTAGAGAAATACCAATATGAATATCTTGAAGTGTTCAAGATTATCATAAATGAAGTACAAATTTGGTAAAGTATTAATTCTTGATGAGATCAATGAATGAAATACTTGGACCAAATGTTTGAGATCCTTATGAGTGATTATGATAGTGTATCATAGTAAACTCATGATTAAGGCATGGTGATGTCTGAATCAAGAAGGAATCATACTCTAAGGAGTTAGAGAATGATTATCAAATAACTGAATTCTTCTTAATAAATGAATACCCCACACTAATAAAAGAAATTAAGAATCACAAGGGTTGTGAGTTCTTATATCTTTAACATATACACCTCAATTATCTATGTGATCAGTTGTTCATGTGATGAGTCAACTATCAAGATGAATATGAGGAACCGAATCTTGAGTTATGGTTTATGACTGTTACATCCTAAATGACATCCATGTGAACCATAAGGTATGACCTTGATGGTAGCACTCATTGGATCATATCCATAAGTACAAACGAGTCTTAAGTGTTAAGACACATGGATAACATTTTGAGAAGGATGATGCTTGTTGATTGCAACTTAATGACTAAGAAATTTGGCATATGGATACTAAAACCGCATTCCTATGAGGAATAAAACCAGGATGTGTACGTGACACAACCTATAAGGTTTATGAATCCACTAATGCAAATGAAGTCTATAAGTTACAATGGACTAATCAATGTGATTGATTGAGTACAAGCAACTCAAAATTGGATCTTTACTTTGATGATATAGTCAAAGGGTTTGACTGATATGTCAAAGATAAAGAAGGGATCTGTGATTTAGTGGGAGCGTATTCACATTCCACATATTGATGTGAAATGGAAATGTTCTAGATTGGAAATCCAAAAGTGGAAATTATCTTTAAGGAAGATAGAGATGTTTCCTATGTGATAGGAATAGAGATCTATAGAGATAGTTCTCAGAAAATCTCTTGACCTGGAAAGAGAAAGCATACATAGGGAATCTGTACTGAAGTGTTCAGTATGCACAGATTCAGTGGGAGAAAACTTGTCCATGTTACATGGAGTTAGTATCCCAAGGCCAAGTGTCCAATTCTTATGAAGAATGGGAACACTAAGGATAGATATGGATCTATCGTGTATGTAATCATCCCATTATCTTGCATGTATGACATGGCAAGAATAAAATGCATTCATCATCTTGTATGTAGGACATGGCAATATGATGTGCTCATCCTGATAACTCGTATGTGGGACATGACGAGTGGAAGTCTGTCTGTTTCCAGTAAGGGTTACTAGAATACCATAAGAACTTGATAAGTGCTTGTGAAGTACTAGTTCTATGGAGATAAGGAAGAGTTCGATGTAAAGAGTTACATTGATGCGAACTTCCGAAAGGACAGAAAATTAATCGCAATATATACATGAGATGTATAAAAGTGAAAGTTTTTTGATAATTGGAAGTGTTCCAATAAAGCCATTTAAAAGGGAAATGCCGAGTATCTATGTGTTAGAGAACAACAATGGATACTATATGGATCTGAAAGTTCATGAGATGAACTTATATTCCACTCATTGATGACAAGTCTGGAATCCTTGATCATGCAATGTGGCTAAAGGTTAGCAATGGAATACTAGATCACATATTACGGCAACTCCATCTCATACGTGTGACGTACAGCGAAGAGATGTGAGACATGCAATTTGTACAGATTTTGGCAAGGTGTTTCCATTTCTCACTATGTTGGCACTAGAGCGCAGTAACATGTGGGACATGTCTGAAGATCACTATGAATATGATTCAAGGGTGATTGGCTCGCAGTGCAAGTGGGAGTCTGTTGGTATGTATGCCCTGAGAGCCAATCATGGGATGATTGGTGGGATACAATAAGATTGATTTCATAAACATCAAAGGCGAGCTTCCAATTCTTTCTAGTTCAGTCATATGAGATAGTGATAGAACAGATTGAATGTCTAAAGAATGACAATACTCAATGACGTATGCTTTCAGGTTGAGGACCTGAACGATGAGATCATACGGATGCTAAGAGTTTGTACATTCTTGTTATGTCCCTAGTCGGATGTCATTGTGGAAGGTAGATAGACAACAATGACACACAAGACTAGATTGTGGTGTTGGTTGATGACAGAATCTCATTAGTCATGATATAGAGATATCAAACCAAACACATAGGTACTTGTTAGAGAACAAGTGTACCGGACAGACCCACCGTGAGTTTGACACATGGAACCATGAGATGGTAGTCACAGTCAGTACTCACAGTGATGGTGGTGAGTGTGATTCTTAGACCTGAAATCACTGCACTCAACACATGTCGTTGGGCACACTTTGACATCATCAAATGCAGTCCTGAAACATGGGTTGTTATAAAGGTGATGATTGGGTGGCTTTGACACATGGGGCTTTTGAGGGGTGAGTGATAGATATGGGATTTGTCCCTCCTGAGGGAGTTTGATATCCATGGCCACTTGATGAGTAGGATTGAGAAAGGCGTGCACGCATGTGTGAATCAGTATATGATATTGATGTCATACATATCTCTTCCAGTCTACTCTGAGATCAAGGAAGTGAATGAACGTTGACAGGATGACTGTTCCATGCCTCGATTTCATTCGGGATATCAGTGACAAAGGAATTATACATTCGCTCTAACACCATTCACGGATTGTAGGATGAAATTTGTTCTCCAACTTTCTACTTTCACTTGGGTAGCACTGATGTGTGACTAGGCACCGCTCTTTGCTTGTGAAGTCATAAGTGTTATGGACTTTCACTGCCAACGTGAAATGGACCTGCAGGGTCACACACATAGGACTTAACCTGGAAGAGGAGTTTTGTCTACAAAGCAATGTTTAGATTGATTACTAAAGGAGTTTAGTAGTTCAATTAAACACTCAATCAGTCGATGGCTCAATATCGTATGGTTCAAGGTGTTGGACGCACTGATTGGAGTATCGGATTGATTGAAATCGCAATTGACTGATTTTGCCCAACCTGTGCTCCCAACCGATCGGTTCATGTGATGAACCGGTCGGCTGAGGTTGCTGAACCGGTCGGCTGGAGTGTCCAGGACGATCGGCTCATGCCCAGGTTGAAATGACCGGTTCAAGGGTTGAACTGATCGGCTCAACTGGTGCAACCGACCAGTTGGGAAAAGTCATGTCGGCAAGAATTTTCCTTTGGTTTCAAATTGCCCAATTCGATTGGGAATAATATTGGTATTCGATACCAATTGGGAAAGAAACAAGGAAAGTCTTTTTGAGCCGGATTAGGACCATGAACCGATAGGTTCAGGGCACCAACCGATCGGTTGGAGTGCCCCAAACGATCGGCTCAGGTCCAACCGATCGGCTCAATGGCCGAACCGATCGATTCAGTTGTGAACCGATCATTTCAAGTTGCGAACCGGTTGCTTTTTGTGGAAAATTCTCAAACCCTTCTACTCCTGCTTTAGTCCCGCTTTTCCCGGGATGGAGAACCCTGTCCCATGACTCTCCTATATATATAGGGGTATTGGGGTCTTCTCAAAGTACAGCTCAGTGCAACCAGTTGCTCTGCAAGTTGTCGTTCTCTCTGGTTTTGGTAACTGTGAGAGAGCCCGAGCAAGTGCTTCCCGCAAAAGGGAGGTGCAGCAAGGGAAGGACAACTGCAGTTGCAACAGGAGGCAGGAGAGCGTGTTGGCGACTAGTACGTCAACAGGAGGGTGCGACTCCTTCCACTTCCTTGTGGGACAAGGAGTGTGGAGTTCCAGGTGGTCCGTGTGGACTACTACAGAGGCGGGAGGACACTGCCACTTAGGAGGACAACTGTCATCCGACAGTCCGGTTCGAGTAGAAGTTGTCAGTCCCGGTGCGACCAGGAGCTGCACAGACACTGTCGAAGTCCGGAGTTGAAGACCACGTATTGCGCGAGGTATTGTCGCCGAGCAAGCCTCGGGACAAGGTATGATTCCGCAAACCATCCTTTCTTATTATATAGACGTTGACGCGTTTCCTCGGTATGGGTTGGGGAGAATTTTTTTGTTTCCGCTGCCTTCTCTATCTCCCATAAAACCCAACAGTGAAGGGCTAGTAGCGGCGGTGATTCAAGCTTCTACTGTAGTGGCAGAGCAAGCTTAGTCAGAGTCGTAGGCGAGAGCACTGGCGATTCATTCTTCGGTTTGAAGAAAACTGAGATTTTAGGCGAGAAGAACAGTGTTCCAAGGGTTTAAGAATATATATAGGAGAGACATCGTGACTCACGATGCAAACAAGGACCACGGTCGTATTCGACTCTCTCTATAGCAAGGACCTCGAGTCGCAGACTGGTAGTTCTAAGGAGAACCACCTTGGGTCGCAGTGCATCTCCTTGCATGGAGCAAGGTTAACACCTTGACTGCGGTCATGACTGTGACCATGGTCATAACCATGACTTGTGATCCACCCAAACCAACTTCAACACTTAAACCAAAACATTTACTTGAAAGAGGGTAACATCATCCAAAACATAAACTATATCTGTATATACAATCTTACTAGAAAAGGGAAAATTTAACAAACTAAAGAGAAGGAAAGTCAAAAGTTTAAAATAAAGGAGAAACATCAACTCAGGTAATCTACAAAAACTTGGGTTGCCTCCCAAGAAGTGCTTGTTTAGAGTCTCTAGATTGACTTCCCAATCATTCACTTTCTGACTTCCTCATCTAACTATGGTGTCTCATCATTCTTTTCATTTCATGGCTGGCTGGGTTCCTCCAAACTAATTTCTGACCTTCTTACAAAGGCTTCATCTTCATATAATCTCTTTACCCTATGTCCATTAACCTTGAAAGTGCCCATCTTTTCTCCTGAAATTTCCATCATTCCTGATGGGTATATCTTCACTACAGAGAAAGGACCTGACCACCTGGTTCTTAGCTTTCATGGGAACAGTCTGATGCTCGAGTTAAATAGGAGGACCATATCTCCTTCATGAACATCCTTGTTTTTCAAGTGGGCATCATGCCAAACTTTAGTCCTTTGTTTATAAATTCTCACATTCTCATACGCATGCAATCTCAGTTCCTTAAGCTCTTGAAGCTGTAGAAATATTTTATGGCCCGCTTTGTCAAGGTCCATATTCAGAAATTTGATGGCCCATAGAGCTTTGTGTTCAAGATCAAGCGGTAAATGTTAGGACTTTCCATAGATAAGCCTGTAAGGTGTTGTCCCTGTAGGTGTCTTGTATGCAGTTCGATAAGCCCATAGAGCATCATCTAGCTTCATTAACTAGTCCTTTCTTGTCTTACTCACTAACTTCACTAGAATTTGCTTGATTTGTCTGTTTAATACTTCTACCTGCCTCGATGTTTGGGGATGGTATGGTGTGGTGACTTTTTGTTTCACTCCATATTTCTTCAGCAATGCTTCAACTTGTCTTTCTCTAAAGTGTGATCCCCTATCGCTTATGATTGTGCAGGGCACTCCAAAGTGTGGGAATATGATTTTTTTCAAAGAGTTTAATCACAGACTTGGAGTCACACATTGGAGTGGTGAATGCTTCGACCCATTTTGAAACATAATCGACAGAAATAAGTATGTATTGCTTTATTTTTTATGATGGAAATGGCTCCATATAGTCATTTCCCCAGACATCAAAAATTTCAACTTCCACCCATTCCACCATGGGCATTTCATTTCTTTTTCTTATGTTCCATGTGATATGGCATTCCTTACATGCTTTAACAAAATATGTTGCATCCTTGAAAAGTGTGGGCCAATAAAACCCAGATTGCAGTACTTTCGCTATAGTTCTTTCTCTACTGTGGTGCCCACCATAGGGCGAAGAGTGACACTCTTTTAGAATTGAAGGAGCCTTATCCTCTGGTATTCACCTATAGTATAGATTGTCAAAACACCTCTTGAACAGTAATAGGTCATCCCAGTAATAGTTATTGACGTCAGAAAATAGTTTCTTCTTCAGGTGGTATGTAATTTCAGGTGGCAGCTGGCCACAGGCTAAATAATTATAGATATCGGCGAACCAAGGCAATCTCTACTCGTCAGATTGAGACATCAGTAGAGCTTCATCAGCATAATTATCATTTATGGGTAACTGATTCTCTTCATCAAAAACTATTCTAGACAAGTGGTCTACGACAACATTCTCTTTCCCCTTCTTATCAATGATTTCATGATCAAATTCCTGCAATAGTAGAGCCCACCGCAAAGGTCATGGTTTGGTATCCTTTTTCTTCATCAAGTATTTAATTACTCCATGGTCTATATATAACTTCACCTTTGATCCTATTAGGTACAACCTAAACTTGTCAAAAGCAAAAACTATTTCTAACATCTCCTTCTCGGTGGTGGTATAGTTTACCTATTCCTCATCTAACGTGCGACTGACATAGCAGATTACATGGTGCTTTTTGTCTTTCTTTTGACCTAGGACAATTCCTATTGCATAATCACTAGCATCGCACATTATCTCGAATGGTAACTCCCAATCCGGGACTTGTAGGATTGGCGCAGTTGTTAATGCTTTCTTCAGGGTATCGAAAGACTCCAAACACTCGTTGCTGAAATTGAATTCGATGTCTTTGAGTAAAATATTGGACAAGGGCTTCAAAATCTTTGAAAAGTCTTTTATAAACCTCCTATAGTATCGTCGTGGGAAATCCTTCTCTATACAAGTTCTCGTACGAGGTTTTTGAATAGAACTTCGATAGGCGAGAGGTGTAAGCACCGCGAGGTGTGAAGCGATCTCGTACTAACGTTTGCCTGGTTGAAATGCATTTCTTTTGTCTTTTCAAAACAATGGAAGAACCAACCTGGGGGAGGGGAAGTACAACAACATTGGGGCTTCGACGGGGATCCGTGGGATGGGGTGGGGGGAGGAGCAAAGCGGATGGTGGAAGGGGACGGTGTGACCAATAAAACTTCTTACTCTCGTTACAGACTTCGGTGGTGGAAGTTTCGATATGGATTCTGTTTTACTCATCTACTTTGATCCCCTTTTTAGAAATTTTGTGCCCCAGGACTATGCCATTCCCTACCATGAAGTGGCACCTTTCCCAATTCAGAACCAAATGTTTCTCTTCGCATCTTTTCAAGACCAGGGATAAATTTCTCAGACATGCATCAAAATCCATACCATAGTCATCCATAAAGACTTCTACGATGTCCTCCAAGAAGTTGGAGAAAATCAAGATCATGCAACGCTGGAATGTTACGGGTGTGTTGCATAATCCAAATGACATTCTTCTGAACACATATGTGCCATAGATGCACGTGAATGTCATTTTTTCCTGGTCATCCAGGTGAATGGGGACCAGGTAAAAACTTGAATAGCCATCCAAAAAGGAAAAAGAGTCATGATGAGCCAACCTTTCTAAAACTTGGTCAATGAATGGTAAGGGGAAATGATCCTTCCTTGTGGCGGCATTCAGTTTCCTATAATCTATGCACATTCACCATCCTGTAACGATTCTAGTGGCGACTTTTTCACCATTTTCTCCCTTCACTACTGTCATTCCTCCTTTCTTAGGCACTACGTGAATGGGACTCACCTAATTACTATCGCTAATCAGGTAGATAATTATGGTGTCTCACAGTTTTAGTATTTCCTTCTTTACGACTTCTTTCAACATTTGGTTTAGCTTTCACTGGGACTAAACTAGCGTCTTAGCATACTCTTCCAAATGTATTCAGTGCATGTAGAGAGCTAGGTTAAGCCTCTTGATGTCATCTACAGAATATCTTATTGCCTTTCAATGTTCTTTCAACTCCTTTAGCAGCCTTTCCAATTATTCTTCTATCAGGCTTGCATTCACAATAACAGGGTTCCTCTCCTCGTGGTCTAGAAACTCATACTTTAGCCCTTCTAGAAATGGTTTTGGGCTTCGGCTTAGGTGCCACTTGCTCTTTAGGAGAAATGTTCGAGTGAAGCATACTTAACTGTTTCGATAATTTCTTCTTCATCACTAAAGTCTCCTTTGTCTTGATTTAGATAGTCAAGGATTTCAACCACCTCAGGGTCTTCTATAGTCGGATTGGGGTTATTCAAGGCTCACATTAGGGGGTCCACAATGGCTTTTTCTTCTTGCACTTCCTCACAGTACTGGTTGTAACTATCCATAAAGTAGACCAACTCAAAAGGAGATGATCCTTTCATGGCATCTTAAACTCAGAAGTCTACGTGGTCACTGCCCACATGTATGGTAATAATCCCCTCCACAACATCTATCAATGCTCTTCCAGTTTCCAAGAATGGTCTCCCAAATATCATTAGGTACCTTGGGTATTCAACTATGTCAATCACCATGATATCGCAGGGAATAAAGAATCTTTCAACGTGAATGGGTACGTCTTTGACTATTCCCACAGTTCGTTTAAAATTATGATCAGCCAATTCAATCCTCATGTTTGTTTTAACCATATCTGTCAGCCCAAGTCTTTGGGCTAGACTCAAAGCCATAAGACTAATGCTTGATCCCAAATTTGCCAGACATTTTCTCTCCATTGTCTCCAACACTGAATGGTATATTGAATGCTCCAAAGTCCTTCTTCTTTGTTGGTAGCTCTGCCTGGACGAAAGCACTTGACATATTAGCTAACTACACTATCTTGATATGGTCCCCTCTCCTCCTTTTGGTGATGAGATCTTTGAAGAACTTGGCATAGGTCAACATCTCCTCTATAGCATCCAGGAATAGAACATCCATATGTAGTTTCTTTACTGCTTCCATGAACTTCTCGTATCTTCTCTTCAGGTGTTCCTTAATGAACTTATATGGGAATGGGACTCTCAGTGCATATGGACTCTTCTTCATGAAAATCTCCTCGACAGCATCAGGTTTCCTAACTTCTTCATCTTTCCCCTTGCTTTCTTCCACTTTTTCTTTATCAACGGATTTTTCAGGAGCGACCTCTTTCTCAGGTGGTTGTTCATTATCCCTTCTTCCCTCATTGTTGCTTCTAGTTCCTGAGTTACTTAGCATCCTCCCAGATCGGAGGGTAGCCATCTTTGCAGTTTTGGTGTTTCATGGAATTTTTCTAGAAGGATTCTTTACCAGCTCTGCCAACTGCACTGGCTATTGGTCAATTTGACGTTGATGGGTCTACATGTCAGCCATCTAAACTTGCATAGTGGTCAAAACTCCATAGTTAGCCAGAGTGCTTTGAGCTAACTAATCATTCACCATTGCTTGCCTTTTAGCAAAATCAAATAGCTGGGTGACTAAATCTGACTGCTTGTTATCTGTTCCCTATCCTGACCCTTGGTTTTGGTTCTGCCCTTGATTTGGTCATGTGCTTTGACGGTTCAAATTCTTACCTTGACCCTGATAGTTGTTCTTATTTGTCTGATAGTTTGTTGTTCATGTATATTGGGTATGTTCGCTTCTCTTTTCAAACCCTGGGGGTGGTTTTTGTGAGCTATTTAGTTGGTGTGAATTCTCAGCTACATCTTTATTTCTATAACTAAAACTGGGGTGGTATGGCCTCTTGAAGTTGGTGTAGGAAATGTTTTTCTTATCCTCTTCACTTTCACTTTCATCACTTCCCTCGGTCCTGGTGTAGATACAGTTATCAACCCCATGCCCCCTTCTCCATAGGTGAACACTTCATGACCTTCTCGATATGCTTCTTGCCCTTAACTCCAGTATCTTTCAGCTATTTTACATCAGTTGCTATTTTCTAAATATGTGTCGTTATGGTCTTTAAAGCCTTGGCTTCAATAGACGGCCCTTCAGACCCTACTTTCCTCGTTGGCCCTATGTCATTCCTATCATAGTCTATGCTTTCTTGCAGTGCAGCCATGTTGTCTATTATCTTCATGGTTCTGCTTGGCTTCTTCCCAAGGGAATCACTACCAGCGGTTGCGTTCAATGAAGTCCTTTCCGTAGGAGTTAGCCCATTATAGAAAGTGGTCACAAGGAACCCCTTACAATAATTTTTGTGTGGACAATCTCTCTGGTACTCTTGGAAACGTTCCCATGCTTCGTGCAAGTTCTCTCCCAGCTTCTAAGCAAAAGAAGTGATTTTCTACATGTTGCGGATGGTCCTTTCTGTAGGATAAAACTTAGTAACAAAAGCATCTACCAGGGGTCTCCACCCATCTATAGATTGGTGAGGGAGATTGAGGTACCAAGAAAGAGCTTTGTCTTCCAAAGAGAATTTGAATCTTTTACAGTATATCACCTCTTGCGGGACTCCCCTCATCTTGATGGTATCACAAATATTTTTAAATGCATCGAGATGATGGTATGGGTTTTCACTCCTCAAATTCTTGTGAAAAGATTTATTCTGGATCATTGAGATGACAACTGGTTTTAACTCGAAATTTGTTGCATTAAAGTGTGGTATGATGATCGGGCATCTAGACTCATTGGCCCTTGTTACTGTCAATTCTCTAAGAGTCTTCCCTTCTTCATCATCCTAGTTGTCGCAATCCTGACCATCATGCTCTCGTTCATTGTCATGATGGTTGTGGTGGTGTCTTCTTTGATGTTTGTAGCGTCATTCTTTGTCACCTTGATCTTCATCACGACGATCGTCATCACAACGATCTTCATCCCTATGTTCTTCTTCATGCTGATGACCGTCATTGTAATGGCCATCTTTGTCTTTGTCTGACCCTGGTGGTGGTGGGTTGTGTTGATTCCTTACATCCCGCTCGTCCCCAGTGAGAGTAACGTCTATGCGAGGCGGCATGGTAACTTGAGGTTAAGGAGCAAAGTTGACTGAGTCTGCTTCCTCCTGGGTGCCTGAATAGACCGCACAGTCGAGTTAGTAAATTGGACGTGTTAAAATGAACTATTCCACACAAATGAAGGGTAGCAAACTTCAAGTAACGGTGTGGTCAGGCTTATTACTAAGCTTGAGGCATGAGAGTATAGTGAGTGGACTCAAGTTCTTAACAGTGCCATTTTGCCTTATCCCCAGCAACGGCGCCAAAACGTTGACTGGCCTAAATCCCATGTCCAGAAAGGAGAGGATCTAGAGTAGTCATACTTTGAAGAAAGTAACCCAACACAAGCCCCCGCAACTATTATACAAGATCTGATGTAGTAATCAAGGTCGATCCATAGGGACAAGGTTAGTAGGTGTTAAGCACACAAGGTCGCGCACTCATATACTCCAGATAAAAAGGGTAATTTAAATTGGTGTTCCCAAGGGAATGATGGTACTCCAACCCAAATAAAGCAAATAAAACAGAGATAAGAAGAACAAAGTGTAATAAAAGAAGATGAAAATGAAGATATGGAGGGAAATTTGGATTGGGTTTCATCTACTAAGACTTCTCACCAACATGCAACATCATCTCTCCCTCTCGTATACTCCTATCAAGATTACAAGCAATCATACATGGTTTCTATTCCCTTCTCTCTCAAGATAAGAATAGATCTAAGTCTAGGGGTGGCCTCTCTCTCGAGATGACTACACAAAAACCTCATAACAGAACATATGATCTCAAGCTTTAGCATTCCAACATTCTCATGCATTCATACTACTCCATAACACAAGATAAAAGTGATATTACTCTCTCGATATATCAACAATCAATCATCACAAGATGGTAGCTAAGCATACAAGTGAAGCATTAAAACTGGTGCATGGAGATAATCTTGATGAGAGTATATGTATATTCAAAACAAAAAGACAATATACATGTTGGGAGAGCCTTAGTGGCTACTCCCAACCCAAGTTAAGATGTTTAGCCACACATGTTCATGGGAAGCATAATAGTGTTATAAGAAGATAGAAACATCAAGTTCCATGAAGTGATGAGGGAAGTACAATGAAATGGAAGTGATAGATGTAGATGGAGAGAGAAGAATGTGATACAACTCATTACTTCTTCAGATCTAGATCCAGAGGGTTGATGGCATGGACGGTCTTCTTCTCTTGAAGAAGATGGAGCCTTCAGTCTTCTCTCTCGATCCTCAGCTTTCGCCTTTAGAGATCTAAGACTGATTAGTTGGATGGATGGAGATGAATCTAGAAAGTGGCAACATCGTGGTACTATCAGATCTGATCTATGATTTGATGATTTGACAGGTCAAGTGGGTGGCCTATTTATAGGCACACTCCACTGAATTAACCCCTCGACCGCGATCAAGGTCTAGTCTTGGATAAAGCTCGATCACGGTCGAGGCTTTATTACTATTCTTTCCTTGATCGAGGTCAGTTGAACCCCAACCCCGGTCACGGTCTGGTTGGCTACCTCCTTGGATGAGGGTCACAGTTGAGGTCGGTTTAACAACCCCCCTCAGTCGCGGTCTATCTGTCCACCTTCTCGATCATGACATGTTTGTTGTGACTTTCTATAGGACCATGATCGAGGTCGAGGTGTGCCTTGCCTTAGAGAAGTCGAGGTCGCGGTCTTCAAGTTGGTTGTGGTCCCATATTGATCGCGGTCCTAAAGAGCTTGAGTGCAAATTGACTACGAGCACAACGCATTAGGGTGAACTTGGAGGCCTCAACCATGATGAGACGGTCCATGTTGGATGAATGGGTCACTATCAAGGTGATGACCACGACCTAGGCTAGATATGTACCTAAACTCTAGGGGAAAATGTGTAAGTGAAGTATTTGACATAAGATGCTAAAATAGCTGGGAAAGTTAGCAAAAGATATGCTAGGAAAGCATAAAATGTATAAAAAAGTGTCTAAAATAAAGTGTTATCAGATAGGCAAGAGGATAGATATGCTTTTTAGGGCCCTAATATAGACAACAAGCTAGGCAAATCCTTAGACCGGTTTGTTCACGATAAGGATGGGGTTAGTCGGCCTCTCAATCACAGAAGATTGGGGGATTTCATTCCCTACATGAAGCACTAGTGTCATCACAGGAGCACCAGCAGGGGACGACCGTGAGTCTCTAGTAGATTTGGTAGATGATCCTCTAGTGGTAGGGGTAAATTCCAAAGGCATGATACTTCCATTGCTCGATCCAATCAATCCTTTTATAACTAGGAAGATAGAATATGTAATGATCTAGATTTTGCTGACAAACTAGCTAATGACATTTTCCTTTCTAAGGGTAGGAGAAGAAGAGGGAAGCCTCACTAATCTGAGGCCCTCTGATGGTTTATGATTTGACCTCCTTAACAATGTTAAAACATTTGTTTTGGAATGTCAGAGGTGTCAGAAATAATAAGACGAGAAAAGTTTTGAACATAATTTGTAGAAAACATTGACCTATTGTGGTAGCACTTTTTGAACTGTTCATCCATGCCAATAGAGTTGTTGGGCCCCTTGACATTGTTGGACTGGACTGAGTTGGTGATAACTCTGATGTTGGAGGCAAGATATGGGTATATACTGGCATCTTGTCTAAGCTTAGCATTTTTCTTTATAATTGTTGAACCTCACTATTCAAATGGAAGATAGTATGGGATTTCTCTTTCATCACGATGGTGTATGCACAATGCAATTCTCTTTCTAGAAGGGAGTTATGGTCATCTCCAATCCATACATTTATTGTTATAGGAAATGATATGTGGGAAATTGTCAGAGATTTCAACATCATCAGATCTAGGGAGTGAAAAATAGGTACAAGAGACATTGACTACCATGGCATGAATGAGTTCAATGATGCTATTACAAATTTGAATGTTCTAGAATTCCTTTTGAAGCGAGTAAATTTACATGCATTGAAAAATAGAAGCTCATGACTACCCCTGGGAGAGATTAGATAGAGGTTTTATTAGCCAAACATGGACAACCTATGTGTCGTTTACTTTGGCCTCTCATCTAAATTGTTTCAATGTCTGATCATTGCCTGATCATTGTTTCTTTTAGTGATCGGGATGCACTCCAGTTACAAGCAATATGCCCCCTTTTAGTTCCTTGATATGTTGCTATCGCATGAAAATTGTATGGACACCATCCTTAGAGGTTGGACTATGAATGGATGGGGTAATCCATCATTTAGATTATTTGCCAAGCTTAAGAATCTCAAGACTACCTTCAAAAAATGGAATAAATGAACTTTCAACCATATGTCCTAGAAGAAAAAGGATATAGAAGATTTTGTTCATACTCCCCAGATATTTTATGAATCCCCAAACTCAGTCACCAGACATATGCTCATCAGTGCAGAAGGAGGACTTGATGCGATCCTAGAGCAAGAAGAATTCCTTCTTAAGGACAAGGCCAATATCAATTGGTTGGGTGATAGAAACTCAAAATTATACCATGTTGTGATCAAGTCCAAAAAGAACCAGAGCACCAAATCTTCCATTTGTGTTAATGAAGGCCATGTTATTGTGGGTCAGCCCCACATGGAATGTGGTAGCTGAATACTTCAGGAATTTTAATGGCGAGCATGCTCCCTAGTGTTCTTTGATAGATAATGATTTCCTTGATCACATTCCTTTGGTTATCTCAAGATCTTTGCATGAGGATGAGGATCATTCAGGCCATGAGGGACGAAGAGCAGGTATTACTCAAAGTTGTCGATGGGCTAGTGTAGCTCTCTCTCTTTCTCCTCCTATTCCTTGGTGTTGTCCTTGGTATGAGTTTTTCTCTCTTGAAGAGTAAGAACTCTTAGAAAACATGTCCCATAATATTATTTTGCTTCACTTGGACGTCCACCCCTTTATATAGAAAGTTCATTGGCTTGGAATTCCTAAAAATATAATCTCGTTCCTATTATGTGGACATTGATTTTATAACCTCACAATATAATATTGGTATCTAGTTTCAACCCAAGTAATATGAATAAGTCGAGAATAACTTTAACATGTAAGTGAACAATGTTACCATGACTATATAATCCATTTGTCATAGATATGTAGATCAAAAATGAATCATGGAGTTGTCATCCTCTTAACCTTCAATGAGATCATACTAATAGTATTGTATGAGCTCAATATAACATATTGACTCACATAAGCATGTGCATGCATTTCATAGTCTCACTTATCAAGTGACCAAGATATTACTCCAACGGAGGAAAAGATTCCATCTAAATCACTCAAAATAAATCATGAGTGTCAAATTTGAGAAAAATTGTAACATGTAAGTCAAAATCCTTACCATAATCGTTTAATCCCTTTGTCATAGGTATCTAGATTGAAACCGAAGCATGGAGTCATCATCCTCTCTACATTCAATTAGAGTAGACTATTCAGATTGTGTGAGATCAATATCACGTATTGACTTGTATGAGCATGAACATGCATTTCATAGTCACACTTATCAAGTGACCAAGATATCACTCCAATGGATGGACAAATTCCCATCTACATCATTCAAAATAATCTACAAATGTTACAGTGCACCCAAGCACTACACATATGGCAACCCTTATTCAAATCAGTTGCATCAGTGTGAAAGTACAATGAACACTCACCATTGTACCATAGTAATTTTAGGTCTAAGGATCACAATCACCATTTTCACATTAAGATATAACTCTAATTGTCATACATGGATTTCATGTGTCATTCTCAAAGTGGGTCTGCCTAGTATAACTTTTTCTCTAACAAGTACACATGCATCTAAATTGATATCCAATATCGTGACTAAAGAGACTTAGTCACTACCATACACACTAGTCTTATGTATATTTGTTGTCCTATTATATATACAATAATAATTGAATAGGGATTAAATATTCTAAGTATATATAATTCCATGTTTAGGTTGCTAATATGAACCATATGTCATTGAGTCAAACATTCCTAGGACATTGTTACATTTAGTCATCATCTCAATACATGAAAAAACATAACAAGTGAAATAGCTTGTATCAATAATCAAACTATATATAATGTGTCCATCTTACAATCATCATATGATGGCTCTTAGGAAATACAACTAATATTTTACCATGAATTGTTAGATATAAAATTTACTATAGCCTTGTTGTAATGCAAAATAGCTTATATTGAAATAATTCCAAATAAATTAGATTTATCTTTGATATAAATCTATCACACCTCCTAAATTTAATTTATTTTTTCTATCATATAGAAATTGATATTTTAAGTTTGGGTTCCAAATAATATTATTACATAAATGATTGATCAAAAGTTTTGAAAAAGTTCAAAAAAAACTCTTCTTTAGAAAAGTATCACAATTTAAAGCTCCAAATATATGTTTGTTCTACTCATGTCATTCTTTGGGGCCATATTATGCCTAATATTTGAAAGAAAAGAAAATTGAGGGAAAATGATATCTGAGCTTTGATCTTTGATCATCAATAATCACATAATACTATTTTGGATAAAAGTAACCTTATTTAGGGCCCCATCTGAACCTAATACATGCATAAGTTAATTTATTGGTACCCTTGTTCTTTAGTGAGCAACATCACCAGACTTGTTAATTTCTTATGCAAAGATACACTCTATCTTCTATTGGATATAAATATATGGTATACAACATATCATATGTAGTAAGCGATGCTTGGACTAATATTGGTTTAACTAAGTTTTCCATATGTAATAGATGACATTGTTTTTATATATGTATTAACAATTGTTGTATAAAGTATCATGATCCATTATATAGTGATGTGGAGTCTAGTATAATTTGATATCTTGATTTTATAATAGTGGTCTATGTGAGAGTGGAGGACCAATGTAAGGACTTGATTATATATCTCATTAGTGGATAAGGTATGAAGTATGGTTTTGATCTTTAAGCCCCAGGTGGATAATGCATTCTATTTTGGATATAGATGTACACTATAGATCTGAAACAAGAATCAAGTTCGTCCAACTTAGTACAAGTGTTTCTTAATTTCTCCTACATACATGTTCACTCATATTCAAGAACATATATAATGATAACTTACTCATGTTTGCATTGAAGAGGTTCCAACAAAATTACATTTAATTTTTTATAGATTTGTATATGTTTTTGCTACTTGATAATTATGTTGTTGATGATATCATAGTCAACTGTAACTTGTGGCAATTTCTTAAGCTAAAGGGTACTTTTATATCTATTTTCTTCTTTTATACATCATATATCTTCCATGTATATATTTTGTTCTCTAAATAATGCATTTAGACCTATATGTGTTGACATTTGATTTTCTTTTGGAATATTATGTTAATTTTTGGATTGTGTATACTTGTGGGTTGATCAACATAGGCATGGACATCTTTATTATCCTCTTTCTTGTGATTTATCATATGAGTCAAAAACAAGTAGGATGGATGGGATGTTCATATGTGACAAAAAGCCTTAAATGAATAGAGATGATAGCTCCATCTTTGTATATCTATATCAAAATGATTCCTCTTAATCGTCTATAATAGAAAAAAAAACAATTTAGTATTCTAACACGAGAGGATTTAAATGTGATACAACATGAATGAGCACATAGTAAGATCATATGATGGAAATGTAAACAATAATTTTTGATCTGCTGACAGTGAAGTGATCATAGGGCTCCCAAATGAATGTCTCTTAAGTGAACAGCTCCTTCTAGATCTTAGGAGGGGGTATAGTCTCTAAGGAATGTGACCTTCCTCCCCTTGGGTTTCTATTAGTGTGTATGTTGTGGGGATTTGATATTTGGGGGTTCCCAATGCATGCAACGTCTTCCCCATTCTGAATAGCTTCAGTTGTAGGTGGGTTCTGGCCCTAGTTGCAAACTACATCGTGTCATGAAGTAGAGTGTGAGATTTTATATTTAAGAACATTGAAGTCTCATTGAAAGAGCCTAGGTGAGTCCAAGAAAGCTCTATTTGTGCCCCCTACTAGTGAGTCTTACCCCCTTTTTCCTCGGATGTGTATGACTTTGGTTTAGCTTTTCCTTTTAGGACTTCTGACATTTTTCTACTTTTTGTTGTTAATCAACATTTTCCCCTATGTTGAGGATGTATCCCCTCCCCTGGTGGAGGTTGATTGTAACATGGGTTTCGGTCATGTTTTCATTTGACGTTGGGCTGAAAAACAAATCCATTTTGATGTGTTTTTGGAATGTAATGTATCTACCTAGGTTAGTTTCTAAAGTTTCAGTCATTTGTTGTTTAGGATTCAAGTTTCATTTTCATGTGGTCATTTCAAGGTTATTAACAATCACAATGTTTTGGTTTTGTAGATGAAAGTGGTGCTGAAGCTTTAGGAGGATTTTCTCAGAAAATTTTGTATTGCTCCTTGACTCGGAATTTAATAAAAAGAGACTTAATTGTATCCAAACTTACAATCACAGTGTTGTTGTATCTGTATTTCTTAGTTGGTTTAAACTATCATGTTGTTTTAGATGTTGTATGTATTTTAATTTTAAACACGGTTTATTTTGCCTTAAAAAAAATCATCTGAATACTTGGTTATAATTTACAAGAGTAAACATAATAAAAATAATAGATGAAACTATAAATGAATGCATGAACACGACCATGTTGTCATGTAATTATTCCTTTTAACACAAAGTTATGCACCATAAAATACCTTGCATATATCACATCCCTCCTTAGAATGGCATATTGTCAAATATAAAAACCAATCAATAAAATCAACTTTACACAGGTATGTACCATAAAATGCCTTGAATATATCATATCCATCCTTAGAATGGGACATTGTGAAATATGCAAACTAATCAAGAAAAACAACTTTTCAAAGTTTATGTTTCAATAGGTTGTATTCATAGGGCGGAATAGAAGATGTGTCTTTAATACCAAATATAGTTGTTTGTTTATAAAAGGAACAAACACATGTCTTTCTTATCACATTATGATTTAATACTTTGTGATCCACCACCATTTCTAAAACCAATATATCAAAAGAATCTGATATAGTATTCTAAAAACTTCATCCTCACATGAGTATTACATTGTAGCTCCCCTAAACACTCGATTGAGCTTTCCTAGGTAGTGAGTACACTTTCACTAGGATCGGTAACACAAACATTATAAAGCTTTTGTAGGGTTGAAGTACTATGTGAATAATAAATGGCATCTCTCTAAATTATAACATGATAGACTACAACACTCACATTAAAATGAGACTTTATTGAAACCCTAGTATGATCTCTAGAAAATCATCACCATGAAATAATGCTTCAACTATAGATTTGGGTTCAGTCAAATGATGAACAAGTCAAGACTTTTATCACTACTTATAGGGTGGAGAGAGAGAGGGAGAGTGTAAGATGGTGGATATAAAATATTGTCTTAGGTTTTATTATGTTTAGAATATTTTTGAAAGGTTAGATTCATGTAATAAAATATTATATTGAATTTTCTACACTTTCTAAAGTGTTGTGAAAACTTCTCGATATGTGCATTTCTTTCTGTTGGGAATCTTTTATATCAAGTCGATACTGGGAACATAAAACAAGTCTTTTAGGAGCCAGATTTCAAGTCATTATTGAATTATATTTCAAGACCATAATTTTTATTTTCTTTATATAGAAAAAGTAAAAAGTTGCATCATCCTTACAATGCACATTGTATCGTATGGTATCAAGTATGACCAAATATATTTGATAGGTTTTTATTCTATTCTTGGAATAAATGTATGTTTTTTAGGAACAACATTAGATCCTAGATTATAAAATATTAGATTTTGATTAAGAGTTGGAATATTGAAGAATATTTTTCAATACATTATGTTGTAACTAATAGAATTAGCCATTGATCCTTATTTACATTTGGTATTACTGTAACTAAATTTAGGGGAAAGAAAATATTGAATGCACCTATTAGACATGGGTTTGTCTTTTTACGAAGCTTACAAGTCCATATTATTAATGGATTGGTTTCTTGACTACGATTTATCTAATTGTGACATATCTTAGATGGTTGGTTGTCGATTTAGCACATTTACTATTTTGAAATTTAACAGAGGCTTTTCTTGTTCAAATATGTAGTTTTTTTCAATTACTAATGGTTAAATGGACATATTTTTTCCAATGTAAAACATTTGCTTATGATAAATAAAATATGTTTTATAATAGTAATATAAAGTATGATAGATGAACCTTAATAATTAATTGAATTACTTCTACTAGTATTGTATTTATTATATATGTATGTGGTGGGTAGAATATTTTATTTCAATACAATTTATAAATCAAGTATCTATGCGAGGAAAGATATCATCAATAACTAATGAATATGACCTCAAGAATTCATTATTTGAAGATTAATAACTACCTTGTGACTATATTTTCAAAGGCTAGGAAGTACCACATAGTATTGGTGAATTCCACTATCTATCACAAAGGTTCTTCTAAGTTGAATTTCTTTGATGATTATTTGTAAGGAACAATCTTTTAAAAAAGTTATTTTATGAAGGACATATGTACTTTTATGAATAACAATCTTTTGAACCCTAATCACCTAATATTTTGGCATCCAACACCATTTCCTAAACCAAAATTCACAATAATTAGGTACAATATTCCAAAAATTTCATGTCCATGTAATTATTGCATTGAATCTCTCCTAAAAATGTGATTGTGCTTTTGTAGATAAAGAATGCACTTTCACTAGGATCAATAACACAAATGCTATATATCTCCCTAGGATTCTAGGATTACACAGATAAGTAATGACATCTCTCTTAACTAGAAACATGTGGGACGATCACACCCACATAAAAATGGGAACTTTATAAAAACGCTAATATGACCTCCAAGTAAACCATCATCATCAAGGAAAGCTTCAACAATTATATTAGGGTTCAATAAATTGATGAACAAGCCAAGACTTGTATTGCTACTTAGAAAGGTAGTAGGAAATCATGGGAGTGAATTTTTCACATAGGATATGGACACAGAGGGTACAGTGTGTGCGGTGGTAGATATGGAAGATTGTCCTAGGTTTTCATATTCTTTAAATCCTTTAAAAAGTTCATTCATGTAGAGAAACAATATAGAATCAGTATTTAGTGGATTTTGTTTACACTTTCTTAAGTGTTGTGGAAACTTTGGCATATATACATGTTTTTTTGTTGTGAATCTTCCAAGTGAAAGTCAATACTAGGAACAAAAAAGAAAATAAAATATCATAGGAGTATCCCACAAAAATATTCAATGTTATGCTTGGATCATAATTTTTTGTAGAAAAATTAAGAAAATGCATCATCCTGATAATGTTCACTGTATTATATGGTATCACACAAAATAAATTACTTCTTATACCTTTCTTCTTTTTTTTTTATAGAAAACAACATATGTTTTTCTTGGAACAATAATGGAATCTTCTTAAGAGATATTCAATATCCACCGTATAAGTAGTGATACACATCTTGAGTTGTTCATCAATTGACTAAACCCAAATATACATGTTGAACCATTATTTCTGATGATGGTTTTCTTGGGATCATAGGGTTTCAGTAGAGTTCCAATTTTGATGAGATTTGTGTATTCTATAATGTTTCTAGTTAAGAGAGATTTCATTGCTTATTCACATAGTCCTTCACCCCTGGAAATCATTATGGGTTATGTGTTACTGATCCTAGTGAAAGTGTATTCATTAGATAGGAATATCGATCAAGTTTCTAGGGGAGCCACAATGGAATATTTATACAAAGATGAAGTTTGTAAAGTATTATGCATGACTCTTGTGATATTGCGTATCAGATATGGTGGTGGTTGCCAAAATATTAGGTAGTTATG
This sequence comes from Alisma plantago-aquatica, assembly GCA_963693085.1. Classification (NCBI taxonomy): domain Eukaryota; kingdom Viridiplantae; phylum Streptophyta; class Magnoliopsida; order Alismatales; family Alismataceae; genus Alisma; species Alisma plantago-aquatica. The sequence continues at coordinate 1,697,053 of OY856413.1, forward strand.
GGGCAAGAAAGAGATGTGTAAAAGTTTATCAACTAGGGTTATGGACGTGGAGGAGCAGAGAGGGGCGGGTGCGATCTGCGGGAAGGCGAGAAGTCGAAGAGGGGAAGGGATGATCGAGATGGAGGACAAGCACAAGGCCATGACTCGGGAAAAGAGGACTACAACAGAAGAAGATCTTGAAGCCCAGACACTCATCGTAATACTAATGGCACGACCAGGGAAGCAGATACACAAGGAAGATATACAGAAATAGATAGTATGATTATAGCACAACTGGGATTGAACCTGCACTATGCAGGAATGAGAGGAAACTCCCAAGAATATCAGAAATCGACGGAAGGTAATACGGACAAAGATCATCCAGTTGTAGATATGGCAGGAGACATGGACAGGAACTTTCCGTCATTGTTTTCAGAAGCTACAATGACACAGGGGAAGGAAATGGAAGGAAACCAGAATTGTTGGGAATCTGAAAATGTCAGATATGAGAAAGTCACGAGGAGGGTATAGATTCAAATATGTTCCTCATCAAACTATTCGAAGAAAATTTGGAACCAGAGGTTGTTAGCATGGGAGAGTTCGAAGGAAAACCATCCATCATCATTGACCCCATGGAGGAGGAGCTTTTGATAAAGCCATGGAAGTATACTGTTATCGTCAAAGCTTTGGGCACAACGATCAGATATATGACTCTCAGAGATAGATTAAGAGCCATGTGGAGCCTGGTGGGCAGATACAACATATATGAGTTGGATCTCAATCATTTTGTAGTACAGCTATCTTGTAAGAGGGACTACGAAATGGCCATGGTAGGAGGACCATGGAAAATTTTCGGATGCCATTTGGTGGTTTGGGATTGGTATTCAACCTTTATTCCATATAGTGATCTACCAAGGTACATAGTATGTTGGGTGCAAGTTCTCAACCTACCTTTGCATCTTTATGTCCAAACTATGTTCAGTAGCATAGGTACAGTAGTTGGAAAATTGGTGAAGGTAGACAAACACACGATCAAGAGAACGAGAAGCAAGTTTGCGAGGCTAGCTATCGATATAGACACACATAAAGAGCTAGTACCTTCGATCCTAATCAATGGCATAGACTATGAAATAGAATATGAAGGTTTTCCATTTGCTTGTGCGATTTGCAGCGTTGAGGGTCACACGTAAAAAAAATGCAGAAGAGACACAGATCATCCTGAGGAGATATAAGATAACAGTGAGCCTACAAGGCAAGAAAATGAAGAAGGAAGAGAAAAAGAAACATGACAGATGCAAAGAAGGAGAAACTCTAACCAGAAAAACTCTAATCAAAGAAGAGGACATAAGCAAGATAAGCCATCTGGATACTTGACATCTACAAAGAACCAATTTGAGGAGTTGGAGGAGGATTATGAAGAGGAGATGGCGAGGAAAGAAGGATAATTGAACGATCATGTCACGAAGGGGAACTCATAGAATTTTACGACACCGAAACTTTGGAGGAAGAAGAAGGTGAACAGTAATACTGAGAAGAATTCTCTAAATGAGGAAGCAATGTGGGACATTACTAATACAAGGCAGAACCATACAGGCCAGGAGGGTAAGAAAGGTCATCGAGCTCACAAAGAAGGACATTCTATGGTGAATCTCGACGTCGATGAGGTCGTCGAACTGATAGTAGACTCAGACAAGAAAGCGGACAATTCCATATCAAGCCCCAGAACTGAAGATAAGATTGCAGACTCGACCAAGGCATCTTCTAGTGAAAATGAATCAATATCAAGGACAACAACTTCAAGCAAGATTATAAAAGGAAGCGGAACAAAAATGAAAAGGCAGGGAAACTCCAAACGAATTCACTCGACACAAGGGAGGAGAAAGAGCCCCCGACTCAGAGGAGTGCACACCAAAGAAGCCATTACAGAAGCGTTGAATGGGGTGGCCAACAAGGAGAACAAAATTCCTTAAGCTTGTTAATTAGAAGTCGTTCTCATATAAAGCCTGGTTTAAGTAGCTCCATGTTGAACTTCCTTTGTTGGAATATTCGGGGCATAGGAAACAAAGATACTTGCAGAGTTTTGAGAGACTACATTTCGATGTATAAACCTTTGATTACCATTATCTTGGAACCACAAATAAGTGCAGAAAGGGAAAGGGATACTATTAAATGCCTTGGCTTCCTGAACTCTCACAGGTCAGAGGCTAGGGGATTCTGAGGAGGTATTTGGGTTTGTTGGAATGAAAATTGCATTAACGTAGAGATAGTCAATACTCATAGACAGTTTGTGACTTGTAAAATTAACAACTATATCTTTTCTACGTTCATATATGCTAATCCTCACAACCATATTAGAAACTTGCTTTGGAAACACATCATTTCTTTAGGCAACCGGTTCAAGGAGCCATGGATTGTGGTTGGAGACTTCAATGTTGTCATTTCTTCAGAGGAGATTATGGGTTACCAGTCCTTCAATAACCAAGAAGCTATTATTTTCTCTAAAACTATTATTGAAGATGGTCTTTCTGACATGGGATTCTCTGGGCAGAAGTTTACCTACCGGCATGGCATGAAGCAAAGTCGATTGGACTGTGTTCTGGCCAACGAAGCTTTCTTCCTGGAATACTCAGATGTGACTGTCACTCATCTACCTAAGATTGAATCTGATCACTGTCCTCTACTGGTGAGATCCATGAAAAAGAATAAACTACCTGGAAGATTCTCCACCAAAGTATCATGGAATCTGGATGGAACTTTCTCGCCCATGTTAAAGAACTGTTGGAACAATAACCTCAGCTTTATATGCGCTATTAGTAATGCCCAAAAGTGTATCAAAGCTTGGGAAGGTGAGTGTGCTAAACAAAAGAGGGATCATAAAGAGAGGCTTCATCGTAACATAGACCTTCTTCAAAGGAACTTGGCAACCCAGTATGATGGTATCACAGGCAAATTAATCATTGATATGAAGGCAGAATTAACTCAACATCTAAAGGAGGAGGAGGAAGACTGGAAGGAATGAAGCCATGTGAACTGGCTCAAAGGAGGAGATAGCAACACGTGTTTCTACCAGGCCTGTGTTAATCAAAGAAATCAGTCAAATCGCACCACTTCCATTAAACGCCCTATGGGAGGTTAGGCAACAGATGCCAAAGAAATATTCAACACATTGTTGAATTACTTCATTGATTTATTTACTAATCCTAGCAGGATTCATCAGAGTCTCTTCGATAGCACCCCTGTGAGATTTACCAATATACCTCAGGAGGCACGTGCAAATATAGCTAAAGAAGTCGAGAAAACTACAGTTGAAGATATACTGAAGAAAATGAACCCTTTCAAAGCAGCTGGACCCGACGGCACCACCACTCATTTTATTAAATCCAACTGGAATGTTCTGGGCAAGTCAGTAGTTAGGGCTATAAATGACGTTGTCTATTATTCTTTTTTGGAAGAAGGGATGTGTAATTCCACTATCATCCTCATACCTAAAGTCTCCAAGCCTGAGTCGAGTTGCCAGTTCCGACCTATATCCCTAAATAACACCATCCTGAAGATATGTTCTAAGGTAGTGGTGGAGCGCTTAAAAAACTGGCTTCCACAGTAGATAAATCCTACGCAAATCTCCTTTGTTCCATGTCACAAAATTTCTGATAATATAGTGGTTGCCCAGGAACTCATACACTCGATGAGGAAGAAGACGTCTACTAAAGCCATGTCTATAAAGATTGACCTAACTAAAGCTTATGATAAGATGGACTAGAGATTTATAGATGATACGCTAAATAAAACTGAAATTCCTGAAAACATCCGCTCATACATGATGAACTCGATTACAAGGGGTCAAACAACCATTGCATGGAATGGGGAAACCTCAGATGTTTTCAAAGCTACTAAGGGTCTGAGACAAGGAGATCCTTTGAGCCCTTATATTTTTGTATTGTGCATTGAAAGATTGAGCCAGATGATCGAAGATGATGTCCTTGAGAAAACTTGGAATCCTTTAAAGCTGAGCCAGAACGGGCCTCAAATAGCACATTTGTGTTTCGCTGATGACATACTTCTTTTCGCCAAGGCTAATGTAACTAATATCAATACTATTATGAAATGCTTTAAGAAGTTTGAGAAGGTGTCAGGGCAAGCTATCTCTATGGGAAAAATGAGAATCTACTTCTCCAAAAGAGTCACCAGAACGGAAACAGAAGGCATATGTGAGATAAGCGGATTGACAAGGACTCAGGATCTGGGGAAATATCTCGGAGTCCCTTTGCTGCATAATAGAGTGAACAAGAATACCTACAGTGAAGTTTTAGAGAAGGTGAATGGAAGAATGAATTCTTAGGCAGCCCGTAGCCTATCCATGGCAAGAAGGGTGTATTTGGCGAGGAGCAAACTCACAACGATCCCATCTTATGTCATGCAGACAGCCAAGCTCCCACTTCAATTATATGACATAATCGACAGAGCTATCAGGAAGTTTATTTGGAGTGGATGAAGGAGCAAGAGAGGGGTGCACCTCATCGCCTGGGATAGGGTGGTGAGTAGAAAATCCAATGGTGGGCTTGACATTAAAGCTATGAGGGACTGGAACAGTGTCTTAATTATGCAACATACATGGGATGTTATGAGCAGCGGACAAACTGCATGGAGTAAAGCAATGGAAGCTAGACTAGAAAGAAAACCTAACACAACCAATGCATACCTCTCTGGCTTAGCTCGGTCGGTTGTTCTTAATAGGGAATTTGTTGAATCCAATTCCTATATGTCCCCCGTCAACGGAAATTCTATTAATGTTTGGAGAGATATATGGCTGCCAAGCGGAAAACTACTGAGGGACTATGTGAAACAAAGCATACCGATTGCCATTGAGGATCTGTAGGTTAGTAGTTTAATAAACCTGGATGATAAGTGGGATCTGGAGTTCCGGATAACTAGCTCCCAAAGGAAATCGTTAAGGAGATTCAAACCATACCTATGCCTATTGCATAGGGAGGTGGGGATATAAGAGTTTGGAGACCTGATCTGAGAGGTAGATTTTCAGTAGCTATGGCCTACAAAGCTTTGAGAGCTAACAAGGAGATTAAAAGGGATGGTCACTGGCACACTATATGGGATACAAGACACATGACTATAGATGCTACGTGTAGTAGATGTAATACATGTGAGGAAGATACTTTGCATGCCCTTAGAGATTGCAGGAAAGCTTGCCCTATTTGGATGGGTTTGCTTAGTACTGATATCCCTCCTAACTTCTGGGAAGAGGTTAATCTGGGTAGGTGGGTAAGCCTGAATCTAAAATTTACTGAAGAGCACAAAGTTAAGTTCATGATAACGTGTTGGTACATCTGAAAACAAAAGAATTCGTGGGTTTTTTAGAAGAAAGAAACTAATGTGCAGGACCAAGTTCTGTCGATTATTACTGTAGTTCGTTTGAATGGCCAAGCATGGGAGGCCAGGATCGTACAAGATACTGGAAATAACACGGTGGCCTGGAGGAGACCAGCTCAAGATTTCTTGAAAATCAATACTGACACTTCTTTTAAAGGTAAAAGAAGTGCAATTGTTGTTGTGATTCGGAACCATAATGGCGAGTGGATTGGAGGAATAGGACAATTGATTAAGGCAGGTTCCCCGTTGGAAGCGGAGATGCAATCTGTGGAACTTGCCTATAAAATATGCATTGTCTGCAATCTCAAGAATATTACCATTGAAACTGACTGTAAACAGGTTGTGATCATGATTAATGAGGACCATAGGTTGAACCCCAAGTATGATAGACAAATCTGGGCTATGCAGCAGGATAGATGCAAGTCCACTTGGTTAGACTTCAGTAAGAGAGAAGGTAATACTCTTGCAGATTCACTAGCCAAGTATCACCTTAAAAACAAAACTGGAAACTTTGTTTACCATAAGTTTCCGGATAAAGTATCATGCAATATGATAGGCGACCCTTGTAATGGTAGTAATAATACCATATTTAATTCTATGCAGTTTACCAAAATATGTAGCACACGTTTGAATTGGCTTGTACGAGGTGGGCAAGATGAATAAAATCACCACCTGACTTCCCTAAAAAAAGATGTGTTTGTTCTTCAGATACACAAACACCTTAATTAGGTCTTTTATATATATATATATATATATATATATATATATATATATATATATATATATATATATATACCCTCCCCTAATGAATAGTTATTTAGGGCAGAAACTTTGTAAAGTTGATTTTCTCATTATTTTCTTTATTTCACAATTTTCTATTATAGATAGGTAATCTTCAAAAACAAATAGGTTATACGTCGGTAAGCCTAAAGTAACTTAAGTTTTCATGAGTCATTTGGTAATCCTCTTTGTGCTGAAGTTAATTTAACTTAATATATTGTTTATTAAAATGCATTCTATAGTTTTTCCTTTATTTTAGGAAGAAACATATGTTATGCTTGGAACAATAATGAATTTTTTAAGAGAATGAATTGAGGGTGGATTTGGTAAGTACATTATATTGTACCAGATAGAATTATGCACTAGTTGTGATTCACATTGTGTACTACTATAATGGAATTTAGGTGGGGGACAAAATTGCAAGTACACTTTTTGGACATGAGTTGTTTTAGTGAAAGTATTGCAAATGCAAAATACTAATGAAGTTGTTATATGATGCAACTACCTTTGTGACCAAGATTTCTCTATATGTAATATATCATAGATGGTTGGTTGTCTATTCACCATATTTATTGTTTCCAAGTATAAAAAAAGTCTTGGCTTGAATAAGAATGTATTTTTTCACTACATTTGGTTGAACAATATAATGGTCAAGTGGGCATCTTATGCAAAATCTCTAGAAACTTGCTTATGTGAAATAAAATATGTTTTTAGAAAATTAATATAAGTAATATTAATTAGCCTTATTTCTTAGTTGAATTTTTTATTATTGTTGTTGTTATTACCATGATAAGTGTTGAGTATAATTTCGTATTTATTTATTACTTATAAATAAGGCATTTAGTGGGCAACTATCTTATCTATAACTAATGAAGATGACCACAAGAATGCATTAACTGAAGACTAGTTAGTCCCTTACAACTACATTTGGGAAGTCCAGTAAGTCACACATGTTTGTATTGGTGAAGGACACTATCCCTCCCTAATGTTTTACTAGGTTGAGTGTCTTTGAGGATTTTTTTTGTAAGGAACAATCTCTTCACTAATATTTTTGTTGAAGGATCATATGTACTTTTGTGAGGAACAATTTCTTAACCCATAATCACCTAATATTTTAGCATACTCCACCTTCATTGAAACCACATTTTCTTAATAATTTTGGTATAATATTCTACATACTTCATCTGCATATGATTATGACATTGTGGCTTCCCTAAAACCTAGATTGGACTTTCCTAGTTCATGAATTTATTTTTATTGGGATCAATAAAACAAACTCCATATATCTCCCTAGGAGTCAAGGATATGCATATAAGTGATGGCATCTATATTAACTAGAAACTACTAGACGACCACATTCCCATTAAAATGGGAACTTTGTAGAGACCCTTGTATCATCTCTAGCAAAATCATCATCATGAATTAATGCTTCAAAAAAATAATTACGGTTTGACAAATTTACAAAGAAGTGAAGACTTACATTACTTCTTGTGAAGGTAGTAGGAAAATATAGGATTGTATTTTATGTATATGATGGAAAGAGAGGGAGTGTGAGGTAGTAGAGAGGGATAATCATTCGAGGTTTTCCTATGTTTTGGATATTTTATAAAAGGTCAAGTTCATGTAGGAAAATAATATAGAATCATCGTGTAGTGCATTTTCTTTACACATTCCATAGTATTGTGAATATTTATAGATAATATACATGTTTAGTTATGTGAATCTTCCAAGTGAAAGCCAATGTCTTAAACAAAAAAAAAGTATTTTGGGAGTTAGGTTCCATAACAATATTGAATTTTATACTTGGATAATAATGTTTTTATTTTTTCATAGAAAAAATAAGAAATGGTTGTCCTGATAATGCACACTATATCATATTGTATGCCAATCAAATACATTTTGTTATTTCTTTGTTATAGGAAGTAACACAAGTCTCTCTTGGCAAATAGTTAGGTACTAGTCCTTATTTATGTTGGGTATTCACTTTATTGAATTTAGGGGAAAAAAAGATAGTGAATATAGTTGTTGGACCTATATTTGTCATTATACAAGTTTTGTATATCAATGAAATTATTGTGCGATGTAGCTACCTTATTGACCATGGTTTTTCTGAATGTGACGTATAATAGATGGTTGTTTTTCTATTTACCACACTTATTATTGTGAAATATAAGAGATGTGGGGCTTGTAAAAACATGTATTCTTTTTATTTACTCCATTGGGTTTTTATTATATATGGTAAAGTGGCCATGTTCTCCCATATGTATACAAATTTTTTATGTGAATAAAAAAATAGAAAAATACTATAAGGAATGAACAATGATCCTTACTAATTAATAGGACTTTTTCGTTATTATTGTTATCATCATATATGTGTACAATTGTTAGAATAACATATTTAATTAATTAATTGTGAATAAGACGTTTTTGTCTAACAATACTTATAAAGAACTAGTGAATATGACCTGAAGAGTGCATTCTTCAAATGTTAGGGTGTTCCCTACAATAGTATATGCAAAGGCCAATAAGTCTCACATAGATATTGTATCGATAAGGGCCACAACCCCTCATAAAGGTTTTAGAAATTTGATTTTCTTCAAGAATTTCTTTGTGTGGAACAATCTCTTAACCAAATGAAGGACCATATCTGTAATATCCTCAATTTTGGTACAATTGAATAATATAAATCATGTTTTGATAAATAATCCTCTTCAATTGTATTATTGGTAAAATGATATTGTTAATCACGTTTGTAGCATAACTTCTTGTGGCATAAGTTAAATAAATAAAAGGAATTTTGTGTGTGCTATGGTTTACAATAATCCATTAATACTCTTTGGACAAAAGAAAGGGTGAGAAATCCAATAACGAAGAGATTTTGAAAATAATGAACAATTGATATTGTTAAACATAGAGTGATATGGAATTCTCTAGAAAAGAGAGTTTTCATGCATAAATAAATAACAAGATATTTTGAGTATAAATAAATGTTAATGGATTCATAATTTTAGGATAATAGAAGTATGGGATAATGTGCAAGTTTCAAAAAGAAAATAAGATGTAAGTTGTTTTAGATAATTAAAAGAGTAATTATCTAGCCAAGAATGGAAAAAAAATATTTTGGACATCAAATAACATTATCTCAACTTAACCTTCGTATACTTAGATATAATAATGGAAGGGAAAAAAATTCTAGAAAAAAAGAATATACCATGAAATAATTGTATTGTTTTAAATAAGTGTTAAAAAGGATCCAATGTCTACATCTGAATAAATCCCAACATGTTAGATATACAATGGGAATAACATGAATGAGTTTCCATAAGTGATTTAAGGAATATATCGAGGAGAGAATAATTTAGTAATAAGAATTTGAGAAACCATTTAAGGATTGGTTGTCCAAAGTCAAAGATATATACTTTCTTTAATGGCCTTACGTACGGTGGGCCAACTAAGTAAACTTTGTAATCTAACGTGGATATATGTATTGCTATGTTGAAAGGTACTTTACACATGAATATACTTTATAACCATGAGAGAGGGAGGAATTAATATGGGAAAATAAAGAGGAGTGCTTTGGAGTCGGTTGTATATGGAAGGAAAGTAAATAGTCTTCGTAATGTATGATACAGTCTTGTTATATATCATGTGGGGCAAAGTGTACGAATACAAGTGTCCATCACATATGGTAAGCTGTGATCGATTAGCATACAAACCCTTTTTGGAAAAAGAGAGGATTTGCAAGATGTTTCTGGACCACGATGCATCCGTAGGGTTCTACCCTCCTTTCTGCTAACCCTTACTCAGCAATCACAGGTGGTAAGCAGATTGGTTTCGTTCAGGTAATGGCCTTGTTTCCATGACGAGGGGACCAACGAAGGGTCGACAGAGGGTCTCCTCTATTCTCCCACCTAGTCGGCATCTACTCTGACTATGGGGGACGAGTGAGACCAACTGATGGTCTAGCCGTGTGGGGGAGAAGCGATGGTCGGAACCTTCACGTGCCAACGCCGCCAGGGATCCGCGGGAGTCAGCCAAGCCCGGTCACGCAGGGCAACAAGGGTGAGCACAGCTAGGAGGACGAGGAGTTGCAGTCACAAGTGCAGATGAGGTAGGGCGGCACTTGAGTGGTGCCTATCCATCCGGAGGCGAGAAACTGCGGCGTTAGCAAAACCAGGACTTAGCGACGAAGAAGGAGGCGAGCACCAACTGGCAAACCTGACCACCAGGGGTGGAGCGTCAGACAAAGATGATGGTACGGTGCCGAGGAGTCACGTAGAGAAGCGACGCAACGAGGAAGGGGCGGTAGACTTGCTTCGCTGGGGCGGGACTTGGAGTCGGCGCCCTGCCTGTTGAGCGGGCAGTATGCTCACGGCTTCACGTCGTTGCGAGCGTCGCGTGAGGGGAAAGAGAAGGATAAGAGTCAAATGACTCTTTTGCCCAAGCGTGCGTGTTCAACAACCAAGGGTGCAGAAGTCCTTTCACACCTAATCAAGAGCCGATCTGGATTAATACAAGGTAATCTCTTTTTTGCTGACGTGGCAGCACGAGATTGGCCGAGTTAATAATAATCTTGCATTAAATCTATAAATTATCGGTAACTCGGATCAAGACAAGTTATATATGAAATTTAATCAGGAGGACACGTAGAATCCAAATAAAATATAAATCAATATCTAATTATGCTCTCTGTTCTAAAAGTAGTGCAATATACATTAAAGTGGTGATTAATGCATAAAAATCATAGTTTTGGTTATCATGATGCTTAAAGTTGTAAATTTGGTTATTTTGAGATGTGATCTCGTATTGTTGGATAATATGATGATCATGATAATAAATATGACATTTAGGGTTAATAAAGTGGTTAACTATGCATGTGAATACTCAAGGTTATGAAATCAAGGTCATATCTTATTATGTTGATTAATAAACTTAATTTGATATAGATGTTCATGGTTCTATAATATGGTAGATTTAATAATCATGTAAACACCTAATATGAATTAGGTTTCTTAAGTCCTTAGATTGATGAACATGGATTCTAGGGGATCAAACATGACTCTAATGAAAACTCAATAACAAGGAGACCTAAACCCTAGATTAGGACCGAGTAGGGTCTAATGTATTAAAGTGATGGTGAAAATTTAGGATCTATATTTATGCAGACTAAAATATGGATTGCTTGTTTTTCTTGTTGATTGGATAATATTCTTGAAGTGTATTCTACATGATAATTTGCATGGATCACCCTCAAGGTATGTTGTTACAATTATTGCTATCCGTAATATAGTTTGCTGATGCTTTCCAAATGATTTCTGAGGACTAACTCGATAAATAAATTGTTGGTTGTTTATTTAATCCATGTTCAACTATAATGTCAATATGAGTATCATATAAGTAAATGATACATTCTAGGTTGACATATATCAATCAAGGGGTGATGCACACGAGCTGTGGATGGGATGGTGATCAACCCCAAGATAATATATCCAATAAGGGTTAAGATATGTAAAGAATGTGCTAGTTCTTATTTGCAATATTTAATGATTATTATGTGATCATGTTATTTGCACACATTGTGGTTGCACCCCACGTACATAGTATAGTAATATGCTGACCATGTTTTATTTTTTGAAGTTTTAGGTATATGATTCACATGATAAAAGTCATGAAGAATAAGATGAAATATATCAAAGGTTTTAAAGCTATACCAAGGAGGGCTAGATAGATGATACTTTTTCTCAATAGGTATTAAATCCATTAGGTATATCATTTTACAATTTGTAAATGATATTTGAAATTTAATTGAAATTATTTTCTATTATATGTTATTTGACTAGTCTGGATCCTTGGGAATATATGTAATGGCTCTCAACTTGAAGGTCTTTCCTTAATTGAGGGACACGAAAAGTGAGGTCGTTACATTTGGTATCAGAACCCCATATTTTTTAAATAGTATGTAATAGTTTAGAATTTCAAATAATTTGTAGAAATATTAGGGAATTATTAGGATATTTTTAAAGACAATGGCGTCTAGAAGGGACCACGACTGGGGGCTGGAAAATTTTCCTTCGCGCTACTAGTCAGCTTACGAGGAATCCCGGACCCGTGCATCTTGTATGGCCAAATTTGAAATATTTTTCCCGAAATAAATTACCTTTAGGTTTACTTCTTATCTTGATTCATCCATTTCTCATCCTTTTGCTTAATAAATCCTAAAAGAATAGTTCTCTCCTCATCTAAAGTTAGGGTTTTTGAGAAGAAGTAGGATTCAGGCATCGTCCTCCAATTAATGTACCTGTATGTGGAAATAATATTGTACATGTAATGTGAAAATAATAATGTACATGTGATGTGGAGATAATAATAAAGTAAATTCTATATGGGTTTTCCCTAGGAGGCTAACCCTAGATGGGACTAGGGTTAGTTTAGAAGAACCCTAGTGGGTCAAGGGACATGGAAACCCTAAGAGGTTGGGTATAGTCCCTAACCCTAACCCTAACCATGAGAAATATGAATAGTGTGGTGATATATTACCCTACCCATATGAAACCAATAAGGGTAAGAGGAAAGAGAGAATATAAATGTTTGTGGTAACCCATGCATGAAGGATGCATGTGATAGAATATGAATATAAATGAGTTAAGTGACTCACTCTCACATGCACGTGTTCATGTGGAACAAGACATTAACAAGAAAATTTTTATGAAACTTTTGAAGAACATGTGATATAAGATAACTTGCTCAACTAACTCTGATGGATGTATGCAATACATTTGGGATGTATGATCGGGCCCATCTAATAACCTTGGGTCAAGAGGGCCTATGTATGGTCACTATGGTGGTCAGTGATCAGGCCCAGAAAGGACAATCACCTCTGGTAAAGGCCTATGTAAGATTGCCACTATAGTGATAGGTGATTGGGCCAGGGCTTATGTATGATGTATGTTGCAGGGACTTACCCTAGAGAGAGGGTTCCCCACATGAATAATCCAAAGAGGGAGTTCCCATAGAGAATAAGTGAGAAGTTAGAAAGAAAATGCATGAGTATATACATGAGAAACATAAGTAACGAATGGTTATATATATGAAAAACGAAAATCTGAATATAACTTGCTCAAACCCCTCATGCTATCTCTAGAAGTTTGGATGACTATGATCAAGCCCCTGGAGGGGAAGGTCAGAAAATATCAAGCCACTAGAGGGGAAGATCGCAGAAGCTCAAGCCCCTAGAGGAGAAGGCTGACATAGTACCAAGCCCCTAGAGGGGAAGGTCAAGAAAGGTCAAGCCCTGGAGGGGAAGGCCGACATAGGCACCAAGCCCTTAGAGGGGAAGGTGGACCAAGTCCACTACATGGACAAACCCCATGAGTGGGTATTCCAGAGATTGAGCAAACAAGTGTTGAGAAGTTATAATAATAAAACAATGCATAAAGATTGGAATATGAAACATTTAGGGCTAGTGTGCCAACCGGGGTGGGTCAACCCAAGAGTCAGAATATGACTTATGGGGGGAGGCAAAACCTTAGACCTTGGGGTCAAGTTGTGGCTAGAGAAGTCTAACTTCCTTCTATGAGCCATGAAGGCACCCTAGGTTAGGACCTTCCCTAGAAAGGTAAGTTGACTAAATCAATTTAAAGATTGAGGTAATCATGAATGTCACCTAATATAAAAGATGAAAGCACATATATTGAGTATGATTCTTGAACCCAAGTATGCCATCTCTGAGGAACATGAGGAAAAGTCACTATGGAAGTAGTTAACCGTATGAGACCGAGTCTGGAAAAGAAATGTTTCCATAAAAGGGTGCCATGAGTCTAATGAGGGGACATAAAGTGAATAATGATCATTATAAGAGATGGTGGAAATATGGTTTAAAGAATTGTATATGAAAATAATGTGCTTGAAAATGGTTAAAGTTGTGATATCTTCAAGAAACCCTTGGGAAGGGTAGAGTCCTAAGTCAACCCTAAGGTCAAGTAGGGTGTATTAAAGGTACATAGTACCGATGCACTACAAAAAATATGGTCTTTAACTAAAAAAAAAAAAAATTGTAGCGAAAACCCCAAAATTTGTAGCCAAAAGCTTTGGCTACAATTATCCTTACATTTATAATATATAGCTAATACCCGTGTAGCTAATTGTTTAGGCTACATTTTTCAAACTTGTAGTTAGTTATGCCTTTGGCGACAAATTCATATGTAAACCTAATTGTAGGTAAAAATGTCCTTACACATAAAAATGTAGTTTCCATTGTAGCCAAATGTATGACTACAATTCAATTTGTACCTATAATATGTAGGGAGAGATGGCATTGGTTACAATTGTATTTGTAGTTCATGTATAGAAACAATTAGCACTTGCTACACATGTAATTATAGCTAGTGTGTATTGAAAGACACCATGTACTATACATACATATGTAGTGAGAGACATTATGTATCCAGTCAGTTGCTTGCCAATATAGAGGGGTTTTCAATAAGAAAACAGATGAATGTTAATCAAGATTGAGTTATGCTTACAATGTCAACAATGATACTATTTATATTTGAACAATGAGTATACATGGAGAGGACATTAACTTGGCCCCTATTTTACAATATGCATGGGAAAAAGACAATGTATACAATATGTTCTTCTTACTACATCTATCCACTGCATAATACCATGTGGTTGGGAGATAACAGTTATGTTCCCCCGAGGCCCATGTCATAGGATGTTGGTCACCTTAATTCGATGTTCATGTGGCCTAAGGGGTGAATGTGAGGGGAACTCCCTAGATGCATAAGGATGAGATATCTCCAAAAAGTACATGTACCCCTAGAGACCTCAAGGAAGTTGCTAAGGCTCATAAAACCTGAGGTGTAAATGCAAAAGATACAAAGTGGTCATGTAATAAAGAAAGGAGTTGTATACAAACTCAAGAGTGAAAAAGGAACTTGACTTCATGAAATATAAGAATTGTGTCATTAACAAGATAAGTTATAGTTTAGAGTTATGTTGAGAATGATTCAACTTAAAATGATAAATTTTGAGGTAATGTGTGGATATGTTGTCTCTACTTTTAGGATGCGATGAACTTTATATTTGGGTTGTAGTCAAGTGTTTATTTTGTCATATTATGAGGGAGAGAGATTGGTAGACACATGTTGTGCTTAAAATTAAGATATGAGAAGGAATACCTTAAGTTGAATTTAAGGAGATGGCCTAGGGTTAGAGGTGTTACCTCACCCTTATGTGAAAATAAATAAACAATAGGTTGGAAACCTAGGTGAAAAGGTAGTCACCAAGTGGAACTGAAATTGTAAATGAAAATGTAATCACCAAAAGGATGATAGCATGTAAATATTGAGGATGTGGATATACCTTGAATTGAAATCAAGTATAAAGTTTGGTAATAAGATGTGGAATTTGCATATTGATGTTCAAAAAAATATAAAAGTAGGGTTGCTAACCCTAAGTTTCGAGACTAAGATGAGTTATCATTCACCTTAATCTTACTAGGTCTGAATTTTGGGGACAAATTTCCTATTAAGGAGGGTGAATGTAATATCCTCAATTTTGGTAAAATTGAATGATATAAGTATAAAGCATATTTTATGTAATGTACTAGATCTTGAACCCTACCCTAGAAGTTTGACCTTTTGGACTTAGCCCAAACAAGTCTGAGGTTAGACCTAAATAATGTTTACAAGCTAATGCATGTATAAATCACCCTAATGTAACATAATGTTCTCAAATTAATCTTACGCCAATAATAGACACAAAAATATGTCACATGATGTAAATGGAGATTTCACAATAACTTGTGCACAATAATGGCATATAATTCTTTTAGTTGTAATATAAAGATATGGATGAATAATAAATATGATGGAATATTATTAAAAGAATATAATGAAAACAAGTCAAAAGTGTTACAATTCATAATAGGAGATTCCAAAAGAAAAATATAATGTGAAATCTGGATTCCTTGGGTCCCAATTGCCTTGGGAGTCAAGTTTCACATTATTTACCTTATAATAATTAATTTAATTCAATTTGGAAAATAAGACATGAGATTTTCCCAAAACATAAAAATAAAATATTAATTGACTCCTAAAGAGGAAAAATATCTTAGATTCTTAATCTACATAATAAATATAGCCTTTGGGTGCATTTTCATCCAATTTGAAAGATGTTTGATTAAAAGATGAAATTAGGAGAGAGAGAATGTGAGTAGAACCTTCAAGATATTAATTAAAATAATAAATGACATAAAAATGGAAATAATAAATTTTTTTTGTCTAATGCACTTACAATGACTTGTGGGTTAAGTTTCATCAATTTTTGGATAATTTTATACGTCTCTTATGCATTAGGAAAGAGAAAAAGTGATATACTTTAAAAGAATTAAATAAAATAGTAAAAGTCTCCAAAAAGGAAAATTAATACCAAAATTGGATTCTACATGTCCTAATTAGGCTAGGTATAAAATTTCATTTAATTTGGACCATGTTTGTACCTTCAATTGAAGAGAGATAAAAAGGAAAATAATTTAATCAACACCACAAAATTCGGATTAGGAAACAATATCCCGCATAAATAGTAACCACAGACCAAGGTCTGATATTTTGGGCATAACTTCCTCGTTTCTTAATAAAATTTCACAAAATAGCTTCTGTTGGATTGCAAATTTAATCCCGCATGTATCCATATGCTATTCAGAGACTAATGTGGAAAATTCGAGAAATGCCTAAACTATTTCTTCAAGTTTTTTGAAACAACTTCTCACACACCCCCACTTATAAATACCTCTACCCCGGTCTTCCTTAGTTGTTTTATGAACCTACTCTCATCTCAATTTCATCCTTTCTTGAGTTTGTGGTTGTTGGTGACTGTACTTTGATTTCTCCTTACATCATCATTTCACCCAAAAGCTGAACGTGGTTCTTGGTTTGAGTTTGCGAGACCACAACCCGACATCATGTTTATTTTTCAGAGCGTAATTGGACCTCAGGTAAACAACTTTGACACATGTTCATCATAATCCATTAGTTAGTTTCACGAACGACTAATGAACAAAATTTTCCCCAAACTCTCGAATAAGTTTCTCCTTGCATATCCGACCTCTCTCCCTCTCTCGCAAATTCCCTACTGATTTGACTTTTTCTAATTTTTTGATTGGTTCATCTTACAAAATTCATATCTTTTAATCTACTGGTCTAAAAATTATAAATAAATATGTTTTGGAATTGGAAAAACATTCTTTATCTAATAAAAATACTTTTAGAGTCTGATTTCAATAATTTTCGAAGGGTGATTTTTGGAGAATAAAATGCATGTATAAATCATAATAAATGTAACTTAATCATATAAACTTCAAATTGGATAAAAAGATATGTTTTCTTAATCAATAGAATCTAATAAATCATTTGGTGATGTTTTCATATTTTAATACGAATTTAATAAAAAGGTGATGTTCCTAGGTTGCAATATAATCATCAATTAATGATTTGCATCTAATATGAAATTAGGTGAAGAGATATTTTATTTGGATCAAGGGTGTGGACCCTAACCTAATAAACACATCATTAAGGTATGTTGCATCTCTAATTATTCATATTGAGCAATTCTTCTCTCTTATGTATGTTATACATCTCCTATTATACTTGTTGAGAAATTCACCTATATTTTCTTTCTCTTAGTCCTATGGACATTAGCCTATACATGATGTCTTTTCTTTTGAAATCATAGTTATTATGAACTATCTTATTTGTTACTGATCTTGTGATCATGGATATTCTCTTGGGACTCTTATCTTATGCCTTGGTGCATGTTGGTTTATTTAATGCTATGTGCCTACTTTGAGGTGGATGTTTATTTGGTGATATGTGATATCTTGTGCCCACTTGCATGTGGATGTATGAGTTGTCCATTGTGAGATGGAAACATTGTATAATTTAGACTTTACTTTCTACTTGCCTCTACATTTAATAAGGTATATGATTCGGTAGCACTAGAGTAGTGTATTTGCATTGGTTTTGGGTTATGCGCCCTTGTTATTTTTGGGATGGAGGTGGCCCCATACCCGGGTTTCAAATTTATGAGGTTTGGCCCAAATTCATATATTGGGAGTTTGGTTATGTGCCATTCTCTATCAGGCTTCGTGTTTATGGGAATTGGTCGCCTTTTTCTTTATATTGTTCTAGGACTATGCTTATCTCACATACATGCTGGATATTGATGATAATTGTGGGGTGTGTTCCCTACTTTCTCTTATTATGCTTCACTTCCCACCATGGTAGTGGATGTATATATGGCACAATCTATTTATGTTGTTTTATGGAAAGTATCTCCTTTAATGTAATTCTTTTCTCTTGATACCCACTTGGGTGGTACTTTTCTTTTCTATTGGAAGTTTCTATTTACTTTGATGTCTTTTACTTCATATTTAGCTCAATTTTACTTTTTAGTATGCACATACCAGCCTTTGTTGATGTCTTCTATTTCTCTTTTCTTGTTGGGGTATGCTTCCAACCCTATGTGAAGAATGTGGAGGACACGGCATAAAGTTATGGACCTAGCTTAAGGAATTAAATCTTGAAGAAAATCTTGATGTGGTTTAGATTTCCCTCTACATGGATCCTTATGATGTACCCTTACATGCAAGTTTAAGCTGTTCTTTTGTATGAGAAATTGAAAATAGTTAATGTTTTTATTCTGCTGCTACACTTTGGTTATTTGTATACCATAAATAAGATTTAAAAATTTTACACCCACTCCAACATATCTTTTAGGTGTGTTTGGACTGGAGGTTCTATTGTTCAAATTTTTAGTAGGGAGTGGTTCCCCTCTGGGATCCCACTCCATACAGCATGGTATCAGATCCCATGGTAGTTGGAATCTGAATATTTCAATTTTTTCTCCCTTATTAGAACACTTGACTTAGACAGTTACCTTCAGGTGTGATGTTTTTCCTAGACCTTACTTAAGTTGTTTTTTATGATGAAAGGTTGATTAGAATCATGACGAGTAAACCCTAAGATTTTGATGAGGTTAGATGATCATATCTTACCATATAGGTCTTTGGTGACATGAATATTTTTATGTAATGGGGTTTAACTTGAGGATGGAATTTGGTTTCGTGGAGGAGTAATAGTAGGATAAGAAGATTTTTTATGGATAAATTGTGACTTAGTTTATTGCATTGATTTTGGTACCATTGTTGTTTTACCTCCAAAGTTTCCTATCGACAAAAATTATTTTCAATTATACTACTATATGTACAAAAACAATTCTTTGATTTTCTCAATGATTTCTTGAGCTATGTCACAATAAAGAGGTATGTGAAGTTTTGCTAGAGAAACCTTAGAAATAGTTGGAATAGAATCTTAACCCTAGAACTAAAGTGATGACTAGGAAGATATGTCTTGTAATAAAGGTTTAGTTGACCTACCCTTTTGTACCATGTGACTTTTTGGATCTTAGGGTTGTTAGGTTAGAGACACAAGGACCTAAAACTCAACCCAAGATGGTATGACTTATTAGTTGGATACATGAAATGTAAATCTCTAAAATACTCACAACTAATAGATATGTGGGTAGCCCTATTACCTTGATGATTGTTTAGTTGACTTGTTAGGTTAAACCTTTTAAGGGGTGGAGAGTAGTTTGTTGATAATGTTTGGATAAATAGATTTCAAGGAAGAAATCCTTTTAAGGGGTGGAGTGTTGTAATTACTGGATCTTGAACCCTACCTTAGAAGTTTGACCTTTTAGACTTTGCCCAAATAAGTTTGAGGTTAGACCTAAATAATATTTAGTATAACCTAACAAGTTAATGCATGTATAAATCACCCTAATGTAACCTAATGTTCTCAAATTAATCATAGACCAATAATGGACACATAAAATATGTCACATGATGTAAATGGAGATTTCATAATAACTTGTGCACAATAATGATTTATAATTATTTTTCTTGTAACATAAAGATATAGATGAATAATAAAGATGATGGAACAATATTAAAATAAATGTAATGAAAACAAGCCAAAAGTGTTATAATTCATAATAGGAGATTCCAAAAGAAAAATATAATGTGAAATTCAGATTCCTTGGGTCCCAATTGCCTTGGGAGTCAAGTTTCACACTATTTACCTTATTAATTCAATTTGAAAAATAAGAAATGAGTTTTTCCCAAAATATAAAATAAAATATTAAATGATTCCTAAAGATGAAAATATTCTTAGATTCGTAATCTACATAATAAATGTAGCCTTTGGGTGAATTTTCATCCAATTTGGAAGATATTTGATTAAAAGATGAAATCAGGAGAGAGAGTGAGTAGAACCTTCAAAATATTATTGAAATAATAAATGAAATAAAAAATGGAAATAATGGAAAAATCGTGTCTAATGCACTTACCATGACTTGTGGGTGAAGTTTCATCAATTTTGGATAATTTTATATGTCTCTAATGCATTAGGAAAGAGAAAAAGTGATATACTTTAAAAGAATTAAATAAAATAGTAAAAGTCTTCAAAAAGGAAAATTAATGCCAAAATAGGATTCTACATGTCCTAATTAGGCTAGTTATAAAATTTCATTTAATTTGGACCTTGTTTATACCTT
The DNA here is from genome assembly GCA_963693085.1 of Alisma plantago-aquatica. Taxonomy (NCBI): domain Eukaryota; kingdom Viridiplantae; phylum Streptophyta; class Magnoliopsida; order Alismatales; family Alismataceae; genus Alisma; species Alisma plantago-aquatica. Next base: position 1,717,813 of record OY856413.1, read on the forward strand.
CAATTGAAGAGAGAGAAAAAGAAAATAATTTAATCAACACTTTACAAAATTCGGATAGGAAACACAAGCCCGCTTAAACAGTAACTGCGGACCGAGATCCGGTATTTTGGGCATAACTTCCTAGTTTCTTAATAAAATTTTACGAAATAACTTTTGTTGGAATGGAAATTTAATTCTACATCTATCCATACACTATTCGAAACCTAACGTAGAAAAATTAAGAAACACCTAGACTTTTTATTCAAGTCTTCTAAAACAACTTCACACACACCCCCACTTATAAATACCTCTACCCCGGTCTTCCTCGATTAGTTTATGAACCTCCTCTCATCTCAATTTCATCATTTCTTGATTGTGTATCAGTTGGTGATCATGCATTAATTTCTCCTTGCATCGTTGTTTCACCCAAAAGTCAAACATGGTTCTTAGTTTGAGTTTGCGGCACTACTCCCCAATGTCATGTTTATTTGTCAGAGCGTAATTGAACCTCAGGTAAACAACTTTGACACTTGTTCTTCATAATTAGTTAGTTATTTTCACAAACAAATGATGAACAAAGTTTTTTCTTAAACTCTTGGATAAGTTTCTCCTTGCATATCCGACCTCTCTTCCTCTCTCGCAAATTCCCAACTGATTTGGCTTATTCTAATTTTGTGATTGGTTCATCTTATAAAATTCATATATTTTATTAGTCTAAAAATTATAAATAAATATGTTTTGGAATCGGAAAAATATTCTTTATCTAATAAAAATAATTTTAGAGTATGGTTTCAATATTTTTGAAGGATGGTTTTTGGAGAATAAAATACATGTATGAAACTCATAATAAATGTAACTTAATCGTATAAACTCCAAATTAGATAAAAAGATATGGTTTCTTAATCAAGAGAATCTAATAAATCATTTGGTGATGTTTTCAGAGTTTAATTTGAATTTAATAAAAAGGTGATTTTCTTGGGTTGCAATATAATCATCAATTAATGATTTCAATCTAATATGAAATTAAGTAAAGAGATATTGTATTTGGATCTAGGGTGTGGGCCCTAACCTAATACACATATCATTAAGGTATGTTGCATCTCTGATTATTCATATTGTGCAATTCTTCTCTCTTATGTATGTATTGCATCTCCTACTATACTATGTTAAGCAATTGACCTATATTTTCTTTCTCTTGGTCCTATGGACATTAGCCTATACATGATGTCTTTTCTTTTGAAATCATAGTTCTTGTGAGCTATCTTATTTGTTAGTTTTCTTGTGATCATGGATATTCTCTTGGACTCTTATCATATGCCTTGGTGCATGTTGGTTTTATTTGATGCTATGTGCCCAGTTTGAGGTGAATGTTTATTAGGTGATATGTGATATCTTGTGCCCACTTGCATGTGGATGTATGTTTTGTCCATTGTGATATGGAAATATTATATAATTGTGACTATACTTTATACTTGCCTCTACATTTAACATGCCATGTGATTCAGTAGCACTAGAGTAGTGTAATTGCATTGGTTTTGGGTTATGTTCCCTTGTTATTTTTGGGATGGAGGTGGCCCCATACCCACATTTCAAATTTATGAGGTTTGACCCACATTCATATATTGGGAGTTTGGTTATGTGTCATTCTCTATCAGGCTTCAGGTTTATGGGACTTGGCCGCCTTTGTCTTTGTATTGTTTTAGGGCTATGCTTATCTCAGATGCATGTAGGATATTGATGATGATTGTGGGGTGTATGCCCTACTTTCTCTTATTGTTCTTCATTTCCCACCACGGTAGTGGATGCATATATGGCACAATCTTTTTATGTTGTTATATGGCAAGTATCTCCTTTAATGTGATTCTTTTCTCTTGATACCCATTTGGGTGGTACTTTTCTTTTCTATGGGAAGCTTCTATTTACTTTGATGTCCTTTAATCCATATATTGCTCAAATTTACTTTTTAGTATGCACATACCAGCCTTTTCTGATGTCTTCTATTTCTCTCTTCTTGCCGGGGTATGCTTCCTACCCTAGGTGAAGGATGTTGAGACACGGCATAAAATTATTGACCTAGCTTAAGGAGTTAAATCTTGGAGACAATCTTGATGTGGTTTAGATTTCCCTCTACATGGACCCTTATGATGTACCTTTAACATGTAAGTTTAAGATGTTCTTTTGTAACCTAATGAGAAATTGAATATAGTCAATGTTTTTATTCTGCTGCTACACTTTGGTTATTTTGTATACCATAAATAAGATTTGAAAATTTTACACCCACTCCAACATATCTTTTAGGTGTGTTTGGACTGGAGGTTCTATTGTTCAAAATTTTAGTAGGGAGTGATTCCCCTGTGGGATCCCACTCCTTACAACATGGTATCAGATCCCATGGTAGTCGGAATCTGACTATTTCAATTTTTTCTCCCTTATTAGAACATTTGACTTAGATAGTTACCTTTAGGTGTGATGTTTTCCCTAGACCTTACTTAAGTTGTTTTTTATGATGAAAGGTTGATTAGAATCATGATGAGTAAACCCTAAGATTGTGATGAGGTTACATGATCATATCTTACCATATAGGTCTTTGGTGACATGAATATTTTTATGTAATGGAATTTAAATTGAGGATAGAATTAGGTTTCGTAGAGGAGTAATAGTAGGATAAGAAGATCTTGTTATGGATAAATTGTGACTTAGTTTATTGCATTGATTTTGGTACCATCTTTGTTTTACCTCCAATGTTTCCTATTGAAAAAAAATATTTGCAATTATAATACTATATGTTAAAAAAAATCTCTAATTTTTCAATGATTTCTTGAGCTATGTCACAATAAAGAGGTATGTGAAGTTTTTCTAGAGAAACCTCAAAAATAGTTGGAATAGAATCTTAACCCTAGAATTGAAGTGATGGCTAGGAAGATATGTCTTGTAATAAAGGTTTAGTTGACCTACCCTTTTGTACCCTATGACTTTTTGGATCTTAGGGTTGTTAGCTTAGAGACACGAGGACCTATAAATCAACCCTAGATGGTATGACTTATTAGTTGGATACATGAACAACATAAATCTCTAAAATATTCACAACTAATAGATATGTGGGTAGCCCTATTACCTTGATGATTGTTTAGTTGACTTGTTAGGTTAAACCTTTTAAGGGGTGGAGAGTAGTTGGTTGTTGATGTTTGGATCAATAGATTTTGAGGACGAAATCCTTTTAAGGGGTGGAGTGTTGCAATGTACTGGATCTTGAGCCCTACCCTAGAAGTTTGACCTTTTGGACTTAGCCCAAATAAGTCTGAGGTTAAACCTAAATAATGTTTATTATAACCCTAACAAGCTAATGCATGTATAAATCACCCTAATGTAACCTAATGTTCTCAAATTAATCTTAGGCCAGTAATAGACACATAAAATATCCACATGATGTAAATGTAGATTTCATAATAACTTATGCACAATAATGGTATATAATTATGTTGGTTGTATAGATGAATATTAAAGATGATGGAATAATATTAAAATAAATATAATGAAAACGAGCCAAAATTGTTATAATTCATAATAGGAGATTCCAAAAGAAAATTATAATGTGAAATTCGGATTTCTTGAGTCCTAATTTCCTTGGGAGTCAAGTTTCACATTATTTACCTTTTAATAATTAATTTAATTCAATTTGGAAAATAAGACATGAGTTTTTACCAAAACATAAAATAAAATATTAAATGACACCTAAAGAGGAAAATAATCTTAGATTTGTAATCTACATAATAAATATAACCTTTGGGTGAATTTTCATCCAATTTGGAAGATGTTTGATTAAAAGATGAAATTAGGAGAGAGAAAGTGAGTAGAGCCTTCAAAATATTATTAAAATAATAAACAACATATAAATGAAAATAATGGAAAATTTGTGTCTAATGCACTTACAATGACTTGTGGGTGAAGTTTCATCAATTTTGGATAATTTTATACGTCTCTAATGCATTAGGAAAGCGAAAAAGTGATATACTTCAAAAGAATAAAAGAAAATAGTAAAAGCTCCAAAAAGGAAAATTAATGCCAAAATCAGATTCTACATATCCTAATTAGACTAGGTATAAAACTTCATTTAATTTGGACCTTGTTTGTACCTTCAATTGAAGAGAGAGAAAAAGGAAAATAATTTAATCAACACTTTACAAAATTCAGATTAGGAAACACTAGCCCGCATAAATAGTAACCACGGACCAAGGTCCGGTATTTTGAGCATAACTTCCTTGTTTCTTAATAAAATTTCACAAAATAATTTTCACTGGATTGAAAATTTAATTCTGCATCTATACATATGATATTTGGATCCTAATGTGGAAAATTTGATAAAAGCCTAAACTTTTCTTCAAGTCTTCTAAAACAACTTCTCACAAACCCCCATTTATAAATACATCTACCCCGGTCTTCCTCGGTTGTTTTATGAACCTCCTCACATCTCAATTTCATCCTTTCATGTTTAATTTTCAGAGCGTAATTGGACCTTAGGTAAACAATTCTGACACTTGTTCTTCATAATTGGTTAGTTAGTTTCACAAATAAATAATGAACAAAGTTTTCCCCCAAACTCTCGAATAAGTTTCTCCTTGCATATCCGACATCTCTTCCTCTCTCACAAATTCCCTACTCATTTGGCTTTTTCTAATTTTGTGATTGGTTCATCTTACAAAATTTATATATTTTAATCTACTGGTCTAAAAATTATTAATAAATATGTTTTGGAATCAGAAAAACATTCTTTATCTAATAAAAATACTTTCAGTATGATTTCAATATTTTTTAAAGGATGATTTTTGGAGAATAAAATACATGTATAAAACTCATAATAAATGTAACTTAATCATATAAACTCCAAATTGGATAAAAAGATATGTTTTCTTAATCAAGAGAATCTAATAAATCATTTGGTGATGTTTAGAGTTTAATTCGAATTTAATAAAAATATAATTTTCTTGGGTTGCAATATAATCATCAATTAATGATTTGCATCTAATATGAAATTAGGTGAAGAGATATTCTATTTGGATCTAGGGTCTAACCTAATACACACATCATTAAGGTATGTTGCATCTCCGATTATTCATATTGAGCAATTCTTCTCTCTTATGTATGTTTTGCATCTCCTATTATACTATGTTAAGCAATTCACCTATATTTTCTTTCTTTTGGCCCTATGGACATTAGCCTATACATGATGTCTTTTCCTTTGAAATCATAGTTCTTGTGAACTATCTTATTTGTTTCTGATCATGTGATCATGGATATTCTCTTGGACTCTTATCTTATGCCTTGGTGCATGATGGTTTTATTTGATGATATGTGCCCATTTTAAGGTGGATATTTATTTGGTGATATGTGATATCTTGTGCCCACTTGCATGTGGATGTATGCATTGTCCATTATGAGATGGAAATATTATATAATTCAGACTATTCTTTCTAGTTGCCTCTACATTTAGCATGCTATGTGATTCAGTAGCACTAGAGCAGTGTAATTACATTGGTTTTGGGTTATGTGCGGTTGTTATTTTTGGGATGGAGGTGGCCCCATACCCGGGTTTCAAATTTATGAGGTTTGGCCCACATTCATATATTAGTAGTTTGGTTATGTGTCATTCTCTATCAGGCTTCAGGTTTATGGGACATGGTCACCTTTGTCTTTATATTGTTCTAGGCCTATGCTTATCTCACATTCATGCAGGATATTGATGATGATTTTGGGGTGTGTGCCCTACTTTCCCTTATTGTGCTTCATTTCCCACCACGGTAGTGGATGTATATATGGCACAATCTTTTTATATATTTTAAGGTAGGTATCTCCTTTAATGTGATTCTTTTCTCTTAATGTCCACATGGGTGGTACTTTTCTTTTCTATAGGAAGCTTCTATTTACTTTGATGTCCTTTACTCCATATATTGCTCAAATTTACTTTTTAGTATACACATACCAGCCTTTGTTGATGTCTTCTGTTTCTCTCTTCTTGCTGGGATATGCTTCCAACCCTAGGTGAAGGATGTGTAGGAAACGACATAAAGTTATGGACCTAGCTTAAGGAGTTAAATCTTGGAGACAATCTTGATGTGGTTTAGATTTCCCTCTACATGTTACTTATGATGTACCTTTACATTTAAGTTTAAGATGTTCTTTTGTAACCTTATAAGGAATTGAAATATAGTCAATGTTTTATTCCATTGCTACATTTTGGTCATTTTGTATACCATTAATAAGATTTGAAAATTTTACACTCACTCCAACATATCTTTTAGGTTTTTCTGCACTGGAGGTTCTATTATTCAAATTTTTAGTAGGGAGTGGTTCCCCTCTGGGATCTCACTCCTTACATTTTGATAAATAATCCTCTCTAATGATATTATTGGTGAAATTTTATGGTTAATCAACTCTATAACATAAGTTCTTATGGCATAATTAAATAAATAAAAGGAAATTCGTGTGTTCTATGGTTTACAATAATCCATTAATACTCTTTGGAGAAAAGAAAGGGTGAGAAATCCAATAACGAAAAGATTCCAAAAATATTGGACAATTGATATTTTCAAATATAGAGTGATGTGGGATTCTCTAGAAAAGAGTGTTTTCATGTATAAATAAAGAATAAGAGATTTTGTGTACAAATAAATGTTAATGGCTCCATATTTTTGGATAAAAGAAGTATGGGATAATGTGCCAGATTCAAAAAGAAAATAAGACGTAAGATGTTTTAGATAATTAAAAGAGTAATTATCTAGCCAAGAATAGCAACACAATATTTTGGACATCAAATACATTATCTCAAATTAACCTTTGTATACTTGGATATAATAATGGAAGGAAAGAAATTTCTAAAAAAATTAATATACCATGAGATAATGGTATTGTTTTGAATAAGTGTTAAAAAGGAGCCAATGTCGACATCCGAATAAATCCCAACATGTTAGATATAAAATGGGAATAACATTAGTGAGTTCCTATAAGTGATTTAAGGAATATATCAAGGAAAGAATAATATAGTAATAAGAATTTGAGAAACCATTTAAGGATTGGTTATCCAAAGTCAAAGATATATACTTTCTTTTATGACCTTATGGTGGGCCAACTAAGTAAACTTTGTAATCTATCGTGGATATATGTATTGCTATGTTGGAAGGTACTTTAGACATGAATATACTTTATAACCATGATAGAGGGAGGAATAAATATAGGAAAATAAAGAGGAGTGCTTTGGAGTCGCTTGTATACAGAAGGAAAGTAAATAGTCTTCGTAATGTATGATACACTCCTATTGTATAGCACGTTGGTGTAATGTGTACGAACACAAGTGTCCATCACATATGGTAAGTTGTGATCAATTAGGATATGAACCTTTTTGGCAAAAGAGAGGATCTGCAAAACGTTTCTGGACCATGATATATCTATATAAGTAGGGTTCTACCCTCCTTTCTGCTACCCTTACTCATTAATCACCTGCGGTAAGCAGATTGGTTTTGTTTAGCTCATGGCCTTGTTTCCATGATGAGGGGACCAACAAAGGTTCGACAGAGGGTCTCCTCTATTCTCCCACCTAGTAGGCCTCTACTCTGAGTATGGGAGATGAGTGAGACAATTCGATGGTCCAGCCGTGCGGGGGAGAAGGGATGGCTAAAATGTTCACCCTGCCAATGCCGCCATGGATCCGTGGCAGTTGGCCAAGCCCGATCATGTAGGGCAACAAGGGCAAGCCCAACTAGAAGGATGAGGAGTTGCGGTCACGAGTGCAGATGAGGGAGGGCGGTGCTTGAGTGGTGCATGTCCATCCGGAGGCGAGAAACCACAACATCAACGAAACCAGGACATGGCAACGAAGAAGGAGGCGAGCACCAACCAACAGACCTGACCACCTTGGGTGGAGTGTCAGATGAAGATGATGGTATGACATCAAGGAGTCACGCAGAGCAGTGATGCGATAAGGAAGGGGCGGCGGACTTGCTTCGCCAGGGCAAGACCTGGAGCCGGCAGCATGCGAACGGCTTCACGCCATCGTGAGCGTCGCATGTGGGAAAGAGAAGGATAAGAGTCAAATGACTCTTTTGCCCAAGCGTGTGTGTTCAACAACCAAGGGTGCAGAATTCCTTTCACACCTAATCAATAGCCAAGCCAGATTAATACAAGGTAATCTCTTTTTTGCTGATGTGGCAGCATGTGATATAATCTTGCATTAAATATAATAAATGATTGGTAACTCAGATGAAAATAAGTTATATAATTAAGACACAGAATCCAAATAAAACATAATTAAGATGTAATTATGATTTTATTTCTAAAATTAATGCAATATACATTAAAGTTGTGATTAAAGTATAAAATTCATAGTTTTGGTGATCATGATGCTTAAAATAGTAAATTTGGTTTTTTTGAGATGTGATCTGATATAGTTGGATAATCTGATGACCATGATAATAAAGATGACATTTAGGGTTAAAAAAGTGGTTAACTATGCATGTGAATATTCAAGGTTATGAAATCAAGTTCATATCTTGTTATGTTGATTAATAAACTTAATCTGGCATAGATGTTCATGGTTCTATAATATGGTAGATTTAATAATCATGAAAACACCTAATATGAATTAGGTTTCTTAAGTCATTAGATCGATGAACATGGATACTAGGGGATAAAAAATGACTCTAATGACAACTTGATAACAAGGAAACCTAAACCCTATCTTAGGACCAAGTAGGGTCTAATGTATTAAAGTGATGGTGACAATTTGGGATTTATATTTATGTAGACTAAAATGTGGATTGCTTTTTTTACTTATTGATTGGATAATATTCTTGAAGTGTATCCTCCATGATAATCTGCATGGCTCACCATCAAGGTATGTGGTTATGATTATGGCTATCCAAAATATAATTTGTTGATGCTTTCTGAATGATTTTCGAGGACTGATTTGATAAATAAATTGTTGGTCATTTATTTAATCCATGTTCAACTATAATGTCAATATGAGTATCACATAAGTAAATGATAACATTATAAACCCTAGGTTGATGTATATCAAGGGGTGATGCACACGAGACATGGATGGGATAGTGATCATGCCCAAGATAATATATTCAATAAGGGTTGGGATGTGTAAAGAATATGTCAGTTCTTATTTGCAATATTTGATGCTTATTATGTGATCACATTAGTTGCACACATTGTGGTTGCACCCCACGTACACAGTATAGTAATATGATGATTTTTTTTTGTTTGTCAGCATTTTAGGTATATGTTTTACATGATAAAAGTCATGAAGAATAAGATGAAACATATCAAAGGTATGAAATCTATACCAAGGAGGTCTAGATAGATAATACTTCTTCTCAATAGGTATTAATTCAATGAGGTATATCATTTTACAATTTGCAAATGGTATTTGAAATTTAATTGAAATGGTTTTCTATTATATGTTATTTGACTAATCTAGATCCTTGGGAATATAGGTAATGGCTCTCAACTTGAAGGTCTTTCCTTAATTGGAGGATGCGGAAAGTGAGGTCTTACATATCCATTGTGGGAAATTTACCCTTAAGTTTGTGTCGTATTAGCTTTATGATTATTTATACATTTAACTAACTTCATGTTGAACATATGATACACATATATTTTTTATAGTCCAATGGCATATCCAAATCATTGTTTATATACAACTTTTAGTGTTAATCAACAACATAATATAATGACTTGGAAATTAGTTCTTGATTAATCTATTCTTACTTCCATTTATTGTAAGAGTGCTTGAAACTACATATCTAGTTGTGACAATTGTTCTTGATATATCCACAACATCGCCTGAGATAATATGGTTGGTCACCCAAACAAAATTCAAATTAATATAATAGTTACAATCAATAAAGAATGAAAATGAATATCTACTATCCATAGCCTAGAAATAAACAAGGTTAACTCATCCATATTAATGTTATGATCATTAAGAAGGATACTAACAAGTGAAAAGTTGAGGAGAAACAAGATGAGTTGGTGAGAAGGACATAAAAATGTAAATAGATGGGAATTTGAAATTTTGGTGAAGTCTTATATATTATTTGTTTTTGTTTTTCATCGTTCTATTTCTATAATCATATTTCCGTTACTTTGTAAATCGCATTAACACTTGATATTAGAAACATGGTACTAGACAATTTATTGATATCTTGTTATTGTTTTTGAGTATATTGGACAAGATGCATCCTAACCCAAGACAAAAAAAAATTATGTGTGTTACAAAGTCACATGATCATGTATCTAATGTCAAATTTGATTATTTCCAACATATACTGAAGAAAAAATTGACTTTGATTGGTCAATTCGCCTGACCATGACTTACTATAAACAAAGAGCCTCTTGTATGGTCTTATGGACTTATCTATATGTGCATAACCATGCACAACATTCTACAAATATGTTAGGAATATTTAGCATGCACATTTGATTTGGGAGAGATGACCAAAAGGTGTATCTTTGCATCAGATGACATGGTAGGAACTTCAAATACAAGAGTCATCATAAAGGTATTGCTTGTGATTTGTTCAAGGTAACACCACAAGACAGTGCCTAGAATACATATATGAATCAATTGGACAAAATGAGTGGAAGAATATATATATATATATGGATTGATAAAATAATTCATTTTTAATAATCCTTATTAATCTTCTGAGTCTTTAAACCCTAACACTTTTAGATAATATGTGTAACCTCAAAAAAAGGGAAATTAAATACATTGAAAGCCATAAATTAGAACTAGGTACAATAAAAAAATTAGTTAGGACAATGGAATATATCTTTCATATAAATTGTGTACCCAAACTTGGTATGTGTGTAGAATATTGGGCTTATTTTTTTACCTTTTTGTAGTTAATGTAATCCCTCATTTTTTGGAACATTTATGTATCACAGTATGAATGTGTTTGCAAAAATTGGGGCTTATGTTAATATTTTAATTAAAATAGATGAGTCAATGAGGGTATGGGATTTTCATATATGTTTGCAAAAATTGGGGCTTATGTTAATATTTTCATTAAAATAGATGAGTCAGTGAGGGTATGGGATTTTCATATATGTGTAGGTAGATGGACAATATGTATGGTTCAAATTTTCACTTGGACATATGGTGTGATTCACAAAAAGAAGATAGAGTTTATTCCCTAAAAATTGGTGAAAAACAATATAATTGATTTGAATCATGACTTGAGCCAATGTGTAGTTGGTCTGGTTAGTCATAGGTTCCTAGTAAGGTTTGGTTCATAGTCAATTCTATAGAGAAGTGTGGGTGAAAAGGGACATTAGATGTTAACCATCTACTAACAAATCATATGGTTGCCACTTCATATCCTACCTATAGTAGGAGATAGAGATAGGATATTATGGACACTAGAGCAATTCTAGTTGAATCCTAACTATGGATCTAGTACACAAGGGACTCCCTAAACATTTATAAAATATATTTTTACCTATTGAGACTGTGACACCCTTTGTCACACAAAGCGAGATTACTCAAAACCAAACATGGAATTAACACTAAGAAAGTGGATCACCAAAAAACACAGGAAAATTAAATTGGTTTCATAACCATGCATCAAGCTTAACTCATCATGACTGAAGCCATAAACTAAAGCCACTTGTATTTCATTCATATCAAAAGTTGTTACTTGTGATAACCTATTCACATACACAAATCACATGTAAACCATCATTGTATATATCCAAAACCTCAAACTGATGTACAACATCTGGAAAACAACCCCAAGGACCCAAGCGTACAGGGACAATGCACATGACTCTATTACTAGACACTAGCTACATATCCATGATCCAATAGCTTCAACACCTCAGGATGTATGTCTCAGCAACACAATCTTTATCCCAGCATGCAGGTTCACCTTAAAGATGTGGAAACCCACGGGGTGAGACCAAACGTCCCAACGAGAGATATAGCTCTCTGTAAGTGTTATTTAGTACAAATAAAGTAACTAAAGAATAAAAGTAAAGCTACATCTACAATAAGTATATTCAATTACTAATGTAAGTGGGGCAGTTATTATCATCTAAACAGAATAGGTAGCTATAATATAGTAGTGGAGCATTTATAAACTAAGAAGGAATATGAACAAATGTATATTTTCTACCAACCAAACTATACAAAAGCAAGCAAAGACTCATCCAATATTTTTGTATTCGAACTTACAAAAGTACCACTATTAAGTCCTTATTAGTACCACACATGGTCAATGGAAGAGCTGGATTCCATGACCTTTGTAACACCTCCTAGCTAGCACGAGAGTGATACTATAGTGTTACATTAGTCCACTTGTCCAAGTGACATATATTCAGTAATGGATCGGCTCATGCATGGTCGTCCATATATCACTAGGGAATCAACTCACGCATGGTTGTCCCAAAAGAAGGAGTGGCTCACGCATGGCCATTCATATATTACAAGGAAGTCAGTTCACATATGGTCATTCCATATATCACAACGAGATCGGCTCACGCATGGCCATCTCTCAATTATGCTAATTAAGTATCTTCAAGCATCAATCAAGTTATAATGTACAACCATAGAAAGTACTATAAAGGTAAAGACATGGTACACTTTGAAATATATAAATCATATAGGGTGTGAACTTGTCACACTATCACCACATAACACCTGTATAATGTCATTCACAAGACCATCATCAATGTTACACAGCCACTCAAGGATATTAGTAATGTCACATCACTATGGGATATCAATCCCATAATCATAGAACTAGAGGGTATCAAATCACAATAGGCATCAAGCCACCACTAGGTCATAGAACCCATTCACATCATCATGTATCACAAGTGTTTCAACATGCCTCATAAAGGCCCATTCAACCAATGTCATATCATACTCACCGTAGCATGCACTAGCTATGATATTCAAGTTCATATTACCTACATGGTTAGAAATTGGTAAACAAGAGAGAGAAAAAAATCCTAAATCCATGTGTCACATTGTTATTCCTACAAGCCTCAATTACACACATCCATCGCCATAGCATACCCAAGCATGGCATGCATTCATCCTGCAAGTTAGAGGTTCATAACAAGAGAAAGATATCATCACAATAAACTGGCTATTCCAAGAAGGAGAAGCAATCATGTCACCATACTCATCATATGGTTAGGGTTTTCCATTTATAGATGATTAGGGTTTGAAGCTAAGTTCACTCACCAATCCTAGGTTCACCACCTCCCACCATCTTGGAGTGTATTAGGATTAAGGAACATCATTAGGGTTGATTAGACATTATTCCAAATAGTGCTCTTCATGGCTCATCCATTACTTATGCAAGAGTATCATTAAGTGTCCAAGCATACCTCTCAACCACCACCATTAACATGTGTCTCGACCACTAACATCATCATGTGTCTCGACCACATAAACATTTAGGTCATGACCACCCAACCTGGTCCATGTTGCAACCTTGAGGAGCATGATTGTCTCGGCCTTAAGCCATGGCAGAATGTCATGACCCAAGACCAACATGTCACGGCCTCTCTCAAGGACATGACATGACCGTGAAAAGGGCAAGGCTATACTACAAAAATAGAAAAATAACCCAACCAAAACTGGGGGTCGACATGAACTTCAACACCAAATGTCACGACCTCTATCAACACTAGGTCAAACTCATCCAAAGGGAAGAATCTCAACCAATTCTAACCATGGTCGCAACCAGCATAGGGTAGGTCTCTCAACCATCATAAGGAATGATATATTGGTCTCAAAACAGAAACAAAACTAAGGGAAAAACCATCATCATCATAAAGGAAAAAGGCTCATGCAAAAAGATCACCATAAACCCCAGGTCATGCATCAGGAAACCACATGAAAGGATCTAATCTAAGAGAGATGAAACCATGATCAAGGTTTCCAAAATTGGACCTAAACTGTCTTCAACATGTAGGTACTCGAACATCATGCATGTGAACAAAACCAAGGTTAAAAGGTAGAGGAAGAATCACCATAATACCACAAACACCATAACACCACAATCACCAAAATCAAGTATAAGAAATTAGGGTTTTGAATTTCATCCAAACTAAGAAACATAATCACCACCAAACAAGTTATAGAGATTATCATCATCTACTAGCATGTTAGGGTAACATTTTAAAGAAAGAGAACACAATAGCTTGCATGTATGAAAGAGTGCAAGTAATAGAGATGGCAAAGAGTTATATAACCCGTCTTAAGATGATCACAACCAAGAGCTCCAAACTACAAGATCAAGAGCTCCAAGCACACGATCCAAGGGATGAATCTTCACCAAAAGCTCCAAACTCGGCCACAAGATCACATCAAGAAGGAGAAGACACCACGGTAAAAGCTAGCCCAAGGAAAGAATCAAAGAAGCTCTTGTTCAAACCAAAAGATAAAGGGATAAAGAGAAGAGAAATCCTCTTCACACTTGGGTCTACCTTGTCAAAACATGGTCTATGACCCTTGTGATGAGGAGTTTCTCTCCCAAAATAATCACCATGGAAGAACCATGGTCTACGGCTGAGAAAAGAGAGGAAGATGAAGGTATAAGATCAAAATAAACATCAACTTAGAAGACAAACACTTAACAAGGATGGAAGATGAGCTCGGATCACCACCACCACCACCACATGCAAGAGGAGATTGATTCCTCAAGCTATGAGGACTAACCTCCTTGCTCCACCAAGCTCCAAGAAAATGCAAAGGAGAAGGAAGAATATGTATGGCCTAAAGGGGTTACAAGAATTGAGAGATAAGGGGTTATATAGGTGGAAGATGAGAGAGAGCAAGGGGTGAGGTGTCAACATACTAAGGGACCCAAGGGACACTTGTCCACTCAAAAGGCCAACATGCAACCACTCTAACCTAGCATTCAAAACATGGTGATACACTCTAGGTTTGGTCTCAACCACCATGGTCACCTACATGGTTATGGTCACGACCCTCCCATGGTGCACCATCCATGGTCGCAACACCACCAACCATCTGCACCACATGGTCGAGATAAGGGTCCTCCACAAACCCTAAGTTGAGACAACCTATGTAAGGACAACAATATTGACCCAAGACCACCCTAGACTTCCTTGGTCATGACCCAGATATCTATAGGGCATGTCTCGACCGCAACACCCACCAAAGCCAACCTAGGTCATGACCCTAGGTAAAGATAACACCCAAACACACATGAGTTGAGACACCCAACACCCATAGAAACCCTAATCACCACCTAGGGTGATACTCCTCATCCAAGGCTCAAAAAATGCGCCCACCTCTTTTTATATCCTCTAGAGTATGTCAAGAAAGAGAGGGAACAATCTAGAGGTGGAAAATTGCACATTAACCCCCTACTTTGGGTAAATTGCAAATTGCACCAAAACTAGCACATAAAGCACAAACATCATCCAAACAAGCTCAAACTTGAAACTTAAGCTATCCGCAAGCCCTAAGATCATCTCAAAGGATTAGATAAAGGTCATAAGAAACTTACTTAAGCCAAAAAAATAGGGTTACCCCGAAACACATGTCAGGGGTCTTATACAGACTAAGCAAGTTAAGTTTTACATATGATGAGATGATTTACAATCAATCTTCACATGGAGGGGATAATATGAGACTTTATCCTAGATGTAAGTCAATGTGATATAAAAGGAGAGTCTTGGGACACATGAGAAGTCATCTTGTGCCCCCTTCACTCTCAACTAAATATAAAGAGCATAGGAAATTCATGTTTTGGTGTGAAAACAACTAGGGTAGTCATCAACGTTGTTGGGAAATTTTCCTCAAAATCAAGAGTTGGAAGGGATGAGATTTAGTTGATGATAACGAGTGAGGCCTAGCATAGGTGGTGTTGGACTAACTCCAGCATGAGAAAGTCGTGTGGTATATTTGTGTCTCGTCAGAGACCCACCATCATTGTGGTGTCCATAACATAGGAGAAAGGATAAATAGGGAACATGAAAATGGATACTTATGTGAAAGGATCAAAATCATGGCTCTCAATTGTGTGCAAAAAAGATTTAAACAATGTAAATATTCATAGATTTGTACAATGATTATTAATTATTGTCCCATTCAATATTATTATTTTTATTATGTAAATATGTTAGCATTGTGGTTATTTTGAATAATGTTCTAAGTTGAATTACCATTCCACATTCTGATATCTTTTACTCTCATATGTCTTGGGCATGACAATATCATCCATATGGTCTTAGAACTAAAGATGAAGAAAATTAGTTTTGTTTCTTCCAGGGAGGCACTTGTTAGGTGGATTTCTTTTTCTTATGATTCTTTATCATATTTAATCTCATGATTAGTTTTATTCATATCATGCAAAGTAATGTCCAAACAACAAGTTTTTGGTTTGTAAACTGTGTTTCCAATGTTATGTATACTTACTTCTATTGTAGTGATTAATATTTAATTATTTATTAATACATGGTATGATTCAAAACGGAATAGATTACCATGTACATCTAAATTTGGTGGGGGTCCACTTCCAAGGTGTATGTGAATTGATACTAGATAAACATGTTTGCAAGATTTTTTTTTAGAGGTGTATTCCACAACAATATTCAATAGTATGCTTGGATCATAATTTTACATTTTATTTTGTAAAGAAAATTAATGAATGCATCATCCCAATAATATTCACTATATCATGTGGTGTCATGCAAAACAAAATACATTTCAGGTCATGTTTGTGATTTGAGGATGAGAATAATTAGAAACTTGTTTTGATGCTAGGTTTGTCCCTAGTATGGATGATCCTTGCTACTCTTGTAAGTAAGGGGAAGACTTATGTGTTTTTGGAGGGGGCACTAGCATGGACAAATAGCTAAACCAATTAGAGACTATCCACCAAGATAAGGAGAGGGAAAGAGTCGTGAAACCATTATGAATGTGGGATCCAACCCTAATGTACTTGAAATCGGAAGGAAATGTAAGAGCTTGAGAATGTCCTCTTTAAATTGGTGACAGGATGAGTCAATGTCGTTGAGGCATGATCTAGATAGAACTCCTATAAGGGAACATATTCAAAGACAAATTCATGACATAGTAGATAAAGAAGAAGCATGGTTGTTGTCAATAAAATGATCATTTGAGGGCATGCATTCTCCTTGTAACTAAGATTAAACTTTGGGCATCACATTCCCCTTTAGTTTGAGAGCAACCTTGAGAATTACATGCTCAAGAGTTAGTAAGGGTTTGGTGGGAGATCCAGATAATGTTAGAGACCCCAATAAATCATCTTCCAACTAACATAAGTTTGTGAGACTCTTTAGTTATATATATATATGGGCCCATCTTTAATACCCGCGTGGGTAGCTACCTGCCCCCCATTTCGGTTACTTTTTTTCAAGTTGGTTACTTTTGACATGTAGAGGGTTACTTTACCTTGCAAATTGTTGAGTTTCATGCATAGATAGTTACGTTTGTAACGGTAGATTTCAAAACACGGTTACATATATATCTACTGTGTATTTTATATGGGATTACTTTTTTAGTCGTATAGTTACTTTTTGATCAACATAGATACTTATTTTGATAGAAGAATTACTTTTCTGGTCAGAACAATTACTTTTTTGGATGTTGGGTAGTGAAATCCAGGCTACCCGCATGGGTATTAAATAAATGGGATATATATATATATATATATGAATTCTTATACTCGTGCAGGTAGCTACCCACCCCAGAAATAGTTATTCTTTCTGGATTATTTTACTTCACACATGTACAATGTTAAATTATCTTCCAAGTAGTTACATTACATGCATAACAGTTACATTTGTAATAGATGTATAATTGTATATTTATTCAAGAAATTTTATTGTGTATTCTGCCTGATATTACCTTTTTAGTCAAATAGTTACTTTTCTGACAACATAGTTACTTTTCTGTCCATGTAGTTACTTTTGTGACCAAATAGTTACTTTCAAACTGCACTGGTAGCGAAAACTTTAGTTACCCGAGCTTCAACAAATGAACACCCATATATATATATATATATATATATATATATATATATAGAGAGAGAGAGAGAGAGAGAGTCAGGCTAGAATACACTCGAGTGTACAGATCATGTTGTACACCCCAATGGTGTTTGCCTATCTAGACCATGTTTTTCTAAAATCTAATCCATTTATCTTCATGGTTACAATAATAGTAGGCCACATACAAATTTTGAGCTCATTTGGATGAGTGTAAGTCACTCATCCAAGGACAACAAAATCGAAACACAAAACTAATTTAAAATGCATGATTTTTGTCTCCTTTAGATGCATGACCTATAAGTGCCCAAATGAGCTAAAATTTATTATATAGTATGTTCTTAAGATATTTAAGAAGGTCAATGGTTTAGATTTTTCAAAAAATTACTACATCTTTGAAAATGACTAAGGTGTACGGTGTCTTAGATACACTCAAGTGTACACTAGCCTGACTCATTATATATATATATATATATATATATATATGTGTGTGTGTGTATGTGTGTGTGTGTGTGTGTGTGTGTGTGTGTGTGTGTGCGTGTGTGTCTATGTATGTATATATATGGATGTTCATTTAATACCCACGTGAGGGGTCTTATATAGACTTATCAAGTTAAGTTTTACATATGAAGAGATGATTTACACTCAATCTTAACATGGAGGGGATACTATGAGGCTTTATCCTAGATGTAGGTCAACGTGATATAAAAAGAGAGTCTTGGGACACATGAGAAATCATCTTGTACCCCCTTCATTCTCAACTAAATATAAAGGGTAGGGGAAATTCATGTGTTGGTGTGAAAACAACTAGGGTTGTCATTAACGTTGTTTGGAAATTTTCCTCAAAATAAAGAGTTGGAAGGGATGAGATTTAGTTGATGATAATGAGTGGGGCCTAGCATAGGTGGTGTTGGACTAACTCCAGCATGAGAAAGTCATGTGGAATATTTGTGTCTCGTTAGAGACCCACCATCATTGTGGTGTCCTTAACATAGGAGAAAGGAGAAATAGGGAACACGAAAATGGATACTTATGTGAAAGGATCAAAATCATGGCCCTCAATTGTGTGCAAAAAAGAGTTAAAGAATGCAAATTTTGAGAGATTTGTGCAATGATCATTAACTAATGTCCCATTCAATATGATTATTTTTATTGTGTAAATATGTTGACATTGAGGTTATTTTGAATAATGTTCTAATTTGCTTTACCATTCCACATTCCGACAACTTTTTCTCTCATATGTCTTAGGCATGACAATATCATCCATATGGTCTTAGAACTAAAGATGAAGAAAAATAGTTTTGTTTCTTCCAGAGAGGCATTTTAGGTGGATTTCTTTTTCTTATGATTCTTGATCATATTTAATCTCATGATTAGTTTTATTCATATCATGCAAAGTAATGTCCAAACAACAAGTTTTTGGTTTGTAAACTGTGTTTCCAATGTTATGTATACTTACTTCTATTGTAGTGATTAATATTTAATTATTTATTACTACATGGTATGATTCATAATGGAATAGATTACCATGTACATCTAAATTTGATGGGGGTCCACTTCCAAGGTGTATGTGAATTGATACTAGATAAACATGTTCGCAAGATTTTTTTAGAGGTGTATTTCACAACAATATTCAATAGTATGCTTGGATCATAATTTTACACTTTATTTTGAAAAGAAAATTAATGAAATGTATCATCCCAATAATATTCACTATATCATGTGGTATCATGCAAAACAAAATACATATCAGGTCATGTTTGTGATTTGAGGATGAGCATAATTAGAAACTTGTTTTGATGCTAGGTTTGTCCCTAGTATGGATGATCCTTGCTCTCTTATAAGTAAGGGGAAGACTTATGTGTTTCTGGAGGGGGCACTAGCATGGATAAATAACTAAACCAATTAGAGGCTATCCACCAAGATAAGGAGAGGGAAAGAGTCATGAAACCATTATGAATGTGGGATCCAACCCTAATGTTCTTGAAATTGGAAGGAAATGTAAGAGCTTGAGAATGTCCTCTTTAAATTGGTGACAGGATGAGTCAATGTCATTGAGGCATGATCTAGATAGAAGTCCTACAAGGGAACATATTCAAAGACAAATTCATGGCATAGTAGATAAAGAAGAAGCATGGTTTTTGTCAATAGAAGGATCATTTGAGGGCATGCATTCTCCTTGTAACTAAGATTAAACTTTGGGCATCACATTCCCCTTTAGTTTGAGAGCAACCTTGAGAATTACATGCTCAAGAGTTAGTAAGGGTTTGGTGGGAGATCCGGACAATGTTAGAGACCCTAATAAATCATCTTCCAACTAACATAATTATGTGAGACTCTTTAGTGATATATATATATATATATATATATATATATATATGAATTCTTATACTCGTGTGGGTTGCTACCTGCCCCAGAAATAGTTATTCTTTCTGGATTATTTTACTTCACACATGTACAATGTTACATTATCTTCCAAATAGTTACATTACATGCATAACAGTTACATTTGTAAGAGATGTATAATTATATATTTATTCAAGAAATTTTATTGTGTATTCTGCCTGATTTCACCTTTTTTGTCTAATAGTTACTTTTCTGACAACATAGTTACTTTTCTGTCCATGTAGTTACTTTTGTGACCAAACAATTATTTTCAAACTGCACTGGTAGAGAAAACTTTAGTTACTTGAGCTTTAACGAATGAACACCAATATATATATATATATATATATATATATATATATATATATATATATATATAATGTATATATATGTATGTATATATATGGATGTTCATTTAATACCCACGTGGGTACTATAGCAATTTTACCCGACTTTAAAAACCACGATGGTATTTTTGTAAATATTGAAAAACATGTGGCCCGACTCCCACTTCCTTTGATTCTTCTCTTATCTTGAAATGAGACTGGCCTCCATCCCTAATTCCCCACATCCAAATACGGAGACCTTATCCCTTCGGAATGCTGACTGCATCCGATGAACTTCTTCCTTGGGAACTCCGCTTGCATCCGATGATGATGACCTTCTTCCCTTGGAACTTCACCCTGGAATTATATCATCAGCGTGGTTGATCTCAAGGATATCAAACCTCTCCAGACAAAACTTCTTTCCGGTCACAACCACTATCCACCGTCTCAAGAACACCTCCCCCTCTTCCTCATTATGTCGGGTTTCTTTGGTGCTCACCTTCCAGTACCCATTCTTCCTTGTACTCTCACTCCACTATTGATCACAGATTGTATGTTCTGCACATAGAGGCAGTAGGTAATCTTCATACTTGCAAAACAATTAACATTTTTTTCCTAATGTCACTTATTCTATATGAACTGGTTACTTCTCTTAGATATAAATTTTCACAATGTAATATTTGAATTGTCGTATTCTTAGTTTTTGCTCTTCCTTTATCTAGGATAATTTGATTGTAAAGATTAAAATTGGATGCATAGTTAAGTTTCTAAATTAGACAATTAGTTTTAATAGTTACTTTTCATTCATTGAAGTTACTTTATGTAACACAGAGTTACCTTTGTTTACCCATTTTTTTATTAAATAGTTACTTTCTTGTTTACTATGTCAATTTAAAGTTCAAATAGTTACTTTCTAGTTGTTATAGTTACTTGTCCTTGTCGTAATCATTTTCAGGTGTGCAGTGATGTCTATTTCTCAATTCTTAGTATCAAATTATATAACAAATAAATTTGTACCTTTATCCATGGTAGGTTGCTTTTATATGCTCCTTGAAGTGATGATGATGATGATGGGTGCTTGTTTGGGACTATGATTGTTTTTGTGTGTGTTCCTTAGTTGGGGTTGAGAAGTATAATAGTTGGTCCCCTCCATGCTTCTATGGGGAGTACAACTCAACAATACTGCTATACTAAGAAATCTCTAGATCCTCAACCTTCCATATTTGTTTTTCTTATCATGTGACTCGTACACATGGAGCATATTTCACTAAAATACGACTTAATATGACAAATGTAATGAAGTTTTTGGAATTAACTATTTTAATACATATATATAGTAACTAAATTTAATGTTTTCTATTATTTGAAATGAATGTTTATTAAAATGTAGTTGGATGAGTACGTACCTAAAATAGGTCTCTTTTCTAATTGTTTTATTCCAACAAAATTCACTCTTTTATGTTATTTGAAATGGATTTGTGTATGTTTGTTTATTAGTTATTTATGTATTATTTTTATGCAGGTTTTGCTAGTGAGGATGTTTTTATTATAGATCATAGTCTTGATACTCATGCTAGTAATGCTATGATTGATTGTGATGATGAAAATTTTCATTCTTCTTCATCCATTAATGTTGATACTATGTCCTTGGTTGATGTCCCTAGAATTGGACTTGATTCGGAAGTTTAGATGATGGCATATCCTTTTATTGTAGAAATGATGGTATGGTTGGGTTTAGTGTTAGGAAAGATGACAATTGTTATGAATGAGGTACCAAGATTTTTCTTGCTAAATATTTGGTTTGTGATAAATAAGGTCATCTTAGTCGTTCTAAGAGATCTAAAGGTCTTTTGAGCCATGTTAGTGATGAAGTTGGTGATCTACATGAGAAGTTGTCCAAGAATAATAAGCATTCTATGAAAAGGTGTGGGTGCAAAGTCATGATCCTATTTACACTTGACAAGTCCTCATCTAAATGGTTTATTATTGTATTTGTTGATGAACAGAATCATGATCGTGTTGATGACGTTCACTTGCGCTACTTGAAGTGTAATTCATCTCTTGACCAAACTCAAACAGACATGCTTTTTTATAAGAGTCAAGAAAATATACATGTCACCAAACAACTTGCATTAATTGCATCTGAGTCTTGTGGTTATAACAAGTTGACATTTACAAGTAGACAAGCTCATGGACACCTCATTAATAAGAGAAAGGAGTCATCTAAATACAATATGGACATGGTGTTGGATCATTTTGCAACTTTTAAGGGTTTGGATTCTAAATTTTTTATGTGTCAAAAAGATTCTGATGGTTGTTTGACACACTTGTTTTGGTTTAATCGGATCTCTACTGATGACTGTGCATTTTTGGCAATGCAATTATATTTGATACCACTTATCGTACCAGTAAGTATTCCATGGTTTTTGGAATGTTTATTGGTGTTGATAACCATCACAAAATAGTGTTATTTGCTTCATCCTTATTGTGAGATGAGAAGTATGATTCATTTTTATGGGTTTTCAATCAATATTTATTGTGTCTTGGTAAAGAGTCGGTTTCCATCATAACTAATTAATACCATCAATGAATGTTGCAATTATTACTATTTTCCATCATGCAAGCATCACTTCTACAGCTCACATATTCTACAGAAACTCCCCTCAAAACTCAGTGGAATTCCTAACCATGATCAAATCATTAGTGATTTGAATGATTTTTTCTAGAACATAGATGATGGAGACAATTTTGAAGAGAGGTGGATTTTTGTAATTGAAGAGAATGGTTTTTTGTCCATTAGTTGGTTTTGTGATGTGTATGCTATGCGGTGGAAGTGGGTGCCATATTTTATGGAAAATTCCTTCTTTGTTGGCATGAGGACAACACAAAGAAGTAAGAGCCTTAATGCATTCATTAGAAGCCATGTCAAAAGTAAGAAAACTCTCTTTGAACTTATTTTTAGTTTAGAGACTATTTATTCTCATGTGTGGGGGATAGGAAGTTTCAAGGATTTTGATGACGAGTATAGCAATCTGCCTTTTTGGCTTCATTGTGGTCTTTGAAGGAGCAAATGAGAGGTACATACACCAAGTCTATTTTTAAGATCTTTCAATCTGAAGTTCATCAAAGTATGGTGTATAATGTTAAGGAAACTTTTGATGAAAGTGTGCTTGAGGTCTATCGTTTTGGTGGTTCTAGTTGTCCCCATGTTATGAAGAAAGTTTCATCTACTGATGTGTTATCCTATAATTGTTTCATGTTATAATTCAAAGGAATTCCATGTAGGCACATTCTTGCTTATCTAAAGAGTCATGATTTTTGTACTCTTGTTGAGATATATATATTAATGAGGTGGAGCAAAGGATATAGAGATCACCCTTTGGTTTTTGGCAAAGGTTGTGTTTGTTTTTCCATCTCGGTGGTGGCATGACAACCAAATCTGACCGGCTATTTTAAATGGTGTTTTTATGCCGACTAAAAGATAGATAAATTGTCGTACGGGTAAGTTAACCAAAACTTCTCTTGATAACCTACCGCACCAAATCAGTGCGGCAGGAAACAAGTTTATTTGTTGTGGATGTTGATTATCCAAATACCCTTCTAACTGACTATAGAATACATACAACATTATTTATGTGTAAGGCATAATAGACTTTTTCCAAATAAACACAGTTAATGTACACGTGTACCTAAAGGCGAACATCTTATCCATAAATTTATTTGTCATTTATCCAAACAATAGTCATCTTACACAAAGTTAAGATATCACCAGTTAATTTACCTACATAAAATAAACCTCTCGTGGTTGTATACCAAACATAGACAAAGTATTTGTTATGCATTCATCCACTAAGAGGACACTTCATCCAGTTTATGCTTGTAATTCAGTTTCTAGCATAGCATTAGGAACAATGTTATAGATCTTTGAAATGAAAAGTTTATTGCTTTGCAAAAGGAGCTTTTGGAATTATATATTGTTGATGTTGCTATAAATGATTCTAATATAGCTTCTTCTTATGTTATCAAGGTCCATATTCCTAGTATTTTCAAAACTAAAGGCAGACCTAGATCCATTGATGTGCGGTATAAATCTTGAGTTGAAATTTCTCAATCTAAAGCGACACAATGTAAGAATTACTTACAATACGGTGTCAATCATGATAGTAGAAACTATCATTCAAAGAAATAGATGTGTGTTACCTATTAAGTAAATATATTTTGCAAATATACATAATTGTCGTATTACCTTTCTTTTGTTTTGTTTATGAGCAGGAATTGAGCACGTTTTTTCTTGAAAGTTGTGGTTGGTGATTTTTAGTGGTTGTTCAAGATTTTGGTGGTGTTGTTAATTGATATGTTACTGTCTTGGTTTCTTGATGCGGATCTCTCATCTAGTTTTTTGCTACTATTTTTGTTGGACTTGATTTATTGTGTTGTTTTAGTGTAATGTTATCCAATTGTTTAGTGTGTGAGTCATGTTAAAATTTGATGTAAATGTAATGGTTCAGATGTACTTTGTGACAGTTGTAATTCACAATTGATTACACTTCCATTTTATTGATGTGTTTGTATCAAATTCAAATTTATGTTAAACATTCTTTAAGGTTCATTTGGCATGTGATATATTCATCAATTTTCTGTTACATATTGGATCTGTGATTTTATTTTTCTTCTTTCCATTATCCAGTATTGGTTTTGAGAAATCATTTTTGGTACAATCTAGTCTTTACTTAAGATCGGGCTCATTCTCTTATAGTTGAATTACAAAGTACTTTTATGTCAAAATGATACTTTTTGTACCTTATTGTTACACTAAGGGTCAAATGGTTACATTTTGGTTCATGTAACGTTTTTTATGTTCAAGTTACGTTTCAATTCATATAATTACTTTTATCTTCACATGTTTACTCTATAATTGAAAAGGTGATACTTTG
This sequence comes from Alisma plantago-aquatica, assembly GCA_963693085.1. NCBI lineage: Eukaryota > Viridiplantae > Streptophyta > Magnoliopsida > Alismatales > Alismataceae > Alisma > Alisma plantago-aquatica. Next base: position 1,743,494 of record OY856413.1, read on the forward strand.
TTATTTAGCAGCTGCAACACAACAACTGTGCAACGTCATCTTGATATAGTTTTATTTTTATCAAGCATCTCTTGTTGTTACTTATGAAATTAATTGTTAATTTTTTGGACCCAAACTTAACAAATACGTCTGGAAGTTGGAAGTTACATTATACTTGCACAGTTACCTTTTGGTTTATTGAGTTATTTTTCAGTTCAATAGGTTACATTTTATATGACATAGTTACTTTTTTGTTCAAAGTGTTGCTTTTCACTTGTCATATTTATGTTTTTGTTTAAATTTTTACTTTATAGATAGAATAATCACACTTTGTTTTTTTTTTAGTTAGAAGAGACATTAGTCTCCCCCTCCCTCAAACAGGTGCTAGAGCCTGAATGACCCAAGGGTTGGTAAATACAATGCGTAACATGGGGATTCGAACTTGGGTCCCCCGGGGAGGACAAGTCGGACCAAACCACCTGCGCTACACTGGCCAGGTTATAATCACACTTTGTTGTTCAATAGAACTCACACAAGAATATGTTGAACCTTATAAACATGTTGATCTTGACATAATGCGACATGGCATTCTAACTAGGCACGATCGTCGTAGTGTGACACGGGCATTCTGGGATGGAACGGTCATGCTGCATTATAATGAAAGTTGTCATTATCAGATATGCAGCACGATCATTCTAATTGAACAAGACCGTTCTGAAGAAGAACAACCATTCATCATACAAGCATCCCTTATCGTTACATTGTGTAACCCTTTGTTACTCTTATGGACTGAATGTTATTTTATATGTCCAATAGCTACATTTTTCCACATTGTTACTTTGGGGTTGATATAGTTACATGTAACCTCATGTTGTTGCTTTTCGATTGACACAGTTAATATTCAGTTCATATAGTTAATTTATATCTAGAATGTTCATACTTTGTTATTTTAGCCGCAATTACACAACAAATGTGTAATCTTATGTTCAAATAGGTGCATTCTTATTAAGAGTTCCTTTGTAGTTGCATTTCAGAATCTTTTGTTACTTTTTCGACCCAAATTTACTTTATATGTCTAATAATTACTTTTCAATACACATAATTACTTTTCAATTCACATAGCTAGTTTTTTGTTCTCATAGTTACTATTCTGTTCACATAGTTACTCTTCAGTTAAGAGAGTTACTTCATAGATGGAATGAGCACCTCATAACTGACAATGATCATTATGTTTTAGATTTTATATGACTTCTGATACAAAATGCCATACACATTATTTCACATGCATATGAAGACCATCTAGCTAAAGTTACAAAACCATGTAAAGAACATCAAAGTAACAGGTTCAAACACCATACAAAAACATCAACCCAGAGAATTTACTGTAACTAAAACCATAATATTTGCATAAAGATAAACCCAGAGAACTCATGTTCTCTCGTGACTCCAATTGTAACATTTTGTTCAACCCAAAACATAATTCAAACCCAAACTCTATTTTCTGAGTTCACATACACATTTTCTCAAGCATCATTTCAAAATCACATTGTTTTACTAAATTGTTTTAGAAAAGTTGTACTAATTAGACTCAAGTCATGTATTTAGGCTTGGCATGTTATCCTCCAATTTGTGTTCATTCTGCTTGTCACATGCTCCTTCTTTTGACTCTTCTTGATCTCAAGCAGGTTCTCTAACTGGTTGCAGTCTTCCCTTCTTCATCATTCCTTAGAAGATCGTTGGCCTAATTGTAGGGATGTCTTTACTTGTGAAATTCATTTCTTTTCCATTCACCAAGCATTCAAGGTACTTCATAACATATACTCCACAATCAACACCACCATCTTCTTGTTAAGGGCATCCAGGGTACTCAATTGTCCATTGAGACATTTGACTTCCACACGTTGGCACTCCCCTAAAGAACTCATGAATGAAGCCCACCTGCATGAAAAACCAAACAACGTTCAGTATAATGTAACCAACACCATTTCATTCAAAAGTACATTAATAATGTTTGTTTTTCCTTACCCATCTAATGACTTCTTTCTTAGAATTGGACTTCCCCAACATTGAATTGTAAGATTTGTGCACCCCATATGTAAAACTTACTTCAAGCAAGTCTCAGTGATTGCCATTGTTAAGTATCGTAAAACACATAATCCATTGTCATAAATTTGGGGTCAGATACATAGAAGAGAGTTGATAGCATATAGATCTCCTTTAGTGTTATATCAGCCACCATCATGTCTGGTTTTTGTTCTAAAACAATATTCCAAATTACATAGTTGTAACCTTTATTGTTTTATGGTAAGTTGTTGTATTCTAGTATGATAGTGGTTTGTCTTACCAGCACATAAGTGCTCAAACAATGTCATAACATTGCATTCTTCCTCTTTTTGCTTGTTGTTTCTTTCAACATTTGCACAAAGCAATCCATAACCAGAAAATCCAAACTCAGTTAGCAATCCATAATATAGTATAAATACTCACGACTTCAATTCTTACATGTGACTATCATTTTGTCTTTAAACAATAGTTTTGATAGGTCCTTTCCCGTGCACCAAGTATCTTCTCTACAACTCCATTCTCTCCGAGACATGCATATTGTTTACTTCTTTTCAAAAGTTTCATACTAAAGATGTGGTAGAATTTATAATTTAAACAACTAATCTATATTGAATGTTTCTATTGTCTTTAAAAGTAACTATTGTATTTGATGTCTAAGCTATTGGTGCACATTTAAAAAGTAAGTATAATGTCTAGTGTGTAACGAATTTTTAGTCTAGGAGTACAAAAAAGTAACTCCTTACACACATCTATGTTATGAATGAATTCTTATACATGCTCTTTCATTTCTTTTGTCTTGAAGTACTCCAGTCTTATGAATGTGAAACTCTTTTTCTATTTTTGAAGTATAACTTATGTTATTTATTTATCTAAAGAATACATAAAAATTTAGATATTTACTTCTATGATTTACCCTTACGTGTGCATGCATTCTGATTTTCATATTTACTTCTATACTTCCAATATCTGTCTTCATGTTCCTCTTTTTCTTTCTCAACACCTTAGGCATTTTCTTCTCAACTCCATCAGAAGGTATTTCAGCTTCTTTTTCTCTATCAGTTATCTCAAATTCTTTCAATTTCATCTTCAATGTCTACATCCATCATTATGTTTTGTATCTCATCTTCACCTTTCTCTGCTAGAACTTCCAATCTGGGTTGAGAATCTTCTGGGACAATTTCTGAAGGTTGAGCATCACTTTATTGACTTTGACATCTTCTTACATTGTAGTTTAATCTTGCTTATGCTCTTTTTCAACTACTTTCCTCTTTAGACGAAGTTTGATGAATCTTGGTGTTTCTTCCTTGTCTTCATCCTTGCTTGTAGATTTAGTTATTGAACCACTCAATTTCTTCTCTGGCCTCTTCAAAATGCAATCTCCATGTGTCCCATGTTGGTTTGTATTTACCAACTTCTTTAATAGCTCCTCTATCCTCTTTTTAACTTCATTTACATCTACTGAATTCCACCTAGCATTCTCATTGAAATTGGGAGTCGATGAATTTGCATCTACTATATGCCTTTGATCTTTAATTTCTTTCCTCAACCTTCTGTTTTCCTCTTCAACTTCTGATAATCTTTTCCTCAACCTCTTATTTTCTTCTCTTAAAGAAGAAAAAGCTTCTACCGCTATTTGATTGCATACCTCCTTCTGTAGTCTCAGTTCGTCCCCAAGCTATCTGAGACTCTCATGCTCATGCTAACTAATTTAACTACCCTACTAGTCATTGCCTTACTCTTGGCATGATTTTCTACAAGATAAAATGGTAATTCTTTGACTCTCGTTGCAGCTTCCCATTCATCCATGTCATCCTTCTTTAACTTTGTCAAAACATATGCACATTAATCATCACAAAGCCAATAATGTATCATATGCATATCATATATGTCTTATATGAATTTATAGAGTAATTCTCTTCAATAACATGCAATCTTACATTTGTAGTCTCTAAACTATTGAGATCATTGATCTTCTTAACATGAACAACTAAGTTCTTTATCCTTTACTTTGCTTTATTGAATGTTGGCTTTGCTATTCCTGTAATGTCATAAGCCCATACCTGCTTGGATATGAAAAGTAAAATTTAAAATATAAATCTTCATATAGAACAGTTCAATGAAATAATAAGATGAAACAAGTTACTTACACATAGGCACATAACAGATCTTGTGGTGTAGAATGTGCTTCTACTGATTTCCTCTCTTTTCTTCCTTTTGATATTTCATTTAATTCTTTCATCTCTTGAAGATGTGACCATGGACTAGTTTAGCCCAATCTGACTGCCATGTTGTAGTACATCATCCAAATAGTGGAGAAGGAAAAGTGGGGGAATAGTAGCTTGTATCTGGTAATAGGAATGTTGCCAACAAGTACAACACCCATGCATTACACGTGTTTGGGTACTTTCTTCCGCATCGTTCACTGCAAATTCTTGTCACAACTTCCCTAAGTTGTCCTTATGCAGTAGATACTTATCTTTTTTTTGTCTAAATATCTTACCCACTTTCATCCTCTACTTTTCTTGCAAGAGACAAATCCTCCCAAACTTTTTCTACAATCTACAATTTTTTTCTTGGCACAATATCTATATTGTTACTAGGTAAACCTAGTATCATGACAACATCTTCTACTGTCATACTAGCTTCAACCCTTGGTGTTTTCATGAATCTGTCATCCTTAATATATCTTTGATGAAATCTTCTAAAAAAGCCACATCTACAGTTAGATAAGGCATGCTTATCAAGTTCACAAACTGATTAACCTCATCATTTCCAATTGGTTTTCGTTAAGCATGAAGCTATTTTGGATGGCATTATAACTCTTTATATAACATCTATGATAAAGGACTTGTTTACCAGTAACAATATCAAAAGTTGTTGTTAATTTACTTAGTTACTTACTTTCTAGTTCACAGTGTTATTTTCCAGTTCATAATGTTACTTTTTATTTGACATAGTTACTTTTTTGTTTACAAAGTTACTTTTCGTTTGACATAGTTACTTTTTGGTTTACATAGTTAACTTTTTGTTGACACAGTTACTTTTCAATTGACATAGTTAGTTTTCAGTTGATATGAAAACTCATGTAACAGCTGGCCTTTCCCACTCAACCATGATATATTTTTTGTATAAGACTAATTAATGCAGTAGGTTTAAATCACTTCTATGAAAAATAGCATAGTTATTGTGTATTGTATAATTATGTCCCTAATGTAATTACAGAGGGAAGTATAACATAATAAGGGTAGGTGTGTGTGGACCACATTAATGTAACTATGTCAACTGAAACACATACAAATTTGAAGAGTAGAGTTAAAATAATTTTTTTCAGTCCAAAATGTTACTTTTTGGTTCATATAATTAATTTTCATTTCACTTCGTTACTTTTCATTTTACATAAATATTTTTTTGTTAACATTATTACTTTTTGATTCACGTAGTTACTTTTCATTTTATAATATTTTTTTATTGATCGTGTTACTTTTTAGTTAACATGTTTACTTTTTTATTCACAGAGTTAGTTTTTTCTTAAAATATACTTTTCTTTTTAACATAGTTACTTTTAGTTGATATAGTTACTTTTCCATTCACAGAGTTACTTTTCTATTGCAGAGCTACTTTTTGGTTAGCATTGTTACTTTTTGGTTTATATGTTACATTTTCGTAAATAAAGTGTAACTTCTATTGATAGAATGATACTAATGAGTCTAAATGTCCACTTAGATATAAGGAACATTACCTTCTACACTCTTTCCCTTGCCTTTTAGTTTTGTCTTCTATTTCAGAATCAGTGGTTGCTTTCCCTCCTCATTTTCTTCTTCTTTTGATCTTGTATCAGATCCTTCTTCAGTAGCATTGGATTCTTCATTCTCACGTCCAACTTCAGCAACCACTTCTTCAGTACCTTCAGCTCCAATAGTCTCATCTTCAACAACTACTTCTTCAGTACATTCAACTCTAGCAGTCCCATCTGAAGTAGTTTCATCTCCAGCATTCTTATCTCCAACAATAGTAATTTTCTTTGTACTATAAGAAGTCCCCCTCCTATGCCTCTTCTTCTTACTTTTTTTACTTTACATCGCACCATGTACATTCTCCCCTTCAATACATTCTTCCATTACAGTATTTCCTTGCACAGTATCTACAAATTTGTCTTCTCTAATGCTATCGACGCATCATAGTGTGTTGTTATGTAGTCATCCTCTCTTATTACTTTTCCACTGTCATTACTCGTTGCCTTCCTTGTAGTTGCTTTCCCTGCTTTTGTTCTCCCCATTTTAACACAGCAGCAGACACCAAGCAGTTGGTTTTTCCTTCCTTGTGTGTTTCTGTACAAACACAGTAGCGAACACCAGGGCAATCAGCACCAGCAATGGTGAAAATGGAAATGAAAAAATTGAGTGGAATCCTTGGCAGGTAACAGTTGGTGATTTTCTCTATGAGAATTGGAGAAGTTGAGTGGAATCCCTCGAGAATGCAACTGTCTCATGAATTGGGGATTTCTAGGGCGGAGAAAACCTTGCAAATTGCTTTTCGCTGCTGCTCCGCACAACTGTGTCTTCTAAAATGTAGAACTCAAATCACCATTTTTCAATATTTACAAAACTCCCATGGAATTTTTCAGAGATGAGTAGCATTGCTACAGTACCCGCATGGGTATTAAAATGAACTCTCTCTCTCTATCTCTCTCTCTCTCTCTCTCTCTCTCTCTATATATATATATATATATATATATATATATATATATATATATATATATGTATATATATAGGTATATATATACATATATATACATATGTGTGTGTGCGTGCGTGTGTGTGTGTGTCGAAATTGGGTAAATTTTATTCTGAAATCCCTAACATAGTTAGGACAAATTATAGAGTAGTCCCCCACTACACTATACTTTACAAGATAGAGATTTTTTTATCTATCTATACATTTGATTATACTATTGTAGAATTTACAAATCTTCTTAGAGAGGCTATCTATATTCCTTTGTTTATTTTTGTACTTCCTTTCGTTTCTTTCTTTCCATATGTGGTAGATAGAGGTTGAGCATACCATAAGAGCTTTCCTCTTTGTCTGTTCTGTGTATTTCCCTAGCAGAAGGATCATATCTCTCGTCTTCCTCAGTCTGATATGTGTGAACCCTAACCTTTGGCATGTTGTCTTTTAAAGTTCTTGTACATAGCTACAATCTAGGAAGAGGTGGTTGTGGGATTCGAGAGCGTCATTGCACATGTAATAGGTATTGATGGTGTCGATGTACCATTTCTAAACCTTATCTAGTGTGGGGAGGGACTCATTGACTACTCAAAATAAATACAGACTCCATTTGGGTACCTCGAACTCTATCCAAATGTATATTGTGCTACAACTGGGATCTCCCTTTTGGCGAATCAGGTCCCAAATGTCCATCTTCAGATGTCTCAAACTCTAGCTATCATCTTGATGATGGAAGTAGTGCTTTACTATCCTCCACAAGGTAGTCATGTGGTTTATCACCCTGGAGTAACCTTCTCTCATTTTAAGTTCAAAATCCAAGCCGTTGGGGTATCTCCTCCTCATCCATCTCGCCCAGGTGGATTCAGCCTTCTGATAGTTGATGATTATCCGTACGGTGGCCCTGTTCGCGATCTCCAAGGGGGGTTTTAGACCAACCTCACCTTCCTCCTTTCTTAGTGCTAACCTAGAATACTTCATTGTATGAGTATCACCGGCCCAGATGAAGTTGTCCATTGGCATTTCCATTCTCTCAAGAACAACATTAGGAATTTCTCCCTGCTGCAACCAGAACATGATCAGACCTTCAATTTCTAACTTAGTCAGGGTGACACTAACGACCATTGAGGTTTTGGTGAGAGGCCACCTCCCAATCATTTCTTCTATCCTATCTATGCATTCCATGAAATCCTTCACCTTAAGGTTGCCACCTGCAAGCAGGAACCCTAGTTATTCAGTTGGGAGAGAGTTTACCTCAATACCTAGTTGCTCAGTTATTTCCGTCTTGATATGTGTACAGTTAGAGGAGATGAAGAGCTGAGTCTTGTGTTCATTGATTTTCAGACCAATTTGCTCAACAAATAGTTGAAGAAGTTTCTTGAGGTTCAGAAGATATTTTAGTTTGTCCTCAGTGAACACCAAGACATCATCTGTGAATGTTATATGGATTATGACCTTAGTTCCATGGACAGTGTAGGTAGCTGTTGCTTTTTCTTCTTCTTCTTTCATTATGAGCTGCGAAAAGTACTCCATGATTATGGTGAATAGTAAAGGGGAGAGGGGATCTCCCTGTCTTAGGCCATTTGAACCTTAGAATATACCGTTAGGGGTGCCATTAACAAGTACCGAATAACTAGTTGTGCACACACATTGCTTGATAAGAGAGATCCAAGCTTCATTGAATGCCATTTCATTCATAACCCATGATAACTTTTCCCATCAGACACTATCAAAAGCTTTTGAAACATCTAGTTTCATACAGATCTTCTTATGGCCTCTCATAACACTGAAATCCAGCATGAATTCACCTACGAGTAATGCATAGTATGAAATACTTCATACTGATATGAAGGCGGCCTATGAATCTAAAATGAGAAGAGGAAGTACAAGCTTCAGCCGGTCAGCTAGGATTTTGGCTAGGATCTTATATTGCACATTGCAGCATGTGATCGGCCTGAAATCAATGAATGAGGCAGTAGTCTTCTTCTTCTGGATAAGAACTAGAAAGGCATGGTTCACCTATCTGAGCATGCTCCCATCTTCCATAAACCATTTGATGGACCTGCATAGATCGTCCTTGATGATTTCCCAGACATCCCTATAAAAGTGAGCATTAAATATGTCTGTTTCAGGTGATTTATTAACTCTGATGCTCCACAAAGCTTCCTTGATTTTGACCTCAGTGATAGATCTGTAGAGAAAATTGTTATGGGTGCTCGTTAGTTTGTACCTCCACTTCATTTTTTCATCTTGAAGTAGCTTTGATACTTCTGGCTTGTTGTATAGATTACGTAAAACTCATTAGCTTGAGTTACCATGCCTTCTTGACTGTTGATAACCACTTCTTCCTCATTAATCAATTTAGAAATGGTGATATGTGCATCTATTTTCCTTATAACATTATGATAGAGATTCATATTTTGATCGCCATCTGCAATCCAACTCTATCTACTTCTCTGCCATGTAGAGTTCTCTTCTACATTCTTCAGATCTTCGAGCATCATCTTGGTTGTCGTCTCTGGTTGTATGAGTTCACAGTTCAGTGGGCCCTTTAGTAGTTCCTTCTTGGTTTCAATCAGTTCATTCTTGGTTTCTCTTAATAATTTTTTAATGTTCGCGTATTCTTTGGACCATGCTTTGAGTTTGGACTTCACCCTCACAATTTTCTTGGAAGAAATATACATAGGATTGCCCTTTACTTTTTCCTTCCAAGTTTTAGTGATGAATTAGTTGTATCCCTTCCCATTTGTCCAAAAATTGATAAATATGAAAGGTCTGGGCTTCTTCATCTTTTCATGGGGTTGCATTAACAATGGAGCATGATTATTAATGTCAACACCTACAACTTTAGTCTGGATGTCGGGTAGCTGATTGAGCTGGTTTTGTTGTTGACAAGATCCCTATCTAGTTTGAAGGTAATTCTCCCTCTCTGGTTTCCCCTAATTGTTCCAGGTATATATGCCATCACCAGTCATCAGAAGTTCGCACGGCTCAGCCAAGTTGATTGTGTAGTTGAAAGATTTGATGATTGTTTTGGGTACCAAACGACCCCCTCTTTTTTCTTCTTGGAGTCTCACATTGTTGAAGTCCCCCATTAGAATCCAAGCCTCATTGATGATCCCATCTAGTTTGATTATGTCTCTCCAAAGGGCTTATTTTTTTCTTGTTATGCTTGAAGGCATAGATAGATGTAAACCAAAATCTCAAACCTCCTTTCTTGGTGTAGATTGATGTTATCATTTGCTCCTTCTTCCTGTAGATTTGCACATCCCATACATTTGGGTTCCAGCCCAGGCATATCCGATCGAGGTCCACTTCATTCAGATTATGAACATGACTCCATCCATTGGGAAAAATAGTGTCCATGTAGCCAATATTACACCTTCTAATTTTGGTTTCAATGATGGTTGCCATCGATACAGTGTTGGACTTAATCCAGTCCCACACTTCCTTTTTCTTCAGGGCTTTGCATATGCTCTTTACATTCCATACTAGGAAGGACATTAATTATTTTTGCTTGTCCTAGTATGCCTAGGAGGCTCCTTTTCCTTTCCTTCTCCTTCTCCTTCTCCTTCTCCTTTCCGCTATTCTTATGTTTCTTTGTTTGCTTGGTCTTTGTTTGCTCTAGAATCTCGTCATCTTCCTTATCTAGACTCACTCAGAGCACTGAAGGGGGTTTTGGTCCAATATGCCTTCCTTGTCTAGTATTTCTCCTTCCTCTTTGGTAGTAGTTGAGACCTTCTCTTCGTCAAGTGTTGATGGTATAGTGTTGCTAGACTTCCTTGCTCTCCCGACTTTCTTGGGAACTTGAAACTCCTCTCCATTTGCTTCTGCGGTTGTTTTATTAACCTTGGAAGGGCATTCACTATCATTATGGCCGAACACTTTGCATATTCCACATTTTTTGGGATGTGTTCGTACTGAATTTTGAAGGGGATCTCCTCCTTTCCGGGTACGTTCATCCAAATCGTATCTGGAGCATCATCTTCTGCTTCAATTTGACGAGTAGCCTGGCCTCGTCTGTACCTAGTCCCTTCATCAGCTTGGTGTCAACATGGAGTACCTATCCAACACCTACAACTATTGTACCTACAGCCTTCTTTGTCCAGGTTTTACCATTGGAAGGTATGGTGATCCATATTGACATGGAAGTCAGGGCATCCTTCTTCAATGTATCACCATATTTATAATCCTTGGTTTTGACCAGTTGGCTGTCAAACCAGCGTGGACCACTATTAAGGCATTCCTTCTTGTCTTGGGCATTCACAAATATAATAATAAAGAATCCTTCCTCTTTCGAGATCAGGTTGAAGTATCCTTTTGTCTTCCAGACGCACCTGATCCAGGCCAAAGGCCTCTTTCCCATAATGTAGATGGATACTGAGAATTCTCATATATCCTTCATGCAGTTGTATTCCTTCACATCGAGATCGACGATGATACGCCCATCTTTCTTTGTAGGTTTGGGGAATATCATCTCACACTCTCATTCTCCTGTGCTGGAGTCCTCTTGACTATATGAGTCCAGTGAAGTTTAGGGTTTCCAAATATATTTCCTTCCTCCTAGTTGATGTCGCGTATGGTTTGGTTTGGTGGCGGTGTGAGTGATGGGGTTGGGGGTCGCATTGGGGGTGGAAGTGGCTGGCCTGCGGTTGAGGCTTCCATGGTCGTGGGTCCTCTCTGATCGCCAGAGAACCCTAGGAGACGGAGGGGGTGAGGTGTATGTATAGTGTATGTATGTATGTATGGGATTAAGAGAGAAAGATTCCCCCCCCTCTCCCACACCCATGGTAGAGGCTGAACGCTCGGGAGGGTGGTAAATCAAGTCGGCAACTGTGTATGTATGTATGGGATTAAGAGAGAAATATTTCTCCCCCCTCTCCCATGCCCATGGCGGAGGCCGAACGCCCGAGAGGGTGGTAAATCAAGCCGGCAACTGGGATTCGAACCTGGGTCCCTTCATGAGGAGACACCGTGTTTGACCACTTGAGCCACTCCTTGTCGGCCCTATGTATGTATGTATGTATGTATGTATGTATGTATGTATGTATGTATGTATGTATGTATGTATGTATGTATGTATGTATGTATGTATATATATATATATATATATATATATATATATATATATATATGTGTGTGTGTGTGTGTGTGTGTGTGTGTGTGTATGGGTTACGATCCAAAGGGAGAAGGATTGTGGACTTTAGGTATCAATCAAAAGGGGTGGTTTAAAACTATAGTACTTTTCTTGGAATATTAACCATGGTTATTCTTATCATTTCATTATTTTGATTTTGATGTTATTTGGATTCATGTTCTTAAATTTTCATTCTTTGCTACCTATAACCAACACCTTTCACCATCATGTGGCTAGATGAAGGAGGCATCCTCTACTCAGAACAAGAACTGAAGGAAATGATCACTTCCAATGTTCCTTTATTGAGGAACTTATTATGGCGGACTTTTTTATTGATGCATCTTGACCATGGTTGAGAGAGGAATGCATTTCTTCATATTATGCAATGTAAAGAAAAAGGCACAATATATGATTTATAAACTATGGCTATCTTACTATATGGGCTTTCTTAAATAAGTTAGGAGGTACTTTATTCATCCTACCCTCCTTATGTAGTCAAAATCATTCAAGAGTTTATACTTCTGCTCATAGACCATAATGAATTCATATATAACTATTCCTCAAACCCTTCAAAAATAAAGGAAGTATTGAACCTCTTCAACCTATGTATCTTCCTGAACTGTATCTATGTAAGGTATACCTCATATATCCATGATTAGCATCATGTTGGACCCCCCATAGGAAGATGATATGTGTTTAAAACAACACACCCAATTCCAAATGAGATCCCTAATGACCAAATTCTCTAGAAGTAGCATGCACCATCTTAGGAATGTGATGGCCTATAACAAAAAATTCCTACACTATAGATTTTCCCTCGCTAAGGTAGGGTATCAAGTGCCAAGGACATGATATGTTGCCCCAAATTCATTACATAAGATGAGAATCACTATCCTCCAACATTGATACATTAAGAGAGTAGTCATTTGCAATCCTTCATAGCAATGATGCATCATTGTACCAACGCTTCCAAGTGTCTATCACCTCTCAGCCTATATCTAAAAGCAAGTTTTATTTGACCAACACTATCCTTAATCAAACATGCTATCCATCTCCTTTTATAGCCACCCAAGAGAGTAGGTTGACGTCCCAATGCAAGGTTGAGCTTAAGTTTAGAATTATCAAATGATACCATTTCAACATGAAAATCTTTCTAATATTTGATCTTAGTTCAAAGAAACCATAAAGCTTGATCACCCTATAGAAAGTAGACTCTTCAAATCTCTTAAAAACTTTGTTTAACATTCTAAAGTTTATCAGTTCTTCAAATCATGTAGACTTAGGGGTGTAAATGGTGAGGGTCTTATGTGTCTGACCATACATACCCTTACCCAATTAATTTTAGCGAGTGCGGGTATTGGTGTAGACCCACATGACAAAAGAATTAGACTAGCAGTATACACATATCCACAACAGTGTGGGTATCTAGGTAAGAGGTTTTAATAAAATGTCATATTATTATTTGAAAAAAATTACATTATATTGTATTTGTTAATATACCAAAAGATATTTCTATGTATATGGTGTTACATTATTATAGTAAAGAATGTAATATAATGGATGGTGGAGTGCATGTGGCAAGATGTTAGATGTACTCGTTGCTTTACTTGTAGACACTTCTTCACCTCTCGCAAAAAGGCACGAACCCTTTTGGCGTCGGTGTTTTATAAAAAACCGACGCCTTTATATTAAATAGGCGTCGGTTTTTTAACCGACGCTGAAGTGTCCAACCTTTTAGCGGCGCCCACATAGGCGTCGTTCCGAAACCGACGCCAAAGGGGGTTAAACAACCGACACTAAAAGGCACTTCTGTAGTAGTGTATGTAACATACCATATTACTATTTGATTTTAGATTTAGGTTACTCTAGTTTAGATATTGTAATTAGAATGGTTTGTTTTGAACTAGAAGACTTAATTGCAACTACAATATTAATTAAGATAGTAGTTAATGTAAATCGTTTAATTCATTTTTATAGTCATATTAATTAAGCTACGCCCAAGAAGCTAAGCCAAAGACTTTATTATTTATTTGTTTGTTGCACAAAAAAACTTTTTGAATTCCCCGTTGAAAATGATTTAGCTAAGGGAAAAAAATTCATTCAACTCGTTTTTATTTACTTCAAATAAGGAAGTTTGGTTTCTTTTTTCCAAATTGTTTATCATTCCTTTTCTAACTAGAATTATTTTTAGAGCACCCTTTGTTTTGTAAAAGAAATTTCCATCCAAGATTTAATAGTTGGTCTATTCTCATTCTTGGTAAAGTCCATCTTGTTGCAATAGGAATAAATAGGAACAAATAAGCTTTAACTAACGTAATAAGAATCCCGATTATAATTCCAAAGACCCCACTCATATTATTTATTCCAGAAAAAGTATGCCCTTCCTTATTCTTATCTTTCTTACCCTTATCTTATAAAGAATTCATTCAGATTGTGAAACACATTGCAATTCAATCCTTCTTTTTCTACTTTTTTAAATGTCTGTTCCTGTATAATTTTCTTCAATATCTTTTTTTTCTTTTGTTTTTGAACATCTAATAGAAGATGTTGGCACCAGACCCACATTTTTGGACCTAGGAGAAAGGGGGCTCAGCGAGAAGAGGGTTGTACCATTAGAGAAGCAAGGAGGTCAACCTCTTTCAAATATACCACATGGATTCTGGCAATGCAATGTAGTTGGACCCCCATGTCGATCTGAATGATCAATCTTTCCACGGAGGCTAGATCTCCCCCCCCCCCCCGGATAAACCATATAGCCAAGAGAAACCATAAACCAGAATAGAAGAGCTTGCCCCGCCCATGAGTAAATATTTCATAGTAGCCTCATTAGACCGTACATCTCTCTTGGTATATCCAGATAATAGGTAGGAACATAAACTGAAATATTCTGGAGCTACAAAGATAGTTAGGATACATGGGTCTCGCGGGTCTAGGTCCAAGCATATCCAACTGTGGACCCATTTAAATGCGACTCTAAGGGTATGCGAGTCTGTGAGTATAGGGTTATAAAAATCTAGACCCATGACGGGTTTAAAGGGTACAAATTTACAGGTATGTGGGCATACCAAACCCATTTACATCCCTTTGTATACTTCCACCCCAATGAATGAGGTCAAATTGTCTACATGTAGTTCTTCAATTCACTTAATGCCCACCTAAATGGAATAAACCTCCAAAAATGTGTATCCACTATTTTGTGTCATACACAAGGCTA
Source organism: Alisma plantago-aquatica (assembly GCA_963693085.1). Taxonomy (NCBI): domain Eukaryota; kingdom Viridiplantae; phylum Streptophyta; class Magnoliopsida; order Alismatales; family Alismataceae; genus Alisma; species Alisma plantago-aquatica. The sequence continues at coordinate 1,758,610 of OY856413.1, forward strand.
AGTTACCCTACACACTTGTGCACTAATTGAATATTCTTAAGTATCCCATTAATGATAAGGTGTTGGAACATTAGCATGGGGTTTGGTCCTCTAGGCGCTTGAGTGGAGCATGCATCCAAGAGTAAATTAGGGGAAGGGGTGAAAGAAACAACCATATGGTTGCACAGGTACAAGGTTGTTATAATCAAGTGCTTAAGTCCTTTTCCCACAATCTATAAAAGTAGTGGTCAACTTGACCATAGTTGTTCCATTGTCTATATTTCTCTTTCCTTGTGCCTTCTCATGGTTTGCAATAAGATGACAACCACTATTTTCTAAAACTCAATTGTTATTCTACATACCTAATGTTTTGAGGACATTTGAGTTCAACGACTTGGCTCAACATCCTATAAAGTACTGACTACTACATACATAACATCACTTAAATTGGCTATAAAGGAGTTAAGACAATATCAAGATGAAGACATACCATGGCATTGTTATCCCCTATTAGTTAGAACTACTAGCGCTTAGTCATCATATTATATAACATGGAAAATATTATCAACTACAAAAAAATGAATAGCATACTTGAAAATTATAAAATAGCAATATAAAGAAAACTACGACATCAGTATATCCTAAGATAGTACTAAATTTATTTAAAGATTTACTAAATAAGCATTCATTTTTTGGAGTACGTCAATGATAGATTGCATTATATATTAAAGGAGAGTGTGTTTGGTCGTCCATTGTTGTTTGAACTCAATTAGGGTTGTCAATGGGGAGGGTATTATCCGTTTACCCTTACCCATACCCTGGAGGGTAAGGGTAAAGATTTTTATTACCCTTTATCCGTTTACCCGTTCCTCGTTTCCCCACTATACTATAAGGGGAGGGTAAGGTATAGACATTATCCATACCTTTTTACCCTTTTACCCGCACATGATATAAAGGTTACACAAATATAAATATTCTAAAGGGGTTTGTATGTAAATGTTTAACCATAATACTTTATTCTATCATTGGAAAATGACTTGGTGTTGTGCTTGTAATACTTTCTTGTTGAGAGAAAAACATATATATCTTGTGAAAAATGAGGTGTTGGTGAAATACTTATTTGTTATGCATAGTTATGCAAAGGAAAAAAATAATTTATGCATAAAAAATTGTTATTGTGTGAATTGACTTAACTTTACACGGAGAAACATATGATTTTGAATTGGATATAATGTTTTATATGTTTTTATCAATAAATTAGTTATAAAATTATTAAAAATCAACACACGATGTGTATAAAATTCTTTTTTATCAAAATTACCCACATACCCTTTACCCTCCCCGTTTACCCTGTGGAGAAGAGGGTAAGGGTAAGGGGAGGGTAAGGGGATTGCTGAGAAGGATAATTACCCTTACCCTTACCCGCTACCCAAAGAGGGTAAGGGTAAGGGTAAGACCTTACCCTCCCCATACCCTCCCCATTGACAACCCTAAACTCAATGATGGCTTGAAGCAATGAGCCTACCACAAAATTCATCTTGGGTCGACCTAAGCCCTAAGTTGAACCTTGTATATATTTGAGTGATTAAATTTTATGAGAATGTAACACACGTCCGATCTACTTGATTCAGATATAAAAGTAGCCATCTAGATTTAAGAGTTTCAACATTATAAATTCAAAAGATAAAAGATCTATTCAAATCCCAAAAATACCAAAATGTTAATTCACGACTCAAGAAAACAGTCCCAAATTACTAGAGGAATCACGTATTATCTTAAATAGTAACTTCTAGTTGGATGATGTGTTGAGTATCACAATACACTAAACTAGGAATGGAGGTGAAAAGGTTGAACATTTAATCTTTAATTTCACGTCACAATGTTTTTGGTATTACATGTGAATAGCAAACACAATGAAATCACTCCAATCAAATTAGTTAGCTTTTTTAATGCTAAATATGTTTCTTTTTATATTTGTGATAGAACCACTTCCAAAAGTGCCACTAGTGGCCCACTCAACAGAGTAAACTCTGAGTCCACCTTCATTTGCCCACATACTTGAAAGAACACATAACGACACTAAATTCATTGTGATGGGCACACAACCAAGGGTCTGTCTCAAATACCTTCCTTAGGGTTACCCATATTGTCAAGTAATATGCACTGTCGTGAAATTGCAGTGTAACACCATAATTGTGACTCTAGTCAAGTTGGGCATGTATCCAAAAATTTGAATCAATACTAAGGCGTCAAGCACTTTATAAACATTAAGATCATCTTCATATTTCAAAGTGATGGTCAACATCATGCAACTCTTGGGAGTTGGCATGTTAACCAACATTCTTAACAACAGTCCTATTTAACGGTTACGCTAAAACTGGCATAGCCAACCTAGCTTGTAAAATATGTCACCCTCCTCCGAGTAGCCTACTTGTATGAGGGTACCAGTTGTAAATTAGACCTAATTGAGTTCTATTTTCAGTATTGTTTATACAGTAATCACCTTGCAGTCTTTTTCACATGATTGGATACCCTAAGAATAAGATGCAACTTTAATGTTTTAATAACCTCGCCCACTTGATGATTACAAATAGTTTAAGAAACAAACAAACTATCGCACCAAAGTTGTGAAACAAATGATGGATAACACGTTCAAATATGCATGCCGTGTGAGAACTACACAAGAAAGCTAACAAAAAGTTTATCGAATCGATCTCTTTGTCAACTCCAAGATTAAGTGTTAGGATTTTCAAGGATGTGGTTGGACAGATGACACAGCACTTGAAGAATTCCAAATATATACATCCTTAACTTCCTCAATTGCTTCGCTGTGGATGTTACAGGAGCACTTCTGTCAATATCAGAGTAAAACTGGCAATTGATAGTGGTATCTGGTATGTGTGGCTAATGCAACAAATCGCTTGCTTGGTTGGACATTCATGACCCTTCCGTGTTCATGGTAAATGTAACCAATGTAAAGCTGCAATTTCAGATTTTCAAACTAAAGAGAACGTCATATGTTCCACTCGGTACATCCCTATACAAAATTGATTTAACTCTCTTCCTGACTGCTCCTGTACCCGCACACTGCACAGACATTCTGAAGTATTAGCATGAAACTTCAGTATCATGGGATTCGGTGCAGCTTTACAAAGAATACCAAGTAGCAACACAGCTTTCTAACTAAATTTACAGAGGGCACTGCTGCCTGCGGTAGAAATCCATTCAAGACTTTCTTGCTCTATGATGGTTAACCAAATCCCTAAGACCATTGCCCCCATTCACCTCAAAGAAACCTATTCACTAAGAGAGTTCCGCTGGCTGGGCAGACAAGAAAACCTGTTCCTTCTCAGACAGGAAGATGGGCAACCATTCAGGGTTCTTTTCTTCTAGGACATGTGACGCTGGTGTTTCAGCAGGATAAGTATCTATAATGTACTCTATGTGATCACCACTAATCTCCTTCCTATACAGAAGAACCTGCCAAACACATGGTGAACATTGTGAGCTAGAATTTTCAGTGAGCTAAAATAAAATACAATTAGGTCAAGAGTATCATGTCAAAACTGAAAACAAGCAAGTATCATATGCAAATTATATCCAACCATGAGATGGAAGGAGTATCAGCCTATGAATCAATCAGAAGAAAACTGAGACAACCTTTCCTCAAGTAATAACATACTTAATTTTCATATTCAAAATAAAAAATCACCTTCACTGTTTTAATAAGAGCAGCCTGGTGCCTTCTGAGAAGAGAAAGTGTTTTCTTATACATATCTTGGACCAATTCTTCAGTTCTTCCAACAACTTGATCATCCAAAGATGAATTCAAAGGTGGTTCTACCAGATCATAGTCGTCATATAATGACCCTTCAAAGTCTAACCGTGGACCAACAAACTTGACACTTTTTTTCCAGGATGGAGGTTCTCCATGTATAGCCATTGGGTTCTCCAAATTCCAGCTATAATGAAAAGGGATGGTCAGGTTGAGCAGGAAACTACAATCATCATAAAGCAAAACTCTTACATGGTTAAAATCTTCCTTGCAAGCCAACATGCATCAGCCAGATAATCTAAAGAAGCCCTTGATGTGTCTTGCCCATACATGACTTCTTCAGCAGCCCTTCCTCCCAACAATACCTTCATTAATATCAAGTACAAGAATCTTTATTATCAAAATTGGTGAAGTATGAAGAAATGCAGTTTGTAATTAAATAGTAGTTAAACCTGGAGGCGGTGCAGTAACTGGGGTCTTCGCTCAAACATGTATGCCTCGTCATCAAGTCTATGAAATACAATCTGTGAAAGTTTCTGCAACAGTTGTAAATATTGATTTTTTTTAGTGCAAGAGTAGCGACTGATCCCAAAATATTTATAATGTCAAGTATAGAAAAAGATATTCTTTATTGATAAAAATGATAAACAAGAAAAGAAACCTCGCCACGGGGGTTAATAGAAATGCGTTCACATAATTCAACTTTTGCATTTTCATAGCGTCTCAACAAATGAGATGTTATTGCAGTTCCAACTTCCGTAGCTGCTCTTCGACTTTGACCTTGATGGCCCAACTCTATACCAACACGTTTAGGTCCTACTGTTAGCCTATCTACAGCATCATCCATGTCAGATTGAAGAATTGAATCATGACCATTCCTCACTGCCACTAAAGCAGCCTCCTGCAAAAGTTGGGCCAGTTTAGCACCCGACCATCCTGAAAATCAGTGAAATAAAACATATGAAATTAGACTTTTCGGGATAATATCAAAGAATATAAAGGAAAAAAAGAACTAAAATTTTTTGAGTCGCAGTCCAAGTCGAACTTTGGTATATCTTGTTAGTGTCCGATGAACCATGTACAGTTTCATTTACTTTAAGTGCTCAAACACAACCACGTACAACTTTCTTTTAGCCAATTATATGTAAATATATAAAATCTAGTGTTCGGTGTTTGGCCAATCTTACTAGGGGAGACAAAGTATTTGCACTAAAACAAGAACAACTACAATAAAGGCATTAGCAGTTAAATAACACTAACAAATAACAATTCACTCCACGTAACACCTTAAAAGAACAAGAGATGGATATCAAAGTAGGTGATCTTCCTGGCAGGCCTTCACTAGCTACAACAGTGATGTGTTATTCTCCCCTTCACATTCAAATATAGGTGAAGTCAACGATAGCATGTGGTAGTTATTTACATAAAAACGAGAACGGCATACAAAAAAATGAATGACACTAAGAGCAGTGTTAGTCCATTCTGACACAGTGAAGTCACATATGATCTTAGGAGTGTGCGTCTCCTACACGGTATGGACAAGTTTCAACAGGTTTTCATACCAGTACCCAGAGTAAGAGTCAATCCATCAACCACTCTTTAAGATAAATCCAAACCTTGCTTTTAAGACGAGCAAGTATCAGAACACTGTCACTATCAATAGAAGATGTCACTGTCATACACTAGTACATGATAGCATATAAAGCGACACTGTTTTTTTTATAATACGACCCTAACTAAAATCAAACTTCTTAGTGTGTCACTTTATCTCCCTACAAAATTTGTTCTTCTCCCGCCAAAGTCCTACTCCCTCCAAAACTCTCCCTCCCCCAAATTTACAGAAACATAAAATAACAGTAAAAAATAAACATTGAAAATGAAAACTGTCGGCCGTCCAAGACCCCTTTCTGGCGGTTTGTTTCCGTCTCCGAGTTGTGCCTCTTCCGCTCTCCGTCCTGCGCCTGCCTTCTCTGGCGAACTGCCGCCCAACCGCCCTGTGCTTCTTCAACGGTGACTCTCGCTCGGTGCCCTCTGCGGTGGTGCTCTCTCCAGTGGCGATCTCCAGAGGCTATCTCCAGCGGCCAATGCTCTGCCTCTTCCTGGTCTGTTCTGTCATCCTCTCCATCTTCCCTCTCTACTCCCTTCTTTACTCGCCCTCCGTCCTCTTCCTTTCCATCACTTCTCCATCGGCCATCCTAATTGATTTTGCTACTCCCAGCCTCCTCCACCTGTTCCGCACGTCATCATCCTCCTCAATTGCCACTATTTTCCTGCCTTTTTCTCACATCTCTTCCTCATCTTCTACTCTGCGGTTCCTATGTTTCCGTTTTTTTTTCTATTTATATTTTTGTTTACTCTACTGCAGGACTTGGAACATTAGTGCCAATCTTGATACTAGGTGAAGGACGATCAACGCTATCAGTAGCGCATGCAAATCATGTGATTAACCCGAGTGTTGGTTCGTTCCTTGAAGGAGGGACAATTGTAGGAGAAGAATTGCTCACTGTCTGACGGACTGGAAGTGTTCATACTGCTGATAAAAGGTTTGCAATCATTTAACAAAAGTTAATAATTCTAAAAAAAAATTCTTATAGGTATATAATGCATGCTGGTATAAATATATATATTATGATGTTTACTGTTCTTAGTATTTGTTGGGTTATAGTTCATGCTATTCCTATTGTTAATGTATACTATTTACTGTTAGTCATTTATACTATTTACAGTTAGTGATCCATATAGTAACGGTTGCTCGTTGTGATGAATTAACTAGCATAACTAGTATTATTCAGGCTCTCTTAATTTCTATCATACTTCTGATTTCATGTATTTGCGTTGGTTTATGTATATATTCATTCTGACTTCACATATATCTGTAAATACTTATAATCTGCATGCACACTTTCATTTGAAAACAAAATTAAGTTTGTTAACCGAAATTGCAATGTATGAAATATCACGGTCAATAGGTTTTTCATTTTTTTTCTTGCAATGTATGAAGATCGACTCATATTTTTTTAACTCTGATTGATAACGAGAAAATATATCCAAATATAATTATGTCACGATTGATATTTTGTTTGGGCATTTAATATCACCAAGGAGCCTAGTAGGAAATTTAAAACTATAAAAATGAAGTATCTAAAATGCTACATAAAATCACATCCTTAAACATTCCCCCACCCTGTGGAAAAATTAGATTTTTTTTTCTAAGCATGTATTATTTTAAAATGCATGAGGCGTAATGAGTCGTCGTCTCGAAAAGGTCAGTCATAAGCATCGTGGGCTTTTGTGGCATAAACTTTAAAATGTGCATGAGGCAGTCCTAATAAACATATAAATATAATATATATATATATATATACATATATATATATATATATATATATTTATGATATATTTATATGTGTAATATATATGCATCTGTGTATGACACATATGTGTATACAAGGAAACCTAAAACAAAATAGAAATCGTTTAAATAACTTAGTAAGGATAAATAGAGATTAAAGACCACCACAATACTAAATTAAATATGTAGCAAATAATGAGACATATTTTCGTTATACTATTGGATCTAAATATGTCATAGACAGAAAAATTAAGGCAAAAATAATTCCAAATTAGCAGGAACAAGGAACCAAAATTAGTTAACAAAGAATGACATTCATTGAAATTATAACTAGAAGGTAGAAAACAAAGATAAATTAACAATGACGTCACTCATAGAAGGATAATAAATAATCATTAATAAAATAGTGATAGTTAACTACGTGAACTCTAAACATATTATTTATAACACAAAATAGTTTTAATAATCTTAATAGTAGAAGTTTTTGTGGCTAACATAAGATGTTCTCACCCGACATTGAGGCATGCTCCTCAATTAAGCCTTAGAGCCCCAATGCTTTGAGGCGGGCCTAATACTTTGTGAGGCGTAAGCCTTGACATTGAGGTGCAAGCCTTGATGCATAAATGTGATAGCTTCCCTAGACATGAATTTTTTAAATACCATGCAGGTATGTGGTATTTTATCATATGCTCATGTAGTGTGCTTATTTTATGTATCACATATTTGTTCACTCATGCGGTCTAAATAATCTTAATTGCTATTTTAAGGTTAAGTGTGATGGCAAACGAGTTTATTCGAGACAAGAGTTGGATGTATAGATGCAATACTAAATTTGAAAGACTCCATGATATGTACTTTCATCAAGGTGTGGAGGCTTTTCTTGAATTGGCATTCAGAGATGACTCTAACTCTGAAAAGTTATGTCCTTGCAAAACTTGTGAGAACATCAATTTATCAGCATTTAGACATTATTTGACATCATATCTTATGTAATGGTTTTCTTGAACAATATACAATATGGAATTACCATGGGGAGAATGTATGCAGGCCTAGGTTAGGTGGCATGAACAATATTGAAATCTTGAATATGCTAAATGAGGTGTTGGATAACTATGTGGAGGTTAATCCAACCAGCGATTCAACAAAGAGATCAATAACATGATGATCCCGGTATAAAAAAAATTGAAAAACTAATGAAAGATGCTAATACTCCTCTATATCCAAATTGTCCGGTATCTAAGCTTGACGCTATTGTTGATTTATGGAAGATGAAGTGTGACAACAAATGGAGCAAGAATGGTGCTTGTAATGTTTTAGACTTTGCTCACAAAATTCTCCCTCCAAATAATGCACTTCCTAAATTGGCATGTGTAAAAAAGTAATGAGCAACTTAGGCTTGAAATGTAAGAAAATTCATGTTTGTCCTAATGATTGTTTGTTATATTATGGCGAAAATGAAAATTTAAATGAATGTTCAAAATGTAAAAAGTCTAGATGGATATGTTTTGTTGAGAAGAAAAAGAAAATTCCTGCAAAGATTTTGCGCTACTTCCCATTGGTTCCAAGACTAAAGAGGTTGTATGTGTGCTAGTACTACTAGTCTTACGACTTGGCACAAAAAAGCTCCACCTGGGAAGGATGGGGAGATGACTCATCCACATGATTCAGAAGCATGGAAACATTTTGATCAAAAGCACCCGATGTTTAGTAATGAAGCACGTAATATTCGATTGGGGCTAGTTGCTGATGGGTTCAATCCTTTTAACATGACAAAGGGTAGTTCTCATTCAATATGGCATGTGATTCTAATTTTTTATAATTTGCCTCCTTGGCTGTCTTTGGATCAGTCTTACTTTATGTTGACACTTTTGATTGACGGTCTTAAAATGCCAAAGGATGTAGACATTTATCTTAGACCATTGGTTAATGAGCTAAAAACCTTATGGATTGATGGAGTCAGCACTTATGATTCTTCTACTAGTCAAACTTTCACCATGTATACATCTTTATTATGGACTATCAGTCATTTTCCCGCATATGCGATGTTGTCGGGGTGGAGCACAAATAGACATAAGGCATGTCCCTTGCGTCAAGTTCATAGCGGGTCTCTTTACCTTCCATCTAGTAAGAAGTGTTAAAGAGTATATATTAGCCTATTTAGTTAATAGGTTAATTAGTTATTGGGTTTTTGTATTTCAGCCCGTTTAGATTACTTGTGTCCCAAGTCTCAGGGCGTCTCCCCTCTCCTATATAAATAAGAAGGCGTCCAGTCTTGTATCCATCCCATTGCATTCAATCTAATCTTATTCTCAACATGGTATCAGAGCGGTGAACAGTAACAACGGCGTGAACAGTAACTCCGGCGATGAACAGTACGCGTCGTGAACAGTACAGCGGAGTGAACAGTGATTCCTGTGTAAACAGAGCACATTCGCTCCTAAGGAAAACCTAGCAGCCGTCCTCCCTTCCCTTTCTCCGGCGCATACACAACCCTAGCCGCCGTCCTCCCTTCCCTCTTTCCGGCGCACACACAACCCTAGCCACCGCCCCTTTCTCCGAGAGAGAAACCGAGAGGCTCCGCCTCCGCCTGCGGGCGGCGGCCGTTGCCATGGCTTAGGCCGGCCACCCGTCAGGCACATCCCGGCCTCCATGGCTTCTCCTTCTCTTTCTTAAAGATTTAATTTTTCTTCCCGTACACCAGCTATTTCCGTCCCAGTGCAATCAACAACCATCGTCAAGCCGTTACCGGTTACTAACTGTAGCCGCAGCCACAACCTGCCAGGACATTAGTCGGCCGGAAATAGAAGCAACTACTGCGGCCAGCAGCAAGCAGCGCCCAGCAAAGATCTCCATCCGCCGCCGAATCCATCCAGCAAGTCGACGGCGACCAGTAAGAGTGTTGCGGCCAACCACAAAAGTAGGAGCAACCCAGAAGTAGCCGCCCAGAAGTAGCCGCCATCCTCATCCGTTGACGCCATCGCACTCGCATTATTCAGCAGCCATCTATCGTTGATCGCCCTGATGTCCTCAGCTCCAGCCTTCGTCGTCTCATAAGGAGAGGCTCCGCACTTGACTCTGCATGCAGCCTCATGGCATGCAATATCTCCGGAGTCATACAAGAGACCAGTATCATCTCTTTCGTTGCGGCCAAGTGCTACATTAGTCGAGCAACACAATCATCGTCATTTGTCATGCTGCTGGGTGGCTGCCATATCATCCAGCAACCATATCCCAAGCTGCCGATCACACCATTCAGCCAACGTCGTCATCCATGCCCCTAGTCGCTGCTCCACTGCTGCTCTCCATCTCGTCGTTGCTGCCCAACGTTTTCGCCTATCCTTGGCTGAAGCACAGTCACCCATCACTCTCCACCGCTACCAAACAACCTTATCTACTGCCCCATATACCAGATGCCCGCTGATATTCGGATCCTTAATCGGATCTGTCCCCTTGGCTAATCGGATCCAGTTTGAAGCCTAATCAAATTTTTAACGTGCCAAACAAATCCCTTTTCGGGTCGGGACTAGATCCATTTATTTTTTCTATCCAGATCTTACATTGACCCATTTAGCATATTCTCTCCGGTTATCGGTTTCATTCTCCACATATTACACATCTCCATATCACAAAATCCTCTCAAATCCACCAATTCCTTTCCCACCCACCCATATCATGTGTGTATCGGTATCCCTTTCCCCAGTGCAGGGAGGTCATATGTCCATTTCTCCACACCAAACACTTACTCTCGTCGTATTTGGTGTGCAAGGGGGATAGAGAGGAGAGGAAGAGATGAGAAGAGAGAGAGAGAGAGTGAGAGAATATGTATGAGAGAGAGAATATGAGAAGAGATGATATATGTATTCAGGCTATATATGTTCCAAGCTATTATCTTCATGGAGCTTCGCATTGTTCAGCACATTCGTTCTCTACTTCCACACAGCATTGAAGGATCTTCATTCAACACCGAGCTATCCACGTTCGTACAGCGTTATGTACGTCAGGTGTTGATGGTGTACTTCAGCTGCATTCACATGAGACAGAGGGTGCTTCTTCAGATTTTCAGAAGCTCAGCAAGCCTGCCAATCTACTTCTGCAAGGTTGATTCATCCAGTTTATCTTCACCGAGCTGCTTCATCACGCCTTCTCCGAGCCGCATCTGCGATTTCAACATCACTTGTTGTTGATCTACTTGGGACTTTCCTTGATGGATGATATCTCCTGCCCTGTCAAGCCCCCAAGGCTCACGCGACAGAGTTATGGTATTTGCATCGTATCACCAGCATATCGTCCGTTCTTGTTCGTGCCACGTTATGCACATCTTTCCAGACAATTTGAAAATTCCGCTACTGCTACATTGACACTGTGTATCTGCGTTCGTGTTGCGTTAAATACGTATTCCAGTGAAGTTGCCATAGTCGTGGTATTGATGATCGTCTGCTCCAAGTGGCGAATTACTGTTGCAGTATTCAGGTTCCATTTCAGATGTTATTCATTCCAGATGCACTCCAAAAGACCTTCATCAAAAATCGAAGATCTCCAGCCTCCATAATACAATTTCAAAGCAAAGAGGCGCCATCGTATGATTCAGGGGGAGTATTGTTTAAGGGGGAGTATCAATCTTTTGTATGGGGAGTGATATTTATCTTTTCTATTTTTCATTTATCATTTCTTTTATCAAGTCATGTAACTCCAAGCTTAGACATGTGTTTCACCCATGATCCAGCTTGAAGGGGAGTGTTAAAGAGTATATATTAGCCTATTTAGTTAATAGGTTAATTAGTTATTGGGCTTTTGTATTTCAGCTCGTTTAGATTACTCGCATCCTAAGTCTTAGGGCGTCTCCCCTCTCCTATATAAAGAAGAGGGCGTCCAGTCATGTATTCATCCCATTGCATTCAATCTAATCTTATTCTCAACAAGAAGGTTGTTTACTTGAGGCATCGTCGTTTTCTACCGACGGACCATCCATGGCGTAAAGACATTAAAAATTTCAATGGTAACATTGAGGTTGAATCTTCCCCAAACCTTTAACTAGCGAAGAAGTAGAAAATCTTTTGCATGATTATAATCATGTTACATTTGCCAACAGTGGATGGAAAAAGAAAAGTATCTTTGTTGAGCTTCCCTATTAGAAGACATTATTGATACGTCATAATCTAGATGACATGCATATTGAAAAATATATTTTTGAGAACATTTTAGATCGATTGCTAGAGCAAGATGGAAAGACTAGAGACCTCAATTCAAGACTAGATTTGGAAGCACTTGAATTAAGACAACAATTATGGATTAAATCTTTTCAAAAAACAATAAAAAAGATATTCTTCCACGTGCATCATACAACATGACAGATGAAGAAAAAGAGTGTTTTCTTAAGGTCTTGAAGGATTTGAAATTGCCATACGGATTTTCCTCCAATATTTCTAAAAAGATACAAACATCTGAAAAGAAAATTGGCCTTTTGAAAAGACACGATCACTACATTTTGATGCAACACTTATTGTTGTTGGCTTTAAGAACAACGATATCTAAATCTGTTGCTACAACAATCGGTGAGTTGACTTCATTTTTCAAGGAAATTTGAAATAAAGTCATCAATGTTGAAAAGATGAAGTTGGAAAAGCAAATTCCTGTAACAGTGTGTAAGCTTGAAAGAATCTTCCCTCCGGCATTCTTTGATGTAAGTGTGCACTTGGCGATTCATTTGGCCACGAATGCTAAAATTGGAGGTGTTAAAGAGTCTATATTAGCCTATTTAGTTAATAGGTTAATTAGTTAGTGGGCCTTTAGTGTCTCGGCCCGTTTAGATTACTTGGGACACAAGTCTCACGGTTTCTCCCTTACTCCTATATATAGGACAGGGGTGTCCAGTCTTGTAATCATCGATTCTCATTACGTTCAATACAATATTTTATTTAACATGGTATCAGAGCGGGTTCCGTCCTGAGAGAACCCTAGTGTCGCCGCTTCCCTCTTTCTCCCTCCAAGCCGCCGACTTCTCCCTTGCAGTCAGCGCCGCTCCTCTCTCCGAAGAGAGCAACCGCAGGCTCTCTCCACCTGCGGGCGGCCGTTGTCATGGCCTAGGTCTGCTGCCCGCTAGGCAAATCCGACCTACATGGCTCTTTCTTCCCTTTCTCTCTAGCCGCCATATCCGGAGGTAATCTCCATCCGCCATCTGAAACCACCAGCAGCCGGCGCCGTTGCCAGCAGCAGCACCAGCCGACGCTGCCGCAAGTAGCAGCACCAGCCAGCGCCGCCGCCAGCAGCCGCACCAGCCGCCGCCGCAGCCAACAGGAGCAGCCCCGCCCCTAGCAGCCGCCATCTCCAGCAAACGACCATCCTCCAACGCCGCTGGCGCAACCGCCGCGTCGATACTATCAACAGGAAGTCGATGGTATCGACTTTATCACAGCGATAGAAGAGCGTCTGTCGATACCATCGACAGTCCTTTCGATGGTATCGAGAGTTGATCAGTGGCGATATGAAACAGATACACCTATCTCATGACGTCTTCAGATCAGCCTTCATCGCCGCTTTGGAGAGGCTCCGCCTTGGCTCCGCATGCATCCTCTTGGCATGCAATATCTCCGGAGTCACGCAGGAGACCCTTTGTCATCTCCTATGTTGCGACAAAGTGCTTCATCATCCGAGCGTCATATCTAGCCATCATCCGCAAGCTGCTCCATCATCATCCCGGCGATCCTCATTGGACCGTTTGTTGCTTTGTGCATCATCATGCTACTGCTGCCATCTACAGCCGGCGATCACCCATCACTCTCCACCGCTACCAAACAACCATGTTTACTACCCCCATATGCATTATCCCTGTCTCTATTCGGATCCTTCATCGGTCCTATTTTTGCTAATCGAATCCTATTTTGACCCTAATCGGATCGGGACTAGATCCATTTATTTTTCTACCCGGATCTCATGTTGACCCATTTAGTATACTCTCTCCGGTTATCGGTTTCCATTCTCCACATTATACATCTCCATATCACATAATCCTCTCAAATCCACCAATTCCTTTCCCACCCACCCATATCTTGTGTGTATCCCTTTCCACAGTACGGGGGGTCATGTATCCTTTTCTCCACACCAAACACTCACTCTAGTCGTATTTGGTGTGTGTGTGTGTGTGTGGAGCGGGGGGGGGGGGGTAGAGAGGAGAGGAAGAGATGAGAAGAGAGAGCGAGCATGAGAGCATATGAGAGAATGTATGAGAGAGAGAGTATGAGATGAGATGATGATATATGTATTCAAGTTATATGTTCCAGGCTATTATGGAGCTTCACGTTCTTCGGCACGTCTGTTCACCACATCCAGCCAGCTTCATTCAGCGTCGACACTGTATCCGCGTTCGTACCGTGTTATGTACGTCAGGTGTTGATGGTGTATTTCTTCAGCTGCATTCATATGAGACAGATGGGTGCTTCTTCAGAAGCTCAGTTTATCTTCACTGAGTTGCTTCATCGCGTCTTCTCCGAGCCGCATCTGTTGTATCGACATCACTTGTTGCTGATCTACTTGGGACCTTCCTTGATGGATGATCTTCTTCCCGTCAAGCCCCCAAGGTTCATGGTACCTGGATCGTATCACCAGCACATCGTCCGTTCTTGTTCGTGCCACGTTATGCACGTCTTCTCAGACGTTTTGAAGACACCACTACTGCTACATCATCATTGGAGATCCGCGTCCATACCGCGTTAAGTACGTATTCCAGTGAAGTTGTCGTAGTCGTGGTATTGATGATCGTCTGCTCCAAGTGGCGAATTACTGTTGCAGTATTCAGGTTCCATTCTTCAGATGCTCTTCAGATGCACTTCAAAGAAAGACATTCTTCAAAGCTCGAGTATCTTCAGCCTGCAGAGTCATCATCATACGATTCAGGGGGAGTATTATTTCAGGGGGAGTAACATATTTTGTATGGGAGTGATATTTATCTTTTATCTTTCAGTTATCATTTCTTTTATCATTTTATCGAGTCTTGTAATCTCCAAGCTTTGGACATGTGTTTCACCCATGCTCCAGCTTGAGGGGGAGTGTTAAAGAGTCTATATTAGCCTATTTAGTTAATAGGTTAATTAGTTAGTGGGCCTTTAGTGTTTCGGCCCGTTTAGATTACTTGGGACACAAGTCTCAAGGTTTCTCCCTAGCTCCTATATATAGGACAGGGGTGTCCAGTCTTGTAATCATCGATTCTCATTACGTTCAATACAATATTTTATTTAACATACCATGTGAAATAAAAGAATTGAACTAATGTAATTGTGTTGTTTACAAAGACTGACGACCTCTCCTTTATATAGGAGAGGAGAGACGCCCTATTACTTAGGACCCAAGTAAACTAGACGGGCTAGAATATAAAGGCCCACTAAACTAATTAGCCTATTAACTAAATAGGCTAATATAGACTCTTTATCAGGAGGTTCTGTCTCTTTTAGATTGATGTATCCCATAGAGAGATCTATTTCGGCTTAAGAGTTTCATTTGCAGTAGGCACAGACCAGAGGGTTCTATTGCAGAGGGCTATCCAATGGAGGAAGTTGTCACGTTTTGTTCTCGATTCAAGAAGAACATAACTCCCAAGTTGGATAATGTAAAAAGATACACAGAGGGCCCAATTGGTGTTGGAGTAGAGCGATTGCTTTCAAAAGAGGAGCTATTCCAAGCACATCGTTTCGTGTTGTTCAACACAGATGAAATACAACCTTATCTATGGGTAAATGCAATATTTATGTCTATTTATTTCATTAAATCATAAAATTTATGTGTAATTTGTTGACATGTAGGATGCATAAAGATTTGTGCATGACCAACACCCAAGTTGGAGTGAATTACAACTTTAAAAAGAACAACATAAAAACTTTGTGCATTGGTTCAAACAATATGTAAGTTGCTTAATATGTATAGTTAAAGCCTAGCTCATAAAAATTTAGTTCTTACGTAATACTACATGTGTTTTTCAGATTTTATCACTAGATGAACATCACGATCTGTTTGAAGATGCAAAACACTTAGCTCGTGGCCCAAAAGTTGGTGTGTTATCATACAAAGAATATTTTATCAATGGATATAAATTTGAGGTCAAGGAAATAGAAAATAGGAGAGTAGCACAGAACAGTGGACTAGTGACAATGGGGGATGATGGGAGCATATTTTGTGGTTCATTGTTAGACATCATAGAGATTGCATATTCTAATGATATTGTGTTACATCTATTTAAGTGCATGTGGTATGACACTAAATATGGGTGCCACAAAGATGAATTTATTTTTACAATGATTGACACCATCCAAAGAAGCTATAAAGATGAGCGATTTATGAAACTAAATATGGGTGCCACATCAGGTGTATTATTCAGTAGATCCTGAATTTACAGATTGGAGTGTTGTTTGCCACTGGAGGCCTAGAGATACATATGGAAATCTCAATTACTCTAATATTAATGAACATGGTTCCATGATCATTTTAAATATTGATCCAATGAGTACTGATGACCAAAGCAGTGACACCAAAACTGATGAACTGTGGATCTAATGTGTCAGGTGATGTACTCATAGATACTTCTTTAACAAATAAAGCAAGAAAGCAGTTAAAAAGAGAAAGTACATAAGGTATCATCTATTTTTTTCTTACTACATGATGTATTAGTAGTTAGTGTGTTCTCATTTGTTTATATTTAATGATCATAATCTTGAATTCTTGTACTTTTTCAGGGCCATGGCTCGTATAGGGAAAACTAAACCACTTTGAGAGGTTCTACAATCATGTCATTCGCAATGAAAGAGATATCGACGATACCGTCAGTATACCGATATCGACGGCATCGATCATCGGTTCACACAAACTTGTCGTTGGGATTGCAAATATCGGTAAACCGATGGTATACCGCCAAATATCGCCAACCGCTAAATATCGTCAAATATCGCCAAATATCGACGAAATGTATTGGTATACCGATAGAAATACCGATTTTTTTCGTACTTGAGTCTGTTTCTGTTGTTTGAGAGGAGGAAATGGCGGAGCAAAGGGATCTCGACAACAATGGCTCAGATAAGTCTAATCTAAGGTATGCCTTTATGTTTTCTACCATTTCTCTCATTTACACTTCATCTATCTCAATTAAAATGTAAATTCATCCCAAAATGCCTTAAATTGGCAAAGATCCCGCCATCTGCTTTTTTATATGTCTTCCTAATTGTATGTGTTCTTAGATCTTCAACACTTTCTCATAATCTACATTATAATCATATAATATACCTAAATAATCCACAAAATATAAGTATAATTTTGTTGGCTAAATGGACATCTATAAATCCCTTTGTTTTGATTATGACAAACATTTCATTCTTATTGATCTAACGAGCTACTTGAGTGTGCAGGATTAAGGTGGATGACAAAGCAACTAGGGAAATCCATATGCTTACATGTTTATGTTTTCATGCAATGTAATCGCTTTGTAAAAAACTTGTACAAATATATAATGTACAAGTACTTAGATTGCATGTAAATCAAGCGTTAGATTCTCCCTAGCTAAACACCACATTTAGATAAGTCATTCCCTTCAAATAGGATCACATTTGCACACTCATACATATAGTTAGTGCCTAAATTAAAACATTGAAACAGGATCAATCTCGGTCGACAAACTCCTCGACCGAGACACTCTCGGTCGACAATCTTCTCGACCGAGAAAGATCCAAAGTAGCCGTTAGACACAACAGACAAGTTAGTTGGCAGTTGGAGAAAGACGTTGCAAATCACTTGTTCCAGAGTGCCTGTCGGTCGACAAAAGTTCGACCGAGTAGGTGTCTCGGTCGACCATTCCTCGACCGAGATTGTCTCTGACAGCAACTGCAGAATTAATTAATTAGTCGTTGTTAAAGCAACAACTTTGTACCTAACGGCTAGTTAAGCACTTAGAAACCCCTAGAAGTTGTCTAGAACGTCCTTAAGCATCCTTAGGCCATTCCTATAAATAGGACAAGCCATAGGACACTCAAATACACTTGTTACACTTGAGAAATCCTTGAGCATACTTTGAGCAATCTGTTTGTGAGCAATTTGAGCTTTGTGACAATTGGCTACTTTCTTCCTTAGCTCATAATTCGTGTCCTATAGGCTAGTATCTCCTATCCACTGCAATCACAAGTCCACACACTTGGTTAGGAGATCTATACGCTTGATCTAGGCAAATCAAGCCTTGGGCTACAAAGGATAAGTTGTAATTTCCTTTTTCTTTCTTGTTCTCTATTACCGTTTGTACTCTCCTTGCTACTCCTAGGTTGGAGGCTGCTGATTGGAGAGGGTGAAGATCTTCTTGGTGAAGAAGGTGACTTTGAGCTACTTCAGAAGGCTGGTGCAACGGGAGGTTACTTCTAGAGAGGAAGGCTACTTCAAGGGGGAGCTTGGAGTTACTTCAAGAAGGCTACCTCAAAGTTGGTGCACCTACTTCAAGTGAAGGTTGTTCAAAGGGTGTAAAGGAAAGTATTGTATTTTGTATAAATCCTTGGGAAGGTAATAAAATAAATACTTTCAAAATCCCGGTTGGGTAAGCAACCGGGTAGTGGACTGACAATTTTAGTAGTTGTTAAAGTTGGAACCACTCTAAACACCTGTCTCCTTCTTCCAATTTTCAATTGTGGTTGTTTGAGTTCAATAAATTGTTAAAATTATTTAAAAACTCTATTCACCCCCCCTCTAGTGTTTTTCAAATTTGCTATCATTTTTATTAGTAAGCTAATTAGTATACATATGTTCTTCTTACTAGTATTTTTATCATACAAAGGAAGAAAATGTACTACTTCGCAACACAACAAACAAATATTGTAAAGAAGTATAGATTTTGTAATTTTCTAGTCTTATATTTGTTTATATATGGCACTTGCTACATATATCCGACAACATGGACATGGTTGACATGGTAACTACATTTTTATATTATCGCATCCCCACGACATGCATATAGTGGGCATGGTAATAATGGCTTTTATACTTATCCCGCTATTGTGCATAATCCATGGAGAAACTCACTACCGCATATCATGATCATGTGGTAATAAACAACGGCGGAGAAAAGGTGTCACAATAGTGATGGTGCCTAACTTCCTTGACAGACATGAAGTTAATTGTCAAAGTCATACATTGAAGAAGAGCAATAGAAAGCCCTGGTGTATATTTCCTTTGAGAATCTAATATGATGCATGTGGAGACACAGTATTGTAAAATTCTAAAAACATATCGTGTTTAATTATATAATACAAACAAGTATTATACACATGTAGTAGTGTACATGACGTGTATGAGCAACATAACTTCATACCACCAACCTTACATAATGTACATGTCATGGGAGCAATTTGTCAACCATATCCAAGGAATTAAATGCCGATACCGACGCCTTATCGACGGCGTGGAAATAGATATTTATAGGTATACCGACGGAAATATCGACAGATGCAATCCTGGACTTATCGACGCCTAAATGAACAAATTAAATCATGAAATTTTACAGGCGTGGTCTCAACACCTAGATGCAACGTTTTATGCAATAAAATTCTATATTGGGTATGTTGGGGGGGGGGGTCAATCATGTGGGAGGTAAGGAATCAATCCTGTTTTTTTGAGATTTCGATGACAAAATATAAGAATTAAGATCTGAAATTTTAGTAGCACAATCCATAAATGCATGTTTACACACTTATGCAATAATATTCAACTTACAACAAACATATAACAACATAGTAAATTACTAAGTACTAACTCACATCAGTTGTATGTTGAGTGGCGCGCGGGCTGCTGATAAGGATATTGTTGTTCTACATATTGCTCCCATGTCATCAAAGCTCTATACGATTTGTTGTATGTGACAACATGCTCCTCATATACTTCAGGATTCACATACTGCATCATCCCAATCTTTGGAAAATGTTCTTGTAAATCTTTGAGATATTGAGCCTTGTTTGTTGAATTCCTGGGAGGCTGAGAAGAAGCGGGAGGAGGTGCGGGTGCCCTTGCTTGAGGAGTTGAAGGTTGAGGAAAAGGAGGTTGTAATGGAACTCCGACAATAGGATAAATTGTAGTATGCCCACCACTCCATGTTTGCCCGAAATCACCAGAGTATGCTTCGGTGTTCACCCGAAAGCATCCATAAGGGCTACGGACAGAGTATGCTTCATGATATCCCATACCAGGTCCAAGTTCTAATTGTAACCTTGGTTGTGGGCCTTGTGGTTCAACTTGATATCCAGAATACCCATGTTGAGAAGTCTGAGATGGGTATGGAAGTGTCTGCCCAAATAACATCTCCAAATGAATGTTCTTGAGATTGAGATTGAGAGTCAGATATACTCAATGCATCCATTGATTCAGCAACATCAGAATGATAATCACTTGGACTCCGGTATTGTGGTTGTGGTTGTGGATTAGATGGGTAGGAGTAGGGGTAGGGGCTTGGAGTTGTGGGCATTGCGGCATTTGGTGGAGGTGCACCGCTGTAATCTTTCCCAGTTCGAGTTTTTCTTCTTTGAAAAAAAATTTCAGGCATGGGATATTCTTGTTGTTGTGGAGGTGCACCCCTAGTAACATAAGGTCGATCATCATGTTGAGGATCCACAGCTGGACGATATTCTGGAGAGCGTTGACTTTGATTACCACCATCATTATCATTGTCACTATCATCAGACTTAGATTTAGAACCAGCTGAAGAAGAAGAATTTGAGCTACCTAACTGCTCTTGTACTCTTCTATCTATTTCCATATCAACATTTACATGTGCAGCTTCAGGCTCAAGTCTTTCAGGCGGATTATCAAGAATAATATCATCACCGTTGTTTGGCTCAAATTGATCTTCTATGTATGGATCTGGACGCCCATCTAAATTATCAAGAGCAGGAGGACCTATCTCATTCATCCATTCCTTCTATGTATTTGTTCACATTGCTATTTGGTACAACTTCTTCTACTAAACCTAAGTTAGATACCTACTATTTCTAGTACTTATTGTATTATTACAAATTTAATATTAATTAGTGAAATTATATGATAATACTAATTAAAAGTAGTAGATCTAGTTATACATTAGTAGATCTACATATAATATTCATAGATCTAATGTTAAATAGCATTAATCCTAAGTTTTTTGAAGTAGATCTAAGATTTGGGTGTATTTAGAGATTTTTGGAGAGATTTTATGGTGAAAATAGATGGAAATGGATAGGAGATGGGTTGGAAATGATGAAGAATGCAAGAAATCAAGAAAACATACCTTGATTACAACTGATTTGAGCTCCAACGAAGAAAATCACCCCAAATGTGTTTGTTCTTCACTCCAACAGCAGCAGCAGCAACACGCTCGCAAATGCCGGCATACCGGGGCGGTATACCGCCCATATCGCCCATAAGTGGGGCATTTTACACTGAACCCCCCTTACCGCCGAAAACCGGTCGGTTTTACCGGTAAACTCACTGGTTTACCGAAATTTGCGGGAGCAGCGATAGAAATGCTTAAACCGATGCCAGGTTGGCTCGATATCGGTATACCGACGATATCGTCGGTATCTTCTTCCTTGACCATATCAACTCAATATTATATGGAGAATCAGTGTGTAACTCAACATACAACTGATATTAGTAAATTGTGCTAGTAAAATTCCAGATCTTAATTCCAATATTTTATCATCGAAATCCTTTATCGAAATCCGCAGAAAACAAGACAGGTTCCCTACCACCCACATGATGGACACCCCCCCCCACATACCCCTTATAGAATTTTATTGCATAAAACAATGCATTTAGGTGTCTGGATAATGCGGAAAAAGGTCTTGTATTATTCGATGATAAAAGAATATACAAGAGTCTCTATATAATACACAAAAGAACCACACGGTCTAGAGATAACCCATGTGGGATAAAACATAAGTGTAAAGGAAAAGAATAATAGAAAATAGACTAAGTGTAAAAGAGAAAAACACAGCAAAGTCTATCTACTAATACTCCCCCTCAAGCTGGAGCATAGATGTCAATCATGCCCAGCTTGGATGTCATATCAGTGAAGCGCTTCTTCGGAAGAATCTTTGTGAAGATATCAGCAATCTGCTCATCAGTATGAATGTAAGGGGTAGAAATCTGACCAGATAGAACCGCCTCACGAACAAAGTGACAGTCCACTTCAATATGCTTTGTGCGCTCATGGAAGGTAGGGTTGCTAGCAATGAAAGTGGCTGCTTTATTATCACAGAACATAGGAATGGGCGACAAGTCTGAAAAACCAAAATCTGTCAGAAGGCTTCGAATCCAGAAGAGCTCGCAGGTAGTATGTGCCATGGCGCGATATTCAGCTTCAGCACTAGAGCGGGCAACCACAGCCTGTTTTTTGCTCCTCCATGTGACTAAATTGCCCCCAACAAAAGTACAGTATCCAGAAGTGGAGCGGCGATCAACCTTGCTCCCAGCATAATCAGAATCTGAGTAGCCCAGTATCTTACAGTGCCCATGTTTTTTGTAGAGAAGCCCTTTTCCAGGAGAGTTCTTCAAATAGCGCAGAATCTGGCAAACAGCATCCCAATGACATTGTCGGGGTTTGTCAAGGTAGCGACTAACCAATCCGACAGCAGCAGTAATGTCAGCTCGTATGACTGTGAGGTAGATAAGCTTCCCGACCATTCGTCTGTACTGATGAGTGTCAGGATATGCAGGAGAGGCTTGATCATCCCAATAAGTGTTAGGATCAAGAGGGGTGCTAGCAGGCTTAGCACCTAGGAGTCCAGTCTCAGATAGCAAGTCCAGAACATACTTCCGCTGAGAAAGACACAGTCCTGCAGAAGAGCGAGAGACCTCTATCCCAAGAAAGTAGCGTAAAGAACCGAGGTCTTTAGTAACAAAGTGCTTTTCAAGATACCGCTTAGTTGTCTGAATACCTGCTGCATCACTCCCAGAGAGTATAATATCATCAACATACACAATAAGAATAATAATGCCAGCTGTGGATTGTTTAACAAAAATAGAGTGGTCCGACTGAGAGCGGCGAAAAGAATAATCCTGGAGAATAGTGCTAAGTTTGTCAAACCACGCACGTGGACTCTGTTTGAGGCCATAGATAGCTTTTTTTAAACTACAGACTTTAGATGGCTCCCCCTCACAGATAAAGCCGGGGGGCTGAGACATGTAGACTTCTTCATGTAGATCGCCATAGAGAAAGGCATTTTTCACATCGAGCTGGTATAACGGCCAATCAGAATTAACAGCAACAGAGATCAGAATCCTGACAGAATTAAGTCGTGCCACAGGAGAGAAGGTTTCAAAATAGTCAACCCCATAGGTCTGAGTGTATCCTTTAGCAACCAGTCTGGCTTTCAGGCGCTCGACCGTACCATCAGGCTGATATTTCACTGTGAAGACCCAGCGACACCCAACTGGCGAGCAATCAGTAGGAGGATCAACAAGAGTCCAAGTATGACGATCAGTAAGAGCCTTCATTTCTTCTTCCTTTGCCTGACGCCATGCTGGGATTTTAAGAGCCTGAGCAGCAGTCTTAGGGACATAAATAGCAGCAATAAAGTTGGCAAAATTAGAATTCAAATGAGCAGACGTACAAAATTCCCAATTGGATGTTTCGTACAAGCACGTGTCCCCTTTCTCAGACTAATGGGAACATCAAGGTCAGAAAATACCTGCGGAGGTGGTAGGGTAAGGAAGGAAGGGAGGAGGAAGAAGGACGGCGGCGGCAGGGAGAAAATCGCGGGGGGGGGGGGGGGGGGGGGGGGGGGGGGGGGCGACGGTGTGGTGGTTGACGGCGCAGGGGTAGGTTAGGGTAAGGAGGGGGGGAAAAAGAATTAGGGTGGATCTTGTTGCTCTGATACCATCTGGATAATGCGGAAAAAGGTCTTGTATTATTCGATGATAAAAGAATATACAAGAGTCTATATAATACACAAAAGAACCACAGGGTCTAGAGATAACCCATGTGGGATAAAACATAAGTGTAAAGGAAAAGAATAATAGAAAATAGACTAAGTGTAAAAGAGAAAAACACAGCAAAGTCTATCTACTAATAAGGTGTAGAGATTACACCTGTAAAATTTTATGATTTAATTCGTTCATTTTTGCGTCGATATGGCTAGGATTGTATCTGTCGATATTTTCGTCGGTATACCGGTAAATATCTATATCCAAGCTGTTGAAACGGCATCGATATCGGTCATTGAATTCCTTGGTCATTCGACACCACAAAATGAACAGAGTCATGCTTCTAAGAATGAGATAATTGTTTCTCATGGTTAGTTATATGATATCTTTACAATTATGTTGTTCTAATCATGGAACAAGACTTCGACTTCGAACCGACTTCGACAGGTGCGGACATGGAAGTTTGTGGAAATGTCGAGGATTTTTACAACCAAACTTTGACGAAACTTCGACAAAAATTAAGCAAAAAAATATTGAACTTGTGATGAAAATTGATAGATTTCATCAAATCTAGCTTAAAAACACAATATGTTTACATATAACTATAACTCTATAAGCATATAACTATCCATGCAGATTTGCAAACGTAGAAAAACACACGGTTACATGCCAGTCTGTGATGCAAGTGCAAGTTGTGCAACTAGGGATTTCTTCAAAATATATAGGTTTATGACAAATAAACAACAAGATTACAAATTACAAGTACTAGCATAATACAAGTAGAAAGCAACTAAGCAATTTAACAAAAATACCAATAATACAAACTAAAGTACCCACTTGAGTCGAGTCTGATGAGTGCCAACTAAGACTAATACCATGCTGAATGTCTTGCATGCTCTTCATATTGACCAATATGCCTAGAGCCAGCTATCTGGTTATCCACTATTAAAGCATATTGCACCCATGTTATATTTTCTTGGTGGTTTAGCTCATAGTCAGCTACAACTGCCGCAAAATCGGAATCAGAAAGGTCCGCAAGACATCCAAATCGAGCATAAGAAGAAAGATCAACAGCTCTATATGATTTTGATCTAGGAAGAGCGTCAGAATCATGTGACAAAGGTGTAGATGATCTTTCATGTTCAGAATGTGTGCAGGAGGGCTCATGACTAGAGAGAATAAAAGGATCGTAGATCTGCCCTTGAGATCTTTCATGATCATTAGTTGGATTCACCATAGAGCTATTAAATGGATAATGTGTTCTTCTTTGAATATTGGTCCCATGGGATCCACTAGAAGTATAATGACCACTCCCACAATGACCAAAGACACTATCAATATCAGTTTTCTTCTCTGGAATTTAATAATGAGTAGGTGCAACGCTGTATCCACCACTGCCCATTCCGGATAAATCATCCATGATACTAGATCCTTCTACATTGCCAGTACTAGGACCTAATATGCCAAGATCCCATAGAATGTTTACTTGGGAGGGTAAAAATTCTTGGTAGAAATTTTTGCTTGGAGGAATCATATTCTTAGTGGGACTTTTTTACTTAAACGGAACAAAGTTTATCGCAAGAAATTTTCACTTTGAAGGAACCCGATTCTTGTTGGAAGATTTTGACTAGTAGGGAACCAAATTCTTGGTGGGAGCATTTTTACTTGAAAGGAATGAAATTGCTTGGCAGGAGAAACACGAGCATGATTTTCCCCCATTAATTGTTTTCCTCTCTATCATCTGATTAACCAAGCCAGGTTTAACATTTTTCTTTCCTCATTCCTCACCATTTTAGGAGAAATAAATCGTGCAAGATTTCCCCATGATTCACCCACTGTAATTTCACTTTGGCATCATCCTGTGAGCCCCTTGGTTTTTAACAATTTCCCTTCTTTTCTCTTCTAT
Organism: Alisma plantago-aquatica; assembly: GCA_963693085.1. Taxonomy (NCBI): domain Eukaryota; kingdom Viridiplantae; phylum Streptophyta; class Magnoliopsida; order Alismatales; family Alismataceae; genus Alisma; species Alisma plantago-aquatica. The sequence continues at coordinate 1,784,530 of OY856413.1, forward strand.
GACAGTCCCCATGTAACAACAGTAGTCTAAATCTAGGACATTTCATTACAAGAGAAAGGGGTCACTTAAAGGCAGTGGGTATGTTAAAATACCATTCATTGAATGTCCTTTTAAGATGGTGGTGCATGAAGTTGAGCGAGAAAATATTGTTAATGAGCTAGAAGTTTACCCGATAGTGTCATGGACTATTTGAAAAAATCCACTAGCAATATTTTTCTTCCATTACTGCTTGATATCTTTCACTGAAGCATAAGCAAAAATTGCATAACGAAAATGTAATACAACGTTTACAACTTCTAACAAAGACCTACTTTATAACTGCAACATCCAGATTGCTAGCAATTGCATAACTAAAACCATTTTTGGTATCTTGATTAGTTTATTACTCACAATGAAGAACCTGCATATATAATTATGCCAATCATTAGAACTATAGTCAAGCTAGAACAGATCAATGATAGACACTGCTTTATGCTCGGTTCTGATAATTGATCAAGGACTGTCGTTATAAGCTATAATGGGCAGACTCTCAAATGGTTTGCATGCCCATAATGGCACATTGGAAACTAGCTATCTTAAATACTCCCTAGACACTTCCCAACCATACATAAAGCAGACTATTTTGGGGATGTCACTCAGATGCCTACTAGATGCATCTCCAACTGTGTTTGTGTTTCATTTTTTCCTACTTCCTATGCGGAAAAGGCCATGACACCTAGAGGCAGCTAGCTAGGAAATCCCATTTCAGATCCAATGCCCCTACTCTATTAGACTGTCGGTGATTGCACAGCCGCCACAAAATACACACATGATTTCATGCCCCCTTCCTTCTGTCACCCCCCCCTAGGTGAGAGAAGGCTCCAATGACCTTAAGGGGGTGCAACTTGGAGATTCTAGGGCATAGGTAGCTGTGGGAGACAATTTAATGGAATTGACAACCTTGAAGTGGGTATGCTCACTCCCTCTTCCATAGGTACCACTACTCAACCCCGTTTTCTTCTTATTTCTTGTTCCGTGTCTATACTAAGTTTATTCCTTCTATTTAAATTCTTCTTTGGGTTGAAAGTCTTATGGCAATTTCTTTTCAAATTTTTAAACAATCTTTTGGTAAGTCAAGATTTTCATTATATGCACGTGTGTGGGATTTTATATGTTGTGGTTGACATATTGGATGCATAATGTTGTTGTAACCTCTAGTTTTTGATATTTTACTTCGACATTTGTAAAAAAATCTATGAGGCATGCACTTGAGCACAGATCATGCCACAATTATTAGATCATTATGTATCAATTTATAAATTTTCGTCATGTATCTCCAGCATTGTGTGTTCAATATTTTCAATAATCATTGACCCCGAGTGTGTATCAGAAGTTGGTGTGTGTCTTTACTTCCTAGGATCATTGAATCCTAAATATTAGTAATAAAACAGGAGAGAATAATGCAGGGGAATAATAGCATGAAAAGAATTTTATCTTGGAGGCATATTTATATAGATTTAGGCATAATTAATCGAGGTTCCCACCTAGGCTTGCTAAGCTCTGAAGGAGGTGTCAAAGTCTGCCCATCTAGGACCCCAAGTGGACTGGGTGGGCATCTAAGCCTTTTCAGTCGCAATCTAGGTCATTCAGAGGCAAATTAGGTTACTAGGTCTGAATTAGGTCCTGAAAGTAAATGTGAGGCCAAATTAGATTGGTCTACATTTGATTTAGTTAAAATACAAAAAGAAATAACGTAAAAACAATTACAGTGAAATAGAAGACAGACGGGCAACAAGCTATGCCGCCAGCCCTTTTGAATGGCAAAACCAATCCTTCAAAAAGGTTTTACTTAGTGGAAAAGGTTTGTTTTAGGTTGAATTAGAATAAGTCATTTTGAATTTACGACATGTTAGATGTGGTCTTAGTAACTTAGTATTGGTTAATAGAAAACCAATATAAACAAACTTAGTAAATGTAAAAATAAAAATATCTATCAAGTACATAAACTGTCTACAAATTATAAAATATAAGAGAAATCATACAACGCCTGGACTGCCTAGGCATTCGCACCTAGCCGGCCGGGCTCCTCAACCCTAAAGGCCACCTACACAACTATGGATTAGATGAATATAACCTTATTGGTTGCTAAACAACGAACACGTCGGTATGTTGCTAACATATGCATGGCAGGTTGCAATTTATCTTAGCTCTAGACCCAGTGAGAATTGAAATGTTATATCAAAATCAAAAGATTGTATAATCATCAAACATACCAGGTAAGTTCTGAGCATATGTTGATAGGTCAACTGAAGGCGATATTTTAACTTTGCTAGCATGAACTCGTAGTATATCTAATCGTCCTTTTGCTCCAGGAGGTCGTATTCTTATCTACATAAAAAGGTAAAAGAACTACATAATCAATGATAGTTCCATTGCATGTAAAGAGATAAAAGAGTACTATAAGGATCACATTACCATTTGGTTAGGAAATTAAACAAAAGAGATTGATAAAGTAAAAGTATCGCAAGCATAGTGTCAGTGTAATAAAGAAAATCAGATATGATAATAATAGGACTAACACACCTCTCCTACTTAGGCCCATTAGTGTTAGTCTAGTTAATCTTAAAAGGACAACAGCAACAGCCAGCGGCAACCACCACTGCAAAGGGGGCCAGCAGCAGCGGCGACTGCCACAATCTTTCAGGAGTATAGTTGTAGGCAACTGGGCCTATAGGAGGCACCGCCGTAGCCCCTTCACAAGACTGATCGCGCAAAAACCTCAAATGTAGCCCACTCGGCGTTGCGGCCTCTATTTCCAGGAGCAATTCGCATTATTAGCCCCCCGGGTTCATCTGACTAAGGGTCGCCGCCTCGGTTCACGAAGGACACCTCATTCGTCACCAAAGACATTGTGACTACATCATATTGACTGTGGCAAACATGTTCATGGTGATTTATTAAATCAACCAAACTAGGGGCCCATCTAATCAATACTACCTTTCCTAAGCACATGGATGAGTGCTTCTATGTTAGGGACTCTTTCATTAATCCTACCACAATGCTTCTTTCATTTGATAGTGCATAGCCACACATCTTACCGACAATGTTATCAGCACCATGCTTCTTACCAGTGATCCTTCTATCATCATCCAACGTTATATGTGTGATACACTCCAATCATGTCTAACAGCAAAAATCCTCCACTCCACCTTAGATGATCGTCTCCAACGACAGTGCTCCAACATCAATTATCAAATTCAATGGAGACAAATACTTGCAGTGAGTGAATTCAATATACACTATTCTTGAATCCTGAATAAGCTGAAGTTCCTTGTAAAGCCTCTCGAGGACACCCCCGAGTGGAGGCGGTAAAACAGCCATGTCAAGAATCGCCCATAAAATTGTATGGAACCCTCAACTGCCTCGAAATACACATTTCACAATTTGTCACTTCACTTGGGAAAAGAGTGCAATACGCAAATGCAAGATTTGGGACAAGCCTCTTGTTGAACACTATGGGGACAAATCTTTGGATGAGTACTATGGCGCCATCGTTGCCTAGTCACAGCAACTCAATTTCTTTCAACATGTGTCTGTCTAATTAACAGACCAGAGAGTGTACCTACCTCATCACTGCAAAATTCCTCAACACTTGCATGCAGTCTTTGCTCCTGTCCACAGTGTTATCTTGCTAGGAGATTAGTTCCCTACTGTGAAATATAAGATTGATTGAATAGATAGGAATAGATGATTACAAAGACTGACGGCCTCTCCTTTATATAGGAGGAGGAGAGACGCCCTATTACTTAGGACCCAAGTAATCTAAACTAGACGGGCCGGAATATAAAGGCCCACTAAACTAATTAGCCTATTTAACTAATAGACTAATATAGACACTTTAACACCTACCTTTATAAATGTGTAGTCTCTTTTACAACAATTTGATGTCCACCCACAACGCAACTTATCCATTCTACTAGACTCACAGCTAGCCATGGTACTGCAGCTCAAGGTCAATGAAGTGGAAAAGCACCTAGACCCAGTGTACTTTCTACAACAGTCATCTTGAGGAGAAGTGCTACAAAAAGTATGGTCATCCCTATGGGCGGACATGGAGCAGGAACTGCTTGTGTTGCCCAAACTGCAGACTCCTCCATTTCTTTGCTAGAATGAGCAGCTTCTGCAAGCATCTCAAAATCTGATTGGGTCTACGTATTCCATGACTATGCAACATGCTACAGCCTCTTCAATGCATTTAGCCTCCAACCAAGGTATTGTTGGGGCCTTAATGGAAGCGTCAGTCTCCCATTTTCCCTAGATAGTTGACTCTGGGGCCACAGCAGATGACCGGTATAAGAAACTGATTCTTGAATCTTATATTCTCAATTCCTATTTCATACTTGTTGATGGATCAATCAAAATGGTAAACCAATGTGAAAGAGTGAATCTTTCACCTACCGTCAAACTCCAATATGTGTATTATATCCCTCATTTTCCCTTTAATTTAATGCTCATTGCTAAACTTGTTGATTCTTTTAAATGCATTGTATTAAAAAATGGCTCAGGCGGCCGAGGTCGCTTAAGCATTGACAGGTGCTACAGTCTAATCCAAGCCTTAGGTGCCCGCCTGGCACTTGGACCATTAAGCGCCCGCTTTTCGAACACTCAGCCTGCCTAAGGGCCCACTTTAACAACTGTTTTAGGCATCTGCTTTGACCCGCCTAAGTAAAAATTGATACCTAGAGGGCATGATATTGGATTACTTTTACGGATTTCTTTGTTGATTTTGTACTTGTATGGATATCACTCTATTACACTACTAGTCAATGATTAGTTTTACTTTTTCCTTGCTACCTTCATTGATTACTGATTGGTACTAATGACTAGTATTACCTTTTTGGTGCAATATTGATTACTTGATTAGTATTACTGATTAGTAGTAAAGTATTAGATAATTAATTTATAGCTGATTAATGTAGGCATGCTACGGAGAAGAAGAAAAAAGGGAGATAAATTTGCAACAAGCAAACTAAATGCCAATCCATATTCGACTGCATGGACACAAGCCCCAAGGCTGGCTTTTATAAGACTCGATGACTTGACTTGCAATTAAATAAAATAGGAAACTAAAATCCTAATTTAAGGAATGTGGAATTAAATAAAAGATAAAAAATTTACGTGAACAATAACTAAATAAAAGCCAAATTTGAGCCCAATAAGCTAATCGAGTTTTTTTGGACCTGGACTTCTTGCTATGCAAATCCGCCTTTACGGGTTGCATCAATCTCCTCCCCTTAGAAACGTGAACCACCAGTGAAGCGGGGCAGGATAAATGACTCCTTGTGATGCAAGACGGACTCCACCTTTACACAATTACAAGTGCAGGCGTTGTGGTTTTATTAGTTAGGCCTTTTTTCATCTTACGTTATTTTTATGCCTTTTCCTTATTTTGGGCTTTTGTAAAGTCATCTGGTTTAATCCCACATTGGTGACCGCCCGTTTAGTCTTTCTTTTAGAAGCCTATATAAAGGCTCTATTGCGTCTTTTTTTAAAACACAGTTGATGAATGAGAATTATTTCCTTAGTCATTTAGCCGCTTTTCTTCTTTCGTTCCGTAGATATACATTAAGTGGTATCAGAGCCTCACCTCAACCTTCCTTAGCGTTGTGCTCCTTCCTGTCGCCTTTCAAACTTAGTTGCCACACTCCCCAATAAAACCATGTCGCCACCCTTCCCCTGCCAGACCTAGCCGCCATCCATCGCATCCTTCAGCAACCACAGTTTGCTTCTAGCCGCCGCCTATAGGAACAACACCCTTCACTGTTGTCGTAGTCCAGTGCATGACCCGCCTTCACTTCTGCCTCCCACATCAAACTCTCCTGTCGCCACCTATGTCATCCATAGCAACTGTTGTCGCTAGACCATCACGGCTAGGCCGACGCCTACAAATGTGGATCAGGGGGCAAATATCTTACTTCCTCACAAGATATTCTCTCCATCTATATCAAAGTCAAGGAAGCAACAGTGGCCATCAGTTTGGGCAAGATCTTTTCATTGTTTATTGTCATTTTGCTTATCTTCTGCAAATTTAGTACATTCACAAACGACTCCATAGGGTTTTTGGTTCCTCTACTGACATATTGCCAAGTTCCACTTTTGTGAAAGGTTTTTCCCCCGTTTTGTGTGTCACTTTACTATCATATTATTTGCTCGCATTGTTTTCTTGAGATATTTTGTTGTCCATAACAGAACTAAGTTTTTCATAGATACAAAATATTTTTTTGTTGATCTCGTTGTGCAAATCATGATGTCGGGCCTTAGATCTAATAGCCCTATTTTAGAACCCGCTTCAGATGCAGCCCATGAGTCTTCACAACCCGCGTTTACCTCGATACCCTTGGCCAAGCGATCAATACGATCATGATTGAGCTTCGCACTATTCGCCAAGTACATGCACTACAGGCTGGTTAGAACTCGACACCTTTTATGGGGTATGGGATGCCACCAAATCCTAGAAATGCACCACAAACCCCCGTTAACCCTACTCTGTAATTCTGTCCACCACTACTCCAAGACGCCCCTGACTACCATCCCTATGGAGATGTTGACCCTTATGTAGAACTTGATCCTTATTCACTACACCCCTACGTGGACCCACACCCCTATTAACCACCCTACCATCACACATCCCAACCCGTTGCCTAACAAATGCACTATGCACCACTATCACATCCCCCTCCATGTGCTCCTCGCACTCCACATTTTTTTCATGCACCTTATCACCAACCACTGGCACCGCCACATCCTCCCATGGCCCCTCCTCCACCCCATCCTCGACCCCCCGGCCATGATGTTTTTCATAAGCCCCCTCATGAACTTGTTTTTCCGACAACCCGTACGGCCAATATCACCGGGACCTCATCCACCACATCATTATGATATCACTCGAGTAGTTAAAAAATTCCCCCACTTTTGGTGGTAAACTTGATCCCAAATCTTTTCTCGATTGGATTGCTAGTTTGGAAGATTATTTCGACTGGTAGACATGACCAATGCCAAACAAATTAGATTTGCTAAGAAGAAACTCGAAGGGTCGGCCAAGCGATATAAGCAAGGTGTCCAGCGTAAGATGGAGCGTACTAGTCAACCTCCCATCCTCTTTTGTGATGAAATGAAGACTAAGCTATGCAAGCGCTATGTACCTGCCTAATACCAAAGAACACTTCTTTCTGACTGGATGGCCCTTAGCCAAGGGTAATCATCTGTTAAAGAGTACATGGAACGGTTTGAGGAGGCTAAGAACGGTTATATTCACAATGACTCAGATTGACAACTGGTTGCTCGTTTTGTGCACCATTTACACACTAATATTAAATGAGAAATGGAACTACAACAATATGACTCCGTAGACGACGCTTTTTACCGTGCCCAAAACATAGAGAGTTACCTACAGCCTGCTTCTTGTGGTCCTTCCTTCTCTCGTTTTAGACAATGTACTCCTCGACCAATAAACCTTCCACTACCCGTCTCGTTTATCTATCCCCTACCCCAACCATCTCCCCAGAGTTCTTCAACCCCTTCCTCCAGTAAAGGCAAGGAGGTAGTGACAACTCCATTCCGACATTTGTCGCAAGGTCGTGAATGCTTTCATTGTTATAGCACGACTCACCTAGCTACCCAATGCCCTCGTCGTGCTCTTTTTGTGCCCTCTGATTCTCCTGATACCACTCCTGAGGATGACATTGAATATAAGGATTTTTTTCATGTGTATGAACCTTCTGATGATGACGTTGATTACACTATGATAATGATTTGTCATATCTCCAAGTCATGTGTGTTCTAGCTGCCCCATCGAAAGGGGATGAATGGAGACGCACCACCCCCTTCCAGACCTTCTTCAAACAGGCTGGTAAAAGCTACAAACTACTCATTGATGGTGGAAGTTCTCAGAGCATCATTTCACCACATGGATTGAAGCGCATGGAGTTGCACCCACAGTCCCATCCTCAGCCATATAAAGTCCATTGGGTGAACCAAATTAGCTTGCCCATCACCAAATGATGCCTTGTGCAGTTGTGCCCATCAGTCTAGGTGCTTATTCAGACCACATTTGGAGTGATGTGTTGCCTAGGGATGTTGGTCGCGTCAATGTTGGTCGTCCTTGGATTTATGACTTAGATGCCCACAATGAGAGACGTTCCAATGTTTATACCTTCAAGCACAAAAGAAAGCACATCACTAGCACCTACTCGATCCATATCTCCTATGAAAAAGAGTCTACCACCGGACCCCCAGACCTCCAAATCGCAACACTCGACACATTATCACCTGAAGAGAGTTGGAAGAAGCCAGTCACAAATCTGGAGCATGTATGTCCTATATATCAAAGAATTCACACCTATGTCCGGTTTTCAACCCCCACCACCAGAACTTGTCTCCCTTCTTGACGAGTTCAAAGACATGACACCCACAGAGCTTCATGATAAGTTGCCCCCTCTTTGCGTGATATTTAGCATGAGATTGATTTAATTCCAAAGTCTTCACTCCGTAACAGACCTCATTACTTTGTGAACCTGACTGAGCATGCCAAATTGAAACACCAAGTTGATGCCCTTCTTCTAAAAGGACTCATTCAAGAGAGCAAGAGTCCTTGTGCGGTTTCTTGCTCTCCTTGCCCCCAAGAAGGATGATAGTTGGAGAATGTGCTTAGATTGTCGACCTATCAATAAGATCATTGTCAAATATTGTTTCCCTATTCCACGCCTTGACGACATGCTTAATCTATTGACGGGATCCCACCATTTCTCCAAGATTGGTCTTTGTAGCAATTAGCATCATATTTGTGTTAAGGGGTCATGGATGGAAGATTGCCTTCAAAACACCAAACGGATTATACGAGTGGTTGGTCATGCCATTTGGCATGTCCAACGCACCCAACGCCTTCATGAGAGTCATGAACCATGTGTTGTGGCCATTCAATGGGAGATTTTTGGTGGTCTACTTTGATCATATTTTGATTTTTAGTAAGACCAAGGACGAACACATGACTCATCTCCGACTTATTTTCAACACATTTCACACTGAGAAATTGTATATCAATCTAAAGTGTTCCTTTCTTCAAGATAAAGTCTTTTTCCTTGGCTACTTTGTATTCTCTACTGGCATTGAGGCTGACCCCGCAGAGTCAAAAGCTATCATTGATTGGCCTCGGCCCACGATCTATGAGCTACTTAGCTTTCACGGGTTGGCTACTTTTTATCGTCGCTTTGTTCGAGGATTCATCACTATTATGGAACCTCTCACTAAGTTAATGAAGTGTGATAAATTAGAGTGGACGCCACCCGCCACACCAGCTTTTCAGGTTGTCAAAACTAAGTTAATTGAAGCTCATGTTCTTCGCCTTCCTAATTTCTCCTTTCTGTTTGAGGTATCATGTGATGCTTCCAGTGTTGGTATTGGTGGCATTCTGAGCCAAGAAGGCCACCATGTTGCCTTTTCCAGTGTGAAACTCAATGACGCAAAGCGTAAATACTCCACTTATCACATATTCTACGATGTTGTATAATCTCTATGTTCTTAGAAAATAAGAGACGGATATGCATTGTATTAGATAGGAGAAACCCTGCTCCTATAAATAGGAGAACAGGGAAGCGTACAGGGCATAAGACAACCCTAATGGGCCAGGACACTTAGGCCCATATAACAAAGAAACTAATAACAATAATAAACAGACTCTCTAACACTCCCCCTCAAGCTGAAGTTGGGAGAATCCCAAATCAGCTTGCAAACAGAGAGTCAGACTAAAAAACAAAGAGAAAGAAATAAGAGGATAAACCAAGCCCATACAAGAAATTTCTCCCCCTCAATATTACATTAAAGCACTCAAACACTCCCCCTCAAGTAGATACTCAAAGCAAGCAGGTAAGTCGCAGAAGCTTCTTGATCATCTGGAGCAGAAATAAGCAGCATCACAATCATTTGGAGCAAAGGATAGAATAGCTGATAGGCACCAAGGTCTTCATCAAAGTCGTCGTCGTAGTAGCCAGAGAGTGTTGGGTCACAGTGCTAGAGTAGCAGAGCCCAGAGAGTGTTGGATCACAGTAGCAGTAGTAGTCAACGTACAAATAAAGTACAGACGGGTCAACGTACAAAACAGAGCACGGACGAGCTAGAAAGTGCTGGCACACAGAAGCAGTAAGTCGACGACGTAGGCAAATAGAAGACCAGTGTACAAAGTAGCAAGCAAATAAATAACTCCAGTATGCAATGTAGACGAAGCTCCATGTAAAGTCACAACAAAAGTCTTCATCATCTTCCCTCTTCATAAAATATTCATCACAGTAGTGGGCGTCAAAGTCCAAAGAGTGTTGGTTCACAGATTCCAGAGAGTGTCGGTCCACAGTAGAAAATCAACATGCAAAATAGAGCACGGAAAACAGATAGTGCAAAAGCACAAAGCAACAGGTAAAATGTGCTAATCATAACACAAGTAGTATCAATGACGTCCAAATATGTGACTTCATAGCAGCGTTTGAGGTAGATGATGAATAATCAATAATAGCAGTAGAAAATTTCATATAACAGCAACACAATCATGAACAAGCCACATAACAATAGACGGATCCACATAGAAGCAAAATGAACACCATATAGTAACAAAAGGATCCATATATCAGTAGTATAAGTGGCATGAAGATCCATGTAGCAGCATAACTGAATTCTTCTTCTTCTTTCTTCATCTCTCCTTCGTTTTTCCCCCTCACACCAACCACAGAGAAGATCAACGGTTGGGGTGGACAAACACAAGTTCCACTGGATTTAGGAAATCAAACAAAAGAGTTGCAAGTGGTGTAAAACCTCACATAATCAAAATGTGGACCATGGTGTGTGGATTATCCGAGGCAGCCATCTTAGCAGCAATAGCATTTGAGCAGTAGCAGCGACAAATAAATGGTATTTGTAGCAGCAGCAAAAAAGAAAAACATAACGCAATTGCAGCAGCAGTAGAGGGCTTAAAGGCCAAACTATTTCAAACCAATAGCTGAAAAGAAGAGCACCTCAGCAAGGAAAACGTCAAAACTTCAAAAAATGTGCAGCAGTACACGCTGCTACAGTACCAGCGGCAGCATAGAGGTTAGAAGATCAAACTCCAGCTCATTCCATAGAGATTTGATGGTTTGACAGCTAAGGTAGGAGATGCTCAAGGCATAGATGACCTAAATTGAACAGGTCCTAAGGAGAGGCAACACCTTGGTAGGCCGTAATCGAGCCGGAGATCAAGAGCAGGGACAAACTTGTATAGACGACCAAAAAAAGATACAATAACTTCTTCTCCAAGGCATGTGGAAGACTTCTCCCTATCCTAGAAGTCGCTAAGGCGTTGAGGAAGAGAAGGGGGGCACTGGCGGCAGGCAAAAACCATGAAGGAGAGGACTGGAAGCTCCCAAAATCCCGCCGTGCTACAGCAATGTACTGTAGTAGTACGCCAGATCTGAAGGAAAGGGCGTCCGGAGCAGTAGAAAATGAAAGAAATGATATAGAGAAGCATAGGGCAACAATCTCCAGTCAAGTAGAAACAATAGGAGGAGCGTCAACAGCAGAAAAAGGAGAGGAAGGAGCAACAGATGCCATGGATTGATGAGTGGACAAGGCCTGCGGGCAGCCAAGAATGAAGAAGGGGTTGCCCGCCGGCTACTGCTCTCTCTTTGTTTCTTTTTACTTGACGGCTAGGGTTTCGGATCTCTGCTCTGATACCATCTTAGAGAATAAGAGACGGCTATGCATTGTATTAGATAGGAGAAACCCTGCTCCTATAAATAGGAGAACAGGGAAGCGTACAGGACATAAGACAACCCTAATGGACCAAGACACTTAGGCCCATATAACAAAGAAACTAATGACAATAATAAACAGACTATCTAACATATGTCATTGGAGGCACTATCTTCTTCACCAGGAGTTCATCCTCTGGTCTGACCATCAGGCCCTTTGGTTTATGAATTCCCAAAAGAATTAAGTGTTTGTCACGCCAAGTGGTGTGAGTTTCTTCAAGAGTACACTTTTGTTCTCAAACACTACTATGGTGTTGAGAACAAGGTTGTAGACGCCCTTAGTCGTTTCTGGACCACCCTATTGTCTATGAGCGTTGGAGTTGCAGGTTTCGGCCGTCTAAAAGAACGATATCACACTTGTCTTGACTTTGGAATTATACATTCCAACCACCTCGGCAACACACCCGGCCAAGATCCTGATTTTATCCTACGTGATGGATATCTTTTCCGTGGCACGCAGTTATGTATTCCTTCCACTTCAGTTTGTGAGTTTCTTATTTGGGAATTACATGTTGGTGGCCCCGTTGGTCATATTGGTAGGGATAAGACCATCGCGCTAGTGACTGATAAATTTCATTGGCCCTCTGTATGTCATGATGTCGCTTGCATCATGTCCCAGTGTCGTACTTGTTCATTGGAAAAACCCAAAACACAAAATACGGGCCTTTACACTCCTCTCCCTATTCCCCATGAGCCTTGGAAGGACCTATGTATGTATTTTATTCTGGGTCTTCCCCACACTTCACGTGGCCACGACTCCGTGTTCGTAGTTGTGGATCTTTTTCTAAGATGGACCACTTCATTGCCTGTAGTAAGACTTCCTAACGCCTCTCATATGGCTCGTCTTTTCTTTAATGAGGTAGTCAAGCTACATGGACTTCCCACCGCCATAGTCTCTGACTGTGATGTGAAATTTGTTAGATACTTTTGGAAGACTTTACGGAAAATCCTTGGTACAACCTCGAATTCTCTTCTGCCTTCCACCCTCAAACTGATGGTCAAACTAAGGTGGCTAACAGGAGCTTGGGCAACCTTCTGCGATGTCTTGTGAGTGAACGTTTAGGCAATTAGGACTTATTGCTACCTACTGCTGAATTTACTTACAACAGTTGTTACTCGATCCACAGGAAAGAGCCCTTTTGGAGTTGTTAATGGTTACAAGCCCTGCCAGCCTATAGATCTCATTCATGTGTCCACTATCGATCGCCCTTCCCACATTGTTGAGACCTTTGTCCAACACATTCATGATTTGCATACCAAGACTTGTCGAAAACTTACGTTGTCTGATGAAAACCACAAGCTTTCTACAGATGCACACCACATGTTTCAAGAATTTGATGTGGGAGATTCATGTGCTAGTACATGTGCGTCTTGAACGCTACCCCAAAAATTCTTTCAAGAGCTTCATGCTAGCGCCGAGACCTTTCAAAATACTTAATTGACAGGGACCTAATGCTTATGTACTAGATTTTCCAGCAGATTGAGTTATTAAAGCAATATTCAATGTGGAAGATGTTTCTCCTTATTGTGGTATACTTGAGGTCCCTCCACCACCAGCGGCAGTTCTTCAGATTGCCATTGTGCATCACCATCTTCAGTAGCTATATCTCCTCTACCTCGACTTCCTCAGCAGCCACCGGAGCGCATCGACACATCGTCTTTGACGACCAGACCGACCTCATCAGCCAGGGCACCGTACATTCTTTCTTGGTTCGCTGGATAGGTTGTTCTCCGGTAGACGCCACATGGATCAGCGAGGAGGAATTCTGCCACATTGATGTAGATCTTCTTAATATCTACCTCAACACTGACTCAACGATTCGAGTCTTTTGCAGCCGAAGGGAATTGATGTAGGACAGGCTCCGCTTTACGCACTTACAAGCATAGGTGTCACCGTGTTGTTAGTTAGGCCAGTGTTTCAAAAATCAATATGCGCGGCCGCATACAAGGTTCGGACCCCTTGCCACTCCACATACATCAAATCCCTTACAAAGTGGACCAGGGCTGCATACAAGGCCGCACAGCTGCATACAAGGCCGATTAATCCCTGATTTTCAGATGGACATATATCCATTTCTTATTTTTATGGTTTCATTCATCTATGTTTGTTTAGATTTAGATTATAGTTGCATGTTTGTATTTATTTAAGTTGTGATGATTGCAAATTTGCATGATTGCATCCATTATTCTTGTAATTGTACTAATTTGACACATAATTGTACAAATTAAATATGTTAATGCATGATCAACATATATTTATATAGACAAATAATTAATAAATAAATAAATCCAAAACCGCATATACTTCCGCATATACTCCCGCATACCACATACTCTATAAGGTGACCTCTCTGAACGCATAATGCATAGCGCTTTTTAAAACATTGAGTTGGGCCTTTTTTTCAGCTTACGTTATTTTATAATGCCTTTTCCTTATTTTAGCCTTTTGTAAAGTCACGTGGTTTAGTCCCACATTGGCTACCGCTCATTTAGTCTTTCTTTTAGAAACCTATATAAAGGCTCTATTGCGTTTTTGTTTAAAACACAGTTGATGAACAAGAACTATTTGTTTAGTCATTTAGCCGCTTTTCTTCTTTCGATCCGTAGATATACATTACCTTGCATGAACTAACAGGAGGCATCTCTCGAAGAACATCACCTAACTGATTGGAGTGATAGGATGTCCATCTAAAAAGTTGTCGTGCGTTGCCAACTTTGAAGGAGTATGTGTTGTAGAATCCATCATGTTGTACGAGATGGTCACATTGCCATGGACGGCCAAGCAGGATATGGGCATTGGTCATGTTGAGCACATCACATAGGACATCATCTTTGTAGACACCATGAAATGAAAATGGAACTTTGTACCGTATGTGGTATGGCTTAGGGTGAGGCTCCAATTGTAATCCCAAGTTCTGAACAGCAAAAGAAGAAACCATGTTGACTAAAGATCCTCCATCAACTGTCAGAACGCACAAGCAACCTTGAACCTCCACAACTCAATAAAACAATGAGTTACATCGCCAGTCATAAGAAGGTGGACTCTTTATAGCCTTTGCAGTGTGGGGTCACCAAAAGTTTCTTCATCTACTTGATCATGACTAGATTTTGAAACCGGAAATACATCTTCATACTCAATGTCGTCGTTCGTCTTTGTGTTTCTAGTCATCACACAACGTGGACAGTGGTTGGAGCAATGTCCAAAAAATGTGTGGCAGGAAAAGCATTGGATAGGCTTGGAAACTGTTGGGTTTGGAGGACTTGCCTTCAATAGCAGGTGTTGTGGTAGTAGTTGCCCCTTGACGTGGTTTCCAACCGATTGCCAACAGTCGGGGACACCGTCGAATCTCCTCTTCAATCTGTTCATCATTTTGGATGGCATCATCAAGAAAAGTAACATGGAAAATAGTTGGACGGTCCACTCTAGCATCACAAAGTACCTAGTGCAAATCAGCAATAGCAACGGTGTCATCTATCCTATCTTCAGAATGGTTACATAATTCTTGGGTATCATTGGCATAGTTGATGACATTTCGTCACCCTACTTTAACTCATGATACACCAAACAAGCTTGTTGTTTGTAGTCCCAAGGTAGGAGTTGTTTCACGATCAAGGGATGTAATGCAGTCCAAGTGTCAACATGCTCGTCTCAATGTTGGTTCCACCATGCTAATGTAGCATCTCAAAACTTGGCAGGATGGCGATCAGGACTTTGGTGGCCTCACCAAAGGTTCTATATAGTTGGAAGTACTTGTTAGCACAATGCAACCAATCAAGCACGCCAAGCATGATCTTCATGTCACGCTTGTTGTTGAAGTTTGGAAACTCCAGTTTTACAATTCACTCTGCTTGTATTGGTTGAAGGGTGTGCTGACGGCCATTGTTGTCGCAGTTCATCTCCAATGTATGCAAGCACTGCTCGAACGTCATAACACGACCGAGAAGAATTTTAAAAGCTTCATCGTGTTGGGTTTGATGTTGAATTGTTTATTCCTTTCGTTGCATTAGGGTGTCCAGTTGACGTTGAAGTATATCATCCTATGGTCGCATCAGTTTGTCTAGTTGAATTCAAACATCCTCCAGAATTGTATTTATCATGTCCACTTTGTCGTTGACTTGTTGTACAGTCACCATGATTATTTGGAAGAAGAAAACCCTCTTGAATCTGATGAGGACAGTGATGTCTTGTGAGGAAGGTTGATATGTGTGCCTCGACCTAGCAGTTGGAGGTGGCGGCGTTGTTGTTGTAGGCGTCGTTCAGTTTGCTGATTTCAAAGGCGGAGTTGATGGAAGGAAGGGTGGTGGGTGTGGGGGGCACTAGCGTTGGTGGACTACTGTGGTGGGAAGTCATAGACTGTCGCAGTGTTTACTATGGCGGGCATGCTTCTTTGCGGCTGAGTCTGTCGAGAGGAAGGAAGTTGGCTCTTTGGCGCCGGCCTAGAAACTACGGACGACTAGAGCAGTGTTCCTTGTCATGTGTTAGACAGGGTTGTCAAGTAGGTGTGCCGTCGTGGAAGAGAGTACGGGTGTGGGTGATTCTTGATTGGTGGTTGTCGTTAGCCTAGGGAGGGACTGTTGTTCTTATAGCGCTGCTCTTACGGGACACGTTCAGTAGGAACAAAAGCTAAAATAGAGGAATACAAAACAGGAAGGTGGCGTGAAGGAGAAGTAGGACAAAGGCGGGAGGGAAGGAAATGAAGGGAGGGGTGTACCCTAATGACTTTAGAGTTTGGCTCTGATAACAATTGATGTAGGAATGCTATTGAGAAGAAGAATAAAGAGATACAAATTTGCAACAAGCAAACTAAATTCCAATTCATATTTGACTGCCTGAACACACGCCCCAAGGCTGGCTTTTATAAGACTCAATGACTTGACTTGCAAGTAAATAAAAAAGGAAACTAAAATCCTAATTTAAGGAAATTCGGAATTAAATAAAACATAAAATTCTTAAGTAAACAAATTACTAAATAAAGGCCCAAACTGAGCCCATTAAGCTCTGATCGGGTTGGTCTTGGATCCGGATTTGCTTTCTCTTGAAATATGCCTTAACGCATTGCATCACTGATTATATACAATTACTGATTTGCTTGCTGAATTTAATGGTTAACAATATTGACTAGTAATAAGCATTGGTAAATGTTTAGTTAAATACTAAACTGATATGCATGTTTATTTTACATATTAATGTTACGGATTAATTGTAAAGAGTCCAATATTTAATAATGTTGGGTTATTTTACAATTACTGATCCGCTTGCTGATTTTAGTGATTGGAAATATTGATTAGTAGTAAAGCATTGATTAATACTTTATTAATTACTTATTTACTGATTAGATATGCATAAAAGTTCCTTATAATTAAAAAAATTATATATAGATACGTTTAGTTTTGTATAAAAATATATAAGAATTTAGGCTCCTTTTTCAGAAAGCGCCTGCTTAAGCACCGGTCGGGCGCTTAAGCAGTTACACAGTGTTGTCAGCACGCCTCCCGCTCTCCGCTTTTTAAAACATTGTTTAAATGTAATGTAACGTTTGATCGTCATTTCCTCAAGCACTGCAGACTGTGGAGGTGGAGGGACAAGATCTGGGTGGCATCATGCTTCCATCCTGGTACTCTCTAGAATCAAGTGTATATAAAAGACCTCGACCTTTGACCATGTGCAATATAATTTACACCTTTATATCCCTCCAAACAAGTTGTGATAATCTTGGGGCTTTTATATTTCTAAGTTGTCAAATAATAAAAGAAAGCAAATCGTTGTATTAGATAGGAGAAACCCTGCTCCTATAAATAGGAGAACAGGGAAGCGTACGTGACACAAGACAACCCTAATGGGCCAAGACACAATGAGGCCCATATTACAAGGACAATATAAATAACTAATAAACATACTCTTTAACACAAGTGATTAGGATAGTTTGTCACACGTTATAAAAAAAAATTTGTAAGAAATGTGGATGTAAAGATAATGTAGGTAATCCTTAATAGGGCACTTATTTAAGTTGTTTTCTTCGATGTCACCTAGCTTTATAAAAAGCAATTAGGCGGCCACTCAAGCAATACAGCCCCTTTGTCACCCGAAAAAGTGGCTTGGCTGCCAGTTAAGCGAGCCAACAAAAAGTGGTCGCCTAATGTCTTCCTGACCCGCTTTGGCCCGCTCAGTTAAAAAGTGGGAAATGGGGCCCAAAGAAGTCCGAAATCTATTGATGGCCAAAGAGGGGGTTAAGAAAAATTATTGAACAGCATTGCCTACTTCAATTATTCATCGTATCTATCTTATGCTCATGCAAGTTGTAACATATTCTTTATGTTGCACCAATATCAGTCATACTTTTGTTTGTAAATCAAGGTACATGTCTTTGCAATTACTAGATATATACCTATATACATAATTGAGTTAGATAGGTATATAAATGGTATCTCTGTGTGTACACTGCAGTCACTACTATTCTGCTATGTACTATATATATATATATATATATATATATATATATAGACACACACACACATACATGCATACATATATATATAGGGGAGTGATACTATGTGAAACTTTCACTTGTGCGAGCATGCGAGTACGAGTTATCAACCACTCGTTTTGTAACTGTAGTTCCCAGTTTGAGATGGCAGATCGTCTGTCAGTTTTCCTTCTCATGAAATGACATTTCTTCGATAACTTCTACCATAAACTCATAAGCTCACCGTCCTTTGTTCTACCGCTTATCCAGAAATATATTCGCGCTCCTCTTAATCTATCCATACTCTAGCCGTACACAATGTCTCCAGTTTCTTGTGTCCCTTTATTTAATTGGAGTTGTGTTGGTTGCAATAATATGTATTTAATAGCCTGGTAGTGGAGTGCAAGCCTCCATCGTGGGGCGTTGCCAACGTTACTTGATTCGCAACCAGTCTGTACATGACTCCATGTATATGCTTGGGCTCCTTTTTTGGCTTGGAAGAGTAGCATTTATTGATCAAATATCATTTTTTGGGCATAAGTTAAAATTGACTCACCATTTCAAGTGTGCTACATGAGTAAAAAAATATTAGAGGGCTGCATAAGTAACACTTCAGTTAACATCACAACAACATGAGCAAGCGGAACTCAGACTCAAAAATTACAAAATCCATATTCATTAAATATGCATACATATATAACCACATATTTATATATAATTTATATTTATATGTTATATAAGATTTAGTTGAGTACAACCTTCTCTGAATATGACCGACCAAAAAAACCTTCTCTGAATATATTTTACCCGAAAAGTTATTTGATCTGTCATGTTAATAAGGATAAACAAATAATGTACATGAGTAATTTAAGTTATATGTACTCATTTGTTATTCAATATGTTTACAATAACCTAAACCCTACCTAACTTAATAAACGGAAAGTACACTATTAGAATACTAGACCTCGACCAACGACTTCAAACATGTATTCTATATGTTCCCGTTTATTCCTCTTTGTTTGAATACATGATATATGTAATGTAATTAATAACAACAAGGGAGTAAGCCTTAGTCTAGATCATGGTACAAAATTTCGATCGAAATTGTGAAATTTCGACCGAAATTTCCGATTTTTTTTCAATCGGACATCGAAACGCTGGTACGCAGGGATATGTCCGTCATTTCGCGAAATATTTCGCACTGTGGGCGAAATTTCGCAAAACTGGAGGGGTTTCGGTGCAAAAAGCCCAGTTTGGGCTTTCAAATCGCGAAATTGCTGCGAAACGCAGTCACTGTTTCGCGAAACAGTGTTCCGCGGACTGCTGCTACTGGAGTTTGGCAATTTTGGCGATTTTCTTGGGATTTCTTGCTCCCGGAGGCTTCTCTACTTGATTCTAAGGTATGTAACCCCTCTTCCTAGCCCATCTATTCCTCCTCTTTCTAACTCTACTCTCATTTAGACATAGCTTAATAAGAACTCCGAAAATCCTAAATTTCTAAGTGAGATTTCTCTTTAAAAACTCAAGATCTTGAAGTGAAACTTGTACATCTAAGAAACAATAGTGTGAAATACATACAACTACACTTATTTTGAAAATCTAATCAATATATTTCGTATTTATACACAAAATGGCTAAAAAAAGATTTTTTTTAAATTGAAATTTCTTATATTTTTTTATTTTTCGCTTATGTAACCCTAAATATATTACACTAGTAGACTTATACCATAAATGCTAACTAATTTCAGTGTTACAAGTTCAATTTGTATATTTATAACAATTTAAATATTAATTTCAGACCTTAAATTAAACAAATATTATAAAATTGAATTAATAAAAATAAAAATAATGAACTACTTAGTTATACATTGACCTTCTAAGTTTCTAACATGCAATTTTAGGCTTTAGTAACTAGTTATGGTTTATTTATACATGTGTTGACTTGATGTGGTTATTTTTTCATGTTTTTATTTTTCTAAATTGCAGTAGATGGGTTCTTCATCTGGTGATAGTGATGGTGGACGAAGAAATGATGGTGGTACTAGAAAGGGAAAAGTCATTGATTTTGCATGGGCTCATTGTGAGCAAGTTCCTGGCACTAAGCAACAAGTGATTTGCAAATATTGTACCAAGAAAATAGGTGGGGGGGGGATTACAAGATTCAAATCCCACATTGTTGGCGGTGACAGGAACGTGGCAATGTGCAAGCAATGTCCTCAAGGAGTGAGAGACGACTTCAGGGAAATGATGAGTCAAAAGAGAAACATTCGTCAACATCAACAAGAACTTGACCAACTCGCGGTTGATACCCTCTTTGACTATGGGAGAGGAGGTTCTTCTGCCGAGTCCGACTCAGATGTAGATTATCCTGAAGGTTATATCACCTCCCAACAACGTCGCATGTATCGCAGGGCGCTTAGAGATTCCAAAAGACAAGCATGGGAGAGAGAACAACATGATTCATATAGGAGGGGCATTGGCCCATCTGTTTTTGAGCATGGTGGAGGCAGTGGTGCACGTCATGCGGCTGGTTACCGTTCAGGAAGAGCATCCATCCCCACAGTTGACTTAGGAGATGATACTGATACGCCTGCCCAAGTGAAAAGAAAGAAAGGGACAATTGATAGCCTATTCAGATCTCACAGCACAACAAGAGGTAGGTTGGGTGTAGATGTAGACGAGCCAGGTATGAGAAGGTCAAAACCAGTACAACAGAAGTTGAAATCTATGTTTTCTAGTGCAAAGAATAAGGTTGGCAAAGCAGTTGGCAAATTCTTCTTTGCCCATGGGATCCCAGCACACGTGGCTACTGAGCCATACTTACAACACCTCTTGAGAACTGCAGGGGAGGCTGGATCGGGTGTTAAAGCCCCCACTACATATGAGCTTATGAATGTCTACCTTCCTGAACAAAAATTGGAGATCCAAAAATGGATTGAGGATAAGAAACAAAGGTAACTAAGCTTATTTCTTTATTGTCCCTTCCATTCTTAATTGTTGAAGTCTTCAAGACTTTGAGGTTTTAACTCTACATCTACTTTTTGTTTGTTGTACTTGTAGGTGGGAATCTTATGGTGTGACATTAATGGCTGATGGTTGGACATCTGGAACTAGAAAACAGATCATCAACTTTCTTGCCTACTGTAATGGATCCACCATTTTCCTTGGATCTGTAGATGCTTCCGCTGAGGTTCGGACTGCTACATACATATCTAAATTGATGAAGAGGTATATCAAAGAAGTTGGTGTGGAAAATGTGGTTCAAATTGTAACTGATAATGGAGCCAATTTCAAGAAAGTTGGAAAGTCTTTGATGGATAAGTTTCCACTCTATTGGACTCCTTGTGCAGCTCACTGCATTGATTTGATTCTGAAAGATATAGGTGAGTCATATATGATATATGTTTGACTCCTTGACTCCTTGTATTCCAATTTCCAATTACAAATGACTTATAGTGTCATTATTTGATTTCATACTCTGTTTTGTTCAAATGTAGGTGGGTTGTCGCATGTGAAAAATTTGATCATTGAAGCCAGGACAATCACAAGCTTCACATACAATCGCTCATTTCTTTTAGCTGCTATGAGGAGGAAGGAGTATTGTGGTGGTGACTTGGTGCGACCAGGAGTCACCCGTTTTGCTACCAATTTTTTGGCGTTGCAAAGTCTGAAGTCAAAGAGAGATGGGTTGAGAAAATTATTTTCCAGAGTTGAATGGAGTTCAATGAAGGAAAGTAAGACAGCCGCTGGGGGCAAGATAGAAGACATTGTGAACAGTAGGAGCTTCTGGGAGAGGGTTAATAAAATTCTTAGAATCATGGAACCAATAGTGAAGGTGCTCAGGTTGGTGGATGGAGATAAGTCACCAACCATTCCCTACTTGTATGAAGCAATGACCCTGATGACAGATTCAATATCAAAAGTTGTTCCAAGAGGAAGTTCCCAATACAAGAAAATTATAAGGAAGCGGTGGAAGAAAATGCTTTTGCACCCTATGCACAAAGTTGGTGAGCATAACTGATACTTATTCAATAATTATATACATTTCTAATTTTCTATATCTTGATAACTAATGACACATTCAATGCAAGACAATTTTATTTATAGCCATTTCTATTTCTTGTAGCTCATTACTTGAACCCTAGATTCCAATACAAATACAAGTTAGGGTTCAAGAGCGACTTCATGGCAGCTATTAAAGAAGTTGTGGAGAAACTTGTCACCACATCTGAAGAGAGGGTGATTATTATGGACCAGGTAATACATATAGTCTGGAACTATGTATTTACTAATTATTGAGAAAAAAAATCAGATTTTATTGCCCTTGACCTTATCAATGTTGTCATGTTAATTTGCAGTTGAGGCAGTTCAGAGAAGCCATTGGATGCTTTGCGCATCCAAGCGCTATTGCTGACAGAGAAAAAGTTGTTCCATGTGAGTGGTGGTCATGGCATGGCACAGGTTGTGAAGAACTACGTCGAATTGTTGTGAGAATTCTATCACAAACAGTTGCTGCAGGTGGTTGCGAAAGAAATTGGTCCACATTCAACCTCATTCATAGCAAAAGACGGAACAGACTTGGTGCACAACGTCTAAATGACTTGGTATACGTTCACTATAACATGAGGTTGAGGGCAAAAGATCTTAGAGAGCCCGAATTTAGAGAAGTGGACCTCTCTGTCATCCATGATCCACTTGATATTGCTTTTACCTATGGTGGTGGTAATGAGAATATTGATCCAGAGGATAATCCATTGCAACAATGGATGACTAATATTGGTGGTGCCCCAGTTTTAGATAGAAATGATGGCGGGTCGGATCCCACTGTTGAAGCAACATTCATGCCTAGCACTAGAGCAGAAGAAGAGACAGCTACAAGAGACCGCAGCCCTATACAAAGATTTGAAGAAGAAGAACAACACATTCAAGATGAGATGGATATTGCACAGGCAGTTGAAGAAGGTGGAACTCGTTCTAGTAGCCACTCTTCCGAATCTGATGGTGGTGGTGATGATGATCTTGACGACGATGATGATGATCTTGACGATGATGATGATGCACCTGATGATGATGATGATGGTGATGGTGATGACCAAGAAGGTAATGATAATAATGAAGAGTGGGCAGGATTTGAGAATGACAATGATGATCGACCTTATCTCTCTGCCCCTAGGGCTGAAGTTGCACCTGTTGAAACTCAAATTCCATTTGTTGATAGTACATTCCAAAGAAGAAAAACTAGAGGTACAAAAGAATATATTGGCACACCAGAAGGTCCAACACCGTCACCACCACCTCTAGCTATTCTTCCAGATCCTCAATACCAAAGTGATTGTATTTCTAATTTGGCTGAATCAGTTGGGACCATGAGTATTTCAGACAGGGATTCATCTTCTATTGTTGATTCTTTATTTGGGTACCCTCATGCACCATAAACACAACCTGCAGTCGCACAACCACCACAACAAGATCCCTATAACTATGGCTATGGTTATGGTGGGAGTCATGGGACTTATAATTATGGTGATGATTATTCTTCTTCTTCTAGAGGTATACAAGTACAACCAGGCTATATGTATGGAGGATACAATGACCCACTGATGCAAGGTTATTCTTACACTGGAGAACATGTTCATATGGAATCTAATGATGGTGGGCAAACTTGGCAAGGATACCGTGAAGTTTTGTATGTTCCTCCATTAGTTGTTGCTCCTCCAGCTCCAGTTGCTTCACAACCATCTATTGATCAAGCAAAAGCACTTGAGGAATTTTTCCCAAAACATGGGATGATGCAGTTTGTGTCTGACGAGATCTACCAAGAGCATGTTGAGACATATAACCGCGTGTATAGAAATGATATGAGTTGGGCAACATATGTTGATAGTATCAATGAGCATATGTATGGTCAACAACGAGGAGGACAACAACCACCACGACACTCAAGCTTCAACTAGGATTGTTGGTCTCTTAGTCCTACTTTGTAAGACTTATGGAACATCGTAATGTATAAGTTTGTTAGTTTATAATTTGTTTTATATATTATAAGTTGTAATATGTAAGTTGGTAACGGTACTTTGTACTTTGTAGTACTCTAGTCTAGTAGTGTAGTTGTTTTAACTTGAAGCTTGCAAGTTTGTAACAGTCTAACTGTCTAACAGACTGTCATTTCTGTCCATTTGTGCACTCACTCATCAAGACATGGATCCCACCCTAACCTCTAAACATATAAATTTATCATATAATCTAGTGTATCTATGTCAAGACATTGTGTATGCAAAAATTCATAGTTTAATTCCTTCATTTTTTCATCGTCGAAATTATTCAGCTTCCTTCACTTACAAATGTGGGAGACCCCCCCCCCAATATCCAATATGAAATATTATTGCATATTTGAGTAGATCTTGGCAGTTAGATCATCCTGGTACATTTTCATGATTTAATTCGCTTATTTGGCCGTTGAAATCGTTAGGGCCGTAAATATCGAAATTTCGTGCGAAATTTCGAAAAAATTTTGTTTCTGGGCCATCGGACACGGCATCGAAATCGGACATTTAATTCTATGGTCTAGATGACATAATTCTTGTAAGAAGCAACAGACATAACTAAGATTATAGTTAAAATTAGGATAACATGATGTGAAAACAACACCAAACCTTTGTTGAAGGAGAGAATAATATAAATTAACATTTGTTGTTAACTTGAAAGTAATTAAAATAAATAAATAATGATTTCAATATTATCTTTGATGTATGTTCTGTGTTATTAAAAAATATTCAACCTTTTGTCTAGGATCCTAGTACACCTTAAATCAATCAATTTATGGGAAGGAAGAACATGATAATGATGATTATTGTGTAAGGATAGGGTTTAGACTAGTCAAACATGGTGATAAAATCCTCTTGTGCGAACATATGTGGACCATATGGTGATATTGGTCAGTATGATGATAATGCCATATTAAAACATGTGATGCAATCAAGGCTATAATCTGGGATTGACTAGGAATGAATTCTGACAGGGCGAGTTCGACAGGGGGTTGAGATGTAGGACGACTACCAAAACTGCTGTGAACGCGATCACGGGAGCCCCACGGATTGATGTAGATAGAACTAAGGAAGGTCCTATGGGAGGCTGGGAGCCATGGAGTGGTCCGGAGGCTCTGGATGGCGAGGACAAGGTAAACAAGTGGGATGCAAGGGAGGAACAAAGGAGAAAGAGCGGCACTCGTGGCCAGAAGTTAATATTTTTGAGGTTGTTTGCTATTTTATACTTTTTGGCATCAGTTTATACTTTTGAGATTGTTTGCTATTTTATTTAATATTTTTGACCTTAGGTTAGATTCTCTCTCCTAAATAAAACTAGGATAGTTAGGATGATCAATTAATGTTGAAATATACACATAGACTGATTTTGGTATGTAGAATCCAAATTTGGGATATGTTTCCAGTTTTGAAGACAATAACTTATTTGATACTTTTGGTCGTTATCCATATTTTCTTCTCTAAATAAAATTATGATAGTTATTATTGTTCAAATATTGTAAAAATTGGCACCCAAGCTAATTGGGTCCCAAAGATCACAACTCTTATATTATATTTCACTTTTTTTTTTATGAGTTCTAATACAATTAGCATTTTAGGTTCAACACCAATATATCATTAGAACATTACATCATTACCATCATTATTTATTATTTTGAATCCCATTATCTTCGCATTGTTGTCAAAAGAATTATCTTATATTATTATGCACGAAATTCCATGTTTTACTCATTTCTTAGTTCATTACTTATTTAAATAATGAAACATTATTCACATTTATGGACATGGAAAACCCAATTGTTATTCTAATACATATATTGAGCACATTATACTTAGTATTAAACATACAATAAACTTTATGTGAATATTATCTAGTGAATATGACATATGTGATATTTTTCATAAATTCTCTTACACGTAACACACATATAGATTATTATGTAATCTGCCACTTAATATGTTATATTTATTTTCAAGCCTAAGTCTGTTAGAGTTACATGTGGGTTATTTATGTTATATTTATTCAGGTATGACTTTATCCTTGTTTGGTCACATGTAAAGAAACAAACATACCGATCTCTTACCCATGGGATTGGGATTTCTAGAGTCAAAACCTAAGTTTGGGTATGTTACATTGTGCCTCGACAAAATGCAACACCATGATTGTGTGCTTCAAAGTGACATGAGTCAGCCACAAGCATCGAGATGGAATTTGAAGTTCAAATCATATGCAAGGAATGTTCACCAAGCTTTGGAGAATAGAGGTGGTCGATCAGATACTACTTGGGCATGCATAAACAATTTCCGACTTGAGGCTTACAAATACACATGTTTGGGAAGAATTGGTGTGGTTTCACAATACAAAGACGTATAGATGTTGCACCTTTTGACTTAATCCATGTTGGACTCATAGTAACAAAAGTCTCCGAATTTTACGAAAAATCAGCGATTTTTTGTGATTTTATAGACTCCCGAATATTCACCACGACTAATACGTCGATGGCCGGTTTTTAACGACTTTTCACGATTTTTCCCGCCTTTTCACGATTTATACGATTTTTCACAATTTTTCGTGACTTTACACGTTTTTTCACGATTTTTCTCTTTTAAGTCATTCCCTCTTTTTTTTACCAAACCATGTACACAAAAATTCCTTATATACACTAAATCTCCAACCCCCCACTCTCCCAACAATCCATTGTTCATCATCATCATCATCATCTAAGCCTCAATCCCAACTATGTTGGGGTCGGCTACATGGATCCTTCGTTTCCATTCAGCTCTATCATGGGTCATATTCTGATCGAGATGTAGAGATTCAAAATCTCTCTTTATAAGCTCATCCCATGTTAATTTAGGCCTTCCTCTTCTTCTATTTATAGTGTTTGGCTCAATAGCATTGCTTCGTATAGGCGCACTAGTTGGTCTGCGTTGCACATGTCCGTACCATCTGAGTCGGCCCTCACGCAACTTGTCCTCAATGCTCGCCACCCCCACTTTATTCCTGATATAGTCATTTCTCAAACGATCTCCCAACAATCCATTGTTATTATTCAAATATTCTTTAATCCTTTTCCTACTTTTTTCATTCAATAAGATTGTATATATAGTGACCTTAATAGTTACATGTGTATCTAATATGTATGTATGTATGTATATGTATATGTATATGTATGTATATATATATATATATATATATATATATATACACATATACACAAGCATATGTATATATATGTATGTATATACATGTATGTATATGTATGTATCTATACATGTGTGTATATATATACATGCATGTATATATATGTATATATACATGTATGTATATATATGTATATATACATGTATGAATATATATGTATATATATACATGTATGTATCATATATACATATATGTAAATATATTCATATATGTATGTGTATAGATAAATATATATATGTAAATATATAGCCGACTTATTCTCGATTATTTCCGATTGGTTGACCGAACTTTGACCAAAATATATCGACTTTTTCAAGATTTTTTCAGATTTTTCCGAAATTCAATTTTTTCCGGCCATTCAAAAAGTTGCCGAATCCCGAACTTGTCACTATGGTTGGACTAAATTGTTCAGCACATTCATAGATGTCATGCTTTGGGTTTGCATAGCTAT